>OZ035869.1:1200000-1916676 GCA_964034905.1 Itoplectis maculator
AGCTGTGCAGCCTTCATTCGTTATCTTCCCTTGTGTCGTAAAACGATTTACGTCCTTACGATGCGAAGACTCACGTCGTCTCCCGTATTTTCATTTTCATGTCACAAGTACCGCTCGTTGCTGCGTTACACAAATCGATTTCCACTTCTGTCTGAACCTCAAGATGCAAGAACAGAGTTCGACATATTTCTCATGAGCTCAGGTGAGTCAGGATGATTTTTCGTCGCGTTTGAAACTGTCGTGACCTGTCTTCTAGGTTTCCTGTTTCGGTTCGACTGACTAAAATGCAAAATATCCTGTTTCCCACATTAAACGTCGAATGCCGAGTCGATGAATATTAATGGAAGGAATGGGGGTAAAATTGGATGCAAACTTTGGATTTCAACCTGACACAGAAATCTCTGGTTTCACCCGCATAATGACCCCGTTGCGACGTGTGCGCTCGCGCGCATTCGAAACAAGTTTGACAGCTCGAATGATGGAGCACGTTTTCCCAAAGGTGTAACCGATGTTCCCCACTCGCGGGCGAGTCCGATGAAAAAAAAAAAAGAAAATAAAAAAATAAAAGACGTCGCGGGACGACCCCATTTCCATCGAGAATACTGGCTGAAGCCGAGACGCGCGCGCCGACGACGACGGATTTCCCATGATCGATTGCTTCCTCGAGGTGATATGTCAGTTTGTCAACAAATTGAAACGGAAGGCGCGGCTTCCGATCGAACGAGCTCGGTGGAAGTTGGTAGGCGAAACGATTGATCGAATTGCCGGCACGAATGTTCGTTCGATGCTCTCCGAGGCTGCTGGAAATTTTGACGTCCAACGGCGACGCATAATCGGTGATGCGTATCGATCTCGGAGATTACAAGCCGCGTGATTATAATTTTTCTTCGTTACCCCTCCGATTTGCAATGACAAAATGGTGGGGCACGAAAATTTGTGATGATTAGCAGGTGGATCATCGACGCCTCGATTATACCCCGTGGTACACGCCGTGTGTAATAACCGCAGCCGCGATACCAGGCGGGGGATGTGCGCTATCCAATTTCCGTACTCATGGTTGCGTAAACAAAAATATATGCTGTAGCGCCGCGCGCGCGGCTGGAACGGAGGTAAACTCGCGACCGGACGAGCGGGAAAGGGTCGGACGCCTCCGCTCATCCGATATTCGTATCGAAATTTCTGCAACCAATCAGCCGGATATTAATATGCGGAAAAATAACTAATTATTGAAAAAAACGTATCGAAATGAAAAACAGCGGAAGCCGGATTTATCGAATAACGAACGTTATATATGCCTGGTGAAGCTTTCGATGAGTCCAATGAGGCTTTCTGAACCATCGCGTTGGGGTTTGACAAAAAAAAGGGAGCTGGACCGCATAAGGAGAGAATAAATATATTATAATATATAATAGTTATACCTTCTGGATAACTTAATTCTAGGATAACTTCGAAAAATACTGCAAACGGAAAGAACCGGTGGTTCTTGTGAATCTATCGGACATTCCATTTTCAGGCTACACGTTCCGTTTCAAGAAGTAACTCATCATCGATCGATCGCGATAGCGACGTTCCCGAGGCCACGTACAAGACGACGGGTGACTTACGGTTCCACTTAACTCGAAAGTACAGACGAACGGCTGTTTCGAGACGATCGGAAGCCTCGCCGTATGTTCGGCATCGACTGCAATATACAATGTTCGACTTTTCGCCTCCGTAACGTCTACATGGCTCGCGCACATCGAGCGTTACCGAGAGGAATGGATGGTTGGACGGTTGAGGGTCGCTTCGTAGAACGCAGTTCAGGCTCCGATACAATTTTCCGACCGACGACCACGCCCGGGCTTCGCGCCTCTCCGAACATTCTCGATAGCATCGCGCTCGGGAGGCTCGAACGGATCGTCCATCAAACACAATCCGCCATATTCGGCATTGATGCATCAAAGCCATCGACATAGCCGTTTGAGTTCATACGAATTGTGCATCGTCCGTATGAGACCCGATACCCCTGAAATCATAAGAATCGCAGTGATATCAATTAATTGAGTTGGCGAATCCTTTCGGACTGCAATTTATCGTTTAAAGGGGGTTTTCGAGGGTGGCAACAATTTATCGTTTGGAGGGGGTTTCCGAGGGTCGACATTTTGACGTTTATTGGACACCAGTTCCATGCCCTATTGCTGGTTCCGTAATCGATACCGTGCAGGACCCTGCAGTGTCCTACACAACACGTACTAATCAAGAAGAGTGTTCGTAAAAACTCTCGAGAAACTTTTATTGTAGAAGCGTAAATCTACTACCCTCTCCCGCCCGCTTCCCTCACCTCTCTCTTTCTCCCTCTCTCTGTCCATGTGAATTCTCCCCTCCATCGGCAACGACAACGTCGTTCGAGTTTTGCCAATCAACGCGGCGCTTTCGACGTTGCCCGAAATTCTCGTCCCAATTCCCATCGTAGTCATTCGAACTTTTCAATCAAGCTGAGTGTTGGGGTGATCTTTTTTTTGCCGATGAACTTGACGTCTTGAGAACGGTTCTCGATCAAAAATTGCTGCCAATTTTCCAATTAGCTATGTTTGTCCTCTTTTGCAACGCGATTCAGCCGAATTGCAGTTTTGGCCAATATATTGACCGAATTGTGAACAGGAATTTTGATAAAATGAATTAGAAGTTTTTGTTTATCCTGTTTATCGACTCATGCTTCCTTGTTACGCGAAGCCTTGATTGACAATTATTGCAGCGGTGATATAAAAACGCAGCGGACGCAGAAACAACATCGGAGTTTTCTCGCGAAACTTATCTCGTTATCTTGGTCGCTAATTGTTTGCCAGTCTCCCATTTCCAGGGATGCCAAGAGCGGAGTGCACGTCATCAGCCTGAACAGGCTTTATACGCAGCTTTCGCGCGATAAAAAGGGGATCGATCGCCCGAGAGGATATCGACTTTCCCGACGCGTCATAAGATATTCCTAACGCTAAAACATTACCAACCTTTTTTCGCCATATTCACGTGAAACTGATATCACCTGATAATGAAGCTTCTTGATATGAATTTTCTGTGGCGTTTTAAAAGAAGAAAAAAAAAAAAAAAAAAAAAAAAAATCGATGCTGCTGGATGGAAACCGATCTCGATTCGAATCATCGCGGCCTCCTCTGATAATGAAGTTTTTTAAAATGCATTTTTTTCTCTGGCATTTTTTCAAAAGAATAAAAAAAAAAGAAATGTCGATGCAGTTCGATGGAAACCGGTCCCGAATCGAATAATCGCTGCCTCCCCTGATAATGAAGCTTTTTGAAATGCATTTTTTCTCTGCCATTTTTTAGGATCAAAAACATATAAAAAAAATGCCGATGCAGCTCCATGGAAACCGATCCCAATTCGAATAATCGCCGCCTCCCCCGAACGGCCTAGGGAATAGCATTACGAACTTATAGTATTTGTCCAGTTTGACCGGGCGATGGACTGCGGCAAATTTTCAAGCGGCATCGATATCGACGTAGGCGCTCTCTGCACCTCTCGGGGCTCTCGGTGGAACCGCCCTCTCTGCGCGCCGCATTGGAATTGCCCGGAGACGCGCGCGCGTCACGAGAAATGGTAATTGAAATATAGAGAACCGGTAACTCTATTTCCCTGGGTTATCTCCGACTCTACTGGGATTCGTGTATAGACGTGCCTGCGTACATATATTCATATATCTATATATTCCCATGTGCGATATGGAAACGAACCGTTCCATCAACCCACGTCACGATATGATATACGGTCTTGATTTTCCTATTGATTAGGTTAGTCATCAATGACTGTTCGCGGTATCGATTTGTACTCCTTTTGCGGAAAAACATCGGCAACCCAAACGACCGAAATCGTTACCTCGAAATATCGGTTTTCGATGTATCGACCTCATAGGCCTTTATTATCGTCGGTCATGTATTTCATGGTTGAAAAAACTTGATTTTCTTTTTTTGAGATCAAAAGGAAAAAATATTATTTTTCAGGTTTCTTTTGAACGCGTCCTCGGTTTCCGGTTCGTCGACCAATAAAATCGCGAATTCGACTCGGCTTGGCGCTGTCTTCGGACAGTGCGCAAATCCCTCCTTTTTGGCCTCCTATGTAAAAATGTACCATTTTCATGTGGCTTTCTTTATAATTATTTTTTTCAATTCATCGTTTTTGGGTTTGACGTTGTACTCGTGGATATCCATCGAGTTTAATAACGCACCAGTAGCGAAGCCTAAACTATCTCGGAGTTTCGGATCGCTGAATACCGGTTACGGTGGCGCAACTGGACGGCGCGGAATTCAGGGAACGAGGGATGCACCAATTCCCGATTATGCCGAGACATGCCGCGCGTAACCCGCATCCCCGCGTCGTTCTATGTCGTTACCTCGCGATTTTGGAAATCCATCTGCACGCAGTGACGTTCGCCGATTAATCCCTCTTATACAGTTTTCAATGCACATTTATGATATGACAAAACGATTTATGATTCTGCTTTGATGACGACTTTGCAATTGATCGTTTTTAATGTGTATGTAAACAGCGTGAAATTCAATTTATCGATATATTAAGAATTGCTTCACACGATTTTTTTAATCAAATGTAACACGACATAAAGTTCTTCTTTTGCAGCAAATTTAAATTACAGTCATATTCTTCAGGCAAAATACTTTTATCTTCTTCATAACACACCATACATCAATCTTACATCACTTCAAGTACCAGCGCATTAAATCTGTCGCGACTCTCTTTGTCCAAATCTCATCAAAGACGATCAATTGCAATGCAATCGCTGAGGCTGAAAATCCGTCTGGTTTTACGTCAATATGCAAAACAAAAAATGCGGGAAAAACGTGACGAAAGGAGTCGGCAGTTGTTGATGCAAAATAGCGTGTGACACGGATCACAATTTTGCGAATAGTTTGAATTCGGAATGGAAGCCCTCGATGTGTGTTTGTGTGTGTGCAACGCGTTTTCCACGAGCTGCCAGGTCGCCTGGGCGATGCCACATGGTCTCCCAGAAACCCAGAAGCCTCGGTGTGTGTGTGCGTCTGTGTGTCTGGGTTCCACACACAGTTTGTCAATGTTTGCCATTGCCGAGGAAGCCACAAAGCATCCTCAGATTTCCACCACTGCTTCCCGCGACTACCAACCCCCTCTTCTCCCCTTCCGCCGTCCACCCCACCCCCCTCTCATTTGCATGAATATATACACACGGAAAGTGCATGCCGTACGTAAGCCGTCGCACATTCGAGGAGACACTACATGTATATGCACTGCGGGGGATGTGCAGCACCGAGCAAGTGCTGGCTCCATATACGTCGCTATATATGCTGCTTAAAACAAAGGTCTCTCACCGAGCCAACACTTTTCCGCCCCTCGTCCCAACTTCCACGCCGCGTGGAACGTCGACGAATGTTTCTCCCCGCAACATCAGCGAAAATCCAGCGTCACAAATTCACGCTTTTTTTTTTTCTTTCGCTCCATCCCGGCCCAGATTTATACCAGAGTGAAGACGTGTGAGCGCGTAAAACTTTCCGCAGCGGCGGCGACACATTCTGTAACACAATTTTTCATATTTTAATTGGGCTTAAGCGACGCTCGCGTCGTCTCGTCGCGACGTCGCCGCCGCGGCTTCCGGCGCAAATGAATAAGTTAAGCGGGTCGCGACGGGCGAAAAAGCGGAGGAACCAAAGTGACGGATTGCGAAAACGTGACTCGAGACTATTTGGCGGTGGACGAATGTTGATCCACCGTGAACGTTGACGGAACTCGAATCGACCGTGACCCGAGGACGAATTTAGACATTTTTGAAATTTCCTTCTGCTTTTTGCATCAATAAACAATTTTTTTATACAGGAATATTAACATTGAGAAGATGTGGAAAAATGGGTATTTAAAAATATTCTAATTTGGTTCTTGGGTCACTTTAATAAAATAATAATCATAATAAAATCGAGTGCTCCAAAAAGGAATTTAGATGTTTTCTAAATTTCCTTCTGTTTTTTACAAGCATCAATTACATTTTTTTTGTAATAAACGAATATTTACATTGAGAAGATGTGGAACCGTTCAGACAGTGACGTCGTATTTAGCGATATTTAGTGGGTTGCGACGGTCGAAAAAGTGGAGGAACCAAAGTGACGGATTGCGAAAACGTGACTCGAGACTATTTGGCGGTGGACGAATGTTGATCCACCGTGAACGTTGACGGAACTCGAGTCGACCGTGACCCGAGGACGCATTTAGACATTCTTGAAATTTCCTTCTGCTTTTCGCATCAATAAACATTTTTTTTTTATACACGAATATTAACATTGAGAAGATGTGGAAAAATGGGTATTTAACAATATTCTAATTTGGTTCTTGGGTCACTTTAATAAAATAATAATAATAATAATAATAATAATAACGAGTGCTCCAAAAAGGAATTTAGATGTTTTTTAAACTTCCTTCTGCTTTTTACAAGCATCAATTACATTTTTTTGTAATAAACGAATATTTACATTGAGAAGATGTGGAACCGATCAGACAGTGACGTCGTATTTAGCGATATGTGATGATGATAATCCATGTGGCGAATGACGAGCAGTTATTACGCCGTGAGCTCGGGTAATCATCGGATGCATTAGGAATACCAGATTGGGACCAGCGCGGAAGAGACGCGAGAGCAGCGCGTGTGCCGCGGCGCGAGTGGATGGAAAAGTGGAAGGCGGAAACGCGGGAGAACCGGGCGAGAACGTTGGAACGACGAGCCGGGGGATTGAACGTGACAATGGGAACGGGGGAGAGTTTCACCGAGTGCCGTCCATTGTTACTCTAAATGCTCCGAAATTAGAATATGACTAATTTCGCATAGTGGAGCGATATTCGCGGCGAAATGCGACCACTCAGCGTGCGGCTCCGCGTCTCGTCTAGTGCAGTCGGCGAGAACGACCGAAATGGGCAGAATTTATCCACTCTGGGAAACAAGTTGCGCGTAGTTGAATATAAAAATTATTAAAAATTATAATAATAGCATTGGAGCTGCTAGTCGACCGTGCAGAAGCAGAGCGAACACTTTTTTTCCAAAAGTTACTTTCTTTTATTCGCGAAAAAATTAAACATTATGCGCACATTATGCGCTTTTTCGTTTATATCGTCCCGTAATTTTTTCGGCTGGTTTATTATGAGCGAAGCTACGGTTTTTTTTTAACTAGAAGCCCGACGGTAAAACGACGATAACTGTGAGAGAAAATCAACTAAAAAAAAAAATATAGTAACATCAATGAGCTGGTAAATTAAATGATGACTAATGAGACAGTGCGACGATATCAGCTGGGCGAAATTACTCGTCGACAGTGCGGAGACACTTTTTCTCTGGCTTTTTTTTACTCCACTGGTCGGGCGCCAAATTATTCGGGTGCCGCGGGGCAAACTTGTTAGCGCGGCCAATTGCAATAATTTCGTTTTTATCGATTATCAAGACGTCTGCGTGCACTGACACAGCAGAGAAATAGAACCAGACCGACGGAGAGAGGGAAAGGTAGATTTATTGCTGTCGTACAGCTCGTTCGAATCACGATATCGCGTTGATTATTATGTGCCGACGTCTCTTTTCGATTTTTCTTTTCCCCTTTTTTTTGAACAGGCTCAACGTTCGACACAGGAGACGCGCACTTTCCGCGCCGAGCGAACAATCGTATTCGCCGGCCGGGAAATTTCGCGCGGCACCCGAGAAAATGTAATTTTCTCGGGTGTGCCGCGCCGCGCGCCCGGAACAATCGAATACCCCCCCGCGGAACACCTGGATACGATTTTAAAGTGACGACTTCCCGATACGAACCCCGCTATAACCCCACAGTCGATGCCTTTTTCCAACTCCACCCCCCTCCACCTCTCTAACCCTTTCCCTTGCTTCCTTTATTTCGGAATATCGATTCGCGGGTTGATTGATCGAATTGTCGAATTGGCAAGGTCGTGTCTACATGATCTGCGCGAAATGACTGCGAGCGACGGTGCGAAAACTGAAAAAAAAAAATCATCCCCGTGATCTGCCTGTGATGAAATGTAACATTTTGGCTATTATTGCTGCACATTTTAATCATGTTATTAATTGCTATTCAACGCTGTATTTCTGACACACGAACAAACCAATAGACGAAGTTAGCAATAATAACAATGTATGCAGGGGCCATCAGTGACTCTCCCCGCGGAATAAAATAAAAAAAACTCGTGTTAATTATACCCGAATAAAGGAAACAAATTGTCACGAATAATTGAAGGCAGCTCGATTCCGCAGAGCGCAAACCGCGTCGACGCAAATGGCACGCCCGGAGGATGTGTCTTCGCTTTTGAGGAGACTTCGCCGTGGCGCTCGTGAAGAGCAGTGAACCGTGAAGCAACGAGGATAGTGACGTGCGGGAAGAATGGTTTGCTAAACATCTGAGGAGGGAAGAAAAGTTTTCGTACGTCATAATTAGTCGGAAAGTGCCTAAAGCCTTACGAAGCATTTCAATTTAAAGTTCGGCGAAGCTACCCCACGAGTCACCCCCTTTGCCTCCGCCGAACGGCGGCGAGGATGGGGGAGGGGGAGGGGGGGGAGGACTCGCTGCGTCTCCCGGCAGAGCGAACGCGTGCGCGGGACGCAGCAAAGGGCGCGTCTTTTCAACGACAAACTTTGCCTCCGCTAATCACGAATTTACCCGTTTCTTACCCCGCGCGTCGTATTTTACTCGCCCAGAGCTAACGTCATTGTCGGCCTCTGAATGCTCGTCAATTATCATCTGTTATCTCAATAGCCGGCACCTCGTATCGGTGGAGATGTGTTTAATTAACTTTTTGGCGAGTGAATTTACGAGAAAAATCCTTGAAATAATCCTCCAGTTTCCATTCACCATTATTTTATTTTTCATTTATTTTTTTCAACCACCGAGATCGATTGGTACATTTTTTTCTCTATGTCGATTGTGCATTCGACTCAGGTAAATTATTGTTTTTATAGATCAAACTTTTACTGAGCAATTTTTTTTTGCACACGTTTTTTTTAGCTAAATCTTGGTCATTCGGTTGCGTTATTGTTTCGAAGAGTTGATTAAAGCGAAATTCCACAGTGCGGCGAGATGGAGACGGCAGAGAGACCGTGCGCACCGACACCATCAAGGGGGACGGTTGGAAGAGGAAAGAAGAAGAGTTGTTTGTTCGTCTCTACAAATGAGCTCACTGTACCCCGCGTCTTCTTATTTACTCTCTCTGTCTCTTTCTCTCTCTGTTTCTCCGTCCTGTTCACTCGTCAACTCGCATTTGTCTCATTTCTCTCGACCATCTCGGACGTGCTCCTCTCCCTCATCCTCATTTCCGCGCCCTTATTTCTTACCCGGGGTAGAATTCCACGAGGCCAAATGACTCCGCAGCGTTTTTCTAAGAAAACACTTTCGACCTCGTTACTCGCGACAAACTGCATTCTCGCTGCTGCTGTTCCACATTCCGCGTTGTGTACGTTGTGTTACGTACAAAACGTAACACAGAGGGAGACAGGAAACCGGAGCGATTACTCGATCTGGTTCACGCGGAATTTCCGCGCGTTTAGCGATTCGCGGTCGGACACCGGGACCGCCATAACGCGGGCACACACATATTTTCCGGAAATCCGATTAACCACTTATCGAGATGACCGGAGAGTGGCGAGTGTCGTGGCGTTACTGTGTCAACAGTTGGCTGGTAGCGGATTCGATTGAATAATTTACCCTCAATGGACAGTTGCAGTTTTGGCAACATGAAGTTGTGAGAGGTGAGGCACGATTTATATCGAGAGACCCTCGTAAGAAAAAAATCTTTTTAAAAAATTATTAAACCAAATCCAATATAATTTAATATAGAATAACAGATTTTGTTGTTTTTTTTTCAACAAGCTTGACGGGCACCGACGAAACTAAGAATAAACGTAACGTTTTATATTTATTGCTATCTTTATTTCGCTGCAACAAGTCGACATAGCTGGTATCAACAATGATGTTTTTTTTTCCAATATTTCGAGACATAACGGTTCAGCGATAACTGCAACCGTATACCTTGTTTCCTCGTTTCGTTGCTGTTACTTCGTAATAAAATGGCTTTGTGTGATTTCACGTCGAAAAACAAAACGCGGAGCAAATGTTTGCTTAGGTCTAGTCAAAACACATGTTCAGTTATTGTGCCGTTTCGCTGCTGCGTATCGCGATGACTGCTGAACGAAATAAATGTTATTCAGAGCGTCGACGTCACGTGGAGAAAAAAACTCGGAATTTTGAAGCATGCAAGTTTCCGCAAAATAAAATGGCAATATTTTTTTTACGATAACTAAAATCTATAAGAAAACAGAATATTTTTATTATTTATTTAAAAAAGCGATCTACGGAACGTCGAATAAAAGTTTTGTCATTCCGCCTTCGTCGCACGAAGCGTCCGGTGACGCAAGAATTTTTCCGAGTGACGGAGCCAACGCGTTGCTTTTCCCGCGTAGCAGTCAAACCAGCGAGATATAAAGCTTTCAAACAGCCTGGGCTTTCTCGATATCCACGGACGTCGAGGCCGTTCGCCCCGGCGTCGGAGCGTTCGGCCGCTACGTGTATCGAGTCAAGAGGAAGGATGTCGTAAAAGAGGCGGGCAAGGCCGCCCCCACCCTCCCGGTTATGTAGGTACCGGGCGTTCACGGTTCACGTAGCATCAACTTTGAACCCTCGCAGACCGCGCGGTTAGCCCGTTTATCACTCCGAGTGTAAAAGGTTACACCACACAGACACATACACATAGGCACACCCCCTACACATACAGACACACATTTTCGCAGCCTGGTTCACCCCTTCTGGTCTTCTATTTTGGTCGTACCACAAACCACCCGACCAGCCTGGTCTTACGTGTCTCTTGTTAAATATATTCGTGAATTTTCGGATCCATCCTGCCGAATAGAGAATATAGTCCAGGCCACGATCAACTCGCGCGATTAACTGGACTCCTGGACGACCAATTTGGTCGGAAAGACCAAAGTAAAAAAATGTTGGGGTGCGCATCCTGAATTGAGGGTCAGATGTCAGCGAAGATGGTTGAAATTTAGGGTGGGAAGCTACAAGTGCGGCAAGATACGAATTGATCTGAGACTCTGTTGTAGATTTTACTGTAAACCAGGCTAATTACACGCGCTGGCGCGCGTGCCCGAGATGCCTTTGCACTGCTGCGCTCTTATAAAGTTTTAAAAGGGTAAATCGCAACTAAAAAACCCTTCTTTAGTAGATCTAAAAAAAATTTATCGTTTTGCTTGTCAGAAATCGTAGATCTGGCCGCCGGGCCGAAAACCGCCCAAATCGGGGTCATGAAATTTATTTTTTCAAATTATCTACTTCTAACCTATACCATCGTTCTCAAGTCGCATATTCTACCCCTGAAAACACTGGTTACAACCCTTTTTTAGTTGATTTTGAAAAAAAAAATTGTGGTCGAACAGTTTGTCAGAAATCGTAGATCTGGCCGCCGGGCCGAAAACCGCCCAAATCGGAGTCACGAAATTTATTTTTTTCATAATATCGGCTTCTAACCTATACCGTCGTTCTCAAGTCGCATATTCTACCCCTGAAAACACTGGTTACAAACCTTTTTTAGTTGATTTTTAAAAAATACGATGTTTTACAGAACTGTCAAAATTATCAAGCACAAATGAACTTGGACTTGGTCTGAGAGTTCCAGCTAATCATAGCTCGAATAGTTTGCTAACAATGCTTTCCGTTACTCATGAACTTTTTAAAAGTGGGATCCCTTGAACATTTTTTCTGTAGGAGGAGAAACCTGTACCGGACCAGGATCCGACCAGGTCCCCGCAGCTGGGACCTGACGAGTCAGTGATAATCAAGCTGCTCGCAAAACGCGATAATAAACATGTTTGAAAGAAACAACGTTGACAGTATTAACATCTACTCAGGGACCAAAAAAAAAGCTCATATACATTTCAGCACGACCCTTTTTTTTCAGGAAGTCCTGTCCAGCCATTAGCGCTCCGCCGTCTCATAATTGTTTTCCTTGTGTGTCCAAAAGAACGTTACTCCCGTCGTCCGTGCTCGCTCGCCGTACGGACGAGAGTAAAGAGCGTATTTCAACGCAAGAACCGAGAATCCTGCTAGACGTTTTATTTTTTATATTCTTTTTTGCTGCTACTGCGAAAACGGAGATGAGGTCGCGAGAGCAGCCAGCGAGATGGAGAACGCGCGGTGTGCAGTTCTGGGCGGGGCGCGGCCGAGTCGCGCGTATATCCTCGGAAGAATGGCCCGCGGCAGGTCGCGGACGAACTCTCGAGCGTCGCAATCTGCTTTAAAAGCCGAGCGAGCGCGCAGTCTGCGCGCGCGGGCGCGCGCTGCTTTTAGTGCTTGCGCGTTGTCGCGAGAGTAGTTACCGCGACGATGCATCGTGTGCCGCTCACGATGTATACGGACCGTCACGCTCTCTCTTCCCTTCCCTGCATATTTTTTTTCCCGATGAATGTGATGAAGCAAAACGTACGGCTCACAACGCCGTAAATCTGCGACTGTGCGGACGACGATTGAACGAGATTCGGATGACAGGAATCGCAAATCCTTACCTTGCGTTTTTTGCACAAAAATAATTTCCCACAATTTTTAAGTCGAACTCTCAAAAATCACAGATTTTTTCACGGAAAGCACCGTTGTTTGTCCGAACAATAAAAAAATTCGATGTGAAAATCACAAAAGTCGATTATTTTTTTCTCGAATTTTTTTTCCCGACAAATTTCGCGACATTAAACAACGAACTTCCAGTTTCCCAACGACCAATCAGAGGCTAAATAAATCGACGATAATGGTTGCTCACGATCTTTTCAATAGAGACTCGCTGTACGTATGTGCAGAACGGATATGTGGAACGAGCGAAGCAAAAATGTGAACCAACGTTTAAGAGACGGTAATGACGCGCCGTTTAGTCGCTCGGTACGATTAGTACGACGAGACGGGGTGCGAATTTCTCGGCTCTCCTCCCTCTCGTCCAGGTCTCTTGCTCTCCATAATTTTCCCACTCGAGACAACGCGTGACGTGCGGTTTTTTCGCCTTGTGGGACTCGCGCGAGTCGGCTTCTCGCCGCTGCTGCGTTTTTTCGTTCTACGGATGTCGCACGACTCGCTTCGCGCAGACCCGGCAAGAACCTTCGGACTGGACACGCTTCGTCGCGTTGATTTATTTTTTTTTATAGCTCGCGAGTTGCGAGGAGATAATACCGGAAGCGTGGGTGTGATTCTCGCTGAGTGTCGCTGGTGTCGCTGTTCCCGTGTAAGAGCAAGCACGTTGCGCGCGTCGGAGTCGGTGGCACGTGCGGCTGCATACGGGAAACCGATCCGCTGCGTGCGGCCGTATCTACTTCGCCCGGGGGGGGAAAATTTTTCTTTGCCACTTTGCACGGGTTATGAGTCACAACTTCGGCGACTACCGCGCGACGTAACATTTTACGGCGGTATTTCCGACAGTAGAGTAGAGTCTCCCGTAGATGACCCTGAAGGAAACATTTTCAGGAAATTCAATCAACAATTTTCTACCGGGACAAAAATTAACTTTCCAAATGATTCCCAGACCTGATAAATAAATTGCTAATCAGCTGCCAATCGAATAGATTCATTCTCACTCAACATGAGAGATCATTTTACGGCGGTATGCGGTATTTTCGACAGTATAGTAGAGTCTCCCGTAGATGACCCTGAAGGAAACATTTTCAAGAAATTCAATTTACAATTTTCTACCGGGAGAAAAATTAACTTTCCAAATGATTCCCAGGCCTGATAAATAAATTGCTAATCAGCTACCAATCGAATAGATTCATTCTCCCTCAACATGACAGATAATTTTACGGCGGTATTTCCGACAGTAGAGTAGAGTCTCCCGTAGATGACCCCGAAGGAAACATTTTCAGGAAATTCAATTAACAATTTTTTACCGGGAAAAAATCTACTTTCCAAATAATTCCCAGACCTGATTAATAAATTGCTAATCAGCTACCAATCGAATAGATTCATTCTCACTCAACATGAGAGATCATTTTACGGCGGTATTTCCGACAGTAGAGTAGAGTCTCCCGTAGATGACTCTGAAGGAAACATTGTCAGGAAATTCAATTTACAATTTTCTACCGGGAGAAAAATCAACTTTCCAAATGATTTCCAGGCCTGATAAATAAATTGCTAATCAGCTACCAATCGAATAGTTTCATTCTCCCTCAACATGAGAGATCATTTTACGGCGGTTTTTCCGACAGTATAGTAGAGTCTCCCGTAGATGACCCCGAAGGAAACATTTTCAGGAAATTCAATTTACAATTTTCTACCGGAAGAAAAATCAGCTTTCCAAATGATTCCCAGGCCTGATTAATAAATTGCTAATCAGCTACCAATCGAATAGATTCATTCTCACTCAACATGAGAGATCATTTTACGGCGGTATTTCCGACAGTATAGTAGAGTCTCCCGTAGATGACCCCGAAGGAAACATTTTCAGGAAATTCAATTAACAATTTTTTACCGGGAGAAAAATCAACTTTCCAAATGATTCCCAGACCTGATTAATAAATTGCTAATCAGCTACCAATCGAATAGATTCATTCTTACTCAACATGACAGATCAGTTTACGGCGGTATTTCCGACAGTATAGTAGAGTCTCCCGTAGATGACCCCGAAGGAAACATTTTCAGGAAATTCATTTAATAATTTTTTACCGGGAAAAAATCTACTTTCCAAATAATTCCCAGACCTGATTAATAAATTGCTAATCAGCTACCAATCGAATAGATTCATTCTCACTCAACATGACAGATCATTTTACGGTGGTATTTCCGACAGTAGAGTAGAGTCTCCCGTAGATGACCCCGAAGGAAACATTTTCGAGAAATTCAATTTACAATTTTCTACCGGGAGAAAAATCAGCTTTCCAAATGATTCCCAGGCCTGGTAAATAAATTGCTATTCAGCTACCAATCGAATAGTTTCATTCTCACTCAACATGACGGAGCTCCTGTCGAAAGTAGCAAAGGCCGATTCGAGACTCCCTCAACCCTGACCAATACCGGACTTTTATCTCGCTTTTATCTCGCCGCTTTTCCATCGAGTTCCAGATTTCCATTTGTATTTTTAGTCCCCGGCTCCGTGATCGCGTCTTCTGTTTTCGTAAGCTGCGAGGCTGGACGAGACAAGGGGGGAAACGAAACCCATCGCCCTGAGGGAGGTGGGGTTGGTTTCGTTTCCCGAAGGGTCAATTTATGCGCGACTCCACTGTATATTGTAATTCGTCGTCGAGACGCGCGCCGATTCCGTCGCTACTGTTGCCACACTGCAGCCTGGATTATTATTCTCGCCGCGGTGCGTCGCGACTGTCGGACGAGAATCCTGCTGCCACTCCCACCGTCGCCGCAGGACTCCTGTAGTCCTTGTGCACACCGTGAACAGCCCGGGAATATAATTCCCCCCGCAACGCCGTGTTATAAACTCCCGGCCGGTCGTTTCACCCCCTCCACCCCCACCCTCGCCCACCCCCTTCTCCTCCCGCCTCCCATTTCCGCAGGATTCATCATCCTCGCTTTGCCGTATGTTTACGTCGCTCCTTCCTGCGTTTCACCGCCCTGAAAACCTCTCCAGCTCCGGACCAGGATTCCACCCCCTGGCGCGTTGATTTCTTTTATTCCCCGACGGCCGAGCCGCCGCGATAATTAATACACCGCGCGCGTTCCGTATCAGTAACTTCGTTCGTTAAAAGTAATTGGGGAAAAGCCGAGGCGCGAGGATAATGAAAACCCCGGAATAACGTTAATTCGGGTCCGTAAATTCGACTTTGAGCTTCGCAAGACAAACGAGTATTTTGCATCAACTGTTTTTTTTTTTCTACGGGGATGCAACGTCATTGCCTTCGTTGTTTACGTCCGCCGGAAAATTGGAGTGCGTTTCGGACGAGTCCCGATTTTTGCGAAAGGACGTTCGTTTGGTTCGGGTGGTGAAAGCTCATTGCGAGACTTTTCCGGATCCTTTTTTTTAAGCCGGGATGACGAGACTCGCCGGACGCGCTCGTTAACGACCCGTCCGGCGGGGTAAAAAACACCGAAACGCATGTCCGAAGCGAACAGGTTGGCGACTAGTTGGCGCTTTCTGCGTGCATCGCGGGATTATCCTTTCTAGTATAGTACATACGTAACCAGCGAAGAACCGCTGTTACTCCCAGAGCTCCCGGAGCCGACCGGAAACGATCTTGGAAATACACAGAGAAAACCGCCGGATTTATCCCGGCGCGAGCACCGGAAGTGCAATGTGGCACCGATCGGGCTCTTTCCTCTTCATACGCATCGCGCGACGTTGATGCCGTGATTCCGCTACACGGAGAGAAGGGTCTGGTAAATTTTACCATATAAGAGAGGATATCTAGTAAAAAGTACCATTATTTCCTGGTACAGGGGAGCCACGATGCCACCTATCAAAAAGTACGAGAACTTTGAGATTTTTTACCACGAAATATGGTGAAAATGTTCATATATATTGTACACTGAGAAAAAAAATTGGTATATCCAACAAAATGTGCGGTTGCAGGTAGCGAAATAAATATTTTGCAAATTGGACAAAATATTTAATTGATCGAAGCAACTGGTGGTAGAATTTAAAAAAATCTCGATTAGCATTGCCGAATATTTTGTCCAATCTGCAAAATATTTATTTCGCCGCCCGCAACCGCACGTTTTGTTTGATTTAGCAATTTTTTTTTCTCAGTGTAGAAATTCTCATAGTTCTCGTTTTTTACATTAAGTGGCGACTATGGCACCCAAATACCAGGCGCATTGGTAATTTTTACTATCGCGTTTGGTAAATTTTATCAGATCCTTTTCTCTCCGTGTAGATCGTGTTTGCTACCCGCGCTCGCTGCCCCCAAAGAGGAGTGGGGGTTAGAACGGCGTGGCGAAGGGGTTAGAACGGCGTGGCAAAGGGGGTAGCACGACGGATCCCCACTACCATCAGGAGGGGAGGGGGAGAGGGGTAGAACGGCGTGGCAAAGGGGGCTACCCCTCCTCTTCCGCTACCAGGAAGAGGAGGGGTAGTGACTGGGGGGGGTGGAACGGCTACCAGGAGTAGCGGGGATTCGCCGGGTGAGTTTATGGTCTCACATAATGCGGCGCGAATCGAGCTGGATTCCGTCGGTGATACTACCGGCTGCCGTGCGGTGGAAGTGCGGAATAACACCGGGAGAACGGAACACACGGGATTTTCCACCTCGAATTTCCATGCACGGGGGGGGAGGGGGTGGAAGTTGCCGCAACGCGCGAGCTTCCCCCTCCCCCCGCCCCTTCTCCTGGCTGCGTGTACGTGGAACACTCGACTATACCCACTGCGGGTCATAACGCGATGGGAATAATAACGAGCGGGGGCGGTCGTGAAATAAACCAAAGCCCGGGAAATCGCGAGCGCCGCTTTGGCTTCGAGGTTTCGAGTTTGCCAGAGGAGTTGCCGGTGAGTCGAGTTGATATCCCGAATATGCGGGATAATAAGGGCCAGGATTCGAGCCTGCCGCGGGATTCGGGAATCCGCGTGGGTTTGCTGTTTGATACTGCGTGGCTCGCAGCGTTCGAATCGTGACTACTTTTGCCCTGATTCGCGTCGATGCCACTGGAGATATTGCGGTGTCGGTGGGATTATTATCAGAGACTGGATTATTTATCAGGTATCGCGACGATGGGGAGAATTGTGGAGGATTTTTCGGCGGATCCGGAAAATATTGAAATAAATGTGGAGGTAAAGTTTTTTTTTTCCTGCGGTACGAAACTCGAAACCTGGATGTGATTATTATCAGACATTTGATCTGATTATTATCAGACACTGGATCTGATTATTATCAGATATTATTATCAGAGAATTTTGCCACAGACCCGGAAAATGTTTTTATTCATTGAAACAAATGTGGGGATTTATTTTTTTGTTCTTTTTTTTCGAGCCAATTAAGCATTCATTTGTGACTATCAAAACATTCGCCTGAATTTAAATAAAGTCGAATCTCGCCTGCTTGGGAAAATGAGAAAAAGTGTAAAAAATGAGGATTCCAGCGAAATCCACTCAGGGCTTTTCCGATACATCACCGAGAGTAGCCACGTGACTTCTCGTGTCACGAGTTACCCTGAATCCACGATGTAACGTGGATGTACGACGAGAACTTTCCGCCTCCAGACACCAACGGAGGATTCCAACGTGCGGAGTGGATTACACGGAACCAGGATTCATGTTCCACGTGCCGAGAGTCGGAGGCTCGCGAAATGTTCGTTGCTTCATATTCATGCGGCGAGGGCATTGTGACCGCGGTTTGTCCGGCTCTCTCTCTCTCGCCCCGGATTACACGTACGTCCAATTTGTAACGTCGGAATATAGAATAACCGTATTTAATAGAAATTCCGCGCTTCGCCGGAGGCTCCGAATTTCCAGCGCCGGGATTATTACTCCTGTTCGCCCGAAATTCCCCTAAATGCGGGTTACATGTTGCGCGTTGTGAAACCTTTTTTTTTTCGCCCACAGCCTGGCTACATGGACAGCGGAGCGGGGGGGGGGGGGGCGGTGCGGGGTGAAGATGGATTTCGGCGCCGAAGGTTTTCCGGCTCTCGTCGCTCGAGCGCAAAACGGTTCAGACGTAATAGCCGCACTCGACGAGCGCCGGTTTTCCACTCATTTTTTTTTCGCCTTTTTACATTTTTTTCTCTCTTTGTTCTCCGCGTCCGCGTCGTTTCGCTCGTTGCAGTCGTGAACGACATCCGTCGAGGGCTCTGAAGATGCTGGAGCGTTCCCTGTGCCCCCCTTCCCCCCCCCCCCCCTCCCTCCTCAGGGGGCACGCACTAATACACGCTCCGTCACCTACTTTTGCGTTCTCCACCCTCGTCCGACGACCGCGAAACGAAACCCGCAATTGTCGAACAAATGACTCTCGCCGGGTGCAGCGAGTCAAAGCTCGACGATACTTGACATCCCCTCCTTTCCGCCCCTTCCCACTGTACTTCCCTCCCCCTCTCTTAGTCACCAACCCAGCCGAGAGTCCATCAAAGTTTGGGTCCTAGCTATAGCCTCGACTGTCTCGAGATTCGTTGATTCGTCTGTCAGACGTAGATTCATTTACACTGAGAAAAATTATTTTTTTTATTATTTTGGTAGATCGAATCAATGATTACCAATTATTGATTCGATCTACCAAAATATTGATTGCAGTTACTAAAATATTGGTAGCTCTGACCAACGATCGGTAATCACAATTATTAATTTTGTTTATGTCAGACGTGAAAATGATTCCGGGCAAAGGATTCGTTGAGACTCTGCATGCGTCGTGTCGTGTGTCAATCGTCGATTCCATCCGTCACTTGTCATACACGTGCAGCAGTTTCAGCGAAACGGAACATACTCGACATGATGCACGTGGGTGTACAGCAATAATAGACAGAGATGGAGAGAATATATGGAGAATGTAATAATCGCGAAATGCAATACGATATGCAATACCGAGGGTTACCCGTGCTGTAACCAGTTCGAGGTAGTATTACGAGTGCCTCTAAAATAGAAGCAGAGGCCTCGGAGGTCGAAGGATGTCGCCGCGGATGTGTAGACACAGCGACAGCCGCAACGTCTGCGTGCATTCGCTCGTGGTGGATTCGTCGTGGGTGGAGCAGCGTCGTCGTCGTCGTCGTCGTCGCGCTCGCTCAAGATAGAGAGAGACGACTGATCCTGATTTACATTGAATCTCGAAAGCCGGAATCTCTCGATCCACGATTGCCCCACGGGTTTCGCCGAGTCTCGACGCAAGCGCCGCATTTCCCGAACGAATGCGGAAGACAGTTTCCAACTCGATATCCAAGGACATAATCGACCTCGCCGTCCGCGCGAGCACGAGCGGTATCGAGAAAATTGTTTCCATCGGCTGCGCAGAGTCGAGTTGCGGTACAAGAGTAAAATAAAAAAATGTATGTATATATCTATATATATAGCGGCCGAGGATCTTTCGCTCCGCTGTCCCGAATCAATTTCGCGACAGACAGACCGCCTGTATTCTTGACTCCATCGCTGCTGGATCATCGGTCGAGCTGCCGCGAGACATGGGACGCCCTTCGCCTTCGCCTCGAAGTCCGAGCATCGCCGAAGGCTTTGATAAAAGAAGGAGATATTAATAATATCCGTGGCGCGCGACGTTATTGAGTCCTTCGTCGATGACGACGATGACGCGGAATTCGACTGTGCTCGTGGACGAATATTTCTCGCTCGTTCGAATGAGTCCGCGGACGTCGGAGTTTCATGGCTTTAATCAAGCGAGCGAATGGCAATTTAATGGCTCGCCGCATCGATGAGCCAATTGGGCGAAGATGACGTCGATTTGTATTTGGGAAGTTTCGCAGTTCGTGGATAGACGTTGTTAAAGCAGTTCGCTTCGATGGACCTGATAAGGTGTTCAATTCTACAGATACAGGACTGTATTATAGTTTGGTAACGTCAAAACGTTGTGGCTGAGACTTGTTTTTCTCATAGTCGTGCAAGTGCGACTGTTTACCGTAGACAAGCTTTCGTTAGAAGATAGTTTGGACACCGGAACGTCAGACGTCCAATTTTCTAGCCTGGATTCAATTACAACGCGGCACAAGACTCTGATATCAAGGCATTAGGGTTGTCACATCCTGTTCTCATAGCCGTCTGGATGCGGCGGTCGTCGTATATTTCGGAGTTACACATCCGCCATAAAGTCTCGCTTAAAAGCTTCGCTTGGTCCAATGTCTAAAATAGCTGGAAGTTGAGCGCACGGAGGTGTAGTCTCTCGAGGGACCACTCAGGGCTGCGGGGGAAGAGATGTCGGAAATTGCATTTCCCCGACACTCGGCCGGGAGGTTTAGGAAAGGTCTCGTATTTAATACGATTGCGAGGCGACTCGGGGACTTCCGCGCGCCCCCTCAACGAGTCTGAATTACAACCGTGCGCCCGCGGTTACGAAGAGGATTCTTTGTTGTAACGCAAGTCACTTGACCCCGCGGTGTGGTGACATTTTTTCAGCCCCATGACCCTTGGTGTCGGGTGAGGATCGTTGTATGATGATAGAAAATGGCTAACTGGGGTTAGGAAGAGGATAACGTGGGTTCTGTCAGGCTGGAGACCACTTTGCAAGTGGATAAGGCTCGTCTGAGATCAGACAATGAGGTCAACGAGTTCATAACATCCTGTCGACCTGTTCATCCGGTTCTATCGTTTATTGTTACTTGACCCGCGGACACTTTTCACTTGGCCTGATCTATTAGAGCCTCCTGCTTGGCAAAATATTAACGAGTGTTTTCTTCATTTTCTGTTACAGGCCGAAATATGGAGTGTCTTCATCGCCATTCTCAGGAAGAGCGTGAGGAACTTGCAGGCCTGCACGGACGTCAGCCTCATCGAGCACGTCCTGCATCGTTTGTCCCGGGCGGAGACAGTCGTTGCCGGTAAGTTGACAGCAAAACTATAGGAAAACGTTGTTTTGTATTTTACAGATATTTTTGACTGATTTTTTGGTTTGTTTCTTGCAGATTTGCTGATCGACATGCTGGGTGTCTTAGCGAGCTACAGCATAACAGTGAAGGAACTGAAGCTTTTATTCGGCGCGATGAAAGCAGTAAAAGGAAAATGGGTGAGTGACGTGCGACATTTATTCATAGAACCGAAAAAAAATGCGCAATTTACAATACAACGAATTTCTTTGATTTACTTTCAGCCGCGACATTCGGCGAAATTGCTGAACGTGCTTCGCCAAATGCCACAACGAAACGGACCCGACGTATTTTTCAGTTTTCCCGGCAGGAAAGGATCGGTGAGTACAGAAGCCTCCAGTCTCCCTTCGTCTAATCGCCCGACACGACAAGTTTGTACCGTAAGCAAAACGACGAGAAAGCCAGGAAATCGAATGAACAGCCGAAGCTCGACGCGTCAAACTCTCCCGACGTCTTCGAGAGGAGTCCGTAACTTTCGGAGCTTACTGCGAAGATTCCTAAGATTTTCCGGGCGACGGTGGACCGTTGGACTTAACTCGGGAGTCGGCGGGATTGGCTTTTGGCTCAAGCTTGAAGAAGCCCTTCGACGACCCTCGTTAAAACGCACCCCCGACTCGTCCAATGCAACGCGCACTCCTTCCATTGCCCTTCCGACATTGCTGCTGCCTGCGCTAAAGGGCTACGCCCACGTCTTTTGTATGCAAAAGCCTCTTTCAAGCCAAGGCCATATCGCGAGGAAGTCTCTTTAGTCACGTACGGTAATAAGCCTGACGAGTCTCTCTCCAAAGTTGTGAAACATGGCCTGTCAATTACGGTCGGGTAACGACGTTCGTCGTTGCCGTTGTCGGTGCCGCGCGCGATGCATCGCGCCTGGTTTAACCGCCTGATGGAAATTAGAAGTTGCACCCGCTCGACGGTAGATACGCGTCGTGACATCAGCCGGTGCATCCTGCCGAGGATGCCGAGCCGAGAACGGAGGCGCGAGGCTTCGGTGTACGCGTCAACCCCCTTTACGAATAACACGATTGCGAACGTCTGGTCGGTAAATTACAGATGAAAAGGGAAGTGGCAAACGCGATATTCGTGATTCTCGTTTACCAAGACCGCGTTCTGAGCTCGCTGGATTCCGGACTAATTGGGTTTCCAATCGTTATCAGCCCTTTAACGGGAGCAGCATTTCTAGGAGCCTAGGAAATTAATGCAGCTTTGCAGGCCACTTTCCATCCGCGCACATGGAAATTATTGCATGTGCATCGATGTACAAGACAATGCATTATGCAACGATGCAAGAGAAGAAATTACATAAATACAGAATTATAGATAGAAGTGATAATTAATATTTGTCTCGATTTGGTATTATGATGTTACGTCTGAAGTCGACGATGAAAAGCCCTCAGTTTTATTGAACCAAGATTAAGCTCCGTGGACAGAGACACCTCTTGGATCAACCGCTACGAATACCAATGTCCTTTAATGTTTTAATTCTCATTTCAGGCGGTTGTGCTACCACCGATGGCGAGGTGGCCACACGAGAGTGGTTTCACTTTCACAACGTGGTTCCGTCTGGATCCTATAAACTCCGTTAATATCGAGAGAGAAAAGCCGTACCTCTACTGGTAAGTGGCTCTTTTGTCGAGTACACTCCGGGTCTATAGCTGCCTCGCTCGGGCTCTTACGCAGATAGCCGCCTTGTTCAGAGATGCTTTCACGAAGAAAAGCTCCTGTTGTATACGTATATAGACTCCGGGATGATTTCGTCTTCGGGAATCCCAGGGCGGCTCATTAGTGCTTTGTCGAAGCTCCTGTACTTCAAAGTCTTTTCTAAGTCTTCGGCCGGGCGTTGCACGGCACTCTTGGGAAAATGCAACAGAAAGGCTCTAATCGGATTTTGTCGTTGCCAAAGAAATCGCGTTGGCCGGCGCCCGTTCCTATTGTCAGAAAGATCTCGAGCTCGTCGCAACTTACGTTTCTCCTCAATGTTGCGATACCGTAATATAATTCTTCATTGCAGCTTCAAAACCAGCAAAGGCGTCGGGTACTCGGCCCATTTCGTGGGTAACTGCTTGGTCCTTACTTCGATGAAAGTTAAAGGGAAGGGCTTCCAGCATTGTGTCAAATATGAATTTCAGCCGCGAAAGGTAACACCGGACATTGAGAAGAAAAAATTCTTTCTAACAACGTCAATACAATGCAATGTTTTTTTTTACAGTGGTACATGATCGCCGTAGTGTACATATATAATAGGTGGACGAAGAGCGAAATTAAGTGTCTAGTAAACGGTCAACTAGCTTCGAGCACGGAGATGGCGTGGTTCGTGTCAACGAACGACGTGAGTACAGCTTTTCGGATGATTGGCGACAAAAATCATTGATTTTGGGTCTGTGATCCCGGAAAATATTCCTTATTTGATCGATGCTTAATGAAAACAACTTTTCCAGCCCTTCGATAAGTGCTACATCGGTGCCACACCAGAATTGGACGAAGAACGGGTGTTCTGCGGACAGATGAGTGCAATATACCTGTTCAGCGAGGCCCTCACGACTCATCAGATTTGTGCAATGCACAGATTGGGTCCTGGATATAAGGTTCGTGATTACCATCGTATACAACTTCTTTCCTTTGCACGAGCAAAGCCAGAAAAAAAAAATTAAATACATTTATTAACCCGCCAGAGTCAATTCCGATTCGACAACGAGTGTTACCTGAATCTACCCGACAATCACAAAAGGGTGAGTGATGAGCTGGAGCTCGCGAGCATGGTGGACCAAAGTATGCAAACTGTAAGCATTGATTTGTTATTTTATTTTCTTTCCTTTGTATTTATCACTTATTTGTAATTCACAAACAGTGTCTGTTGACGCAAACGATTCCCAGCGAGGTAAAAAATACATTTCGTGCTTACGAAATGCCGTTACCTTCAGTTTTGTCACTTGTTTCAACAGTTATGAATAAAGATGTGGCGTTTATAGATTGTATATCATGCATATTTATTTAGTAGTTGAATTATTCGTCCACAAATTAATTTCCTTTGGGTATATTTTTGTTTTATTGCGGTAGTAATAGCATGTTGGAAGATGCCTGGTAGAAGAGATTTGCTTTTCCGTGAATGTGTGTGTAATTTTCTATCCCGAGTGTTTGCAGCATTCAGTGCGACACTGAATCGGTCATTTGCATTTTCATTTATTCAATAGAATACCGTTTTTTCCGGCTGTTGAATTAAGGAGTTTCGATCGTCGGAGTCTCGTGAAAGGAGTAATAAAAACTTCGTAAAACGTTATTCACGGTTTCTAAAGATACTCAATAGTTTTAATGCAGCGACCGGAATGAAAGAAGTGCCCTTAAGAGACGCGCCATAGAAACATTCTGAAGCGTTTAATTTTATTACTCTTTTCAGTCTTGATCGGGCAAAACGCCTTAATGTTCTGCTTGTAATGTTTATTTCGTTATCCAATTTTTAGCGTGGTATCTCGATATACATTCGCATCGCGAAAATTGCATAGAAATAACAATTATTCGTAACGAAACAGGTGCTTTACGACGGCAAGCTGTCCAATGCAATTGTGTTCATGTACAACCCGGTGGCAACGGATTCTCAGCTGTGCCTACAGAGCGCACCGAAAGGCAACGTCTCTTACTTTGTACATACACCGCACGCACTTATGCTGCAGGTTCGTATTTAATACATAAACATTTATTACCATATGTCTAAAAATTGGACAAAACTTTCATTGCAACATGTTCTTTCCATTTTCAGGATGTTAAAGCCGTCATAACCCACTCGATACACAGTACTTTGAATTCTATAGGCGGAATACAAGTTCTATTTCCGCTGTTCTCGCAGTTAGATATGCCTTACGATTGCATAGCACCGAACGACATTAAACGCGATCCAACGCTATGGTAAATACGTCGCATTCGCTTTTTCTTCTTGGCTTCTTAAGAGAAATATGTTTGCTCGGTGACGCGGAATAATTGACTTTGTTCTTCTTTCAGTTCAAAATTGTTAGGATTTATCTGCGATCTCGTGGAAACTTCGCAGACAGTTCAGCAACACATGGTACAAAATCGAGGATTCTTGGTGATAAGTTTCATGCTCCAGCGAGCCAGCAGAGATCATCTAACCACGGAAGTTCTCGCTTCGTTTCTCGAGCTCACCAAGCATCTTGTCACCTGTCTCAGCGCCAACAGCGATCTTCTTCTGAAGCAGGTACGCCGTCGACTCGATAAATCCGTTTATTTTTCTTTCACCGTTAAATCGTCGCATCGAAGAAATATGATACTCGATAACTTGCTACTTCTTCCACAGATGTATTGATAAGTATTGATGCATTTGTAGAATTGCTTTCAAGAGCACGTTGTGAGCTATTTTATTGAGCTTCTTAAATTAAAGTTATACATCTACCGAGCCAATAATGATTTCTCGGCAGCGTTGTATATAAAAAGAACGCATACTTCTGAGTATCAAAAGAATTTTACACTTTTACGCAGACTTAATCAAGTACTTTTAATTGAATTCCTGTCACAACACATTTCTGTTGACTCTTAGACAATTCTATTAATATTTCAATATTTGATAAAAAATGAAAACGCTTTGTAGCACGATGTCGTTTTATCCTATTAATACCTTTAAGCTTTCAATACTCTCTGGATCGCATGCAATCTACCGACTTCCGAGCGTTATTTATTCTTCACACTCCACGACTACTTAAACTTTTCTCGACTATTGCACGGCAAACTTGTAAAAGCTGCTATAGTCATCTACTTCTTCCATTAAGCCTGACTTTTAAATTTCTGCAACAAAAAAGTCATTCTTATTTTATCTGCCTAAGCATTTTGGTTTTTGCATATTTTTTTTATCACTAAACTTAAACATATATTTGAAAAATAACCGCCATTGACGTACAAAGGTGAAAAAAACGGTCTTGCAAATTTAGAACTCATTTAATTTACTGTTACAGTAGTTTTAAATGCTGCGGAATATAAATACTTATATTGAAAAAATAACTGACAAACGTTCATAAGGAAAAGTCGGCTAGATTGTCGTGCCCGAAGAACAGGCAGATCCATGGTGACGTAGACATTTTACTTTTCATTCCTGACATGGCAGCTGTTAGATCACGTCCTCTTTAATCCCGCCCTGTGGATTTACACACCGGCGCCGGTTCAGACACGGCTTTATTCGTACTTGGCGACGGAGTTTCTAAGCGACACTCAGATATACTCAAACGTCAGACGAGTATCCACCGTTCTGCAGACGGTACACACCCTCAAGTACTACTACTGGGTTGCCAATCCTCGAGGGAAGAGCGGCATCACCCCTAAGGGAATGGGTGAGTGAGCTGCGAACTTTTAAGTAGTCTTTTCACGGCCATCAAGTGAGTTACACCGTCTCGCCCCGAACTCTCTGACCCTCCCCTCTGACTCGTTTTTTCGCAGATGGACCGCGACCGCAGCAGAAGGACATTCTGACGATACGATCGTACATATTGCTCTTCTTGAAGCAGCTCATAATGATCGGCAACGGCGTCAAGGACGACGAGCTTCAGAGCATACTGAATTACTTGACGACGATGCACGAGGACGAGAACTTGCACGACGTTCTTCAGATGCTGATATCACTTATGTCGGAACATCCGTCGTCGATGGTACCAGCATTCGACGCGAAGCAAGGCGTCCGAACGATCTTCAAGCTGCTCGCGGCCGAGAGCCAACTCATACGTCTGCAGGCGCTGAAATTGCTCGGTTTCTTCCTCAGTCGCAGCACACACAAGTAAATATAATCCAATATCTTGGCCGATTTCTCATATCTCCGGTTACTAGAAATGAAATGCTTTCTCGCAGAAGGAAATACGATGTCATGAGCCCGCACAATCTGTACACGTTGCTGGCCGAGAGGCTGCTGCTCAACGAGGAGACGCTGCTTCTGCCGACTTACAATGTTCTCTATGAAATCATGACTGAACACATCAGCCAACATATTCTCTACACGCGACATCCGGAGCCGGAAAATCACTACCGTCTGGAGAATCCGAGTTAGTCTCCTTTCAAACAATCATAAATTTGAATGTCATTTCAAGTCCTTTTTCTTTATCAATGCGGGTTCCGTTTTATTTTCAGTGATCCTGAAAGTCGTCGCAACTCTGGTCAGACAGTCGAAGCAAGGCGAGCAGCTGCTCGAGGTGAAGAAGTTGTTCCTATCGGACATGACTTTGCTCTGCAATAACAACCGCGAAAACCGACGAACGGTGCTGCAGATGTCCGTCTGGCAGGAGTGGCTGATAGCCATGGCTTACATACATCCGAAAAATACCGAAGAACAGAAAATATCTGACATGGTGTATTCGCTATTCCGAATGCTACTTCATCACGCCATTAAACACGAGTACGGAGGCTGGCGAGTGTGGGTTGATACACTGGCCATTGTGCATTCCAAGGTAACATTGAAAACCCCTTCAATCTATTTACGAACCTTTTTATTTTTACGACGGCAGAATAAAATCCATCTTCTCTCACGCAGGTCTCTTATGAAGAATTCAAACTGCAATTCGCCCAGATGTACGAACATTACGAGCGACAGAGATCCGACAATATAACCGACCCCGAGGTGCGACAGCAGAGGCCGATAAGCACGATTTCAGGATGGGATCAGCAGCATTCCGGAAACAACGGCTACAGTCGCCCGGCTGGATGGTCCGTTCAGCAGAATCAAGAGATGCAACACATCGATAGGAATTATAAGGTAGCTTATCTTTAATCGTAGAATCTAAAAATTGTTACGCGTTAGCATCATTCTGAAGATACAACTGAATTTTTGAAAAATCAACTACAATGTTTGATGTTCATTTGCAGGAAATGGATGAAGGCAATGATCGCCTCGAGGAGTCGTGCAGCTGCGACCTAAACTCCATCGACAATACCGAAAGCGACGGAAGTCCCTCGATGGTGAAGTCGCGCAGCGAGACACTGGAGACGCCGCAATCGAGCGAAGTAATATCCCTGGACTCTCGACTGAGCGACAAGCCGGACACTCCGACGATCGCGCTCGAAAACCACACGGAAACGCCGACGATACTGGAGGAAGCCAACAGCGAGGTGGTGTCTCTGCCGACGACGCAAGAGACCAGCGAAGTCATATCGATCGAGAGCTCGAGCGAATTGTACAGCGAAGTCCAGAAGGCCGGAAACTCCAGTCCCGAATCTGTAGTTCAAGAAGCCGCGAAGAGAGACGAGCAGGAAGGAGAACACGAGACGCCGATCGTGGAACACGTCGATAACGTTGTCGTCACCGTGATTGAGCCACCGCCTGGAGCTGCGTTACCCGAAATTGCCAAAACCGAGGAAGCCCCCGTCGTGAAAACGGAACACGAAGAGGGCATCGAAAAACAGTCAATTGAGAAAGAAATCGTTGATAGCGAGAAGACGGAAGTCAAATTAGAGGAAGCGAGTGACGAGACACCCAAGGAGAAGTCTGTAAGTCCGGAAGATGTTCAGGACAAGGCGGAGGAACCTGTAGCCGTTGAGAAGGAAATTAAAACGACGGACCTACCGGAAACGAAAGAAACGAAGAAAGAACCACCGGAGGATGGCGGTACCGAAGTCGCGGATAATAAGAGCCCGAAAGTTGAGGAAGAAAACAAAGAGTGTGCCAAAGAATCCGAGGAGACAGTCACAACGGCCGTTGTAGAGAAATCGAAGGAAGAAACGGAGAAAGTCGAAAACCCGGCAGTCGAAGAGACTTCCGAAGCGACCAAAGAGGCAATCGCTGATGCGGTTCCGGAGGAAACTGAGAAACCCTTGGAGAATGGTCCCATCGCCGATGAAGTCGTTGAAAAATTGCCGGAAGAGGTGAAACTCAACGACGCAACGGAAGATACAAAATCAGTGACAGCCACAGTGGAGACTCCATCCGAAAACGTCACAAAAACTGCCAATGACGAAACGGAAGTCAAAGTCGGAATCGTCGAGGAAGAGGAAGTTTGCGCTAGAGATGTGAAGGAGGAAGAGGAGAAAGTGGAGAACGATAAGGAGATCGTGGACAGCGAAGACTCCGAGGCGTATCTGACCCCGACGGAGAATCAGGAGAGCTCGAGCGAGGGTAGAAAAATCGTGGAAACGGAGCCGGAAGAGAAGCAGCAGCGACCGCAGCGCGAAACCGAAGAGAAGAAAGGTAGCAGCGTGAAGGAGGAAGAGACGGAAGCCTCGGAAGACAAGAGCGTCGGCGCTAAGACTGACGAAGACGGCGAGGATGTGGAAGAGGAGGAGGCGGCGGCGGCGGAGGAGATGGCGGGAGAAGATAAAACGGACGAAAATGTAAAAAGTCTTAATTGCTCAACTAGCGTAGTCGAAAGCTCCGAGGCTTGTCGCATGACGGAGGCGGTCGAGGTAGAAGTAGAAGAGTCGAAGGACCAAGTCAAAGAGGTCGAGAATGCGGAACTATTAGGAAATAGTGGATTAAGTAACGGCGATTGCGCCGTGAACTCTTTGACGGAGGAGAAAAGTGTTGTTGTTAATGATAACTCCGAGAAACTGGTTAACGAGAAAGATTCAAGGGAGCCGTCCAATATTTCTACTAGCGATGTAAGTGATAATAAGGAGGCGACGAGAGACGTTCAAGTGAGAACTGACGACGAGGTGGTGGATGTTATAACAGATAGTGTTTGTAATAGTAGCAATGTTCAAAGTTCTGTAGATAACACGACGCAAGTGCCAAACCCTAAGCAGCAAATTCCAACAATATCTACGGTCTGTGATGCAACTAAAAGTTTACCCGATGGTGTGCCTCAAATCGTTAGTTCTAATGTGATTGCACGGGACAATCCTTTATCGAATGACATAACCAATGATCACGTAGATACCCATCGCAGATCCAGCCTACCGAATGTAACCTCCGAACCGGCTGCCGACAACACCGGCAACGAGCCACCTTCGTTACCCATGCCCGCCAGAAAAAATTCGTCACCCCAAAAAAGACCAAGGAGTGCCTCAACTTCCACGCAAGTGGATCCTAATCATTTCGGTAAGATTCGTTCGTCCCGTTTTTTACATCGATTGTCTTTATTTTATTTTATTGTGCAAGATCTCAATGCGTGAATGAAATAGAATAATTAATACTGTAATGTTATTTAAACAGAGTCAAAGAGAGCCAAGCAAGGAAATCCCTCGACCAGGCCAATGTTTAGTCCAGGGCCAACGAGGCCTCCTTTCAGAATACCCGAATTCAAGTGGTCATACATTCATCAGCGATTACTGTCGGACGTTCTGTTCTCCCTCGAAACCGACATACAAGTTTGGAGAAGGTGAGTCCCTCGATGTTTCCTCATAAACGAAACTTCTTTTACAATCCGGAACTTTCGTGTGTTTCAGCCACTCGACAAAGTCAGTGCTGGACTTCGTCAACAGCAGCGAAAACGGTGTATTCGTTGTTAATACGGTGCATTTAATTTCACAATTAGCCGATAATCTGATAATAGCCTGCGGCGGATTGCTGCCTCTGTTAGCTTCGGCGACTTCGCCAAATGTAAGTTACCACAAGCGCAGCTCAAAAGCTCATCGATCGACTACGATTTATAATTATTAACGTGATCATTTTGTTGCTACAGAGCGAGCTGGATGTTATTGAGCCGACGCAGGGTATGCCGGTCGAAGTAGCGGTGTCGTTCCTTCAGAGGCTAGTTAACATGGCTGACGTGCTTATATTCGCGAGCTCTCTCACTTTCGCCGAGCTCGAGGCAGAGAAAAATATGTCCAGCGGAGGAATTCTTCGGCAATGCTTGCGCCTGGTTTGTAAACTGATATATTTCAATAGAACCCTCGTTGTAGGATATTTACACACTCGTTCATTATCACGCCAATATATCGATGCACCGAAAGTACGCGTTAACCGTATCTTTCCAGTGAACAATAATTAATACAATTATAGTGTTTTTATTTGTATTCTCAACCTCCTCGCTCCAATATTTTTAATTGTACTGTAAACCATTAGAAATTCATCATTGAATATGCATTGTCGAAATACTGAAGCAACTAAAAAGACTGCAAAGAAAGTTGGTCACATACATGAGACATTTCGATAGGAGCGACGAGGTTTCTAGTTCATGTCGAGATAATAAGAGTAGATAAGATACCTGTTGCAGTAAATATTTCAAGACTTTTTCCGATATATCGATATTGAAATCTCAGCAAAAAAAAAAATTGCTGCTAGACATGACCATACTAAAAAAAAAAAAAAAAAAAAAAACAATTAAGCCATTCACGTTTTACAGTTCTCTATAATCACCAAAATAAACTGCTTGTTTAGGTCTGTACTTGTGCTGTTAGAAACTGCTTAGAGTGTAAAGAACGCGGCAGATCGTACAGCATGTTAGGTCGGCAGATTGGTACTAGTAATAAATCACAGCACATACAATCCCTTATTCGAGGAGCACAAACATCGCCCAAGGTACGTGTAAACGACTCAAGCTGCGCTTCTTATATTGTAGTTTCTATAAAACAGTGAATTAGTCCGAGCCATCGGAATATAGTAATAAATATCTAGTTAATTATAGATTTATCTATACTAGTGAATCCCAATACAAAAAAAATATCTTACCGTTAATTATCAACGACTTTGTTTAAGTTACGAATTACTTTAGACGCCTGCATTTATACTTATCTATTATATCGTTTGTAGAATATTGTGGAGAATTTGGCGAACCAACTGAGTCCCGTAAAGGATCCAGAAAAGCTCTTGCAAGATATGGACGTTAATCGTCTGAGAGCTGTTATTTACAGAGATGTTGTAAGTACTAGTTTTTTTTCCCAAAAAAAAAAACTTTCATCGCTCTTTAGTTACTGGATTATCGCGGAGCCTAGACTTTAATTTCTGACATGTTGCAACTTTAATTGAATGCTTGTATTTTAATTGCAGGAAGAAACCAAGCAGGCACAGTTTCTGTCCCTGGCTATAGTTTACTTCATCTCTGTATTAATGGTCTCGAAGTATCGCGACATCCTAGAGCCGCCAATTTCTCAAGGACCACCGAGTCCCGTGCAAACGATACAGACGAACGGTGCTAATCTCAGACCAGGAAGTCCCTCAGGTAAGAATTCTCGCGATCTGATAAAAAAAAACGTCAAACCAAATATACAGATCTATAGTGAGCAAGAAATCGAGAAAGAATTGCAAACATTGGCCTACAGAAATCTGTGTATATATAGTATATATATATATGATCGTGAAATTGGCTCTCCCATCATCAGGTCGCCCATGCGAATATATTGAATACTTGGTCATGTACGTAGCTATCGATTCTCGAGAAAAGAAATTCATTAATTTTCCATATTATAATTATATTACGAATTATGATTTTTGTTAACGGTGTCGGTCGTTCGATCATTTGTAAGATATCGCGATTAGTTCCATCTCTTCAAAACTCTTACGTGTCAGATATGTGTGTGTATATATATAAATTATATATATATACGTCGTTAAAGAAATCCCCAATTGTCGGAATTATCCTCCATGATCGAGTTCGTTTCTTTCGACTTCTTGATTCAAACACATATTAGAGCATGACTAACAATTATTCCAACACTCCGACAGCATGATTGCAATGTTCCACCGTTGAGTGCACAGTCGTGGCGTTTTGTTAGCGTTTGATAAATCGTGCAATAGATTATTCGTAATTCAACGGTTCATTATTGTTAGATCGTTACTCGACACTACGTTAGATTAGAATCTTCCGACGGCGAAAAAACGACCCAGCTGATAAATTTCTTACAAGCGAGAAGATATTGTAAAGGCGCAAATAAAAATAGTGATTCAGTAGGGCATATTTTTTACACGAATCGCTGTACAGCCGCCTTCGAGTTAATGGCACTTGTAATACCACCTTGTAGTACAGCATGTGTGGTTGCACTCGTGTAGGCCATTTATATTTTCGTAATTATATCTGTATCTGACAGTGAGAGTTTTGATGTTTGTTCGAATGTGTCTGCACCAGTTTTTCATACTCTAGAAATGTTTTCACGTTACCTCGTCATCACGAATCGATCTAAGAGAAATAACGAAGATAAAATCAAATAAAAATAAAAAAACGAATAATCGGATGTAAACGACCGTATCTGGATGCACAAATCATCGCAATCATTAGTACCATTTTATACGCAACCTTTGAGGCCACGTTAATCGATCGCCGGGCAGACAGTTCCAGTGGCGCAGCCCCTGCGGCGAAATAACGTCTTCACCCTCTCAAACACAGGGCGTATCCGCGGCGCGTGCTGCTTTATCGACTGAGCCTTCCAAGTGCCTATATTTTGCAATATGAAAAATTTCGAATTGAGCGAAGGGCAATTTAACGCGACTCTAAGTAGACTTTTTTTTTTCTTTTAAGTCGTACCTTGACAAATGCGATACTGGTAATATTTCATACTCAATGATTCCGTCATGAGAATTAATCGTTCATTGTCAATTCGTAGCAACGTCGATTGTCCGCTGCCTCTTTCAGGCAAAATATTACCATGATCTAAATGTGATCGGATCAAAGAATGCTCGTACCAATCGTCCTTCCCGCAGAGTTTAAACAGAAAGCCCACGGCGATTGAGTCGATAAATCATAAACGGAGATACACGAAGCTGAAACCATTCGTCAATCGGCTGTCGGATATGAGTAACTATGATCACAGACTCCGAAACTACCCACTGTGCGATCTAATTCAATTCCGACGACCTGACCGTGTACTCTTTGTTACTTCACTGTACTCCGATTAATATGCGTCTCGTAAGTTATGGAATCAAGCTCTTGAAATTCCAAGGCGGTGAAACTAGTATAGAAACGTCGACGTCTATGCGGCTAAATCAATATTTTTTAATTCAGATTACGAATAACAAATGCCGCTATTTTTCCGAATTAAAAAAAATGTAACTCGTCCTTGAGTAAATCACCGAATTAGGTATCGACTGTCTCTAGGATATATATTGTCAAGTTGGTCGGAAATTAGGTTTAGCGGGGAAAAAAAAACGGGAATTTATTGTGAGGTTGTTTTTGTCAACAAAAGAAGATTGGAGTGATTGGAATGCGTGGTAACGTGGCAAATGTGGTTCCTCAGGAGATGGGAGTGGTGGTGGAGGAGGTCGACCTCTGTTTCCACAGTGGTCACACCACGTGTATCCTCAGTTCCTTCCGGGTTCTCACCCCAACGCCAATGCCAATGCCAATGCGAACCACCACATGAGCCAGCACCACCACCAGCACCCGCTACCGGCTGCCAGGCACTCTAATCGCCAGCCCCCCTCCAGCTATTACCTCCCGAATCATCACAGCAACCATTACAATAATCATCACCCGAATAACTATAACTATCATCGTCACCATCATTACCATCATCACAATAACAACAACCATCACCACGCGCTTCAAAAGCATACCGAACAGCCCCGAAATCTCTATCATAGAAACTCCGGTGTCGGTCTGCAAGGTAATTTCTCGAATGCTCGAACATTAATTCACTGGAATGTGGTACTAATTTTTGCCTGTTGACGCACCGCATTCTCCGTCGTTTCTGTCTTCGCTGTCTTTGATTATGCATAGCCCTCGCCGCACGCAGGTCATGTTTTATGGATAACGTCTTATCTCGTTTTATCGCCAATTCAATTCACGAAATTGAATTTATTCATTTTATCCGATCGTGCGATTTGGGCTATACATTCTCAATCGATCCACGCTGGCGTTCCGAAGTGTCGCTTGCTTGCGCTTTTTTTTTTTCTTAATGGTCATTTGCCTATACCCTCCGTCCCACCCTGCGTTATATTGCGTATATAAAACACGTAGAACGATTGTATCGATTATTCGCTATGTACGATAGAGAAGTCGTTGGAAATCCCGATCGATTGGTAGTTGATAATTATTTTATTTTATTTCTCGTTTGAACTGACGAATTGATTCGTATTATCCGCTCCTGAATATGACCTCGTCTTCCGAAGCGTCATGACATAGCGCACACCGTAGGCATCGAAACTCGACCGAGTTCCCTCAAGCTCGATTTCTGCATTTCTACATAGTCGTAATCTTTATTTCCTCGCAAATCTAGGAGTTTTTCCGGCCGAAAAATAAGCAACACACACGACGAATATATTTTTGCCTATCTGTCATTTTATTTTGCAGCATGAAGGAAAACGTTTTCTCGCTCGACGGAAAACCCGAGGCGTTACACTGCATGAATTGATTATCGCGACTATAAATAGGCTTTGAATGAGTCGCTGAAAGAAAACACGTTGAAGCTGAAACTTTCTTTATGTCGTTTTTTCCAATATTCATCGGCGGATTTTCACTAAAAGGATGTACGTTTTGCAGGGAGTGGCGGAATAATGAGCCAATCGGGATCGCAGGACGATGGCGAGTACGAAGTGATAATTGTCGATGAAAACAATTCGTCGATTCTCGCCGATCACGACGTTACTTCGTCGGGACCACCGTCGACGAAAGTAAGTTCACGTTGTTCCAGAAGGAAAAAAAAAAATTGTCGATCAACATTTCCGAGAGACTCCCCGAAAATCACGTGAAATTTTTTTGACTTAACGGTTCTCGTATACACACGGCTTACCTGCGTCTATATTTAAAAAAAAAACGCACAACCCTCTCTCCAATTCTTTGAACAATCGATTCGAAACGTCGCGCGAAAAAAATTGTACACAAGCCGACGACTAAAGTATTCGTAATCGGGAGCGTAGAGCATAGCATGTGGTTATGCACGGTGATGCCAATGCACGTAAATGAACGTGACTCTGCCTAAAACCGCGAGAGGTGTCATAATTTATTTTCTATTTTTATAGTTAATTCTGTGATGTTCAGCATGTATATTGCTTACCAATATAATCGGTGTCTTTGCATTCGAATAGTCTCAGAATTCGACACTACCACGATTGTTTACTACTCGCGTAGAACCAGTGACTCGTGAATCCTCTCTATCTCTCTCTCTCTTTAGCACGTAGCGATCGTTTCTCTTGAAGGATCATAAAGACGTCTTCGAATGACTATTAACGAGACTCGAAACACATTCTTCGACATTCGTCGCAAGACGTTTTTGTTATCTGAACATACTTAATGGTACTTGTCGAAAAATGCCTCGTGTCGAGGAACATTTAACGATTTGTAGCTCCTCACGAATTATAAAGTAAATATATCGTTTATAGAGAAGACAGCTGATAAATAGTTGTTCAAGCATTTTGCATATTTTTCGACACTTTGCATTTCGATAGCTCGAAGAAAAATCACCGTCTCGCTACATCAAACTACTATTACTACTATTCCCTCCTGTGTAATCGTGACGAAAAAAAAAAACTCGCATGTGAATCTCTATTTTCCGGTATTCTCAACGTTAACCCTCTCTGCTTGCATTGCTATGCGTACTAACTACTGGTTCTGAAGGGGGGTCACAGTGGTGTACCTCGGTCACGGACAATCCTCGAGGATTACGCCTCGTCGGAACAGACGCTCGGCGCTTCGACGAGGTCCGAGCCAGTGCCACGAAATATTCAGGTAAAACTCGAATAAAAACGAATAAGAAGGCCTAACTCGCTATAAACACGGGACGAAAATTCTGTGCCGTTCGGACCGAAGCCTTTAATGCAAAAAAACGCGTCTGTAACTCGAAAGAATAACTCTGCTCTTGACAATTTTCACCCCCGAAATTCTCGTCTCTCTTCTCGCTGTCACCGCTTGGAATCACGGACGATGAGCTTCGTTTATTATACTCCACATCGATAATCATACCAACAATAGGAGATTGCGTATTGAGTAGTGTATCGATATCTGCATGCATCGACTATATCTTGTTTTTGTCGTGAAGTAAGAGACATTATTATTCCTAATTAATTACGTGAAACTATGACAACCATTTGAGCTGTTGAGAATCTATCCATTGGTTGAGTTTAACGATACACGATTTAGATATGGTGATAATGATTAGAGTAGTCGACGACGGGTAGTCAACGTAGTTTTATTACATAGAAAATCTCGAGTTGCTAGTCACGATATTTGCGAAACGATCGACTTGTTTGCATCTTTTATACACGTCGAAGGTTGATTTTTTTCTTTTAATTCAATCTTGACCGAGAGTTCTCTGTGAGAGCAAAAAAAAAAGGAAACCGTCGGGTTTTCATTGTCGCGCATACTTTTACCCGGAATATTTTCGTAACAATAAAAAATATATATTATAATTTCTTACAAAACTCGGGATGACGTTTCGAATTTCTTTCGCAGAGCAATGACTCTAGCGAAGAGGCGATGCAACGCAGCAACATCACGGCTGATCCCAGTCCCTCGGACATCACGACGGACAATGAGAACAAGCTCAACTCGTCGGAGGAGGCGTGGACGGACGTGAATCTCAACGAGGACGGCGACAATTTGCCGATCACGAATCCGCGCGAGGACCCGCGAAATATACACAACATCGCCCATGATCACGGTAAGATCGGAGGATCCGAAAGATGCACTGTGAAAAATGCAGGGGATAACAATGTCAAATTTAGTGTGTTCTACTATATAAATAGTCACGGGCACCATCATTTGGCAGCCGATTTAATTATTTATAGTTGCGGGAACCATAAAAGCATTGTTGTCGTCTCAGGCAACCATACATTTTTCTGAGTGTGACGTTCATCTCGCTATGTGCAATTTTTACTTGAGTATAAGCGACAACAATTTTTTTTTGCAGGCGATCCAGACAGCGAAGGGAATGTGCTTGAACAGGAGAACCACGGTGATTCGGGACGCGGTGAGAAACCAGCGGCGGAAATTTCTGTCGTTCGAGTGCCCGAGAGGCTGGTGGTAACCGCGGCGTCGCCTCGACCGGACGATCTGCCGATCAAGGGCCTGGTGGAACATATTCCGGTGCCGACGCGAGGCGAAGCTTCCCTTACACAGAAGCTCGAAATGGCACTTGGATCCGTGTGCCCGCTTCTTCGGGAGATCATGGTGGACTTTGCACCATTCCTGTCCAAGACCCTCGTGGGCTCGCAGGGCCAGGAGCTCCTTATGGAAGGTAAAGGTACGACAACCTATTACCTTTCGTTTTCTCAAATTAATTTTATCATTTTACAAATCCTTTCACACTTAAAAAGTACAATGATTAATGTTAAAGCACATTTATACATTTGTTTGTACATTTATTTTTTTATTATTGTAGATCATAGAATTGGATTTTTTATTGATTTATTTGTACGTTTAGTATCTCAAGAAAAATAATAATATGAATGCAACAATGATGAGAGGTACTGAAACGATCATTCGATTCTTGAATGCAGCCAGTTTATATTCCGTTTAACTTTGCTGAATTAGTATTCCGGGAGTCCGACGAGGTGGCTGCACGCACACGTACAAGTTTTCATTTATATGCGGTATTAACTTTGACATTCCGTCCTCGTTCGTCGAATGTGCAACGTTTTCGATTAGCCGTCTATTGTAACCCCGTGTCACGTAGTCGTAAATCGACGAATCTTCGCAATTGCGTCTCACTCTCTTCAACGGGTTTCCGTTCGAACTGCAATTTCGCTAACGTGTCTGAGGATCTTCGGTTTCTTTCGATATTGCAGGTTTGACGACCTTCAAGAACAGCAATTCCGTGGTCGAACTGGTGATGCTGCTGTGCTCGCAGGAGTGGCAAAATTCGCTGCAAAAACACGCAGGACTCGCTTTCATAGAGCTCATCAACGAGGGAAGGTGAGTGATGAAATTGCCCGTCTTGAGACAAATTTAAAAGGTTTTAGGCGCTAAAAAGGAAACAACGTGACGTGTGAATTAAAACATAATCAATATTCGTCAGATTGCTGTCTCACGCCATGAAGGATCATATCGTTCGCGTGGCAAACGAGGCGGAATTCATTCTGAATAGAATGCGCGCTGACGATGTTCTCAAGCACGCAGACTTCGAGGTGAGATTCATTCGATCCAATTAGGCGTTTTTAAAATTACGGGTATTTATTAACTAAAAAAAAAAATATTTCACGCAGTCTCAATGCGCTCAAAGTCTGCTGGATCGCAGAGAAGAAGAGCGAATGTGCGACCATCTCATCACTGCGGCACGAAGACGCGACAATGTTATCGCCAGTAGACTGCTCGAAAAAATTCGCAACATTCTGTCAAACAAACACGGAGCGTGGGGCTACATGGATCCGATGGCTGCCAAGTGAGTATAATAACATTATGTATTATTGTTACATAATTAAAAAAAAGAATGAATAAATTAAAATCAATCGAAGCGATCTGGATCCAGAATCGAATGACCAAACTCCTGAAAAAAATAATTGCAGACTCGCCGAATATTGGAAGCTCGACGCGTGGGAGGACGACGCGCGCAGACGAAAGCGTTTCGTGCACAATCCATTGGGCTCGAGTCATCCAGAAGCCACCCTGAAGGCGGCCCTGGAGCACGGCGCCCCGGAGGACGCTATACTCCAGGCTCGCGAGGAGTTCCACGCCCACCTGGCGGCCTCGCGTGCTCATCAGCAACAACTGCAGTCCACCGATCTCATGGACGACAGCGAGCTGCTCTTGGACGACCGGGATCTCGACAACGATCTAACCGGTAAAACTCGGACCTCATCGTCGTCGACGATATTTGGAGCTCTATCTCTCTTTTCGTTCCCTTTTTAATTTCTCCCGAATATTCATAAACTCCCGCTGCGCGAGATGCAATTTAAGATGACAGCGCGGGAGAAGAGAGAAATGCATTTGGACCCTGAACTGACGTGATTGTATTCCCGTTCCATTCAGGTCCTGTTAACATCAGCACCAAGGGAAAGATCATAGCTCCTGGAATCGTCGCACCCGGAATTGTCTCAATCACCTCGACCGAGCTGTACTTTGAGGTCGACGAGGAAGACCCGGAGTTTAAGAAAATCGACAGCGAGGTAAGTGACTTGAAAATATTGAAACGAGTTGCAGCGCGAAATTGTTTATCAACGATTGTTATGATTTACTCAAAGCGAGTGGCTTACGATTTGTGCGATTCATGAATATTGCAATCTAAGATATTTAGAAAAAAAAAAAAGAAAAAACCATACGTGCGTCAGCGGTCGAGCACAAACATAGCAATACGCCTTGGTTTCGTTATCTCTTTCGCGAGCCTCGTTTGTTCCCTCGACTCGCGCAATCGCCGTAATTAATTGCTTCCCGAAAGAGGCTTCCCTCGACTTATTGCCGCCCGGACGCTCGTTTTGCATGACGGTGACGCGTCGGATGCACTCGCAACGAGCGCCGGTATCCGTGGAATTTATCTGTTTGACATACTGCGGACTCGTTTCCAGCTGTCAGACAGTAGTCGTCTCATCGGCGGCGCTCCGTTTCCGTCGAGACGACTCCGACCGGTGCGGCGAGTGGTACAAAATGCGGCGATTCAACGTCGACGAATTGAGTCGCCGCGCGTTGAGTTTTAAATCCGTGGCGAAGAATCGGTAGCGAGAATTAACGAGGAGTATCGATCATCGGAGCGGCGCGCAGGGCCCTGGAATTAACGAACGAATGTGATCCATAAGTGATGAGACGTGGCGGGAGCTTCCATCCTCACGACCGGCGTCACTCCGCTTCGCTCGAAAGCTCCGTTCAGCTCGTCCTTTCCAGAGATGTCAGCTGGTCGTTACTTTTAAACACACACTTTTCTTTATTTATCCTATAATTAGCTTATTATTAAACGTTTAGCAAAGGTGGCCGACGCGTTGTGTAACTCAATGTTTTAACTTCACATAAAATCCATAAAACACATTTTGGCCTTAAATTTAATGAAAAAATATGTAAAAATTAAATGTAACGAGTAACGAGTAACGATGAAAGTAGCGATCGTTACTTTTGCTCGTTACATATACTTTTTATTATTTTTTTCATGAAATTTATTACCAAAAATGTCTTTTAGTGATTTTCTATAAAGTAAAAACATTGAGATATATAACGTATATGTCACTTTTATTAAACTTTTGATAATAAGCAAATTATAGGATCAATGTTAAAAAGTATGTTTTTAAAGGAAAGAACAGCTGACATCGCTGGTCCCTTCTCGCTAAAGAAAAAAAAAAAAAAAAAATCGTATTCGGTGAAAAGCAACGGATAGAAGCACCGAGGAAGCTGTGACCCCATCGAGTTCGGAGCAGTCGCCGCGTCTATCACGTAACGGGCTCGTCGCCCGTGAAACTGCGACGCGCCGATGCCGCGAGATACGCCTCGCGTTGCTCGCGGACCTTCGGCGAGGAGCAGAGGAGGAGCCGCCGCCGAGATGAGCCGGGAGCAACGGCAGCGACCGGATCGAGAAGTTCACAGCAGCAGCGAGGGACGACGACGATGCGGGATGGAGAGGCGAGGAAGGATCTAGCCGGGGAGAGAGACGATTATCATATATCGGTCGTAGATCTCGCTCGGTTTGTATAACCGAGGAATAAAACAAACAGAGAGGTATAAGGCCCCCATGGGGGCCCCGACTGATCTTCAGGGTCGGCAATTATGAGCCTCCCGCGGGGTACGGCTTGCCACGGAGCATCCTACACCGCGTTCGGTTATACACACACGTTCGCCAGGATACTTCGGCCATGCACACGTACAGATAACGCACGTACATGCACGTGTACGTCCGTCTTCGTTTCTCCCGAGCTCCTTGCTCGCTCGCACACACGAAAGCCGTCTCGCGACGTGGAGGACAGACCGAGCGGTACAGTTGTTGGCATTTCAAAGCTCTGCAAGTGGCTGATCCGGAGAGAAAAAATACAATCGGTGCTGTTGCTCGAGAAATGGTTCGAGGACTTGGAGCATTGGTGCTTCATTGGCGAATCAAATTTCCAAACTCCTCTTTGCTCTTGCAATCCCATTTTTTTTTTTTTTTCATAATAACATAGATGATGCTGGCAAGTGGAGTGCAACTCGATCGGGAATGGAGCGACTCGCGCCGCTTAAAAATCGAAGCGGAAAGTCGCCAAAAGTTTTTGTCAGAAATCGCAGACCAACGAGAGCTGAGTCAGCGAATCGTTATCGGACGTCGCGCCGCACTCGACGCATTTCGACGACTGCGGCGGGAGTCTCTTCTCTCGTTTCTCTCAGCACTTTCGATCGAGCGGGCCTCGCGATATCGGAACACTCGTGCGAAAAAAAACCGTGAGGTCCGTGGAGATAGTCAAAAACGAGAGAAACCGGTCGACCGGTTCGTATTTGTTACGAATTTCGTGCGTAGGAGATTCGACGGACCCGGGACTCTCGACGTTCCCGGGCAATCTGCTGCGCGGCGATTTCGCGGGGCTCGTTAGCGAAATCAACGCAGTATGAGTTATTTAACTCTCCGGTGGTGAGAGAGGCGGCTCGGTACGATCGGTCCGGCACCGGCGCGCGACTCGACCGTTCGGGGAATTCTAAGCGATGGATCACTCGATAGTCGAGCTGAGACTTAAGCGATCGTAATACGCACGCGAGGAGGATGCGCGCGAGTGGCCCCGGGGAGAGAATGCACCCTGCGAGGTCCTTCGGCTCACAGATGCATCTGCCTTTTTCTCGTCTTCTTTTCTTTGGCTTTCTCGTTCTCCCTTTCCCTTTCTCTCGTTTTTTTTTCTCCTTCTCTCACTCACTCTCTTTCGCCAATCACAGAGTCTTTAGAGTCTCGGTTTCTCTCACTCGTATATTGCCACCCATTCGCTTTCCTCTTTGCCTCTCTCTTTCCTCGGTATAATGGCCCGACCAAACGTATTTATCGTGATTTATCGTTTACACGGTCCTCCTCTCCGGCGTACGTGCGCCCGATAGGCTTGACGCTGGGTATATTACCCCGACCGGTGCGCTACAGGCGCCGTGCGATTACGTCCGGTGAATTATTGATAGTCCGGCGGATAGCATTAATATATAAAACAAATAACGACCGACCCACGCCGACCGAAAGTGAATATTCTTCTCTGGTTCCATGCTCGCGGTATGCCTCTCCGCTTATTCGTGGGTGCTGCTTTGGGGAAGAACAAAATCTCGTCGGTGCTGAGAAAAATTGTGAGAACGTTTTGTCATCGTTCAGGAAACTGGACCACAGCGACTGTATTTTTCTTTTTTTTTTTTTACTTTGGCTTGGATATCAACGAGAACTTAGAATCGTTCCTCAAAATTATTGGAATCCATGAACTATTTTGGAATTTTATGAAAAAAGGGAACTAGTAAAAACTACTACGATTATTAATCTTCGCCTGTAACGCCAAATTGCAAGTTCGAGTTGAAAATCTGTTAGTTTGCAGGATGAAGAGTGATTGACACCGGAGGGCGGGATGCGACGAGCCTCTCGATGATTTTTACCATTTTCTTTTTCTTCCTGATAAAAATTGTGAGAACGTTTTTTCATCGCACAGGAAACTGGACCACAGTGTCTGTATTTTTTTTTACTTTGGCTTGAATATCAACGAGAACATAGAATCGTTCCTCAAAATTATTGAAATCCATGAACTATTTCTACATTTTATGAAAAAAAGGGAACTAGTAAAAACTGCTACGATTATTAATCTTCGCCTGATTGCAGCCAAATTGCAGTTCGAGTTGAAAATCTGTTACTTTGCAGGATGAAGAGTGATTGACACCGGAGGGCGGGATGCGACGAGCCTCTCGACGATTTTTACCATTTTCTGGACTACAGTGTCTGTTTTTTTATTTTTTTTTTATTTGGCTTGGATATCAACGAGAACTTAGAATCGTTCCTCAAAATTATTAAAATCTATGAACTATTTCTACATTTTATTAAAAAAAAGGAACTAGTAAAAACTGCTACGATTATTAATCTTCGCCTGTACCGCCAAATTGCAGTTCGAGTTGAAAATCTGTTAGTTTGCAGGATGAAGAGTGATTGACACCGGAGGGCGGGGTGCGACGAGCCTCTCGACGATTTTTACCATTTTCTGGACTACAGTGTCTGTTTTTTTATTTTTTTTATTTGGCTTGGATATCAACGAGAACTTAGAATCGTTCCTCAAAATTATTAAAATCTATGAACTATTTCTACATTTTATTAAAAAAAGGAACTAGTAAAAACTGCTACGATTATTAATCTTCGCCTGTACCGCCAAATTGCAGTTCGAGTTGAAAATCTGTTAGTTTGCAGGATGAAGAGTGATTGACACCGGAGGGCGGGATGCGACGAGCCTCTCGACGCATTTTTACCATTTTCTTTTTCTTCCTCGTCCGCGCTACCCACTCGCGGTGCATATGCAACGATATGTTGCCCCCGCCGTTGCCGGTTCAACCCGCCGGTTGATGTATCGCCGGTGACGTTATAATAATGCAACTATAATTACCGCGGGTTTTACCGAGCGCTTAAACACAGTCATTGAAAATTCAAGCCATACAGCCGTACTCGCCATTATTCCTCAGCCTCGGCGATGCTCGGCGCTTCTTCCCCTATCTACCCGTGATCTTTCGCTGCCCGTCGAGCTCGCATGCCGTTTATAAATGCTTCCTTGGGCGATAAATAACCGCAATGGCACTTTCCTCGTATAACCTGCAACGCGCGGGCTCTCCTGTCGCTGGCCATTCAACGACGTTATTTATTTGTGGGATAAAATATGCGCCTCGCAGTGAGCGGCCCAGTTTCCGACTCTTTAACGGGACGTTTAAAACGTTTTCTTCAATTCAACTACAATTTTTTTTGCATGCCTCATAATAATAATAATAATGACAAGTGTTAGAAATAATCCATTCATTAACTGCTGTTTCTTTTATTTTACTGATAATTATGGAAGTTTTAATAATTGGAAATACCCTCGGCATTAATTTTTATTTTTATTTTTTTTTTCCATAAAATGGAGCATTATCGATGGAATACGTCAATTTGCGTAGGTCCTAAAATTTGTAAACGAGTGGTCAAGCTGCTCGGACTGCTCGTCCGGTGAATCCACATTCGTTGAGCATCGTAACGATCGAGAAGCGTGAATTCCGATCGAATTCGTCCGTGGTGGCGTCTCGTGACCGGAGGGCCCCGAAGACATTTAGTGCACGCAACGAGAGAAGTGGAAGCGAGGCAGTTAGTTCGGTAAACATCCATCAATTCGTGGGCAGGGCGCGCGCAGGTTGCTGCGGCCGCAAAGTCGTCCCAGACCGTCAGGCGCTCGCGTATATAGATTCGCCGGGCGGCAGTGGCCGACCGAGAGGAACGGGCGTGTTCAACTACTCCCAACGAGCTGAGGTAATCACTGCTATTAGCGCGAACATTACTCCGGTGGTCCGGCGATCTCCCTGCCGATCCGACGTCGTCGCGTCTGCTTCGAGCGTTTTTTTTTTCGCACAGAAATAAATCGCGGAAGACGGTAAATCCTGCAGCTTCTTTATTGAATATATTTTAATGCTGTCGTTCTCGACACGTTTTTTTTTCTTACAGCTCTCACGTTGACGTTGACGCTCCTTCTGCTAAATTCCGACTCGTGGAGATCGAATTAATTTGGAAAAATACTCGAAGGTCCCTGGACGTTGTTCTGATTTCGCAATTGTAAATATTTATTCAACGCGGAGCAGGGAGATGAATACATCAAGGATGACGCGGATCGTGTATCGCGAGATGACGATCGTTTACAACATAATTATTGCCAACGCGGTCGGACGGGTTCGAGGCAGTGCGCAGAGTCCCTGAGCTCCGGGTGACTGCGAGTTTCGACCGAGTCACTCTCAAACCCGCGTTGCCCTCTCGGTTCGACGCTGCTGTGGGCGTAGACGCCGCGAGTTTGTTTCGTCGGTTTCACGAGGCGTGACCGACCGATTATACGCCACGAAACGAGCGATGATGGATACACCCCGGCGGGAACGTCTCGTGCCACGTCGGACGCCAACAGGTGAACCACCGGGAGTGACGGTGGCTGTTTGGATCCGCAAACCTGTCCCCCTCGCGAAAATTAATTGCGATTCGGGTGGACGAGAAAAAAAAATCTATTAACGGCAGAATCAATTAGGATGAATTTCACTGTCGCCTTGACTAAACGTCAGAACGGCGACGCGTCGCGTGTAGAAAAATCATAGCGATCCAAGTATAATTTAAGTAAAAAATGGTACAATTATTATTAGATTAAATTTGACTGTTGAGAATTGTTAAATTTGACATTCAAATATCATGCAAAGTGGCAGCACTTTTTATATTCAATGCCCAGTATATTATAATTGTAATTATAATTAATATTATTATACTGGCACAGTAATTCCTTGATTCGTTTTTTTTTTCTCGCAAAAAGCAAGTAAATTTGAACAAAAATGCTAAATATCGATAATACACAATTATCAATTGTCAATGTCGAGTAGAGCGAATTGCGAATAGCGAAAGGGCGAACATTGCAGTCCGACAGACCCACCAAGAAGAGGAGGCCGATATAAAGTATAATTTAAGTAAAAAATCGTACAATTGTCATAAGATTAAATTCGACTGTCGAGAATTGTTAAATTTGACATTCAAATATCATCCAAAGTGGCAGCACTTTTTATATTCAATGTTCAGTATATTATAATTGTAATTATTATTAATATTATTACACTGGCACGGTAATTCCTTGATTCATTTTTTTTCACGCAGAAAGCAAGTAAATTTGAACAAAAATGCTAAATATCGATAGTACACGATTATCGATTGTCAATGTCGAGTAGAGTGAATCGCGAATAGCGAAAGGGCGAACATTGCAGTCCGACAGACCCACCAAGAAGAGGAGGCCGATATAAAGTATAATTTAAGTAAAAAATCGTACAATTGTCATTAGATTAAATTTGACTGCTGAGAATTGTTAAATTTGACATTTAAATATCATGCAAAGTGGCAGCACTTTTTATATTCAATGTCCAGTGTATTATAATTATAATTATTATCAATATTTTCATACTAGGACAATAATACCCTGATTCGTTTTTTTCACGCAGAACGCAAGTAAATTTGAACAAAAATGCTAAATATCGATAGTACACAATTATCAATTGTCAATGTCGAGTAGAGCGAATCGCGAATAGCGAAAGGGCGAACATTGCAGTCCGACAGACCCACCAAGAAGAGGAGGCCGATATAATGCGCCGCAGTATGCGATATCGCGCCGGCATAGCGCCCAGGCCCCGGTGAATTATAGGCGGGGCACCCGGGGTAGGTTCGGGATCCCGTGTGTGACGGATGGCGCCCACCTGTGGATTCATTCACTAATCTCCTCGCTAAGCAAACAGCCCGAACCCCGGTACCCCGTCATTATCGCTGACGGCGTAAGTAGCGCCCCCGATCCGGCTCCTCTCTCTCTCTCTCATTCCCTCTCCCTGTCTTTCTCTCGGCCCCCCGATATTTATCGGCGAGCGTGGCAGCGCGAATTCTCGATCTCGTCTCGTCGCGGCGCTTACACGCGTCTCGCGTGCGATCCCTTTTTGGGGCAACGATCAAACGCCTCGATCATTTTCACGTCATTCCTCCCTCGTCTCTCGGCGAGAGTTGATTTTTTTCTCCCTGCTCCACATTGATTTTCGATCGTTGCCAATTCTTTTTTTAACCTGCAATCATAGCCAGCTTTTGGCTCACGCGAGAATTCGACATTTTTTTCGTACCTGGGGTTGGAATAAAAAATAAAATAGCGCATTCCGAGCTCTCGTGTCGAAGGAATGAAAAATGCAGGAAAAATAACACTAATCGTCGCGATTTTCATCCCTCCCCGCGCAAAAAAGGTATGAAAAGAGTATGATAATGGTATGAAAATGGAAAGTATGAGAAGTTTGTCGTATTGGACGAAACCATACTCAAATTATACTCTACTAATTTGTTATCGGCGTATGAAGTATGAAAGTACTATATAAAGAAACACTGAAATCTGGTATACGAACAAAAAATATTCATATATGTAGACTAATATATACTCTACCAAAAAATTGGTAGAGTATTATTTAAGTATGGTTTCGTCCAATACGACATACTTCTCATACTTTCTATTTTCATACCATTCATACCATTATCATACTCTTTTCATACCTTTTTTTTTGCGCGGGTCCTTTTCACCTCCCCCTGCATCAGCCTGATAATCGAAGGGTGCGTTTTATCAGCCACTATACTCTGCTTGTTTGTGCATCGCTCGTTGTCTTCCGGCTACGGTGAATTAGTTTCCAGTCGCCGGTGCATTAATTCATTACGCACATCGCCGCAGGTGAAACGCCAGCGATGGCCGAGGAATTGTCCAATGTCCACGCGCGATGTTTATGATCGGAACTTGGCGCGCGTACTTACACGAGTCGAAGGACTCCCTCTCTTCTCCCTCTCTATCTTTCATCCTCTAAGTGAAAGAGAGAGAGAAGGAGTTCACCCTCTAGGTGAAAAAGAGAGAGAGGGAGTCGGAGGACGAAAGGGCCCTGTACACACATCGTGTATATGATGAACTCATATGTATGGGGAACCCGGTACCCTATTGGTATGGGGTATCACGTGCCCCGTGTGTATGGAGTATCGTGTGCGCTATGTACACGCCCCGCGCTGCAAAACCCGTAATTACAGCGGCATCTGTACGCCGCCAGTTATACGCACCACTCGTTCAGAGACCATCGGCCTTTTTCGTCAGCCCAATGCGATCCGAACGAACAGCAACTGCGGAGCGATTTAGAAACGCGAAGCGTTTCCTCGCAACATTCTGCGGATTTACGAGTGCCACGCCGTGTGCACGTGAATTAAGTCACCGTGTTTTTTTTTGCACAAGCTAATGGGATGCGAAGCACCAATGGCCTCGACCGATCGGACCGGTGCGACCGCCGGTTTATCGATTGGCTCGACGCTGAATCAGACGCCGCTGCTTCGGCAGCGTCTCGTTCGAATCTGGGGAATGACCCAAAAATTTCCGAAAAATTAAATCACTTTAAGAATATTTTGCTATAATTTAAAAACGAGAGTTTCACATCTGCTTGAATATTAAATGAATATTCATGTGTAAATAAAAAATAAAATTGATCGAAATTTGACGGATGTTCCGAAAAGACTTTGGAAAAACTCTCGCGAATCGCGAAATAATTCCCGGCGAAGAAACTCGCGATATTCGAGTCCGTGGCGAACAGGGAAACGACTGGACTTATCGTATCTCATCCGGGCTCGTCGTAATTCATTCTCTCGCGCCGCCGCTATGGATTTACGATCTCCGATCGCGAGCCTCTCGGCTCTTTCCGGGGAACGGATAAAATAATAGAATCGTTAATCCGCCGGTTTCCAGCGAATAATTGTGCGCGATGATTTATCGCGAGGTTCGAGGGTATCGGGACTGTCGGAGAATTAATCGGAGAATTTCGCGCGTAGGTCGAATCGTCGGACAACGACGACTCGCGCGTCTCGATCGAGAAATTCCTGACGTATTTCTGATGTCTATTAACTCGTGATTTACACGCGGAGAAAAACATCGACACTGAAACGTCTGGAAATCGTTGCCGATTTTTCGACTGAATTCGTTTTACTGATATCGGTACCTGGTACCTCAGAAAATACAGCCGCCGATGTTACTGGGATCGACGACTGCGCTTATCTCTCCTCGTGATCTGCCGGTAAATCGGCCGGAGGAAAAGATCGAAAAAATGCGATAGTCTCGCAGGTAAAATGGTCAGAGATTTTTCCGACAACGCGGAGAAACATGAAGACCGGTGCTTTCTACCGCACCGGACTCTTCATGTTTTCGTCGTGAAGTTCGTTTCGTTGGATGCCTCAACGTAGCCTCGCGGCAGTTCGGAAACCCCATAGTACCCATATACGTGTCCCATAATTCGGCGATTATTTTGACAAGGGTATGATTTCCCGACAGGTTGACGGCCTCCCCGGGCCTGGGCCTCTAAAATCTGAAATATAGCTATTTAAATGGTCATTTGGAGAAAAAGAAAGGTAGACACAGGGCCCACGATGGTTATACACATTCGCGATATTCACGACTCGCGGTGAACAGCGGGAAACGAAATTATCTCGGACGGTCGAAGGGTGATAACTGCGTACCGGTTTGCAGATACGACGAAATAAGCCACGTTCGATGAACGAATCTTGGAATTATTGCCGAGAGTTCAATAATACTGAACATAATGAAATTGAACAAATCTCGCTCGCTCGCTCGCTCGCTGTCGTCGTGATAAAATTAATTGACAACGCTCGCGTTGTAGGTAGCGAAGCGACGGGGCGACTGGACTTGTGTTACCTGTGTGTTACCTATGCGTCGATGAAACTCAATTGTGTTCGTGTGCGAATGGTCAGCTCGCTTACCTGTTATACTTGTGCATTGATGTAACTCACGTGTGTTCGTGTGCGAATGGTTAACTCACATGTATTTGTGTGCGAATGGTTAACTCGATTTGTGTGCGAATGGTTAACTCGCTTACCTGTTATACCTGTGCATCGGTGTAACTCACATATAACTCACATATGTGCGAACGGTTAACTTGCTTTGTGTGCAAATGGTTAGCTCGCTTACCTGTTATACCTGTGCATCGATGTAACTCACATATATTTGTGTGCGAATGGTTAACTCGCTTACCTGTTATACCTGTGCATCGGTGTAACTCACATATATTTGTGTGCGAACAGTTAACTCGCTTTGTGTGCGAATGGTTAACTCGCTTACCTGTTATACCTGTGCATCGGTGTAACTCACATATATTTGTGTGCGAACGGTTAGCTCGCTTTGTGTGTGAATGGTTAACTCGCTTACCTGTTATACCTGTGCGTCGGTGTAACTCACATATATTTGTGTGCGAACCGTTAACTAGCTTTGTGTGCGAATGGTCAACTCGCTTACCTGTTATACCTGTGCATCGGTGTAACTCACATATATTTGTGTGCGAACGCTTATCTCGCATCGTGTGCCAATGGTTAACTCGGACGGCGCAGCCCGAAGCTGCTGGGGTGGTATCGCCAGTATTCGAATGATGCTGAGTTGTAACCGAGCCCGGTTAGATCGATCGGTCAGTGGGAAGACACGAGTCTTCGTCGAGTCTTCTTCTTCTTCTTCTATCTCTCTTCAGTGGAAGACAGAGACACGTTTGTCCCTCTCTTTCTGTCTTCGGGTCGTCGATGATCGTTAACGGGAGGGGGGATGGTGACTACTCTCATCTCCGCGATCGCAGCCTTTATCGTCGGTAAGTTACGCGAGTACAAGTTTTACGGACTCTCGCGCGAGATAAGACGCCCCAACAGGTTTCAAGAGGTTCCAACAGGTCCCAATAGCGTCCCAACAGCGTCCCTATAGGCTCCAACAGGTCCGCGTAGGTGCGCGCACCGAGCCAACGTGTCCAACCGACCGTCCGCATCGGTTCGCAGTATCGCTTGGTGCGGTTTTATTCGCTCCTCTATCGCGCCGGATCGTCTCGACGATCTTAACGATCCCGCCAACCGATATAACCGATACGTCTCGGCTCGACCGGGAGAACCCGGGGGAATTTATGAGAATGAGAGTATTATCGATCGGGACGGCAATTAAAGTGCTAATTCGAGGCATCCTCATGACGGCGCGTGGGTGACTCGTCATCCAGGCGTCTTCGCGAAATACGGTGAAATGTGTCGGAGGCTACGAAGAAAATCGGTAGGTTCGTCGGTTGTGAGTGCCGAAAGTCATTGGATGAATCCAAATTTGCTATATGACCACCGAGAAGGAAACATTTGTTATGAAATATTTTCTCACTATTGCAATGACGTTTGAGACGCGAGGAGATTTATAACGCGAAAGGTGCGGTGCATTTTTGCAATATACATTTGCAGTGAGTTCGTATAAACATTTCTCTGGTACCGAAGACGAAAAGCGTTGAGAGTGCAAATAAAAACGTGGGTTCTTCGGTTGTGAGTGCGTCCTTTTCATCGAGGATTCATGGAGGATTCATCGAAACCCATCAGATGAATTGAAATAAAAATTTGCTATGATCATGAAGAGGAAGTGTTGTGAAATATTTTCTCTCACTGCAAATGACGTTTAAGACGCGAAGGGGATTTATAACGCTAAAGGTGCGGTGCATTTTTGCTTTTATATACATTTATAGCGAGTTTGTGAGTTTGCGAGTTTGAGCCAGCGGTCTGGGTATCATAAGTACCGACGAGGAACAGCGCGGACACGCGCGTCCGTGAATATACAAATACCCCGAGGACGAGTCGTCGTCGGCGAGGAGGACCGGAGATCGCGCGCGCGCGCGCGGTGCGTGCGCGGCGAAGGAGGGAGGTCCGCCCGCGGCTGGAGACGCGACGTACCTTGAGTTATGGCGCAGGTTAATTATACAAAACATTCAATTATACCTCCCCAACGAAGGCACAGCCACACGGCGCACACACGCGAACGATGGAGAAGACGGCGTCCAACGCGATACCAACACGAGCGCGCACCAACACGGACTTGTTTGAACAAACTCGTTCGCGGGATGCATAAAGTTTGAGTCGAGGGAGACCGGGGCAACTCGGCACGATTTTCGTTCGAACGCAGCTTATTCGATCCGCGATACGAAATAGTGTGGAACGTTTTCTGAGAAGCTTCAGCTCTGGACAAAATGGTAACTGTGGTAGCGTTTTTTCAGCACTGAGAAAACGGGGCTCGGAAAACGCAGCTTATTCGATCCGCGATACGAAATAGTGTGGAACGTTTTCTAAAAAGCTTCAGCTTCTGGACAAAATGGTAACTGGTAGCGTTTTTTCTGCACTGAGAAAACGGGGCTCGGGTGACAAACAATAAATACTAAACTCATTTGAAATATGCTGTAAGCTTGGAAACAAGTATTAAAACGAAAACAATTTTTTCTACGCGTTTGTCAATAAGTACTAAAAATATGACTAGGCGATATTGTAATAATTGCGAAAAAAAATCCACAGTGTCTAAATGGCTATGGTGGCCAGTACTGAGCGCCCAAATTCTGGCAGAAACTGCTACACCCTAGAACCCCCGTTTTGTCCGTGTGAGAAACTCAAAATACCAGTATGAAAATTCAATTTATTTTTTACGTCTGATTGAACTCTGCAATTCAGGTGAAATCCAAACCAAAAGATATGAGATTTAAAAAAAACAGTCTGTAACTTGTTCGGACTCTGTACGTTCACTTTCGCTGGACTTGAATAGAACGCAATTTTATTTATTCTTGTGTATTATCGTGAAAAAATACATTTGGAATTTGAGTGAAGTGTCTGTGCTATCTCGCCCCGGTCGCTCGCGCTTTATCCCCGCTTCGAGCGCACGTTTGGGTTCGTCTCTCGATCCTCGAAATATATCCGCCCGATGAAACGCTTATACACAGGCGAACGGCACGAGCGTCCGACTCGGTGATGATCCGCCACTCAGATTCATACACAAAAATCAACAATTCTTAATGTAGTTTCATAAATTTTCGAGAAAGTTTTTATTCTCGCCTCTCTCGTCGTATTCGCCGTTTCGGCACTTCCTATTTGTACACTTGCGGCATAATCGCACATAGCTGATATACATATTCATATTTACCGGACTAACGACCGTATATTATCTCGGAAATTTGTCTCAGCATCGGCGCCGCTAGAAACTCTCTTAAAAAAAAATAAAAGAGAGAGAAACATTACGGGAGAATTATGATAGCGCGATAATTCGTCGTCTCGGACGCGACTCAAACGCGGCCCGAGCGTCGGCCGGACGCTGTAAAGTACAACTCGTACATCCAATTAACATCGCGTAATTCATTTAATCCAACCGAGATCTCGCGCCGGACTGTTTCCGATGGATATTCAAAATGCGAAACGCTACACCGAGAGCTACCTGAATATTCCACAAATTTTCGTGGATCCCAAATTTGCAACGAGTAATCAAAAGTTTTAATCGATTTCTCTCTGAGATCCCAATCGATAAAATTCACAAGACACTATTATTATCACAGCAACTATTATCAAACTCACAACGTTATCTTTATTTTAGGTAACAATTTCATCGACCGAATAGCCTTGACTCAATTTTTACTGTATGAATATAGTGAATAGAAATTTGGAGAATATTCAGTCGAGGTCGATGGAAAATTTGGAAAATAATCAGCCAAGGTCGCTGGAAATTCGGAGAACGTGAGAACGAGGAAGAAAAAACGTCAACGAAAGATTTGCTCGAAAAGAAGATGCCGCCCGAGCGGCAGCCAACCGATCTCACGATCTCAGCTTGCCGATCTTCCGCGCAAGCGTGTCACCGGGTCGCCGTGTACGAGGACCAACGACGACGTCGCCCGCGGTGAGTTACCGCGGGTCGGGCTGTCCCGCGGTCGGAGCCCGATGCGGCCACGGTCTAGCTGGTCTAGGTACGACGAGCCGTGGCCACGGGAGGACGGAAGGAGCGAAAAAGAGACGGAGAAGCCTGGAGTGCCAAAGGAAGAGAGAGAGAGAGAGAGAGAGAGAAGGAGCACCGGTCGCCAGAACCGTGGGCGACCATTTATCACGCACTGGTCCTTGGGATACCTTAAAACAAAAGCCATGGGAGTTTTGAGGAGGGTACGTTTTCTCCTCAGCGACGAACGGTACGTGGGAAGAAGAGGAGGAAGAAGAAGAAGAAGAAGAGGCGAGAGGAAGGAGAAGAGGACGAAAAAAAAAAAGAGAAAGAAGGAGACGAAGATGAAGAAGAAGAAGAAGAAGAAGAGCAAGAAGCAGAAGAAGAAGAAGAAGAAGAAGAAGAAGAAGAAGAAGAAGAAGGAAAGAAAAAGAGAAGACGCAAAGACGCAGAGCTAAGACGAAGACGAGGGGAAGACGGGGACGACTTTGAGGCAGGCGATTCGTGTTGGTGGCGACGGTGGCTACGCACGTGGGAGGGATGAGATCAGTACAAAAAGTCAGCAGGAGAAAAACCGAACGAAGAAGAAGGAGGCGAAGGAGCGATGGAGCGAGAAGAGGAGAAGAATACGAGAGAGAAAGCGGCAGGTTGCCATAACGCTGAGAAGTTTACGCGCCGGCGCCGGCGCCCCCCCGCGGCCTCAGACGCCGCAACCATAATACCGAACGATGCTGGATGTCATAAGGACCCATCTCCGCGACTATCACTGGCGCCTCTCGCGGCCAAAAGTCTCCTCTCTTCTCGTCTCTCTTCTTCTTTCACTCTGATCGCTGCTCTTTGCCTCTGCTCGTTGCTCTTCTTCATCTACTTCGCTCGCTGCTCTTCTCCTTTTACTCTGCTTGCTCCCTCTCCTCCTCTCGTTCTCCTCGTCACTGAGCGACGACGACGAACGATCCACGAAACGATACACGTCGTTGATCTCCTCGCGATCGAACGTCCGATCGCTTCGTCCTCAGCGTTCGTACCATTTTCCAGGCCCTCAAATCGTGGCTCGCGCGCTGAGCATTTCACAGCGGCAGATCACAGCGGGTCGTTTTCAATTATGCACCGTGCAGGTTGCGCACGGATTTTGATTCATCAATTACCGTCCGACAACGTAATTCTTGTGGCGCGCAACGCAGACCAGCAGCTCGAGAATACGTCGAAGCTCTGGCGTGTTGCTTGTTTTACGAGATGATGAAAAATTCTGACTTGGGTGTAAGGAACTTCGGGTGCGCAGCGGACTGTACGATCCGTGTTTGATCGTTGTCGTCTTGACTACGTGTCTATCGAGGCCCGAAGTTTCCGGCGACTTTGGTGTCCGTGGACTCTTGAAAGAGTTTCGGCTGGTACAGTCAAGCGAAACGAGTGCCGAAGCCAAACAATTATTTTTCTTGGTAGCGTATTGAGAACTCAGATCGTGACGAATAATTTTGCATTTGCATTGCTTTTTTATTTTTTATTTTTATTATTGCTATGACAATTTTGTTGCCGGTTCACTCGATGACGCGTAATTTACACGATTTATGTTTCCGCGATCAGAGGGATCGAACAACTTTTTACTTCGTATCTCCCACTTTATATATTTCTACTAGGTTAATGACACGTGCTGCGCTCTTATAAAGCTTTAAAAGGGTAAATCGCAACGAAAAAACCCTTGTTTAGTTGATTTAAAAAAAGAAATTTGTCGTTTTGCTTGTCAGAAATCGTAGATCTGGCCGCCGGGCCGAAAACCGCCCAAATCGGGGTCACGAAATTTATTTCTCAAAATATCGACTTTTAACCTATACCATCGTTCTCAACTCGCATATTCTACCCCAGAAAATACTGGTTACAATCATTTTTTTAGTGGATTACAAAAAATATGATATTTGCCTGAACTGTCAAAGTTATCAAGGACAAATGAACTTAGACTCGGTCTGAGAGTCCCAGCCAATTACAGCTCGAATAGTTTGCTAACAATGCTTTCCGTTACTCATGAACTTTTTAAAAGAGGGATACTTCACAGAAAAAATATATATTTCTCGTGTCCCGTAACCAAAATCACACGGGGTCCAGTTATTCGTGGTCTCACAGTGTTTTCGTCGCCACGGGACGTCACGTGACGTTCGCCATACGTCGGGTACCAAGACGTGGGGCACCCGGACCCTCGGGGGCACCTACACTGGTCCCACCCGGTATAATTCTCGATTTTGGAAAAATTGTGATGTCTACAATTTTCGTTATACCTCGTAGAGTCACTCGGACACCGAAGGGACAGGAACAGCGAGACTGCGTTCAACCTCCACGTCCAACGTCGTCGCGTCGAGAGGCAGAATATCGTAAACGAGATATACTGCGCGTTGCTCAACGATTCCACGGGTTCTTCGGTGCATCTGTGCTGCCTGGACGTCGCGGTCGTCGTTGTCACTTGATGTCCGGGACTCGGCGCGTGGTTGTCCCACGATTTTCTCTCTTTCTCTCCGACACTTCTCGGTCGTATCCTCCGTCTCTTCGCGAATGCAACGTCGTCAATATTACAATAACTCCCGGGGCGACGATTCGCCTGCTGCGACAGCCGCATTCATTGTTTTATAGGAATCGTAAATGCGTCAGGCAATTAAAAAATCTCGAGACATCCGTGGGCGTCCATTGAAAAAACGACTCTCTGAAAGAACAGATTTTATTTATTTATTTTTTTCATTTCTTTTTTTTCGCATCTCGTAGCCGAAGGTATCTGAGGTCGATTGCGAGTTTGCGACGACATCGAGGACCTCTCATTCCGGGACACCTGTGATACTGCCAGGGTCCGCTGAATTCTGCTGCATTTCGCGCAGCGCCGGTCGACTACTGCGAACCGTAAAAGTCCCCAGCTTCTCTGCCTCCGACTTGTGATTTATGCGAGATGTATTTTATACAGTCGAGAAAGTTGATCACAGTCAGTCCGAGTGTCCTTCCAGCCCCTCGAATGTAGGCGTGAGTCTACATTCGTCCGAATTGTCATGTAGCGCGACGATGCAGTGCGAGTTCAAGATGCCTCGACCGATCACGAGAGGAGCCGGATCATCATCAGGAAGCCGCAAGAAAATCACTGGTATCCCTGGCGACGTCTCGCAGTGGCTGGACCAATCGACACGGAAACGAAACATTGTCAAAGGGATAACGGTGAACGCAACAGACACCAGACTGGAAAGCCAGGACGGAAGGTCGAAGAGCGAGAAGAGTGAGTACGAGGAAAGCGAAGGGACACGTGACGGAGGAAGCGAGGATGAGAAAGGAGCGCGCGACAGGAGATTAAAACAATGGCAACCGGGGAGATAAGGAGGCCCGGCGTGACGGCTCCCTGTCCGGTGAGGACCGCGACCGCAGCAGCAGCAGCAGCAGCCAGAGGCAGAAGGAGACCGCGACCCGCGGAAAGGGAGACGGAGATGGAAGGATATGGAAGGCCTAGGATGGCCTTAACGAGTCCCTCCAATAAATAACCGAGTGTTCAAGCCATCCGACCGGACGAGTCGTCTCTCCTCGGTCTCTTCTCCTCGGTTCGTGTCTCTTCTCTCTGCATCCTCGTCCGTATCGGTCGAGAGTCTCGTCATCCTGTACCCGGGCGCTTGGGTCCTCTGCCGTCTTGGGCTGCGGAGTCCCTGTCTTGGGTTTCGCTCGGACCTCCGTAGGGATCGGTTCGGGCAGAACCACCAAGCTGTTAGGGGAACGAGGAGCAAGTTTCAGGGTGGGAGGGAGAGATGGCAGAGTTACAGCTACACAAGCCAAGTGTGTAGCTGATGAGTGTTGGTGTCTGTGTGTCTGTCCATGTGTTCGAACGGTGGTCTGTGTGCGACTATTCGAATGGTGGGCTGCCTTCCACCGCCCGAAGATGGATGTGCCGCGAGGCGCCGCCGTCACCTGGCAAACCGTCCAGACTTCCAGTTGCTCCCGGCTCGATCCACCGGGTCTGGACGGCTGTTTGCTGCTGCTGCTGCTGATGCTGAGTCGTGATCCTGACGTCCTCAGCGTGGATCAACCCGTTGGCTGCTCAGCTCCTTCTCATCCCCCAACTGGGTCCACGTTCGTCTCGGGCCAAACGATGCGACGACACCTTCGCTAAGGAAGAAAAAAAAATCAAAACAAAACAAGACAAAATGATACCGCGACACATCGGAGCCTCTTTGGTCCTGGATGACGACCGACGACTTTTCTTGCTCACGCGCCAAGTCGACGCCTTGGTTCACGTTCCCCACCTGAGTTGGAATTCTTGGCTGACCTGGCGGCTCTGATTGATATGAAAATTCGAGGGGTTCAGGTGTGGTTTGAGTTATCATTGATGGGTTGGATGCAGTTTCGCGTGGAATCTTGATTAGGGCTCCAGCCCCTTTTAATAGCATTTTTGGATTTTTGCATTTTCGATCAAATAATACATCAATTTTTTAGATAAGACGATGAGAATCTATTACATCTGCTGAGCTTAAGCTTAGTAAAAAAAATCGTCATCTGGTAGACGCAGTTTACACTTTCACTCGGCAGTCCGGTGTTGCGTCTTCGGCTACCTGGGAGCTTCGATCGATCGGCCTTGCGTACCGGCAAACTCGAGCCAGGGTCTCGACTTATCTCCGTTCGCCTATCTTCTTCACGCGTATTACACTACGCGGGAAAACAGGCTCGGGGTCGCCTGCCCAGGTCGGCTGCTCCGTCGCGCGAATAACAGGATCACGTTACCGGGGGCCTCGGAAAAATCGTGAACGCGGGTAGAAGCAAAGATATTATTGTGCGGCATTCTTGCGGAAAGATCCAACTCGTAAAACGCGTCGCTTTGAAGACGTTGGAAATAAAACGGACGCCGCTCGAAGATCCCAACGCAAAGGGTTGAGGACGAGATGAGTGTTCGGTGGAAGAGCCTACGAATTATTGTCTCGCCAACCATGATCAAAAACACGACCGTCGAAACTCTGAGCTCTGGAAAAATACGAAAGTAAAATTCCAGAAAGAATATCGTACACTTTTTTAATTCACAAAAAATTAAAAAGTATCACACATACTTATAGACAGTGGCGCCGCTCGAAGATCCCAAAGCAAAGGGTTGAGGACGATGAGTGTTCGGTGGAAGAGTCTACGAATTTTTGTCTCGCCAACCATAATCGAGAAAACACGACCTTCGAAACTCTGAGCTCCGGAAAAATATGAAAGCAAAATTCCAGAAAGAATATTGTACAATTTTTTTAATTTACAAAAAATCAAAAAGTATCACACATACTTATAGACAGTGGCGCCGCTCGAAGATCCCAACGCAAAGGGTTGAGGACGAGATGTGTGTTGGGTGGAAGAGCCTACGAATTTTTGTCTCGCCAACCATGATCTAAAACCGTCGAAACTCTGAGCTCCGGAAAAATACGAAAGCAAAATTCCAGAAAGATAGCGTACACTTTTTTTAATTTACAAAAAATTAAAAAGTACCACACATAGTTATAGACAGTGGCCACCCTGCGTTAGATCGCTTAAGGTTCGCGCCTGGGCGAGTCCCGGCGGCTCGTCGCCGCGGTGATTGACGTCTATTTAATAGAAATGCAACTACGCGTTTGGGACGAGAGAGCGAGAGCGGGATAACATTAACTCATCCGGGAGTCGAAGGGGGCTGGTCCGAACGCGACGGGTGGCCATTGTAGTGGGCCCCAGAGCACAGTGGGCCCTGCGCTCCACGCGGGCCTTTTTCTTTCTGTCATTCCCTCTCTTTCTCTCTGTCTCTCTTTCTCTCTCATTTTCTCTCTTGTAGCTTCGTGTGTACCACGCAGCTCCCTCGTAAAGTCAAACGTTGACACTAGCCGCGGGACACCGGAGCCCGAGAGACCCCGGGACTCTTGTTTCTCCTCCCCCTCCTCCTCCTCCCTCTCCTCATCCTCCTCCTCTTCCTCTCCAATTTCATCCGTGCACTTTGCGCGCCTTTTTTTTCTCGTCTCATTTATTTCCATTTCTCGCGTCGTTGTGTTATTATTATCGGGCGGATATGGTGGGCGTGATGTCGCGGAACTTTGTTTATGCGTCCGAGCACAATCGCTGAGCGTGGTCCCCGAGCCGAGAGAAGCAGGTAGCCCATATCCGTGATCCCTTGAATACACATTCGAGGCGCATAATTGTCCGTGACTAAGGCAGAGCGAATTATCGCTCAGGGGGCGAGAGCCGAACGATGGAGACGTCTCGAAATTTTACGTCTTCTGGCGGGTTGCGGAAAACTGGGACTTTCGCATCGCTAACCTGTCACGCGAAGCTCCGTTTTTCATGCTGCATTTTATTATCACGATAAAATGCAGTAAAAACGCATTAAAAAAAACTTTCGGATATCACATTTCACCGTGTATCCCTCCGACGAAATATCGTCATTTGTATACGCAGAGATTTGACATTTCTTATCGCGGAGAAACATCAGATCCGCGATAAGATCGTGGAATTCGATGTGTCTCCTCGATCGTCGGTAAATTCGCGTTTCGCTGTAACACGAACCGTAATTTCGGGCGTAAACGTCTCGTGGATCAATCCGAGCCATAATTTTAGTTTTTTTAATATTTCAAAAAAATATAAAATAAAAAATGAAAACTCACCTTGTGTAATGTCGTCCGGCGTGTAACGCGATACTCGGTCGTAAAAATGTTAATCGACGAGTGAACCTTCCCGGCGTCTCTCGGTATGGAGAAACCGCGAGCAACTCGACGTAAAAAAAAAAAAAAAAAAAAATAGTGCGGGTTCGCGCACTTATCCAGCGTCGGGGCGCTCGCGGCTCGCGTCGCTTCGTTAAATTAGGAACTTTATAGTGGCATTAGCAAGTTTAACGACCTAATCAGAGCACCGCGAGATCAGAGAGAAAGCCGCGCGCACATCGCTACTCGCGGACACGCGAGAGCAGCGTCTTGACACCCCGACTCGACGCCTCGGGGGCTCCGACGGGGTTGGACCAGCGATGCCTTTGATCGTCGCCGAAAACGCGCGCCGAAGGAGTTAATCCTCTTATGCATTTTTTCCTCTAGTCCGCAATTCGCTGGATACAAAGTAAACAATAGGTTTACGGAATTAGTTCGAAGCAAAAAAAAAAGGAATACAAAATTTCCACGTCTCATTGGATTTCGCATCTTTTATTTGTTTCGAATTTGAGAAATGCGGGATAAAAAAACCCACGCGACAACTAGATTTCACTTTTATTTTATTTTTATTTTTGCCTTTCGAGAGGTTCGTTAAAAAAAATACTCACGACCTCCGACTTTGCGGCGAGGAGGGGGAAGACCGGGCGCGAAGGGAAACGACGGGGGGAGGTGAAAAAAAGGGGGCGAGAGAGGGAGGTGAGGGGCGATGCGAGAGAGACAGAGCGGAGAGAAGGAGGTTTGTTGGTTTTTGCCTCGTCGGCGAGATCAAGGGAGCACCACGCCTCCCGGGACCGCCTCCTCTAATCATCGGCTCATTACTCATTAGTGCTAATGAGCCACGCGTACCGGCGGCGTCTCATCCGCATCAACTGTGTATGCTATACACGACACCTCACGGAGTGGATATAGTCGGGAGCGTCTGATGTGCCTTTCGACCTGACGCGGAAAGCCAGACGGTATATAAATACATGTAACTATATACACAACGTGATACAAGCGACGTTGGCGAAGCGATATTAATTTGTGCTGCAGATTATAATAAAATCGATAATAGCTTATAATTAAATGATCACTTTCATCATTTGTTTTACGTTTTTTGATAACATATAGTGGAAGGAAAAAAAAATAGATGAAATATAAAACATCGAAAAATTCGATAATAGCTTATAATTAAATAATGACTTTCATGATTTGTTTCACGTTTTTTCATAACATATAGTGGAAGGAAAAGAATATATAAAATATAAAACACAGTCAGGTCGAATTCGTAAGGAAACGCCGCATATAAAAATATATTTATATAGGTGAATTCATGTAACTTTATACACAACTCTTGATACAAGTGACGTGGAGCAGCGGACGACGTTGAGCGTCCCGCTCCATGCGGGAGTCCGCGGACGATAAGGTACACGCAACCCGAACGTGTACACGGCTTATACATGGCTAAATGCCTTATATACACTTGCGCCTACAGTCGCGTTTGGCTGTGGGATCGATATAACGAGGGCAGAATTCGAGTACAAAGAAGTTTCGTTCGCTCCGAACCAACAGGCGATTCGCCGGTGCTGAAAAATCACACAACTCGACGAAAGGTTTTGTGATTCTTTGATTGATCACGTTGCCAACGAAGTGTCGGATTCGATTAAGCCGGACGTTCTTAATTTCCAGGGTGCGCTGTGTTAATTATCATATTATTAATTCTCATACCCTTTGGCTGATGACAAGGATAATGGAAAAAAAAAATTATTCAAATTAGCGACTCGTTATTTGTAGTCATTTTAATCATTTTTTTTGCTTTACATTTTTATTTTTATTTTTTTTTATCGCAAGGAAAAAAATTACTTTTTTGGGGATTTTCTTTTCTCGAATCGATTATTCGCGCCAGGATTGCGACTCGGAAAGCCGCGATTCGCTGATCCCCGAATGATTCGCGGGGCGAATCACCGACGGACCCTCGATTCCCATAAAACAAGCCGTGACACTCGTGCTCGTCGAAGCGACCGCGTGTGACGGGAGAGCGCGAGGAGGCGACGCGCGGTCCAAAAGCCGAGCGAGGAAAAGCCCACGTCTCGTTGCATCCGTCACAGCCGCCGGTCCGTAAAATTGGCGCCACCTGCCACCCTCCGGAATCCCCGATTCGCCCCCCCCCCCCCCCCCCCCCTCCCCCGAGCGACGCGCGAGATTCTGCGGCGCCCCCGAACCCCGCGAACGGTGACACTGACTCATCTCTCTCTCCGCCCCTCGATTCGTGTCAGTGTTTAATGCATCTGTAATACCCGGCGTTAATGACCCTTGACCTGTTCTGTCGGGCGGAAGTTATTCGAAATCGAGCGACTTCATCGTCATCTGGTCGCAACCTGTCAACCTGTCGGTCGATCGCAAAAAATTGTATACTCCATTTTCAACGTTAGAAAAAAACTGTATCCAGCGAATTCAATTAAACTTGTGTTCAGATTTTTTTAACTAATAACTAATTTTTTTTAAAGTTCCGTACAAAAAAAAATCATTTGTCCATGTCAATAAATAAATACAAAAATTAAAAAATACTAAAACACAAACAAATTACGAAGCAAAAATTACTTCCAATCGTAGACAGCGAATTTAGTTCATTACAACCGAATACCCTTACGAATCGGAACCATTGACAAAACATTGACATAACAGGTCCCGAAATTTTCGTCAGGTCGCCGGGCTTAAATAAATAAGGAATCATTGGGTTTGCGTTAGTACGACCGAGCGGTCGCTGAGGGGTTGCGCGTTGACTCGTGGGTCGTTGGGGGTTGAGCTGATGCCTGCAACGTGAAACGAGCACCGAGCGTAATGTGATTGTTTCCGTGCGAGTGGACGAGGGAGGGGACGTCGGCCCTCGAGCTTCTCGTGTTGCTCGTCGTGTACTTTCGCAAATACTACCGACCGGCGGGGGGGATGATGACTTCATCCCCCACCGACGGACCGATCTTCTGCCGCACCATCAATCCTCGAACTTTCGTTCCTCGTGGTCGGTAAACCGGAGCGAGGACCAAATGTGACCCGCTCGTTGCGCCTCGTTTTTTTTTCCGTCACAAACTGCCGCGTTTTCTGAGTAATCAGCGGCGCCCGATATCTTTGCTATTTTGTCACGTGCTTGCTAGCTTTAAGTTTAAAAAGAAGGATTGTCAAAATGTGATGCGAAATGAAGAGAACGTTGGTTCAAATCTGCACATCCTAACATAAACTTTTTCAAGTTACACCAAATAAATTCACGTTGGAGTGCAAACATATCCAATTCCAAAAATTCAAGTTCCTCTATATCAGACATACGAATCTAAGTTTTTTCAACGCCAAAGGGGGCAACTCTTGCCCATCCCCTTTCTTCGTACGCTTCACAAGCAGACAAAGAGATTCGACGCGTGAGGTCGATCCAGAAAACCTAAAACCTAAAACCCGAGATCTCCGCGTGGACCAAAGAGAAAGATTTCGATCGGCAAGAACAAAGCTCGGCAGATACGGTTCGTGCAGCGGCGAACGTGGTGCACATTGTCCGTGTTTATGTCAGACGGACCCAGAGGAGGGGGAAGGGGGGACTCTTGTTTGCGCGTTCGTTGTCTCGTTTGTATATTACAAGCCCTGGGGTATTGTCCCCCCCCTCCCCAGAGGGGGCAGCCCCACACGAGCGATCAGCTTCCACACGTATTGTACAAAGTACTAAGCCCACGAGGTACGTGTGAGTTGTCTATGGTGGTTTTCTTCCCTTGTCGACAACCCTGAACTCCGTTCGTCGTATTAAGAGCCCTGAAGCGGTGTTCGTGGCACAGGACGAAAAGGGTACAGCTCGTATCTGTGCATTATAATACATATACACACAGCTCGCATGTATATAGCACAAATACACAGGAGCTGCTGTATGGCGCAGCGACAAGGAAAGGATTACCCAGTAGAAATCCTTTAATGGCATTGTTGGCATTTGAATAACACGAAATATGATACGAGAGATATCGCGCGGCGTATGGAACTGGGCTGCCGCCACCACCGACGGGACTCGAGCCACCCGCGCGATGAAGCTGACCGAACGACTGTCCGAAATTGTACCAAGGCGATCAGCTTCATCGAACGGACTCGGCGCCGCACACATTTGCGTTTATGGTGGAACGTGGGGTATGGCAGTAGTGGTAGCAATGGTAGCAGTGTTGGTTGTGGTGGTAGTTGTGGTAGTTTTGGTAGTTATGGGTACAGCAGTAGAAACGCACGAACTTCGTATCGCGGAGCCTCGTTCGGATCCCTAAACCCTGCACCAGGTATAGGGTTACCCCTGGAGCGAGCGCTCGCCGGCGGAGTGCGCGCCAGTGCTCATCCGGATTAATTGTTGGCAGCTTGTTCGACGCCACGAGATACGCTCCACTACCGAAAAATCTTCCTCTTTTTTTTTCTTCCGAGAAAACGCAACGCGTGTACCGTCCGCGTCGGAGTTTTCGGAGCCTGGCTTCTTCCCTTCACAGTTAAAAATCTGCGATGTCAAACGCTGCTGATGTGGACTTTTTCCTAGTGTTACTTATTACAGTGTTAATAGTAACACTTTTTACGGTGTAAAATTAACACCAGCCGGTTCGTTAAGCTTTTCCTGTGTTACCGACAAAACATTATAATACTTTTTGCTTTAAAGGCATGAATGCAAGTATCATGTGTGATTTTTTATTATCTCGTGAATGAATTACTCGCTTTTCTCAGTTTTTATCGAAAAACTGATAAAAAAAATCAATTTTTTCATTACAGATTTCTCTACCGGGTAATTGATCTGTAATTTTTATTTTCGAAAATCAAAATTCTGACTAATTCATTAACGAGATTCACATTACTGGCAACTGTATTTCAATTTTTGCTTCGATCCGTTAATAATTCGCGAAAAACGGCACTTCTGACTTTTTGAGGTGAAAGTCAGTATTTCAGACTGCGTTAACACCGCTAATTAACACCGTGATTGGTGTGGACCTATATAGACACCGTCTTGATGTTGTTTTTAACACCGAATTTTTAACAGTGTTGCAGAAATCGTTTTGTTAGGATCTTTTTGATCCGCCAGATCTGCGATCGAATCTACGCGAACGGGAATCCCATGGCGTTTATTGCCTCTCGAATTTGTAGACACGTTTCTGATTTTCACAAAAGCGGCAAAACTGTTGGAAAATTCGCAAGAATTTCTTTTTTTTTGTATTTTTTTTTTGCGGCGCTTCCCGCGAGGACGTTCATAATCCAGACACTTTACGCGACAGCCTGTATGCACTGCGTATGCGCCTATCTTTTGCATTCACGCTGCAACTCGCGCGGCGCGTCGTCGTCGTCGTCGTCCGCGCCTGCGTGTTACCCGCGCGCAGCTCGCGGAGACGCGGGCGACGCGCTTACGAGGAATGAATATCTCATCGCGTACGCGTTTCAGGTGCGCGCACTTTTGCCCGACGCTCGCGGTAATTTATAGTCGGCAGCGCCGATAGTCACGCACGGAAGCGAGAGAGAGAGAACAAAAAAAAAGAACTCGCGAAATATATTAGTAACGCGAAACCGGGAATAACGTGCGACTGCAGCGACGAAGGAAGAATGAAAAATTCCTGCTTCGCCTCTTGGCGACAACAGAAACAATTGCGAGTTTTGTCCGCGAAATTACGTGACTCTCGCGGAATGTCAAACATAAAAAAAAAATAAATAAAAAAAATTAAAAATAAAAGAAATGGAAAACGACGTTTTCCTTGTGAAGAATTGAACGAGAATTTCCGGCTCCGATTAGCAGTCAATTCATTCGCCTGGCGAATTGAATAAAATTTGTATTTACTCAATTTGTCCGCGTCGTTCAATTTCACTCTCTCTCTCTTAATTTCACTTCGCTTGCGTTCAATTTGCCAGAGCCGTGATCCACGGTAAAAAAATTAAGAATAAAATTAATGGAAAACGACGTTTTCCTTATGAAGAATTGAACGAGAATTTCCGGCTCCGATTAGCAGTCAATTCATTCGCCTGGCGAATTGGATAAAATTTGTATTTACTCAATTTGCCCGCGTCGTTCTATTTCACTCTCTCTCTTAATTTCACTTCGCTTGCGCTCAATTTGCCAGAGCCGTGATTCACGGTAAAAAAAAATTAAAAATAAAAGAAATGAAAAACGACGTTTTCCTTGTGAAGAATTGAACGAGAATTTCCGGCTCCGATTAGCAGTCAATTCATTCGCCTGGCGAATTGAATAAAATTTGTATTTACTCAATTTGTCCGCGTCGTTCAATTTCACTCTCTCTTAATTTCACTTCGCTTGCGCTCAATTTGCCAGAGCCGTGATCCACGGTAAAAAAAAATTAAAAATAAAAGAAATGAAAAACGACGTTTTCCTTGTGAAGAATTGAACGAGAATTTCCGGCTCCGATTGGCAGTCAATTCATTCGCCTGGCGAATTGGATAAAATTTGTATTTACTCAATTTGCCCGCGTCGTTCAATTTCACTCTTTCTCTTAATTTCACTTCGCTTGCGCTCAATTTGCCAGAGCCGTGATCCACGGTATCCGCATCTTCGGATGGACCGCGACTTCTTCTTCGGTGTCGCCCCGACGAGCATCGTCGTAAAGTCTCCGCTTTAAGCGTCTTTGGCCCGGCGACTGCGGCCGTCGGTGTCGCCGGGGACGCGCGCGACGTCGCATCCGACGATTTTAATGCGACCGCGTGCGAGAACCTCCCGCGCGATTCCACGCCCGCAGCACGAACGAGAGTCGCGCGACCTTTTTTTTTGTTGTTGCTTCCTACACCTCCCGAGCGTTCCTATAAAACAGCCTCTTTCCTCCTTTCCGTCCGAGTTACGAGCATAAACAGCCGATATACTTCGGGCGGCCTTTTTCCTCGTCGTTTTCGGGCTCGAAATGTCGAAACACAAAGCCACTCGGCGGACTGAGAGACGGGGAGACCAGTCGGAAGAAAGATTAAAATTAACCAAAAGTCAACGATTCGCATCAGAATCCAAAATAGTAGAAATTATTGATACTTGTCGATATTTGTTAATCGAATTTTACTTTTTCAAATAATGCACTTCGATTTGGCCTGAAGAACGAAAAATACATTTTTAATATGGGTATTTGGTATTTTATTTATATGAATTTTCTTGCTGTTTATTCTAAAAATAATAATTTTAGCCCAACGATCATTATCAACCACAATATAAATAATAATAATAATCACACTGCAGTAGAATTCTTCGCCCACACTTTCGTTAATTCTCGTTTGCCCGTGCGACGTTACCCTGAAAATATTAGTGTATACATTGTGGAATGACGACAAAAAAAAGATCCTCAAGACGGAAGAGAAGAAGCAACACCGAGTAAGAGAGGCGGGGGAGGGGGGGGGGGGGAGGGGGGGGGGGAACGTTGCGTCGGACGCGCGGCGATAATTCAAGCAAAAGGATGCATCCATCCTGGTCGCGCCGCGAGTGAAAACCCTCGACGCCTCTTTCTACGATTTTTCTCTCTATCCAGAAATAGAGCGATGCTTGGTGCGTTTCGCCGTCTCTCCTCCCTTCCTCTTTTCCTTCTCAGTGATTCTACTCGGCGTCTGAAGTTCCCACCGACTCTTCGTCTCCCTCGGGAAAAGCTCTTCGAGATGACTGCTGCTTCTGCTTCAGCCGCTGCGTGTTGCCCCGTCCGTCTGCCCACGCGGAGTGTAACCAGCGTCATCCCCTCTGCACGCACCGCGTGCTCTCAACTGGGTGGAAGGGGGAAGTCCCCCCCCCCCCCCTCCCGAAAGAGAAGAGAGCCCAGACATAAATCTCTGTAACGCCGACGAGGCAGCCGGGTTTTTGATGGTTACGGGCACGCTACCCGCTATACACCCCCTCCCCCCGGAACCAATCAAATTTCGATTCGCCTTCCGAACAATCGCAACGAGTGGGAAACACCGAAGTTGCTGGTGTTGAATAATCTCGAGGCTTGATTGGAAAATACTGCGACGATCAAATCGACTAAACGGCTAATGTATTTTTATTTTTCTATTTTTTTAATATTTATTGAAACAATTTATCTTGCACTGAGAAAAAAATTGCTAAATCCAACAAAATGTGCGGTTGCGGCTAGCGAAATAAATATTTTGCAAATTGGACAAAATATTTCATTGATCGAAGCAACTGGTGATAGAATTTAAAAAATCTCGATTAGCATTGCCGAATTTTTTGTCCAATCTGCAAAATATTTATTTCGCCGCCCGCAACCGCACGTTTTGTTGGATTTAGCAATTTTTTTTCTCAGTGTGGGTGGAGTACAGTTCAGTTAGTCTTGGTGATAGAATAAAAATCGAATGCACCGAAAAAAATAAAAATATGAATAAAGTAGTCTTGATTCATAACTATAATTTTTTTTTACGAAAATCGCGTTGTCGAATTTTTAAGTATCTGACATGTCGCGAAAATTCTGTTATCTTTGCGCGTTAAAATATGCAAAACGGACACGAGTCGCGCCGCGCGCCCCTGGACCCTTGAACCCTTTTTGCTCGGCTCGGCGCCATTAGCGAGGGTGATCCGGGGTCGCGGAGCGATGACACAAATTTCGCTGCTTCTCTCGGGGCGACGCGGATCGAGAGGGTTGAGCGTGTCGCGTTGCTAATGAATATTTCGTTTTAATAATGAAAATTCGATCAGCCGCTCAGGGGGCGACCATCGACCGGACGAGAATCACCGACAAATATTTTCGTCTCGTCTTCTCGACCGCCGCTCGACGTAATTACGACGGCACCGTAAAACTCGAGTCGAGCCGCCTGAAAAACGATTCGCGCACTCCCGAGGGTGCCACAAAGATCCCGGCACCGTGCCTATCGATCGCCCGACGCGACTCACGTGTCGGGCGATCGTTTGTATCAATTTGACGAATAATTTTCCCGAAGAGACGTCTCCCGGCCACTCGGCGTTTCTGCCGGATTAAATTTTTCCCGACTGTCCCGGGTTGTTCTTATTCATAAAATATGAGATACGAAATTGCGCTCCACACGACGAAGCCGCACGAAGCTGTACAAACGGAGTCTTGCGCATAAATAAAAAAATAAAATAAAACAAAATAAAAATGAAAAAGATCAAGGAAACAAAAATTACGGAAACTGAAAAAACGTGAAGGTTGAACAAATTAAAAAATTAATTAACCGACAGGATTTTAAAACTCCAATATTTTTCTAATTTTTAAAAATTTGTCAATCATTTTATGTGACGGTGTTAGAATTTCGATAAATCATCGACTGAATATCACTGACGAATGACGAATCTCGACACAATTTTAGTTTTGAAATAATTCGAAATAATTTCCCACACGAGCCGCGCGGCGGTCGCGTCACGACGATCACAGCCGATTCGGCCGACAAAGTGATTCCGTCGGCCTGCGGCCCAACTCAGCGGAGCAGAACTCACCGCGCGCGCACTCGGAGACTGCCAGTCGCCCTGGCGGGACATTAACCAGATCACCGGACGCCCGCGACAAGTTTCTCACCCACTCACGACAACGCACAACGACGACGGTTATTATCTCGCCGCGTTTCTCGTTGCGGGCCTTTCGGAGCCGAAGCCGCCACTCGTCGGCGCCGTCACTTTCACAGACGTATCGCTTACTAAAGAGTTTTCCGACTCGGCGACGATAAATCCTTCTCCGCGGATCCTATATATTTTTTATTTTTGATAAAGAACAAAACAGTGATTACGTATTTTAACTTCAAAGCGAAGGATTTATTCTTACACTGTTAAAAATCCGGTGTTAAAAACAACACCAAGTCGGTGTCTATATAGGTCCACACCAATCGCGGTGTTAATTAGCGGTGTTAACGCAGTCTGAAATACCGACTTTCACCTCAAAAAGTCAGAAGTGCCATTTTTCGCGAATTATCAACGGATCGAAGCAAAAATTGAAATACAGTCGCCAGTAATGTGAATCTCGTTAATGAATTAGTCAGAATTTTGATTTTCGAAAATAAAAATTACAGATCAATTACCCGGTAGAGAAATCTGTAATGAAAAAATCGATTTTTTCATCAATTTTTCGATAAAAACTGAAAAAAGCGACTAATTTATTCACGAGATAATAAAAAATCACACGTGATACGTGCATTTATGCCTTTAAAACGAAAAGTATTATAATGTTTCGTCGGTAACACAGGAAAAATTTAACGAAACGGCTGGTGTTAATTTAACACCGTAAAGAGTGTTAATATTAACACTGTAATAAGTAACACCAAGAAAAAGTCCACACCAGCAGCGTTTGACACCGTAGATTTTTAACAGTGTATGTAAATGTAGGAGAGAATGATACCAAAAAAATGGTGACAATGATATCAATTTTAGGTATTTTCATTTCACAGTAAGATATTTATATAAAAAAATGGAATTGCGATCCAAATTTGCAATTTAACCGTTTTACCTCATTTTCTAAATTCGTGTTCGGTGACAGTTTTATTCTACTAAAATAGTAACACGCTCGTGTGCATCCTAAACTCATCAATGTTTCACGTCCGACCTCGAGCAGCAGCAGCAGCAGCAGCCCCGAAGCTGCAGCACCACTCGCGGCACCGCTGTCGCGATACTCCTAAGTGGTTTCGGCCATAAAACTGTAACGGCGCTTAGGATAATGTCGGCGATAAGGGAGGGCGAGAGTTTACAAGGGTGGCCCGGTGAGTAACCTCTCCAAGGTTCCTCTCCCGGCACCTGGGACCTGTGATGGTCCTGAGGCGATAAAAAAAAGTTACTTTCGCGACGATCATTGATTAATCATGCTCAACGAGACTTTTTCTTATTGAGATCAATTGAAACTTCCAAATGCTGAGGGGTTTTATTCTGAGGGGTTGTTCCTCCGAAAAAACCAAGGAAAAAAAATCAATAAATTCAATAAATAAATTCAATGAATTTTCTATTAATATCGACTTTGATCTAATTATCGATCGGGAAGGATTAAAGAAATTCGCGTCGCGTAGAAACGGAGAAACGAGAATCGCGTTATTTTCGTAACATTAAAGGGGGAAACCGTCGCAGCCACCTCCGCGGGTTCCCGTCGCATCCGAGCGTCCATGCGTCCTCCCCCTCCCCCCCCCCCCCCCCCCCCTCCTGGTGTCTCCGTCGAGAAACTGAGAGACACACACGGAGCGAAAGGGGGCGATAGACTCGGCAAAAACGTTGGCGCACAAAGAGAGACAAAAAAAAATCGTCGGGGAAACAAGAGAACGGTTTGCGCCGCGCGGCAACAGAAGAAAAAAAAATGCGAAGAAGACGAGAGGGTAAAAAAAAACCGCGAAGAGGGAGAGGGAAAAAGGTTGCAAGCGATATCGCTTTACACACCGCGAGTCTTCGTTGTTTTTATTTTTTTTATTTTTTTTTGTTTCTTATTTTTTTATTTTCGCCTCCTCCATCGAGAAACGTCGAACGGCCGATAAAATTGAGAGACACAAGGCGACGGTGACGTCGCGATTGAAAATCGAACGTCGGGATGCGCCGGCGATGTTTTTAACATTTTTTGTATGACTAAAAAATGTTGGAAAAGAAAACAAAAATTGTCGAACAGGCCCCGAATAATTCAATGTATCCGCGTGAGAGCGACTACACTCGTTTTTTTTTCTTTTTCGTGCAGACGGCGAGTCGACGCGGTGACCGAAGAAATGCATTTGCCGTTCGGTCGCGCTTATCAGCTGCCCAGGAGTTCGGCCGCGTGTTTATGTTAATTAGCACGCGATAGGCGCGCGCGCAACACACAAACAACACACCCTTGCCTTCCCGTCGGATGTTTGCAATTCGAATTCACCGACGAGTCGCCGGATAACGAGTATTCATAGTTGACCGCCCCACGTCCATTCAGTCCGCATTCTATTCGGGTCAAATTAGGAAAAATATTCAAATAATCAAAAGTTCCACTACGCCGACCCCTGTCCAAATTATGGTGATTATTGCTATAATTTATTTACTGTGATAATTGTATATAGTAGAACTCACTATATTCATCATAATTATCTCATGGATTTTTCTAAGTGTATATGATTCGTATATATTGAGCAGCGTTTGAACTCACGCACTTTACAATCGAAATGCGATCGAACTGCACGATTTTAATCGTGAGAATCGATGGAAAACGGATAAAGAGCAGCGAGGTTCGATGACGGAATTTTGGCAAAAGTCAATTGTGCGAAGAGAGTGAGAAGGAGAGCCGAACGAGCCCTGTCCAAATTATGGTGATTGCTATAATTTATTTACTGTGACAATTGTATATAGTAGAACTCACTATATTCATCATAATTATCCCATAGATTTTTCTGAGTAAATACGATAGGTATATATTGAGCTGCGTTTGAACTCACGCACTTTACAATCGAAATGCGATCGAAATGCACGATTTTAATCGTGAGAATCGATGGAAAACGGATGAAGAGCAGCGAGGTTCGATGACGAAATTTTGGCAAAAGTCAATTGTGCGAAGAGAGTGAGAAGGAGAGCCGAACGAGCCCTGTCCAAATTATGGTGATTGCTATAATTTATTTACTGTGACAATTGTATATTGTAGAACTTACTATATTCATCATAATTATCCCATGGATTTTTCTGAGTGTATACGATTCGTATATATTGAGCTGCGTTTGATCTCACGCACTTTGCAATCGAAATGCGATCGAAATGCACGATTAATCGTGAGAATCGATGGAAAACGGATGAAGAACAGCGAGATTTGATGACGAAATTTTGGCAAAAGTCAATTGTGCGAAGAGAGTGAGAAGGAGAGCCGAATAAGCCCTGTCCAAATTATGGTGATTGCTATAATTTATTTACTGTGACAATTGTATATAGTAGAACTCACTATATTCATCATAATTATCCTATGGATTTTTCTGAGTGTATACGATTCGTATATATTGAGCTGCGTTTGAACTCACGCACTTTACAATCGAAGTGCGATCGAAATTCACGATTTTAATCGTGAGAATCGATGGAAAACGGATAAAGAGCAGCGAGGTTCGATGACGGAATTTTGGCAAAAGTCAATTGTGCGAAGAGAGTGAGAAGGAGAGCCGAACGAGCCCTGTCCAAATTATGGTGATTGCTATAATTTATTTACTGTGACAATTGTATATAGTAGAACTCACTATATTCATCATAATTATCCCATAGATTTTTCTGAGTAAATACGATAGGTATATATTGAGCTGCGTTTGAACTCACGCACTTTACAATCGAAATGCGATCGAAATGCACGATTTTAATCGTGAGAATCGATGGAAAACGGATGAAGAGCAGCGAGGTTCGATGACGAAATTTTGGCAAAAGTCAATTGTGCGAAGAGAGTGAGAAGGAGAGCCGAACGAGCCCTGTCCAAATTATGGTGATTGCTATAATTTATTTACTGTGACAATTGTATATAGTAGAACTCACTATATTCATCATAATTATCCCATGGATTTTTCTGAGTGAATACGATTGGTATATATTGAGCTGCGTTTGATCTCACATACTTTACAATCGAAATGCGATCGCTGCACGACTTTAATCGTGAGAATCGATGGAAAACGGATGAAGAGCAGCGAGGTCCGATGACGGAATTTTAGCAAAAGTCAATTGTGCGAAGAGAGTGAGAAGTAAGCCGATCGAGTCCTGTCCAAATTATGGTGATTGCTATAATTTATTTACTGTGACAATTGTATATAGTAGAACTTACTATATTCATCATAATTATCCCATGGATTTTTCTGAGTGTATACGATTCGTATATATTGAGCTGCGTTTGATCTCACGTACTTTACAATCGAAATGCGATCGAACTGCCCGATTTTAATCGTGAGAATCGATGGAAAACGGATGAAGAGCAGCGAGGTTCGATGACGGAATTTTGGCAAAAGTCAATTGTGCGAAGAGAGTGAGAAGGAGAGCCGAACGAGAAGATAAACCTCCGTCGACTGCGGGTCCGCCGCCGCTGCCGTTGGGGTCTCCGGGCGACGCCAGGGATGCTGCTGCTGCTGCCGCCGTTGCAATCGCCCGCGTGCATTCCTGTCCGGTTTCCTCCATTCCTTCCCACCGGTCTCTAGCCGGCGGCTTCGTGGGACTATTTCTCTCTCGCTCTTGCAACATTTTTTTTCCTTTTTCTTCTCATTCTCCGAGCCCGCCGTCTCTTCTTTCGGGGCCTCAGCCACCCCCGAGAGGCTTTTGTCTTATTATTTTGTCGAGACCTGCCAGGTATCTCGGCAACACACGCTGCACGCTGGCAAAGTCTTTTCTCTCCCTCTTTTTTCTGTCTCTCTCACTCTTTCACTCTTACTCTCTTGTTCTCTCGTTCCCTCTCACTCCTCTCTCTCGCTCGCTCGCACTCTCGGCAGTTCGATCTGCGCCTGCATAAACTTAGCGACTTTATCTCGGCGGTTTTATAGCGAGACGCCTCGCGACTCGACCCGAGCCCAGACGTCGGATCGAAAAACCACGGTGCGACCGTACTCGCGAAATCGCGTGCGTTGTTTGTAACCCAAAAAAAAAGAAAACAAAAAAAGACGAACTGCGAGGAAAAAAATGATTCACGATGACGAATCACGAGTCGCTACGAATTCTCACCAAATCTCATTATTTTCCGGAATCTGACGAATAATAACGATCACAATTTTGGTCTGTCGATGAATGCCGATCAACTGGGCTTTTTGTATCAAATGTTGAAAAAAGTTAGTTTGTATTTGACGCTTTATTGTGACGTTGACTAATTATCAACGACGTTTACTTGTAATGCAGTTTTATGACGGATGCAACATTTCTTTTTATACGAAATTCGTATCGCGACGAAGAATCCGAAGATTCGAGTGGACAACGTCGCAAGATGCGAAATTCGTCCGGCGCCGATCAACATTTTTCGAAAGAGAGAGAGAAAGTCCCGCGGAGCCGGAGAGTCTCCCTCCTTTGTCTCGCGAAACTCGTAAACTATCGCTCCGCCGAACTAGAAACGAGCCTCCTCCGCGACGCCCATAAAGAAGCCCGTCGCGCAGATTCGCCGATAAAGGTCTCTCGCGTCGCTTCTTTCGGGTCCACATCGAAGGCTTCTCGGCGCGACGTCGCGAATAAAAAATCCTCCGGTAAACGTAATTTATACATTTGCGCGCGAGGATCTCGAGTCGCGGAGCTCGGACGCTTCGACACTGCGAGAGGCGGAAATTTCGACGCTGGAACTGGATCGCGGTGACCACAACCCAAAAGAAATCGAGGGCGACTATTCAGCCACAACTATATTTTTTTATTATTTTTAGTCAACTCCACAATTAAGATAGTTATTTTAACTGATTTTATGATTGAATTAATTTATTTATTCAACCATTAAACCTAAAACTTAACATTGCAAATTGACTCGTTAACGTCGACGAATTGTCGTCCTCGTAAAGTTGACTCGCGAATTAGTGCACGATATAATAATTGACCCGCGATAAACGTCAGCGCTTGTCAATTAGAAAATGAAATATTCACAGTTTTCTCCCTCGTTGAACAATTTAATCACGACGAAGCTTGATTTTATTGCATCATATTAACAACGTGTCAATATAGCTCTTGACCCGCGTGAAACTGAAACCGATTCACGCGACCGCGAATTTTATGAATATTCACGTATGTTCGCCCGACGGAAAAATCTCGTTTATCATTGAAATCGCGCGTCACGGAAACGCGAGACGATTCCGCCGCTCCGTTGGGTTTGCAGAATTTCCGCTCGTACGGTTTGACGCAATTTGCAATTTCATTTGGAGTCATTTTCGAAATCGGGACTCGTCGACGTTTTCATTGCTCGTTTGTATCGCTTTTTCGATCAGCCGGTCGGTGTCCGACGGCTGCGACGCGTCAAGTGCGCAGGTTAATTTTCGCGTCAGATTGTTAACCGGCAAATTAACCGGCTGCGTGTTATCGGCAAACAAACCAATGCTCGCATCCTACAATGCGAACATTTTGCAGCGAACGGTTGCTCGGGGCTCGGATAACAAAGTGTTTGAAGTCCGAATGATCCACGTCGGGTAAACAGCGTTATTACTCCGCGTCGCTTGAACCGCTGCCAGCGAAAACAATTCTAAACTCTGCGGCGCTCTGCACTCGGAGCCGGCGGGAAAATTAAGCGCGACGGGAAACGCGAGCGCCGAGATCCGTTGAATTAATCGCACGATCGAGCGGTTACTCACCGCGAATCCGCGTCAGATTTACCGTCAACCCTCAGAATCCGCGAATCTTCAGAGTTCACCCGTTTATTATTTTGACACCGCAACATTTTAACATGTTCCCGGCCGTCACAACTTTCCCGCAATTTCTAATTGCAACTTCTGACCGACACTTCGTCTCGTTCTCTGACTCTGAAATATTTCTCGCCGGATAAATATAAGATTGTTATTTATGCGAAGTGTGAACTGAATTCATGCTGTGCGTTTGAATAGCCGCTGCGTTGTCTCGCGACGGCGGAAATCGTTACAACGCACATACCGAGTTTTATCTGAGACATTAACCGGTCGACCGGTTTCTACTTTTGTCAATGCGGTCACGTGTCGACGATAGCGCGAATTCCTCAGTCACGTGTCTCGCGATTCTGAACCTTCGCGCTTTGCTCAAAGTCTGTGGGCAATTCTCACTCGACGATTCAGTCGCGTTGACGTTTCCCACTTATTGGCGTCGCGATATCTGCGAGTTAGTCGTGAGATCTCACCACCGAAAAAAAAAACATTTTTTTGAACAGCTGGTGTCTTGTCTGGTGTAACGAAGAAATTCCCGTGTCGCTTGCGTCCGACGGCCGCGATCGCCGGTTCGCTTATTCTCTTCGACGGACTCTCAGAATCGAATATAAAAAATTCACTGACGAACTTCCCGAAGCTGAATCAACGCGTTACATTCAATTCAGCGTCGATTCGCGCCTACCGCTACGAAACTCGGTCGCTCGGGAGACAAAACAGGTCAGAATGATTTCGCGCCCCGTTGGAATCGCGCGTTCTCGAAGCTCTCGAAGCGATGTCCGCCGCCTACGTCCAGCAGCGGCGGCTGCTGCGGCAGCCGCAGCGCGCGAACTCGCAAAAAAGTGGCGAGAGAGCAGATTGTAAAATTTACGACGCCTAAACTCGAGCGGGATACGAGGTTCGTGGCAGGGCGCAAGACACAGAGAGAGAGTGAGAGAGATGGAAAGAGGGAGAGAGAAAACGATAGAGAGGGAGATAGAGAGAGATAGAAAGAGTTAGAGAGTCACGGGGAGCGCGTTGCCCACTGAGAGTGTTTAACGATCTCTCGCCGTACGACTAAGCGGTCAAGAATTTACGAGCGAAGTGAATTTTCGTCCACCTTCCCCCGAGAAATCCCGGGTCAGAGACTCGCGGATCTGATACTAAACGTTATACACACAATCTGTCTCTTCTTCTCTCTTTCTCTTGTTTTTTCCTTCCCTCTCTTTCTCGATATGGATAAGTTGCCATGGAAATAATACACGAATGCACGAATTATCATCATATAAATATCACTATATTTTTTTTCGCATATCGTTACAGTTCAATAAATATCTTTTAGGTGTATTTACAAAGCGGTACAGGTTTCAGGGGTCTCAGGGGGGACCGAGAGTTACACAGAAACAAAAACATCAATTCTCTCGATTTAATTCTACGTTCGCACTCGAGTGGATTTCGCGTTTTCAACGCTGGACAAAACGGACGAGAAAAAAAAACAGAACCCCGCGAGTAATCATGAAAATCCATAGGGCGTACGTGTATTTTTATTATGTTACAGTACTTTTATTCGGAAAGTCGCGGGAGTCGCCGATGGAGGAGAAAAACACCGCGCGAGCTTTCGATTTTGTTAACGGAACGTCGACGTCTTTTCTTTTTTTACTTTTTATGGCACTAACTCGAAACGTCGCGTTTGCTTTCGGGCGCGTTTGCACAGTTACATATAATCCTCGTTGAGTCGACGAGCGGTCCACGTTTTTTTGGTCCCGGACCACGAAACTCCGTGGCCACGGCGAAACTCTCACTGCGGAATCGTTGGTAGCACTTTTTCCTAAGTATAAACGGTCCTCTCCACGACAAAACAAGAAAAAAAAAACAAACAACCACAAGAAGCCACAGTCTTCGTTCGAGGGCGGCGCGTCCTTCGCCTGACCTCCGTTTGGCCCTGAAGCGATTGACGTCCGTGAAACTCTTGACTGCTGATCGGCAACAGCGGATCGTGATGACCGGCGGGAAAGCAACAGCGATTACAGCTTCTCGAGGGCGCGGCTGTTGGTCAGCAGCTCGCGCGTCAGTCTCCACACCTGCTTGGCCGCGTTCTCCAGTCCGCTCGGCGATTTGCCCTTGAATAGATCGAGATTCGGCAGAAAATAGTGCGGACAGCGTCGGCACTGTAGGCTCGATATGAGCTGCAGGAAGATCCCGTTAATCCGATCGCCCAGACACGCCTCGTCCCACTCGGTCTCGTGCGGATGTTTCTCGCACTCGTACAGCAGCAGCGTCTTCATGTGATACGACGTCACGGGATTGCCCGGCAGATCGAGATGACGATCGCGCAGTGTCTTCAGTATGCTGAGGCATCGCTTGCGACTGGCGCCCTGCAGAAGACGATTCTCCGCGTCGATGAACGACAGGGCCCAAGCGTCGCCCTCCATGGCCGACTGTTTGCCCTGAAGGCCGATGCACTCCTTCGACAGCATGTCGAAGCCCTCGGCCTTGACCTCGGCGACGATGTTCGGATGGGGCCAGGGTATGTGCGGTATCGGCCAGTGGGACGCCGAGCGCGGCCACAGGCCCGCGCACTTGAACGCCGGCGTGATCTGCACGACGTAGCGCTCGCGTATCCGCAGCTTCACCTCCGTCGTGTCGGCGATCATCTTCACGGAGTCGCGGTACGCGCACTTGTCGCACGCCTGCGCCACGAGGGTCTGAAAACGCGAGCGTATCTTGCGCGCCGACAGATAACCCGACGCGGTGATGAATTCCACCCAAAGCGACATCGAGCGTTTGCGACCGTCGCTGAGCTTGAGAACGGCGCAACCGGGCAGCGTGCCGTCGTCGACGAAGTTGAGAACGCCCATCTGATTGAGGTAGATGACGATCTCGAACTCGGTGGGCGATATCACGTCGAGGCCGTCGAAGCGTCCGTTGTAGTCGGTGAGCGAGGATATGAATCGTGGCTCCTGCACCTCGACCTCCTTGAGCACGTCCTGCACGACCCGACAGACCTCCTGTATCGTCTTGGCGACCTGGGCCTTACGCGTCATCACGCGCTCGCCGAAGTACTTGTTGATCTGATAGACCATCTTGGACTGGGCCGCCAGCATATCGGCCGGCACGAGCATGTCTGCGGTTGGCCCTCGGCAGCGGCTGCTGCTGCTGCGACGGCGGCGGCGAGGGTCCCGGGTCCCGGTTGGGTCGCTCCTAGATCACCGCATCGTCGTCTATGATCGTCGGCTCTATCCTCGCACCAATCCGTTTGCTCTCTCTGTGCCCCGTTTCACTTCCCCCCGCGCGAGATCGGTTGCCGATCGTCTCGCGTTGCACCGGCGGATCGCAGGCGATCGTGACTCCCGCGTGTAAATCCTTGGGGCCGTCGGGAGTCGATCGAACCCGCGGTTGCTGAATTCCGGGTGATTCCAGGCGCGAATATATCCTCAAAAGCCTGGAAAACAGCGCGAATCGGAATCGGTATACTGACAACCGGTAAGAACACTGCGAAGGGAATTCCTCGGCACTCGGCTCTCACATCCTGTCGACTGCGGCGCGGCGGGCGAGGAGGACGAAGAACGTGGAGGAGAGAAGCGCCTGCCCGGGAGACTCGGTCTCGGCGCTCGAGCGTCAGACTGCAGACTGTGGTCGTCCACCTCCGAGTGGCCCACCCACCCTCTCCGATCGTGCGCCGCGCGCCGAGCCGAGAGGCTCCCGCGACGGCGTCGCGCAGGTGAGGAGCGCGCGGCCCCTATGCCAGGCCACGCCCACCCGGCCGACCGCGCCGGCCAATGGCAGAGCGCGGTAACGATAGGCCACGCCCCCGGCTATAGGTCTCTCTCGGTTTTTCTCCGTCTGACGCTGCGGGATCGATCGCGCGCGGTACCGCGCGACTTACGAGAGCCAAGAGCCCCCCGAAAGACACGCGAGGATATTCACCCTCGCCCAAACAGCGACCACTGTGTATATAAATAATTGTATATACCGCGCGTGTATGTGTATAATTGTATATAGGGCTCTTTCGTACAAGGGCTTGGCATTAATTTCTGGCTTCATTCCTAGCTCTCCGGCTCCTTTTCGTTTGTATTTATGCGAGGTACACGCAGGACGACGGCTCGTGTGTCGGGTACCCGCAGTTTATATAGCGAAGAGGGAGAGAGGGAGAGAGAAAGACTCGGAGTCTCTCCTCGCGCATGAATTATGCAGCCGGTCCCTCCGACGAAATAAGGGTCCCTCTCCGGTGATCGAACCTCTTCTCCACCTTCCGCCTCCTCATCCCCCTAGCTTCCCACTTTTTGTTACAAGCTCGGATGTGTTTTTTTTTTTCTTTTTTCTAACATGGCGGACGCACGAGCGGGCGAAAAGGGAGAATTTTTTATACAGACCGAATGGTCGTTTGTGTGGCTTCGAGAATCGGTGGATTATCTACGTCAGGACAAAACTTGTCATCGTCAGAATATCGTTATCCATGGGTATGAATTCATAAAAATGTGTAACGCAAGAATCACGTTAACCATGGGTAACGATTTCATTGATCTAAGTTTGAGTTGAGGCTGACTGTACTTCTCCATTCCCTCCGAACCCTCTCTGATGGAGTTCGACGGAGGCATCGACCGAAAACACCAACGTGGGACGTTGACACACACCCCGGGTCGAAGGTCCCCCCTCCTGATACCTCCTCTGCCGTCGAAGACACGGCGATCAATTTGCCCGGTGGTTTATAACGCGGACGTTGAATCTATATCTTCGCGGGGCTCTTTGACGCTCGGCCGCCCGCGCTTCGATTACACACGGAGTCGAGTCTCGCGGAGATCCCGGAGCGCGCCGAGGGCACCGAAGACGCGCAGGTTACGTGTCCCAGGGGCGAGTGAATCGTGGGCAGCGCGATCGAGAGGGCAGCCGGGTAATTGCGCCGCGAGGCGCGATCGTTAATCGACGAAGAATCGTGCAGCGCGATCGTCCGGTGCGGTCGCGTCGCTCGTGTTCGGATCGCGCGTGAAAAAATAGAGAAACGGCAGTTCGAAGGCTTCCGGGCGGAATCGACGGTAGCGTGACGAGTCGCAGTTTCATTTGAGATTCGAAGGGGGGAAAAATAGCGATTATTTGTTACGGAGACGGTGAATGTCTCGACTCTCGAGTGACGCGCGTGGCTCGAGACTTTATTTTTCTCACGCGTTTGGGAAAATATGAATAGAGCTAAAGGTTAACCAGGTTTTCGACTGCAAATAACGCAGCGGAAGCTGATTAGTAAAATTGCATTGGAGCTGACGTCGAAAAATTGCATTCGTCGCGGAATGATTTTATGATTTCTAACTCGACGTGTAAAATTGACCCTGTGAAAGATTTCTCAAGTCGAAGTTCAGAGCCTCGGAGAACAAATTGGCCAATGACAATTATTGTCCAAAAATCATTTTTTATGTCAGGTAACCGATGTCGAAAATCGAAACGATTCGTTCGTCGAATGTCCCCGCGCGTTTACGACACGTTCCTCGCGCGCGTTTACCGCGGCGTTACTGCGATAAAAGTGTCATAGGGGCCCCCGACGAGTTTCGTCGCTCTCGCCGGGTTAGAGAGGCGCGTGGCCGAGGTAGCCGCTGTCTAAAATCGAAAATACACGGCTTATCTTTATGCCCGGTGTCTCCGAGTCGGAGCGCGCGCCAAGCTCGAACGTAACGTTAACGTTACGTTCGAGATAACGCGTCACCCGATAGGAGAGAATTATTTCGCTCGTTTCCGAGGATCCGAGATTGCGCGTATTACGCGTCTGTGATCGTCACATTCGACGCGATCGGTTCGAGTCCGCGAATAATTACTGATTTTTCTTCTTTTTTTTTTTTTTTCTTTTGAAATAACAAGTTAACGCGAGTTTCATTATGACTCGATCGAGTCGATCGACGATTCACGATGAGTCCGGGCGAGTCGCCAAAAACGCCCACGGTTATCGACATCACGACGAATATTTCGTCGAATAAATCGACGCGCTATCGGGACGAGACGATCAACGGCGATTCGCGTCGATTCGATCGTCGATTTGACTTTATATTATAGTCGGACGACGACGGAATCGTCGTTTATTCCTACGCGCTGTAATATATTTTACAATATAACTGCGCTTTAATGAATCGAGGATATCGCAGTGAACGCTAATTATACAGTCGTTTCTCGATGTAATTCGGCGATTTTTTTTATCTTTCGCTGGTTTTTGGTAATTGACTGGGAAGAAATAATCAACGGGCGAACTATGCGAGGCATTAAATACGTATATTATTTACACTTTTCGAGTACAGTCCAAGTACAAATTTTCGAATATAAAATAAATATTTAAATAACGCTATAAGAGAAACTATGTACAATTAACAATATATAACGATAAAGCTGTTGATAATAATAATTAATAAATACAGCATTCGCGTTAGCACATTGACACATGAACAGAGCACTTATGTTCTCTTCGCGTTCATCTCGATTATTTTTCCATCCGGCGACACAATTATTATTATCATCATCATCATTGCAACAAAGATAACGCGCGAAGCTTCGGCCTTTCAGCGATAATAAGAGCGAAGAAGTTTCCGAATCGTGTGCATATATATTTCCTGGCTTGTGTGTGTGTGTGTTTATTTTTTATTGACACAAATGATTCGAAGAGAACGCAGAGCCAGAGAGCGAACGATCCTATTATAAGGTAGTGACGAGCTAGAGCTTCTCGAGCGCGCAGCTGTTGGTCAGCAGCTCGCGCGTCAGCCTCCAGACCTGCTTGGCCGCGTTCTCCAGACCGCTCGGGGATTTGCCCTTGAACAGATCGAGATTCGGCAGGAAGTAGTGCGGACAGCGTCGGCACTGTAGGCACGAGATGAGCTGCAGGAAAATCCCGTTAATGCGATCGGCCAGACACGCGTCGTCCCACTCGGTCTCGTGCGGATGCTTCTCGCACTCGTACAGCAGCAGCGTCTTCATGTGATACGACGTCACGGGATCGCCCGGCAGATCGAGATGTCGATCGCGCAGTGTCTTCAGTACGCTGAGGCATCGCCTGCGACAGCCGCCGCGCAGAAGACGCGTCTCCGCGTCGGCGAACGACAGGACCCAAGCGTCGCCCTCCATGGCCGACTGTTTGCCCTGAAGGGCCGCGGACTCCTTGGACAGAAGGTCGAAGCCCTCGGTCTTGACCTCGGCGACGAGGCTCGGATGGGGCCAGGGCACGTGGGCGATCGGCCAGTGGGCGGCCGAGCGCGGCCACACGCCCGAGCACTTGAACGCCGGCGTGATCTGCACGACGTAGCGCTCGCGCACGCGCAGCTTCACCTCCGTCGTGTCGGCGATCATGCGCACGGCGTCGCGCTGCGCGCACTTGTCGCACGCCTGCGCCACGAGGGTCTGAAAGCGCGAGCGTATCTTGCGCGCCGACAGATAACCCGACGCCGTGATGAACTCCACCCACAGCGACATCGAGCGCTTGCGACCGTCGCTGAGCTTGAGAACGGCGCAACCGGGCAGCGTGCCGTCGTCGACGAAGTTGAAGACGCCCATCTGATTGAGGTAGAGCACGATCTCGAACTCGCCGGGCGATATCACGGCGAGGCCCTCGTAGCGTCCGTTGCACTCGGCGAGCGAGGACACGAATCGCGGCTCCTGCGCCTCGACCTCCTTCAGCACGTCCTGCACGATCCGGCAGATCTCGCGTATCGTCCGCTGCACCTGGACGACGCGGGCTTGCACGCGCTCCGCGCAGTACTTGTCGATCTGGCGGAGCATCTTCGCCTGGGCGCACATCGCCGAGGGTCCCCGGGGATGCAGCATCGCGGTCGATGGCTTCGGATGTCGTCGACGCGGCTCATTCCCGATCGCGGATGTCGTCTACGTGGCTCATTCCGTGCTCTGGCGCTTCCCTCGCTCTCCGCGATCGGGGAACACCGACTTGAATTCCTCGACGGCTGAAGCGGTCTTCGCGCCGCTCGAAACGCCTTTTACGACGTCTCTTCGCCAAGTCCGCGAAAGATTTTATTTTATTTTGCACCTTGAATCGATGAGGATCGTCACGACAAAAAACGGAGGAACTCGCGGATGGAGGCGAAACGTGACTCCAAAAAACTGCGCGCTTTGTGCTGCTGCTGCTGCTTGGCCACCGAGGCGGCAGGTGCCAAGAGAGACGCAACGGTACGCGCGCTTCGGGGTTTGGCTCTTCGCGGCACCGGCTCGATCGACGGACGTTCCTCTAGTGCGCGCCGGGCGTCAAGTCCCGCCCCACCCCCATCCCGTCCCCCCTACCTCCCCCCGGGGAAGTCGCGGGGTCACGCGGCTGCGCGATCAAACCACGCCTCTCCCTATCTCTCTTCTCTCTCCGGTCGAGACCGCGACCTCCCTCTCTCATATATAGCGCGTTCTCGCTTCGTATCCGCGTACCGAAACCGCGCAGAAGCAACGAGCTGCACTGTTAAAAAAACGTTTGTGAATTTGCATTTCTGGAAATTCGATTTTGATAGGGATAACATTTCGACGCAATGACAAGTTCATCGCGTCAGGTTCGCCGCTCCTCCGGCGATCCAGACGCCGACTTCCCATCGACTTTCCAAACCAGGAACACACACAAGAGTTTTCCTATAGTCTCGAAGGGACTGCGCGAGTCGCATCTTCGACAAATTTCCAAATCGCCGCTTTTTCCAAACTTGACACTTGGAATATTTCTTTGGCTGAATATTCTTCGGCACCGGGTTTGACTTCTGGCAAAAAATGTATGCCCATGAAGGGTGATCGGACTTGGCCGATGATCGGCCCAATCTCGGTGCCGAGATTGCCAACATTAGCATATGATATTGGCCCGATCATCGGCCCGAGTCTCGGATGATAAGTCCGGCTCGATATTGGCAACAATAGTTGGCCGAGTATCGCGTACGAGGATCGGCCGAGTATCGGTCTTTTTGTCGGCCGACATTATCGGCCGTATAAATTTTATCAAAAAATAATTAATTGTACTTATTTAATCAAGTTATCCTGCACTTTTAATTACATATTTCGTCTTTGATGCATTTTAATCGCTGAAAAATGTTTAATTTTTTTTACATTGTCAGGAATCGAACCTGGGACCTTTGGGTTGTTGCGATGCGCCTTAGCTCACTCGGCCATTGCGATCATGTCATTATACATTTCTTTTTGTCTATTTGATCGACTAATATAAAGTATCAATTTGATGTACTATGTACAGCACTTACAGAATTATATGACTGCGTCTGATGCGGTATAAATAAATCACATTCAATAATCTTTCACGGAAATCAACAATTAGTGAGTCAATACAAGGCCGAGCATTGGCCTAATATCGGCAAGCCAACAATTGGCGAGTCAATACTTGGCCGAGCATTGGCCTAATATCGGCAAGCCAACAATTGGCGAGTCAATACTTGGCCTAGCATTGGCTTAATATCGACAAGCCAACAATTGGCGAGTCTATACTTGGCCGAGCATTGGCCTAATATCGGCAAGCCAACAATTGGCGAGTCAATACTTGGCCAAGCATTGGCCTAATATCGACAAGCCAACCATTGACGGGTCAATACTTGGCCGAGCATTGGCCCAATGTTGCAAAGTCGATAATCGTCACCCCAACATTGGCCCGAGTATTGGTCGTTTCAGCTTTATCGGCAGAACCTACATGGGTGGCGGCGCACTCGGCGCTAGTCAAGTTCTGGTCGGGGCCATGTCAGCCCTGTGTGGACCTGAACAGAGCCTGGCTTGGACCGAATGTAACGCTACAGATTTTTTTAACGCTACAAATTTCCAAATCGCCGCTTTTTCCAAACTTGACACCTGCTACATTTCTTTGGCTACACGGAGAGAAGGGTCTGATAAATTTTACCATATATCTAGTAAAAAGTACCATTATTTTCTGGCACAGGGGAGTCACGACGCCATCTATCAAGAAGTACGAGAACTTTGAGAATTTTTACCACGAAATTGAGAATTTTTACTACGAAATATGGTAAAAATGTTCATATATATGGTAAAAATTCTCGTAGTTCTCGTACTTAACGCTAGATGGCGGCTATGGCGGCCAATTACCAGGCGCATTGGTAATTTTTACTAGATCCATTGGTAAATTTTATCAGATCCTTCTCTCCGTGTAGATATTCTTCGGCAAAAGGTTCGAGCCCTGGCAAAAAAAGTATGGCGGTACACTCGACGCTAGTCAGGTCCTGGTCGGGGCCGTGTCATCCCTGTGTGGACCTGAACATCAGAGCCTGGCTTGGACCGAATGTAACGCTACAGATTTTTTTAACGCTACAAATTTCCAAATCGCCGCTTTTTCCAAACTTGACACTTGCAATATTTCTTTGACTGAATATTCTTGGGCAAAAGGTTCGAGCCCTGGCAAAAAATGTATAGCGGTACACTCGGCGCTAGTCAGGTCCTCGTCACGGCCGTGTCATCCCTGTGTGGACCTGAAAACAGAGCCTCGCTTGGACCGAATGTAACGCTACGGATTTTCTATACCATCTCTTCTCAAACTTGACACTTTGGCAACATTTCCGAGCTTCGTCGTAGTCCGACTATTGCGACGCACGAGCAGCGTCGCTGCTTCACGGGTAATTGAATAAAGCTCGGAAATCCAATCTACTAGAAGGCGGAGTGGTGGATCGTTGCACAGACATACACCAAGTCATCATCCACCCTCCGGCCGCCTCGGTCCTTCTCTCTAATGCGACTTGATTCACGAGCGAGCCACGCGCTCTCGCTCCCCTCGGCCGAACTTCGGCCGCCTCGGCGCCAACCTCGAAGGGCTCGAAGGGTCAAACACTCCGCGGGCCGTGTCGGGCTGCTGCGCACCCCACGCGCCGTTGCCGCCACCACCACGCGCCGCACCAGGCCCCGAATGTGTCTTTCATCATCCGATTTCGACTTAATTCGCTCTCGCCTTCGCCGAATTAGTCGCACACCCGCGAACACCAGAAGCACCAATCACAATTTCCGGCACTCGGAAAATCATCGAGTTTATCGAGTTTTGTAAAGCTGCAGTTTCCTTTATTTTGCTCGTTAGGTTCTGACTTGATCTGCTTCAGCGTCGCCGAACCGGTGTAAAAAAGGTATGATAATAGTATGATAATAGTATGAGAATAGAAAGTATGAGAAGTATGTCGTATTGGACGAAACCATACTCAAATTATACTCTACCAATTTTTTATCGGAGTATGAAGTATGAAATACTTCATACTCCGATATATATATGAATATTTTTTGTTCGTATACCAGATTTCAGTGTTTCTTTGTATAGTACTTTTAAACTTCATACGCCGATAACAAATTAGTAGAGTATAATTTGAGTATGGTTTCGTCCAATACGACATACTTCTCATACTTTCCATTTTCATACCATTTATCATACTATTTTCATACCTTTTTTTTTGCGCGGGAATTAATCGCACAACCGTAGACACTCGGAGGATCGATTCCAATTTCCGACACTTTGAGAATCATCGAGTTTATTGAGTCGCTCGAGTGAAACTGCGCAGTGTCTTTATTTCGCTTTTCGCCAACAATGAAAAAAAAAAAAAAAAAAAAAAAAAAGAATTCAACTCCGGATCGTCGCTCGCCATCTGCTTCTCAGGAAACTCGAGACGATGTTTGAGAATCGTTTTCCATCTACGTATCCAATGCTTTTGCATGTCCTTATCAACTGGCACGATCTTCGCTCGAAAATATCCGGAACGAGATCTCTAGGATTGCTCTGGGTTCATCTCGAATTCGTTCAGGATGTCTGAACGACATCGAGTTGAAAAGAGCAACGGCCAATTGTAGCTTGACAAATAATGCCCCGGGGAAAATCATGTTTTTCTCATAGGATAAGTGTAACTATACACAAATATAGGTACTCGAGGGAAAAGGTGTCTGCGGAAATTTGGGTGGTACGCAAACAGACGTACCACCCAATGCAAACTGATTTGCGTTGCTCGCAGGGGGAACGCATCAGATTTTGGCGGGTGCGACCGAGCGCGTCGAGAATTCGCCCGTGACGTTGCGTCTTTATTATTGTGCAATCCAGACCCACGAGAATTCTCTGAAAAGGGGAAGTGGGGGGTCGACATGTAGGACGAGGCGAAAAACCCAACCGCGTTGCAAACGCGACGAACGGGGCGGTCACCCGAAGCCCCCGGCGGCGGCGGAGAGGCAAAGAGGCAAAACGCCGAGAGTCGGCCTTGTAAATCAGCTCGAATGAGCAACCTCGAATAATCCTCGAATAATCCCCAGGCTCAGAGCGCTGAGCTCCGACAGCCGGCAGAGGCGGCAGCAGCGGCTGCTCACGTTCGACTGCGTCGCGAGCCGCGCGGTATCGTCGCCGTTCGTCTCGCGTGCGTCTCGTTGCTTTGGGCGGCTCGCGTTGAAGATGAAATGTGGCAAATGGATCGTGAATTAAAAAAAAAAAAAAAGAGCTCCGTTTTTCGAGCGCAAAGACATCGGAAGATTTTTGAGCGGTTATTGTCGCTCTGATAAACATCGCAAAGGTCTGCACTGAGAAAAAAAATGGCTTAATCCAACAAAAAGTGCGGTTGCGGGCGGCGAAATAAATATTTTGCAGATTGGACAAAACATTCGGCTATTTTAATCGAGATTTTTTTTATTCTATCACCCAGTTGCTTCGATCAATTAAATGTTTTGTCTAATTTGCAAAATATTTATTTCGCCGCCCGCAACTGCACATTTTGTTGGATTGAGCAATTTTTTTTCTCAGTGTGAAAAAATTATCACCAAAATGCATTGTTTGTATTTTTTATTATATGAATTTATTGCGCAATATAAATATAACGTTGGAACGTTGGAAGCCAGAGACGAGACATTATAATTTATTCTTTTTTTTTTTTTACTTTTCACAAGATCAACGAAGAATTGTCACGAGCGCAGCGTCGTTCACCTACGGTTTAATTAGACGGAAACTCGACTTAGTTTACGAGCTAGTCGCGCTCCGGCGCCCCATCGGCTGCGTCCCCGGGGGACTCGTTTCGGGCTGCTGCTGCAGTCGCCTCTTCTCACCGTCCCGCAGGATGGATAGGAAAAAAATGGGAGAATAAAAATAAAAATGTGTACGTTTTTTATTTTTATTTTCACATTTTTTGTCCCCTATTATTTCCCGAGTGTATTTCCCAAAGCCGCTTCGAGTTTCTATACATTTTTTCAGACACCGGAGGAAATATTCCGGACGCCGAGTCGGACCGAATCGCGTCCACGAGATTCAGCGGCGTCCGCCTGTCTAGTCCCCGACCAGGCGACGCTCCACGTGCGTTTATCTCCGGGCGCGCGGGAGCGATGCAGCGGCAAAGGTAACATGGGAAAGCGCACGTGGCTCGCATATTTCACAGTCGGCGCGCTCTAAGCGCGAGCCTCCCGAGCGATACGCCGGCGGTTTCTGAGTGTTTTCAGCATCACGAGCGTCCCTCTCGCGTGGTTCACGTCCGCTCATCACCGCACCGCCCGTGTTCGATCATCGATAATAGCCACCAGAAAATATACGCTGCACACAAACACCGACGAACGAGCCGCATTAGTTTCTCGAGCGAAGAAAAACCGATCTCTAATGGATCCCTGAATTAATGGACGGATTCCACCGCGGCGAGCTCTCTATATGATTCGGTGAAATTTTATTCTCACCCGAGGTTGCACATTGCGGGTTCACAGGAAAATGATTAATCGAACATATCGACTGATGCACTTTCGACACGAGGTCTTCGAGTCTCGAGACATCGCGAAAGGAAAAATGGTGAAAAATATTTCGTTTTTTGCATTGTTCATTCTGAACTTGAATTTTTGTTTCGTCTCCGATAATCAGCTACCCACGGTCGCTGCTAGCCAGTTACCGGTCACTTATATCAGTTAGAAGCCAGTTATCAGCCAGCTACCGGTCAGTGGGTGGGGATCAAAATAACGAATGACCAAAAATCGAATGGCCAAAATAGCGAATTCAAAACTAACGAACGTCCAAATCTAGAAAGATCATCATTACGGAATTCGCTATTTTAGCCATTCGTTATTTGATCATTCGGTATTTTGATCCCACATTTTATTAAAATGCAGTTAAAATAGTGAATGATCAAGATAGCGAATGACTAAAATAGCAAATTGTGTAATGATGGTTATTCTAGATTCAGACGTCCATCATTTTTAAATTCGTTATTTTGGTCATTCGCTTTTTGGTCATTCGTCATTTCGATCCCCACCCCGGTCAGATATCAGCCAGTTATCAACCAGTTACAATTCAGATACCGTCCAGTTCAGTTCTTAAAACGACTGCAGTCCATGTGACGTCAAAATTCTCGTTGCTCTCTTCTGCCAGCGAAACGAGCGGCGCGAGGACCGCACGCGGCGAGAACTGTCCTCGTCGTCGGGTGTCAAGTGTGCTACGCGATTAGTGTGCAGCTCTGTTCATATCTCCCTCTCTCTCTACTCTCTCTATCTCTATCGCCCTATCTATCTCTCTCTCTCTCAAACTCGTGTAACGATATCGTATACACCCAAACACAGAGACGGAATGCAGCATCGGAGCATTCGGAGCATCGGAGCCTCCCTTAGCCGCCGGGGGGTGCAGCAACAATGGGAGACGCCGATGTAACGACATGTGTCGCCCTCGCGTGCGACTCCCCTCGGTCATCCTCGTTCTTTTTCTATCCTTCTCTTTTTCTCTCGTCGGCTCGATCGGTACACACACCGAGCACGTAACGTTGTGTATTTATATTTCGTTTGGTGTTTGTGCACTCTGGATGGTTGTGCGCTCGATGCCACCAGGGCGGCCGCCCGGCGAGCTCGCAGAATGGGAAACCACTTAGCAGCCCACCGAGCGGTATACAACAAACAGATTAAGCCGCGCCGGACAATGATCGACCTCGCTCCCCACTGTGTATCATTTGTGCGCCAGCGCAATGGTCGACGCTCGCACCTTCACCCCCCCCCCCCCTCCCCCCTCTTCGTCTCCCTTTCGTCCCCCTGGAGCGTTGCCCTCTTGCACACAGGACACACTTGTCCGTCATTGTCGTCGAGGACTTTCTCAATTTCCACTCGACACGAAAACCGTCGAACGCTCTTTTAGGGTATCGAGATTCGCGACTTCGGATTTTTCGAAGGGGATCTCGAGGCTCGAGGTGAAAATCGAGAGACTCGAAATTGACGGATTATTATGTTTTGGGTTGACAGATAATCTTCAGATGGTCTGGAAAGATAAACTCGAGACTGGTGAGATTTTTCGCCAGATTTTTGGACGTCCTAAAAATATTTTAGGAGCTACTGTGATTTTTATTTCACATCCTGTCTGTTTGATTATTTTATTTTAATAAAAGAAAAGTAATTTTTATTTTATTTTACACGACTTTTGATTGAACAAATGTCAGTTCATACGCGAGCGAATAGGATGAAAGGGAGATTTTTTTTTATTAATATTTCGAGTCTGAGACATTTGAACGCAGGAATCATCAGGCGATTCGGTGAATCTGTGTCTGCGTCGCCCAGATACAGATTCATGTGGCGGACGAATCGACTGATAAGGCTGCGCGTGCCCGATGCTTCGTATTGTCGCTATGGTTGTATTTAGATACGTTTCATACGTGACGAATCTGCGGCGGCGAGCGGCAGGTACCTATAGTCTGGGTAATGAATTCTCCAGCACGTTCCACCCCCTTATCGGACACGCGCAGAGCCCGCGACGTCGGTGGCCGCGCCGCGAGTCCGTGGGACATGCGCACGAGAGCCGCGGGGGTTGGCTTCCCGGCACCAACCCCCTCCACCTCATCCCCTTTACCCTGCCCAATGTGGACGGTAAATTACTCGCCCCGGTTAGCGCAAAACTGGACATTTCTGACCCTCAAGCAAATTTATGTCTTTCTCTTATTTAACAAAACTAGACAAACCGCTGATTCCCGCTGATACCAAATATGACCGGTTTTTGCCCGAAAAAAAAATTGGAGGAGAAAAACGCGAAAAACTATTTTTTTTTCTGACAAACTGCCAAATTTCGCGATATTAAACATCAAACTGCTGCCGGTTTCCCAACGACTAATCAAATGCTGAATAAATCGATAACAATTATTGCTCACGAACTTTTTAATAGAGGATTTAATCCAATTTTGCCTTTTTGCCAATTAAAAAAAAAAAACATCATCCATGATATGGAAACAGCCAATTTTTGTCATTCCATACCTAACTCAAGATTTGGTCAATGCATTTTGGAAAAAAATTGCTTTCAATAAATAAAAAAATGTGCTGGAATAAAGCGACGTCGCCGCCTAGTGAAACCGCAGCCGAAGCGCCGCGTGTCAATTCCCAACGCGTCGCACGCTCGAAAATAGAAAACAAAAGCGGATGTTTCGACAAGTCCGATCGACGCGCTTCCTCGTATTTACCATCGTGTCTCTCGTTCGGAGGGGGAGGGGGGGACGGGAAAGCCGCGAGAGTTCGCCGCTCGCAGTCGTCTCCGGGGACCCCGAAAACGACTGCAACGTCTGTCCGGATAATTGGGTTTTGACGGGTGCCAACAGAAGCCGCTTCTGTCTCGGGACTTCGAAGCTGAGAGAGCGCAACAAAACTCGCGTGAGCCACGCGGAGAGCCCTCGGCGCTCGTGTTTAGCTGCTTCTCGTGTGACACTGCGACGAAACGAACTGATCTTTCCGTCTCTTCCTGTCTCTCTCTTTCGACCAGTCCGACACCGGAGACCCCAAAGCACCTCGGGCCTTCGGATTTTCGTTCCCTGCAACCGGAGTGCAATCGACTCTCCCCTCATCGTCCTTGTTTTCATTCTGTTCAGATGAGTCCCTAATCCTGTGATAAAAATGTCGTTGCTCCGCAGACACGTGCAAAGTTCACCCAATTTCGGCTGCCAAAAAAAAAAAAAATAAATACAAAAAAAAACAATAATTAACGAGTCGATCAGTCTCTTCGTATCCAATTATTATAAATACACTGAGAAAAGTATATTCGATGCATTTGATAATTGACGATCTGGTTCGAGTTGCAGTGTCATTTAATGATACTCGCTGCGGATTTTTCAACGAAATTTTTCGGCGACTCGAAAACACGACATCCTCGCGCGCCGCGGGAGCTACGGGAGCGTCAATTATTTCGAGTATAATTACGTTCGCGATGCGCTTAACCACATTAACGGGGTCGGTTAATGTATTCTCATTAAGAGGGGAAAAAAATTGAATGGCCTCCCGGTTGACAGGGGCGGTAAATAAGGGCAGCAAAATGTATACCTCTCTCCCCTCTCCCCCGGGTCATTCGGACCCCCTTTCCTCCCCTTCGCCCCTCGCAATGCGTGTTCCTCCCCCCCCCCCCCCCCACAACCCCTCTTTCATTTCGTGTTTTTTTCTCTTATTTTATTTTTATTTTTTTTCTGTACCTGCCGCGACGACTCCTCGTCGTCTCCTGCGCCAAGAGCGCAAGTCCGCGCACCGAGTCCTGGGGATCGATTCCGGACCCGCGGCAGGAGGCTCCTCCCACCGCGACGGCCATCTTGCGACACGGCAAAAGCGATTCTCGCCTTTTATCCCGTTCGCACTCGGCTGCAACCGAGTTTCGTATTCGCGCCCCCTTTCGACTGGCTATTTTTCATTAGACTTGGGACACTCGACAATTTTGACGAAATTGCGCACACTCAGAAAAATGTATAGTTGCCTGAGACGACAACAATGCTTTTGTGGTTCCCGCAACTATAAATAATTAAACCAGCTGCCAAATGATGCCTGTGACTATTTATATAGTAGAACACACTACATTTGACATTGTTATCCCCTGAATTTTTCTCAGTGCACCATTTTTTGGTAGCGAGAAATTATGACATTTCGCATTGGAAATTTAGCCGATGGAAAATAATTCTAGCAGCTCTTGAACTTTCCAGTCACCTTTGTGCCGACAGATTACAGATTTCTGATTGGATGTTGGGTTGATTTAGCATTGAAATTTGTACGCTTTTCGTAATTTTAATTTTTTTTGTGAGTTAGAAAAATTTGCTTAACACGTTATTGTTTTGCTTGTTGCAGGTCCTCAAGTACTGCGATCATCTGCACGGAAAATGGTACTTCTCGGAGGTGCGAGCGATATTCTCGCGTCGCTATCTTCTGCAGAATGTGGCCATCGAGATTTTCCTGGCGAGCAGAAGTGAGTATCGTCGCGGAGAACACAATTTTTCCGAACAAAATCTCTATTGGGTATAGTTAACAACTGTTTATTAAATGGTCGGACAGTGGTCGACGAGTCGTGTCTTTAAGTAGATCCTTTTCACATTTGGTAAATACGAATATTCCATTAAAAGGAGTTATAATCAGAGGGCTTTTTAATTTTATTTCTCGCAGAGCACCACATTCAAAAATCGTTTCGATGAGCTATCAAAAAGGTGCCTGAAAAATGCGTTTATTCACTAAATGAACAAAATGTTTTCCCAACCTTCGAAATATTTTGCCAATCAAACGAAACATTTTCCTAGCCAATGAAATAAACGCAAGATCAGTAGTTGCGGCTACCAATCATTGGTCGCATCTGCAAAAATATTCGTTGCAGTTACTAAAATATTGGTAGTAAATATTGGTCGTTGGTTGGACCAACGATTGGTAATCACAACTATTAATTTTTCTCACTGTAATCAGTCGCACTTTTTCGTCAGTCCAACGAAATCATTTCTCTTCGTGCAGTTCGCATACACGTCGAGCCGGGCGCGCGGTCCTTCCACTTACGAGACCCGCGGCATTCCGTTTCTTGTCGCAATACGCATTCTGCATTCTGCATTATTTCACACGAGCGATCGTCGCGATCGCTCTAATTCTCTCGAAGAGCCGCCCGAGATAGTGCGAGACGGAATCCCGAGCGCGTCTCGAGGTGTGTTTCGGCCCGCGCGGTTTTTACCCAATAAATATCTGGGCCGCGTTGCGGTATGTCTTTTTCTTGCCGGCCGATTTATTATTCCAACCAGCGGCCTCGCCGTTCGTCTCGCGATACGCGGAACTTCCGACGCTGCTGCTGCTGCTGCCGACGCGGCGCGGACCTTCGAATACCGAATGACATTTTATTCGTCGATCGGCGGCTCGAAGAAAATTATTTGTCTCGCCGAAGCATCGGCCTCATTTTATTTTATTTTTATTTTTTCGTCGCCACGAAACATCACTTCATTCGACTCGAGCGACGACGCCATCGAGATTCCTCGGTGCAACGAGTCAGGATTTTCACACCGAGAGAACAAGTTTCGTTGATTCAATGAAATTTCATTGGAATCCTAATCCATGAAACATTTTGTTTGAAGTTAATGAAATAATATATTGAACATAATATTCTATAATCTTTTCATTGATTCAATGAGATCGTTTCATGGAAACAATGAAACAGCTTCATTACATCAATGAAGACGTCTCTTCTTGATTATGGTGATCAATGAAATGTTTCTTTGAAATCAATAAAACGTTTCTTTGAACTTCAAAGATAATGTCATTGGAATCCAGGAAAAAAATCCAATAGACCTATTTTATTGAATCAATGAAACTGTTTCTCTCAGTGCATAAGAATCAAGATCAGAAGCCTGCGACAATTTTTAAATCTTTAACCTATTCCAAATCCATTTTGGAGTTCCGACGATTTTTCGCCAAGACTCCCGGTTTGCAGTCTCGCAACTCGAATTATCTTAATTTCTGATCAACCGGCGAATTCTCCTCGGCCGCGCGTTCGGGTCTCGTCTCCGTTGTCTCCCGGGTTAATAAATAGGACAGTTGCTTGTACCTACCTGACTCGGGAGGACGAGGATTCCGAGGTTATTGCCGAGTGAGCGAGGGACAAACAGAGAGAGAAAGCGAGAAAGAGAGCGAGACAGACGCGCGCGACAAGCCAAAGGGACCCACGAGACGTCCCCACTGATTATTTTACCGGGCGACCGATAAATTCTCCCGACGTCCTCAGATTCTAATCTGATCCCTGAGCTTCGATGCGTCGCCCGGGACGACGTTACCTCTCGTGGAATGCAACCCCGAACGACCCTCTTATACTTTATTAAAAAATAAAAAAAAAAAAACGAAACGTACACACGAAAAAAAATAAAATAAAATAAAAAAAATATTATATCCGAAATGGCCATCGAGTCTCGGCAGAAGAGTTCGTTAGAAATGTTCGGCGGATCGCGTGTCCGCTCGATAAATCTGTCGCCCGATAAACAAAAGACTTAAATAAAAATCTCGGCTCGGAGAAAAGAGTCGGATGAGTTACTTTGGGACGACTTCTCGGCACGGGCCACAAGATTCGAGCCCTACGACTCGACGGACCTTCGATACAGGGTCAGCTAAAGATTCTGTTGATAAAGTTACACTCGAGATATCGATGATATTTTTCTACGCCTCTGTTTAGGCTCTGTTCATCCGCTCACAATTAGGAATTCTGGAAAACAATCTAAATTAGTTTTTATAGGATTTCAGACACGACACGATACTTCGGCAAAAAAATATCTTTGACTTAAAAAAAAAGCAGACAAATAACTCCAATTTTGACGATCGCTTCAAACGCAGTGAAAAAACCTCGCACTAAAATTGGAGCCTGTCACGTGACTGACGCTTTGATTTGTTCTCTCTTTTGCCAACAGCTTCGATCCTGTTCGCGTTCCCGGACCAGGCGACGGTGAAGAAGGTGATCAAGGCGCTGCCGCGGGTCGGCGTTGGCATCAAATACGGAATACCGCAGACTAGGTAAGGATGGAAGCACAATCGTCTCTTCAGCTTATACACAGCTTTCCTCGAGCCTCCCCCCCCCCCCCCCCTCCCCATCCTCACTTCCCTTCTTCCTTGCCTCCCATCCTCACTCCTCGTCTTCCTTGCTCCCCATCCTCACTCCCCTTCTTCCTTGCCCCCCATCCTCACTCCCCTTCTTCCTTGCCCCCTCCCCTCCACCCTTCGCGGCCGCGACGATGAGGTCCGCGCGCCTCTCGCGCCGGTGACGAGCTCGTCGTCGTCGTCGCCGGCGTCCCCGGGGGCTCTCCGGGTTCTCCGGGCTATCGCGTCGCGCGATTCGCCGATCTCCCCGACCGTCCGGACGACAGCGCATCCGACTCCTCTCGTCCCGAGTCTCGCGCTCGGCGAATCTCCGAGCCGCGCGGCAACTCCTTCTTCCTCGACCCTCGTCGCCTCTTTCCTCCCCTTCCCCTCCTCTTCTCCCCCTTTTGCTCTCGCTCTTGTTCCCGTCCTTTCCGCGACCGACGAGCGGCTCCTTTCGAACACGCTCGACGCATTCCGCTATTTCTTTGTCCCCCTTCGCCTCGGCTTGTGTTCTCGCTTCATCTCGCGGGATGAAGAGAGGAGGATAGAAGGGGAGGAAGGAGGGAGAGAGAACGCGGGATGAGGTTTCTCGTCGCCGCTCGTCCGCGCGAACCTGTCCGACGACGGCGACGACGACGACGACGCCGACGACGCCGACGACGACGACGACCTGGAGGAAACACCATCCGGCTCGGTGCATCGATTCAGCGGCGAGGGAAAAGCGAAGACGGCGCGGAAATAATTTTTTAATGTCGCTTTTTTCAATATCGGAAAATTTGACGTAGTTTTTGCAACATAGGAAAATTTAAGATAGCATTCTTAAATCCAGGAATATTCAATATAGCTTTTTTATTTCGATCTCGAACATTTTCAACATGTCATCGTGTCTGTACCCTTAAATCGCGCTGTCCATAGGTTCGCTTATCAATTACAACCCTCGGAACGTTAAATTGTGAAGTTAGGGACATCGAGGTTAAAAATCCCGTGTCAGATTGTCTCTGGATTCTGGAGATTCAACGCGAAACGAGCTAATACAACGATCGCAGCTTAGAGATATCGAAGATACTGGAGACAGATAAAATCGCGAGAGACGCAACGCGAACTCGGCGAACTCGAGGGAACTCGTTCTCGCGGGTCTTTTGTGCGCGCGGATACCGTAAACGCGGGCGCGCACCACCCGAGTTTCATCGGGCAGCGCGCGCGGCGAGAACACAGGTTCGCGTCTCCTCGCGACTCCGGACCATCCATTAAACGCGCTCTCGGAGCTTCTCCAGCGCCGCGCGCGCGCGGTGTGCCGGGTCTCTCTCGGACCCGCCCGCGGAGCCGAAGCCGAAGCCGCGCGACCGCGCGCGCGGCGAGAGATACGACGGCCATAAATATACGCCGGTCGTGCGGCGAGGCCCCGACGTCTGATCCGAGGCAGATTCCTCGAGCAACAAAAATAATTCGCGCACGTATCTCGCCCCTCTCGATTCGCGCGGGCAAAGTGATTTCGCGAATCCCGCGCGACCCTTGTACAGCAATATATATGTGTATACTATATATGTATGGTATACACATATATATGGCGGACACCGGGTCCACAGGTTACGGAGCGCTTTTGGTATCGATCGGCAATCGTTTTATCCTCGAGGATCGAATGTGTCGCCCTTTGAGGCATTAATCGAGGAATTATTGTTATTATTATTATTACCCAAGAGCCATTGGTCGCACTGACGTATTTACAAAAATAAATAAACACTAAAAATCACGAAATTTTGGTATCGATCGGCAATCGTTTTATCCTCGAGGATCGAATATTTCGCCTTTTGAGGCATTAATTGAGGAATTATTATGATTATTATTATTATTATTACCCAAGAGCCATTGGTCGCACTGACATATTTACAAAAATAAATAAACACTAAAAATCACGAAACTTTGGTATCGATCGGCAATCGTTTTATCCTCGAGGATCGAATGTTTCGCCTTTTGAGGCATTAATCGAGGAATTATTATTACTATGATTATTATTATTATTACGCAAGAGCCATTGGTCGCCCTGACGTATTTACAAAAAAAAATAAACACTAATAATCACAAAATATTGCTTAGCACGTTGGAATGTGGATTGTTTCTCTCGTAATTATTACTGCGAAAAATAACGTACTTTTTTTTTTTGGCTACATCGTTCCCTAAGTTTACACGGGACTCCAGAACCGGCGCGAACGATTCGCACCGCGAGATTCCGCGTCGCTTTCCCGGCAGTTTTATATCGCGTTATAGGTACAGCCGAAGAGACGCCCGCGGTTTGCGCGTATTTATGCGTCCGGTCGTCACAGCCGCGCTTCTTCGTCTCTTAACGTCCGGACGAGTCAGGCCGCGGGGGTCATTAAAAAGTGCGCCTCAATCTTAAATCAGCGAGATAATTTACCGCGCGTGCGAGCGCCGAGCGAGCTTCCCGCCTTGCGACGCGCGAGTCCCGCTGCGTGTGCGCGAAATCGTTTTGCCGAAAATATCAGCAGTCCCGTAATTACTCGTCGCGGGATCGTATCAAAGCGATCCTCGAGTGTCGGCATTAAAATTAAATTCACCGTGTCCCACCCTATCATTCCCTCCCCCACCATATCTATCCCCCCCTCCACCTGGCTTCGTGCATTTCGGAGCAGTGATGAGAAAATAAACTGATTTGTTTTTTTTTGCAGGAGAGCGTCAATGATGTCGCCGCGACAGCTGATGAGGAATTCGAACATGACGCAGAAGTGGCAGCGTCGCGAGATATCGAATTTCGAGTACCTCATGTTCCTCAACACAATTGCCGGTAAGATAGGGTAGATGCACCGGTTGTGGCCACTGTACCATTTGTGGCCATTTTCAGTATAATTTATTTCAAATTATTGTTTTCCTGTATTTTCATGTTGAAATTTCGGAAGTATCTATACAAATTAACAAGATTATCTATACAATATTGTTTTTTTTCAACGATACAAATAATTCTGTCCTTTCAAAGTCGGTGGCCACAACCGGACCAAAGGTGGCCAAAACCGGTACTTCTACCCTACGTTTTTTTATTCTTATTTTATTTTTCTATATTTTATCTCGACTTAAAACTGCAAAGTATTCATCCGTTAACTATAAAAATTACAGCAACGTAGGACATCGGATTTCTAAAAGACCGATTCTAAAAGTAACCCTTCCCCTATGAATTGTAAAAATGACCACGATTTGTCTCAGTGAATAAGATAAAAATTCTAAGGGTGTGTGAATCGTGGTTACAAATCTGGACCTACAACCGGTGGCCCAGATTCTTTATAAACGTTTCACGTTCCTACATTCTGCGAGTCTGCTGGTCGGTCGAGTCATTTCAGCGGAAGAAACTGTAGCGGCCGGTCAACCTCTCTCGGTTTTGTCTAAATAATAGGTACACAGCAGCAGCAGCAACGTAGGACATCGGATTCTAAAAGGCATTACCCCTCCGCGAGAGGTATATAACCCTAGGCCTTTTTATGGCTGCACACGGGCGGATGGATTCTGTCGTGGTGCATTAGGGATGTTCTCAATCAGCCGAACGTTCGGGGTGCGCGCCCACCCCACGTGAGTAATCCTCGACGAACCCGCGCAGAGGTCCCGGCAGGGTGCGCGCGCGCGCGCTCGCTCCCGGTAATCCTCTCCTCGACGCGGCGAAGCCGCCGATTCACGACCCTCGGGACCCGCGCTCCGCTCTTTGTTTCTTCGAGCTTTAATATCGAGCATTTTCATCCCCTTCGCGGGCGATTTGTTTCATACACGTTTTTTTTTTTCGGAAAAGCGATTTTTTTTTTGCAGTCTCGATCGGTTGTCTTGTCCTTGTTCATTTTATTTCAATTGTTAATCTTCTTTAATACAGTTTTTTCTGTGAATCCGAAATTTATTAAAAATATTTTATTAAACGTACTTTGCGCTGCTGCGCTTTTATAAAGCTTTAAAAGGGTAAATCGTAACTAAAAAACCCTTGTTTAGTTGGTCTAAAAAAAAAAAAAATTTGTCGCTTTGCTTGTCAGAAATCGTAGATCTGGTCGCCGGGCCAAAGACCGCCCAAATCGGGGTCACGAAATTTATTTTTTCAAAATATCGACTTTTAACCTATACCATCGTTCTTAAGTCGCATATTCTACCCCTGAAAACAATGGTTACGACCCTTTTTTAGTTGTTTCTGTTGTTTTTAGCTGTCAAAGTTACCAAGGACAAATGAACCTGGACTCGGTCTGAGAGTCCCAGCCAATCACAGCTCGAATAGTTTGCTAACAATGCTTTCCGTTACTCATGAATTTTTTAATAGAGGGATTGTTATTCTTCTTTAATACATTTTTCTGTGAATCCGAAATTCATTTATAATATTTTATTAAACGTATATTTATTTATACAATGGAAACACCGTAAGGTTGGAAATATTTTCGCACAGGATTTAGATTCCGATGGAAAATCTTGGAATGATAAATATCGACTTCAAGCATCTTCGGCAATGTTTTTTTTTGTATCCACCTAACGGTAAAAAAATCCTTCATTAGATTTTTCTGTGTTGTGAAAAAATTGTGAAACCGATACGCAACCCCTCCGGAGAATCGGCTACTCGCTCGCCTCGAGTCTCCGAGAGACTTTTCCTCTTCGGTAACGACGACGATGAGTACCGACGTGTAATTATTCGGATATTCGGTGCACCGTCCGAGACGCGCCGGAGGCGACGCGCTATTTACGAGGCTTATATAGTAATTGCGCAAATAAATAGCCCAGGAGGATCGGAGCGTGCGAGCCAGTCGGCCGCGCGTCGAGCGGAGCGTACGAAGGGCTCGCGAGGAGAGAGAAAGAGACGACGACGTCGACGGCGACGAGGACGACGCGTTTTACCCACCAAGCTCGGTGGTCGGTCGAGAAACCGGTTGCTCGACCGGCCGCCGGTTTATTCGACGCGACTATCGGTTTATTAAAAATTAACGACGGTAAATCCGAGTCGGAACGCGCGGAATCTCTCGCGCCTCGTTGCACTCGTGGTTTCGCTCGTCGCTCGCAGCGCGGCGACGAGGACGACAGCTCGCGGCGTCTCAAAGGAAACGAATCGCGACGCGCGAGGTAAATACTCGCGAGACAACGGGAATGTCGTTGGTATATCATATCCGTACAGGCCGCTCGGCAGTAACATCACTCGTGGCTCGCTGCCCGCTCGTCGTATCAGCGAAACGCTGCTACACTCGCGGCCAGCGCAATGAGGGATGCGCCTCGCTGCGTCTTCTGATGTTACCGACCTGAAGGATGCGTTTCGCTTGGGAAAAAGAGAAAACTGAGAATAATTTCTTTTTCTCTCGATTTTTTTTTATTTATATATTTTTTTTTATTTGTTCGAATGCTGGTGCGAATGGTGATTATCCAGCGTAGGTGGTTAGCTGTTTATTTTGAACCAAAAATATACTATATATATAATCATTTCGACAGCCCAAATTCGCGATATTAAACAACGAAGTGACCGAATAAATCGACAACAATGATGGCTCATTAACTTTTAAATATTTTTTGTGAAAAAAATCCAGCGTTTTTTTTGTAAAAAAAAATGACAGTTCAAATTCGCAATATTAAATAACGAAGTGACGGCTTCCCAAGAACCAATTAGAGACCGAATAAATCGACAACAATGATTGCTCATGAACTTTTTAATAGAGGAGGATATTTTAAACGACATTTCCCTCCGCACCGTCTGTCAGTCTGTCAGTTCCTCCGTCCGTCCAGCGGCTACGGTCGAAATTTTCAGTCAGCCTCGCCGCCGCGGATCCGGTGCGCACCAGCCGACCCGGCAGCTGCCGACAGACCGGCTCGATTCTCCCGAAGATCCTATCGCTCGTCCCGACGAGCGACGATCCTAGGTGCGGACTTTGTGAATTATCGCCCGAGGGACGAAAAAAAAAAAAAAAAAAAAAAAAAAAAAAAAAACCCACCCGATGGATCGATAAAGCTCTCGGTATTCGACGCGTCTTATCCTCGACGGACAGTCGCCGGTTGCGGTCGTCGAGGAAATCGTATAACGTACCTGCTGTCGGGAAGCGAGCGAACGTCGGTGGGGGGAGGGAAGGGGGGGGGGGAGGGAAACCAGCTACCGGAGAACACTGAATCAACGTCCCCGTTGTCCGCGGTGCATATTTTACTAAATTTTCGAAAAACACACGGTGACATCTGGAATAAAATGCTTTTCGTGAAGCAATTAAGCGACCGACTCTCCTAATCAATCCTCAAGTAAAAACCATACGAAAAAAAAAACCGCAGGACGTCCTATCAATTATTTTCATATTTACAACATTTTCTGAAATTCGAGGCGCAGAATAAAATTCTGCACTTTTTATCGTCCGGATTGTCGGTCGACTATTTCGGCACAGTCGGGTGTCTCCCCGTTTCTTAAAAATAAAAAAATAAAAAATAACCAAACAAAAAATATACAAAACAATAAAATAAAATATTTCGGCGAGCCAATCGGACTGCGTTCTATAGTTTTATGTGCGGAGCCCGAAAGGCGGGTGGGATAGGGTGGGGGGAGGGGGGAGGGGAGGGCTCGACGCGGCTCCGCGAGTCGCAGAGCGCGGGCCGCGCCTCGGTACAATGCGCCGTAAATCACTGCAAGCTGCGCGCTCGGCGCACGCTCGACTTTTGCGTTTGTGTATATAGTATATTCGCGCTCTGCACCCACACGAAGCGTTCGTATCCCGCGAGTCGACGTAAATAATGGCAGGGCCGGCGTTATGCATCAAAGTGATTATTAATGGGAGCGTCCGGGTGAGCGAGCGCTCGCGGCTCGAGGCTCGACAGTGCTGCGCCCGCGACACATCCGAAACGGCGCGCGAGCGACGTGCACACCACGTCTTTCGCCCGACGACGACGACGACGACGACGACGATGCAACCCCCGACGAACCGCAGTGATAAGTACGAGCAAACGCGAGAACGACAGGCTCGTTTCTTAAATCTCGAGACGAGACGCGAAACAGCAGCGCCCTGTACATTGCATTTTTTTAGGGTCCGGTGTAGATTCGCCAGCGGCTGCCTCGACGTGTGCGGCTCGCGGTCGTCGCTCGCGCAAAATGCCTCGGCGGCATTTTTTATTTGGAGAATTTTCATCCGAATTGCATCTTTGCGCTGAAGAAATATTTTGCAGTGGATGTTGGAAATGAATTTTTATCTGCAATATAAAAAACAGGCTGTGAAGTCAAATTTGGAAATAATTATAATAATAGTAATATGTCGAAATTTATTAAAAAGTATGAAGATTAAAATAGTGAAAATTCATATGTTTGCTTGCATAGATTGATTCAAATGTGAACAAAATAGTGCGCAGGTTCCGTCGAATTTTGTTTCGTCGAGGGTAGAAAGTGAAAACTCGAGCTTCGCGGATTTCTTGGGAATTTTCGGGGAATTTTCATCCGAATTGCATCTTTGCGCTGAAGAAATATTTTGCAGTGGATGTTGGAAATGAATTTTTATCTGCAATATAAAAGACAGGCTGTGAAGTCAAATTTGGAAATAATAATAATAGTAATATATCAAAATTTATTAAAAAGTATGAAGATAAAAAAAATCGAAATTTATATGTTTGCTTGTATAGATTGATTCAAATGTGAACAAAATAGTGCGCAGGATCCGTCGATTCTTTTTTTGTCGAGGGTGGAAGGTGAAAACTCAATCTTCGCGGATTTCGCGGCGCAGGAACTGTCGGTAATGAGAGCGGGACGGTCACACTCGCCACTGCGATTCAATTAGAGTCCGGCACAGAATGGCAAGATCGAGGCGGGCTTAACGCGCGCAGTGAGAGGAGGACAAGGGAGGCCGGGACCACTCGGCTAATGCGTCTCGGATGGGATCCGAGCTCCGCGCGATCCGCGCAATACGCGGCAGCGGGAGTGAAAGTGAGACCTCGTGGTGACAATTTCAGGAGCGATTAGCCGTCGCGCTTTGAGTTATGCTCGCGCTAAACGGAGCGCCGCTCGCGCCCCATTGAGACTCTCGACGAGTTTTTCGTAAAAATAGAACGAGCTCGCTCGGCAACCGCGAGCTCCGTGCGACAATTCGTGAAAACGAAATATACTGCGCGTCGAAAAATCGGCAGGAAAATGCAAATAAGGGAGGACGATCCTCCTTTGTATAATTATATTACTTTCGTAAAATTGTGGTCGATAAGAAAATAAATTGTGTGTCTAGGATAGTCGAGTTTACGTTGAAGATAAAAATTACCCTTGTTAACCTTCTTGTTTATTTTTTATTTTTATCTGTTTTAGGCCGCACGTACAACGACTTGAATCAATATCCGGTCTTCCCCTGGGTATTGACCAACTACGAGACGAAGGAGCTGGATCTCAGTTTGCCGAGCAATTACCGCGACTTATCCAAGGTAACGTTTCTCTTCCCCTCGAGCGATTCCACCGGTGCGAACAGCCGGATCCGGTTTTCCAGTAAATACAGCGAAAGACTCGTCCCGCCACATCCAATTAGTCGGCGTCTAGGATTCGTCATCGACGACATAAAAAAATTCTTCTTCAATTTTTTTATTCGCATTCATTTATATTTTTTTAAAGATCCTTGTCCAGCCTGAATTTGAAAAATGAGCCAAGGGGACGAATTTTGATAGATGCTTTAAAAAAAAATTGAGGAAAATAATGCGTGATGTATAATTTTTATTCTTTCTGTTCGCAGCCCATCGGCGCCCTCAATCCGAGCAGAAGAGCGTACTTCGAGGAACGCTTCCAGAGTTGGGAGCACGACAGCATTCCGCCGTTCCACTATGGCACTCATTACTCAACCGCGGCGTTTGTCCTTAATTGGCTGATACGCGTGGTACGGATACACAAACGCGTACACCGCTAGTCATTAATTTTTTCTCCCTGAGTTCGGGCCAGATAAGAAAAAGTATCTCCACCCTCCTCCCCTCGTCGACGAGAAACCCGTTTTTTGTTCGCACATTTGCATTTTATTTTATTTTTTATTTTTTTTTATTTTCGACCCATCCATTTGGATTTCGACCAAAGTGTGCAAACAGAATTCGGCCCGTTTAGTACGATGAAGTGTCAATTCGCTGAGCGTCGCGCGACTCTTCTTCCCTCGATCGGGGAACGAGTCCGGGCTACCCGGCTTGATCCTTTGTTAAAATACCGGTACCATTAACAGATCATAAATTTCGTCGACACATTCGGCAGTGAGTTAACACTAATTCGGGGGCGTTGAAACGCCCTCGTGAGAGAGGAGCCCGGAACGGAATGGAGCGAGAGAGAGGGACAGGGAAAAAAGAGTGTGGCAGCTCTCGACGCTCCGTTAAATATACATCTGTTTTGTGCCACACGCTTTCTCGGGGATATACCGACGGCTCTCCTTTGCTTCTCTTTTCCGTCGACGCGCGCGCGCGAGAAGATCGTACATGAAAGTGGCGACCCCGGCGCGTATTTTTATTTTTATTTTTTTTTATCTTCCTCGCTTCTAATTTTAATTTCCCGGTTTAATTTAACGCACTCATTCACATCAATTGCGACACTCTTCATTTTGATTTATTAATGTCATTTGCGGTATCATACCCAGTGGGCAATGTGTATTTTTTTATTTTTTTTATTCAATTCTATGAATATCTAAACTCGACAGAATCGAGGTAATAGAGTCGTGTCTTTCTTCCGAAAATTTGAGAAATGAGACAAACGATCTGGGGTCCCGGGTTAAACGAGCTGCGATTATATTGTATACTGCCACCGGTAAACGTTTGTTTGAATTCCTCGACGCGGTGGAACTGGAAAGGCGACAGGGCGCGAGCCGCCGGGTTCGAGGGTCGAGAGGGCTCTCCGAGTGCCTCTTGTTAAGTGCGCGCGTTCTCTAAGTGGCCGCTTAAAGAGGCCTCCGCCTTTTCTTCGCCTCTTCAGCAGCTCCGCTCCGCCCTTCGAGTGCCGCCGTTTCGAGAGGTTCCGGCCACTCGTCGGCTCGCCGAAAGTGCAACTGCACTTTTCGAACTTGAGTCGGGAAGTCCTACAGTCGCTTTGGAGTCCTGTAACTTAAATTCCAGATTTTATTTTGTAGGTTCCCCCAATGTATGGTTTTGTAGGGTCCCCAATGTATTTCTTGTTGCTTGGTGTCTTTCCTTATTATGATTATAATTCTTGCCTTTGAAAAATGTCCCAACACTTTTTCTTGTGAAAAAAAAAAAAAAAAAACGACATCCCGTCTTCAGAAGCTGCGAAATCCAAAACACGAAACATGATCATTTTTTTTTCTTTCGCAGGAACCCATGACGACGATGTTCCTCGCCTTGCAGGGCGGCAAGTTCGACCACCCCAACAGACTCTTCTCGTCGGTGGCGCTTTCGTGGAAAAACTGTCAGCGCGACACGTCCGACGTCAAGGTTCGTTACCGAACTCGCTCAATCGCGTCCGACTGAATTACCCGCGGTATATTAGCAGCCCCAGAGACAGAAAACTCGCTGCGGCGCTGCTTTTTTGCCGGATTTTTTTTTGTCGACGTTCTGCCCGCTCGCGCCTCTCAGATATGAACGAACGAGTGGGGCGAAGATTCGCGTTGCCTACATCTTCTTCTTTTCTCTCGTTCAAGGAACTCATACCGGAATTCTTCTTCCTGCCGGAGATGCTGGTCAACACCAATCGTTATCGTCTGGGCAGACAGGAGGACGGAAGTTCCGTGGGCGACGTTGAGTTGCCGCCTTGGGCGTCGTCGCCCGAGGAATTCATCCGCATCAATCGAATGGTCAGTGTCAATTATTTTCACCGACACAATAGATGAAATTATTTTTTTCCCACGTTTTTATGTGTTTACAAAAAATGTACATTATAAATAGAATACAAAAATGTATCTGTTGCACTCTGCAGGCACTCGAATCCGAGTTTGTCTCCTGTCAGCTTCACCAGTGGATCGACTTGATATTCGGCTACAAGCAGCGAGGTAATTAATTTATATTGCGCGTGATAATTATAAATTGAGACAGTATTTCCGAGCGATCTCGCGAGCGTCTCGGCGCGAGACACAGGGCAACGAGGAACGGACGGAGTCGCGTCGAATTAAATTTCGGTCGATGTTAATTGACGCTGGCGCCTCTATATCCGGCGCTTCCCGGAACATTGTCACGGGAAACGCGAGCCCCCGGAGGCTGAGGGGGAAACGTTCGAAACGTGCAACGTATGGAAGGAATTAGTTTTTAGTTAGTTTCAAGCTCTCGCGACTCTCGTCGTCTCAAGCAATTAGGCACGTGTGCCACGAGCGCGACAATGCGTCCCACCCTGTAATACGTAACACGTTTACGAGTGGCCAGACAACGGCAGCCGGAAATAGAGGCGACAAATCAGCGACCAAAATTAATCGCACACGCGCCGAATTTTTTGCAATCGTGCGTTTTTTAATACGTTCCTTGTCTTCTGGTATTTCGAGCATTGCAAATGTGCCTCTTTTGTCTCAAGAAATTATTGCGCGAAAATAAAAAAACAAACTTCAAGATGAAGATTGGGATTTTTTTATAAATATTTTTGAAGCATCGAAGCTTTGTATTGTAACTTTAATAAATTGTTGCAGGACCCGAAGCCGTTCGTGCTACGAACGTTTTCTATTACCTGACTTACGAGGGAAGCGTCGAGCTGGACACCATAACGGATCTCGTTATGAAAGAAGCCATCGAGAATCAAATAAGAAACTTCGGACAAACGCCGTCGCAGCTTCTGATGGAGCCTCATCCGCCGAGGAGCTCGGCGATGCATTTGGTGAGCGAATGTATAGATTAAAAATAAGCGGACGTAGTGGCAACGTGCATTACATTTACTTATTTTCGTGGGACATTTATTTTTTCAGTCACCAATGATGTTCTCGAGTATTCCTGACGACGTTTGCATGACGATAAAGTTTCCCTCGAATTCGCCGATCTGTCACATATCGGCCAACACTTATCCGCAACTGCCTCTTCCATCGGTCGTCACCGTCACGACTGGACAGCAATTCGCGGTTAACCGCTGGAACAGTAATTACGCTGGTGAGTTTCGCTTAAAAAATAGTCAATTGAAAATCGACAAAGGAATTCATTTTAATTTATGTATTAATTTCAGCGACCGTGCAATCGCCCAGCTACGCCGACATTCCACAGGCTCAGGCAATCAATCAACCACTGTCGATGGATCCGGTTCTGTGTAAGTAAATTGCTCCAAAAAAAAAAAAAAAAAAAGAACGTGAGTAAAAATCTCGAACAATCATAAGAGTAAAGTAATTTGCCCACAGCTCAAACCGCAAACAGCTCGAATCCGGCACTTCGAAGACACCTGGGTGACAATTTCAGTCAAAAGTTGAAGATCCGTAGCAACTGTTTCGTGACGACGGTGGACAGCAGGTTTTTGGTCGCTTGCGGCTTCTGGGACAACAGCTTCCGAGTCTTCTCCACCGAAACTGGTATGTGTTAAGTTTTATATCTCCAAATGAAATTCCACGTGGCATGTGTGATTAATAAAACGTTTTATTCGGGAACATTTTATCCGCGTACATTCGCTGTCAGAGAAAAGTCACAGACAAAAGACAAAGGAGGAAAATAACAAAATCTGTAGTGCATATGAAGTCAGATGTTTGAACGCAGATCGATAAAATAAATTACTCGAACAGTACGATTTGGAAGACTGCCTTATACTTTGGAATAAGGTCCTTGTGTTTTGTTCCACTTGATCGATCGTTAATGCGCCATTTAATTTTCCAGCTAAAATCGTGCAAATTGTATTCGGTCATTACGGCGTGGTAACGTGTCTCTCGCGAAGCGAGTGCAACATCACGTCGGACTGTTACATCGCCAGCGGAAGCGCCGACTGCACGGTTTTGCTGTGGCACTGGAACGCGCGGACGCAGACGATCGTCGGTGAGAGCGAGGCGCCGGCACCCCGAGCGACCCTTACGGGTCACGAGCAGCCCGTCACCGCGGTAGTTATTTCTGCCGAGCTCGGTCTCGTCGTTTCCGGCTCTTATTGTAAGTTTCTCCTCGCCCATTTATTATCTTTTTTTCCATCGATCGCATTTCCAAAATGCGTTTCTCATTTTATCTTTTTTTATTTTTCTCAGTCGGCCCCGTCCTAGTGCACACGACGTTCGGCGACCTTTTGAGATCTCTCGAGGCTCCGAATGGCTTCAACTCGCCGGAAAATATCGCCATGTCGCGCGAGGGTGTCATCGTCGTGAATTACGAGCGCGGACACATCGCGGCGTTCACTATTAACGGAAAGCGACTGCGTCACGAGTCTCACAATGATAATCTTCAGGTAAGTCGCGTCGTAAACAGAATCCGATAGAAAAATCCTGGTAATAATAATTTTTCCCATCTATATTCTTTACATTTTCTATTTATTTTTAATTAATTAATTTTCTCACAAGAATAAGACTAATGGAACGTTATTTGGAAATCCACAGTGTCTACTTCTGAGCCGCGACGGCGAGTACTTGATGACCGGCGGAGACAAGGGCATAGTCGAGGTCTGGAGGACCTTCAACCTGGCCCTACTCTACGCGTTCCCGACCTGCGAGGGCAGCGTGCGCTCCCTGGCGCTCTCTCACGACCAGAAGTGAGTACTACGATCGCAAGCGTTCCACCGACGGTGGATAATCCGCCTCCACGTCTGTTCTTCATGCTCATTCGTCCTCCATCGAATTTTCAGGTTCCTTCTGGCAGGTCTGGCGAATGGCTCGATCGTAATCTTTCACATCGACTTCAACAGATGGCACCACGAGTTTCAGCAGCGCTACTGAAATTACGGCTTCCTCTACGTGCGCTACGAGCCCGAGGGCGGCTCGTCCCTTCGTCGAGGTCACGAGGTCGAGGTGGGTGGCTAAGCACAATCGGACGTTCCGCAGAGCCCGACGAAAAAACCCGCGCTGAGGATTCCCCAAGCACGTAACTCCTCGAAACCGCAGCGCATCGATTACTTAGGCTTGCGGACGGCTTGCGCGAGCCGAAGCTTCGGCGCGACTAGCTGAGAGAAATATTAGGAAACTATTTGGCAACGAGACGACTGTGCTCGAAGGGTCTTTTGTACGTTAGCGATAAATGTGGCATAAATATAGTGGCAAAAAAGTACTCAGACATTAAAACGAACGATGATCGCGGAGGAAGCGTAGCGAAATCTCGGCTTCGCCTATAACACCGCCGTCTCGAGTAAGATGAACAAATATACGGAAAGAAAACACTGGTAGCACTTAACGCTAGTCAATTACAAAGACTCGGAATCGTTTCCACTTACGTTCGCGACTTAAACCGCTAAAGCTTCGTAAGCTGAAAGAGAGACGGAGAGAAAGATCAATGCCAAACGACGAGTCACTTATATTTTTTCCGTGCGTGTTTGGCCGTTGTATTCACTAGTGTTTTTTCCTGTTGTAAATACGATAATCTTCGATGTTACGGAATGGTAAAAAAAAATGGAAAAAGAACAAAAAAAAAGGAAGGAGAAGATAACCCTTTGTGTAATGGAAACCATTCGTCGCGTGCGCGTTAATCGCGAGCTGGCATTGACCCTCGATCGACATCGAGCTTCGCAAAGCCGCTGCTTTATGACGGATTTCGACTAGCGACGTCCGCGCGACTCGGTCGCTCCGCGAAATTTGTCGATCGCCGTCGATCGCTACGACGGAACGACGAAACGAAAAGAAAAAAAGCGAGAGGGACAGAGCCGCTTGCTATTTTTTCCAGGCAGGAATATCCCGCCCCCCTCTTAAATCTCGCGTCCTTCAAAAATAAAAATCCTAATTTCATCAGAGCCGTCCAGCTTAACTTTGTGAGGATATTTCTTAATATTTTCGCACGCGAAGTATACTTAATAATGAAGTGAATGAATTAAAAGGAAGAAAAAAACGATGATGCGAACATTTTTTGAGAAAGCATTAAAAGAAAAAAATAACAAAAAAAAGGAAATCGAGACGTACACACACAGATACTTATGTAGGATAAATCGGTTATGGGAAATCTTTTTGAATCCGACTGCGATAATTCGGAACGAATTAAAAACGAAGGAAACACATGAAAGACATGAAGGAAAGCGACACGTGCGAGAAACATGGATGAAATGAAAAGGTGAATAACAGCTTGGTCGGTTTTTATTTCCTCTTCACATTGCTAAGATGGATAAGTGTTACGTATATACATAATAAACATATATAATATATATTTGTGCACGCGCACACGAGACGCCCCGCGTACGCAATCGAGTTTAGGTGAAAGGGGGTGATAAATCCTTATAAATACATAGAACGGCACATGCTTTTGCAATGACTACACTATTTTGTCACCATCTCGAGAATTTAATTGAATTTTTATTGATTAAGTAATATATATATCGCGCAAGCGTTTTCATTCCTTTCTGTCTTACAAATATCGCGACACCTTTCGTAGTCGTCGATGGGGAGTAAAGAAGAAAAATAAAAAAAAAAACTACGTCGATTACAATTCGCTTTTCGTGTTGTAAGATATCGAACGATCGCGTGAGAAAATAACAAATCAAATAACGATATTTATCCGTGAATGGGGATAAAAAAAGTGAGAGTGAGAAAGGGGAGAGATCGAGTGAGTGAAAGTTTCGAACGAATATTATTAATTGCGTGACTATCGACGTTTGTGTAAATGGAACTAGTCTAGGGGCCATTCCGGGTTGATCTGCGGATTGTTCAGAATCGTCGATTATAAGATTCACGACAAGTTGGCGAAACGAGCAACACACCTGTCGCAGATCCTACGAGCGATTGGAACAAAATGAATTATACCGTTGCGACCCTGGCGGTCAAAGCTGGAGGCGCGAAAATGGCTGAGGTAAACTACCGTACGTAGATGTAGCTCCTGTATAGATTGAGGATTTACGACAGCCATTTTTTGTCGGATTAACGCGAGGCTAAGTATGACGCGAAAACGAGAGCCAGATCATCGCAACGTTTTTTTTTTCTCCGACACAATTTCTCCGTAATGCAAAATCGAATTTTCCATTTCGTCTTACTGAGTCGCCGGGAAAAAAAATGGGTTGACATTTTCTTCGCCGATTCGTGTAGCCTCGCTTTAAGAAGCGCTGCCATCGATAATTCGCGCGGCCAATGAGCGTTGGAGAACGCGGCGAGGAGGCCGCTTACTGTATAATCGCCGATAATGACTTACGTTCTGCGTTCTCACACGCACACTTAGACGCAGCTAGTCAAGAATAAGCAAAAGGATAAACGTTCGCGGCTTAGCATAGCTGACAGGATATATATATTATATAAAATATATATATATGAGTACTTAATATATATTGTACACTGTATTACCTAATAACGTCTAGGATTAAGTTATAAGTGCATGGAGCCGTTGTCTTAGCAATCAACCACTTAAGCTTGGGAATCACGACGTGTAACTGATAAATATTATTGTTGTGCGTCGCCGTTGGACTTGACGTTGCTCGTTGAAGGGCCGGACGGACAATTATTTAAAACGCGTGCGCGTGTGTGAAAAAGAAGTACGAATACGTGTGCGCGAGACAAGAAGAAAATCGGAAATTGTCAATTTCTTCGCGAAAAGAGCAAGTGACGTTTCGACGTCTCGCGTTTAATTGAAAACGTCCGATTTTTCGCGTCGGTTTTATTTCAGTGTTTCCGTGTGGCTGACAAACCGGCGCCTGGTGCTTTTACGTCACTATTTTCCCCGCAATCGTTGTAACCAAGTCGCTCGTCGTCGAACGAGCAGAATCGCGAAAAACTTTGTCAACGACAGACGCTGCCCAATTAACGCGAAAACCGTCGATCCGCATTTTCAATTCAGGGTTTTTGCTCACGACGAGACACGCGTCGCGTGTAGCGCGCGAACGGCGAGCGCGAGGCGCGCGGTAATTACACGAATAAAAAAAAAAAAAAAAAAAAAAAAAAAACCAACAAGACCACGAGCTCAATGAAAGCAAGTGAATTTTAATCGACATGAATGTGTCTCGCGAGCAAGAGATGTTTTATATTTGTTTATAGATATGCGAGAGAGTGCGTTTGCAATTTATCAAGCGCGAGAGAAAGAAAAAAAAAGTTGTTAGTAAATTCCCTCCATAACTGCTGAAGGATGTTATAACTCAAATCAATTTCTGTCCGAAATAAAAAAAAAAAACATGAAACACTTACACACTTCGGTATAAATAACACGCTATTTTAAATAACGCTAAGTACAACGCTACGAGAGTTCGCCTATATTATTATTATGATCACTTGATTAAAATACCACTTAAACGATCATTAAACCACGTACTTATTGCGGTAATATTAATTTCGCGTGCGGGATATCTGCGCGCGAAAGGCATAGATTTGTATATTCGAACGAGTAAGCACATTAATGTTTACGTGTGAAATAATTTTACTTGTACCCCCCACACATTATTATTATTATTCTTAATTATGATTAATATTATTATCATTATATACAATAAAATCCAAGGTGTATACGCTGTGTAAAGTTTTATCCGGTCGGTTGACGTTTATTATTAAAACAAAAAGACCTGCCCATTGGATCAATAATTGATGGGTTGTAACGATAACTCTGATGTTTGTATAATTAAATAACGCGAAAAGTCATGGTATAATTGGACGTGGAAAAATTGAAAACAAGTAACAAAAAAAAGCAGAGGAATAACGACTGTAGACTCAGTAGGTGCGAATTTGGTTTTTTTTCGTCTGCCTCCGGTAAATCATTCGTAAACGCTTCGAATTTAATATAAACGATGACTATGTAAAGAACAAAAAAAACAATATCGGAAATTTCGTAGAATTGGAATGGCCTAATATTTGTCGCTATCGAGCGAACATCAATCGCCCGACTTTGATCGCTGACTTCGAATCAAAATTCGATTCGTCTCGAGCGAAGTTACACGCGAAGTAACATGAAGAAAAAAAAACACACGACGAAGCTCATTCCGCAACTTTTACAGAGTACACCTGACGCGTATATAAGTACTTAAAAAAAAATAATAAAAAAAAAAATCGTTGCTACTTAACGAGACATTAAGCTCTATTGCTTATTTTATACTTAGAGTTATCATAAAAGTTTCGACTAGAATTAACAAATAATGGGCAAGTTGTATCTCTAGAAATAAGTACGTAGACTAATATGTAAAAAATAAGTAGCAAAATAAATGCAAAGTACATTTGATGTTGCAGATTGATTACCTTTTCATTTCTTACCGTTGTTCATTGTTTTCCGGACCTCGGCTGCGAATGTCGGAAACGATTCGCGAACGACGAATTCCCGATGTCATAGACATGCGAAAAATGATTAACCATTCGAATCGAGTCGGTTGTGTTTCGAGTTCAATTTTTATTTGTTCATCACAATCACAACGGGGCATTTTATGCCTAAATACAGTGTGGATATGTACGCATTAGAAAAGTATGTTCACTACCGGATACCGAGGTTCTTATACATTTTCAATAATTCTCATTAAATATTTTCTCTATTTATCCGCCGTTGCACCTTTCGCGATTAGAGTAGACTTTGGACGAGATGAGCACTATGCGTTGAATCAACTACGTTCTATCCTCGATTAAGTTTAATGAAATAATTGTCATCCCTTTTTACCTTCGAGTGGGGTCACAACCCGTGTCTCACCTGTGCGCGCGCGACCAGCGTGCAATAGTTTTTACGTATACGCAGTTTTCATGTCACCCATCATTGGATAGGGCAGTGAAGAGTATCGGAAGGAAAGTATGATTTTTTTTCGGTAACTCACGTTGAATGATGATTATTCACCATTATCGATGATTGACTATCGACTATTATCTGATTGTTTTTTTTTTCTAAGTCGTCTACTGTTCTTACATCGTTTTACATCGAACATTTTGGTTGATTACAATCGTCGGTTACATTGAGTGTTTATTTTTACTTATTTTTGCGCCAAGCTTGGAATAAATATATCGCAACTTGCCATGCGTTTTTTTTTGTTGTAAATCATGATATTTTTTTTTCTCTTTGCTCATACAAGGCCTACTCCGATTACGACTCAAGGGTTCCTTTCGCGCCGTACGGACGCTGCTCTACTTCGATAAAACGTAACCGTGATTTTTTGTCCCTGCATTGCAGCGTCGACCGCTCAGACTTTTCGCTGACAATTATATCGAACCGTACAAAATTCTCGCTATATTGTTAATCGCGGCTCGCGCCGCACGCGTTCAGTCAAATTATTTCGCGACGAATACACCGTTAAACCATAATTACAGAATAATCTTGCCATTCAGTTAGTCCGAATCAGTTTGAATTAGAAGCAATAACTACATTTTTATTTGAAAATAAATCAATTTGTCTTCGATTTAAGGGATCTTTTTTCCTGAAATTATTGAGTGCATTATTTGACAGTTGGATTAAACGAAAAGTAAAAAAATCCCAGAGCCAAAACAATCCGAACCAACGCAATGATTTTTTTCTCAGGAGCCAACGAAATTCTTTTATAGAAAATTCCGAGCATCGTCATTCAGTGTAATACAGCGTCGGCGTTCCATCCGAACGACTTCTTAACTATCGCGGATTTTATATATGACACCGCGTGTATCGTTAATTATATATATTCTGTACATGTATATATTCGTCTTTTTAATCCCGCGCCATCGCTCTAAAATATAATATCGTACATTATTATCAAGTTCACGATCGAATTTTCGAGTTAATACCGCATACGTGAGTTTACAAAGCAGCGGCTGGATACACATTTTGTCAGAGTTCATATGTCACGTAGTTCAACCACGTGGTGTGTGCGCACGCGCCTGTATGTGCGCATGCATGTGCGTTCTGTATTTGCGTGTGTCCGTGTGAGTGAATGTGCATGTTTATATGTTTATGCATGTGTCTATATTGTGTCTGTACTTCTGTATATGTGTTTATTGTGTATTTGCAGGTGTTTGTGTAAGTGAATGTACATGTATTTATAGAAATGTTGTTGTTTGTGTCTTGTGTCTTGTGTAACTGAATGTGCATGTACTTATGTGTAAATGTTATTGTGTGTGTCGCACTGACATGTTTTTATGAATGTATTGGGAAAACGGATTGCCGGAGGTGGCGCTTTCAGCGCGGATGCACTCTCAAGGAGACACGAAAGTGAAATCGCTAAATCCGACGTTTCTCAACCGATCGAAAATTAAAACCAGGAAATTCAACCCGATGGCCGACTGCCCACGCGAAGAACGTTGTGCACAATTTTTTTCTTTCACTTTTCCAGGCCCTCATCTCGGGGTGAAAAAAAACGATCACCCCGATTCCGCACCGATTCTCGACGGATTTCACTCGCGTTTCCCCTCGACACCTCCATCTAAAAAAATATAGTCCAAGGATCACGATATCCGAGTTTGAGTGGTTTTTGATCACTCGGTTTCCTAAATTTCTCCCTTTGATATGCAATTTATTGACTTTGACGAGATTCTTCCCTTTTGCCAGGTGACAAACTGCAGATCGTAAAAGTAGTCGCGTTTTTTTTTTTCTTTTTTTTTTCACGACGATCCCAATCTGTTTTCCCAACACGACGCGGCGACTCGGCCGAATATTTCCCTACGAATGTGTGTGTACAATTTTCGTGTCTGTAATTTATCACAAAGAGAGCCACCAGGGCCATTTTTCCTTTTTTCTTATTTTACGTAAACATAGAATATGCTCGTACATCAAACTTAATTTTTTTCTCTCCCCTCGTCAATGAATTATTCCGAGCGTGAAATAGTAAACAGCGCGTACGCTCACTGTCGATTATTATTACTGAGGTTTTCACTTCTTTTTTGCTTTTTTTCTTCGATAAATAATATGAATAAATTAGATCGCCACCGAAACTTAGCGAATAGAACAGATTTGTTCACTTTCGCTTTTTTTTGTTTTACCAATTTTCATGCTTACGAACTAAAGAATCTTACGTCTATCGTCACGACGCCTCGGCGTCGCCGTCGGGCGACACGCGCCCGACCCCGCGACCCTCGTCGACTATCGTTTACTATGTTCACGTTCGTCTTCATCGCTCGCGCGCTTTTTTTTACTCCGGCGTCGAAAATTCAAAGCCCCCGGAGACGCGGACACTCGGCCCTCGTCCGGTCTCTCAACGTCCCCCCTCCCCCCCAAACCGACCCTCTCGGGTTTCCCGTTGCGTCCGACTCCTCTCGGTGCATCCCGAGACATTACAGTTGTACTCTCAACGTTCAGTCAAGCGATGTGCATAAAGTGACAGAAGGGGACGATCTCCTGGGAGACGTCCGACAGAATTTGCATGCTTCCGCTCTAACGGCCTTCAGCGCGTTATCTTCATCTGAAAAAAAAAAAAAAAACAATACATAAAATAGAAATATCTACGAAACCCATTTGAGACGCCAGTCCCTGCAAGTCCAAATTTTAGAACAGTAAAAGAAATACACTGGAACCTCTCATAGCGCACACCCTCATAGCGTACATTGGGAAATGGAGGGGCGCGTATCAGCGCTGTGATTGGACGATTTCGCGTGAGAGAGTGAGAGGCACGATCGTTTCGCGTGCCTGATTGGCTCTTCACCTAAGCGTACACGTCTCCGCATTTCGTACGCTATGAGAGGTTCCACTGTAATGAATAGATTAGAACAAATACTTAATTCTTCACATTGGAAATGCATCGAAATATTTTATAAAATATTTTTATTGTGATAAAATAATTTTAGAGCACTTTAGTGAGGCGAGAAAATATCAGAAAATATAATTAACAAAACCATCGAAACGTCTGATAGTATATATTTTTGTAATAAAAAAAATGCCACGGTTAATAAAATAGAATTTTTTTTGTTCAAATGTTTTCTGATACTCACCTACTGTTCAAGCAGCTGAGGCTCACCGGAAGCGGCTCCGAGCTCACAGCGGGAATGTGACCGGCCACGGTCTCGAGCAGCGGGTACCACTGAGCCACGGGTTTTCGCGGATTGTCGAGCATCTCGAGCCAATGATCGCGCCCGATGCCGATGAAGCTCGAGCCGATCGCCGTGCATCCCATCAGCTCGTTGGATCCGATTCTGAAGAAACGAGAGCGAAGCGATTTATACCGGCAGCTCTGTAATACCGATGATCGGTACATCGATCGACCTTCGCCGTCCGCTTACCTGTCGTAGTCGATGACCTTCACGATCAGGCTGACCTCCTCGACATTATCAGCGGGCACGTCGAAGACCAGCGACTCGTTGTACACGGGCGACAAAGTATTTTTCTTCACCGTCGTCTTCTTCTTCTTTATCCTCTTCCCCTGGCACAGCAGATAAATTTTCACGTAGGGATCTGAAAAAATAAATAAATAAATAAATAAATAAACAATCAAATATTTCGGACAAAAAGAAATCTTCGTACGAATCGGAATTCAATTTTTCGGAATCGAAAATATTTTTAATAATGTTATTAAAATCTGACCGGACGATCCGGTGATGTCCATCGCTTTCAAATTTCGCGCCTTGATAACGGTGACCGTGAGTCGTCCCGCGGTTGGCAGATAACACAGGGTCAGCATCAGCTCACCGAGGTCGACCTTTTCCTTGAAACAAGAAACCGGTGATATTTAATAAAATGAAATGAATTGTTTAAATAAATAAAAATCGAGCGATCTGTTTTACCTGCTGAGCGCAAAGAATGTCCATCGTGTACTCAATCTCCTGCTCCAAATCAGTGCAGTCCAGCAGCCCCTTAAGGACGACCTGGCCGATCAGGTCGTGTCGGGAAAATCGATCGAAGTCGTAGACGGAAAATTGAACGTAACGCTCCCTCAGGTCGTCGTACGGCACGCTGAATTATTTATTGGTAATTAATTATTTAATTATCCAATTGTCATGAGTCAATTGACGAATCGCGGCAAGTGAAATTGCACCGATGGGTCACCTGAAGATGAAGGTCTCGTTGAATATCGGCGCCAGGTTCTTCCGGTGAACCTTCGTCTGAAACTTTTTCTTCCTGTCCGGCAGCAGGTAAACCTTGACGTAGGGATCGCTGCTCCCGGTGACGTCCTTGACCGGCAGCCCGCGAGCCTCCAGAACCTGCTCGAACGATCGACATTTCGTTCCATCAGATTTTACGATTCGTCAAGAGCGAAACGCGAAAAAAAATCTGTCTGATGTAAACTGTGATGTTTTTCCCCTTTTTCTGATTTGAACGAAAATAATGAGATGGGCTAAATTTAATGATCCCGGCTTTGCTGTTACCGATCCACCGGAAATTCGTCTGCGCGTCTATCTCAGTAATTAAATCGTCGCTCTGTGCAATCGCAACTTCCGCGACGTCGATGTTCGCCGTCACGTGAACGTCGATCACGGTATTCGGGACGGTCGTCACACGTCCTGCCGCGTTCGCGACAATCTAACGACGTCGTCCGTCGAAACTGATCGTAAATCTGGGTCAGACACTGCGCGACGCGCGATACCCGAACGTAAATGTTCGACTGCGGACTGACATAAAAGAGACTTCGTCGACTCCGGTCGCAGGTGTCAGTCGTTTATGTGCGAACGTCGCGGGAACGTTTCTGATCGGAGTTACTTGAGCGATCGACGCGCAAAATGTGTCGGTCAACTGCAACGCGCGTGACGTTTATCGCAAATGCAAACCGTGTTGCGCTACCTTGCATTCGCCCTGTCGATAGATAAGAAAATTAAAAAAAAAAAAAAAAAATAATAAAAATAAAAACGGAAATAAAAAATGAACATAAAAAAGGATACATAAGTAGTAATAATAATAGAAACAGTAATAATAAGAACAACAAGTAATAACAATAACAATAATAACTATTATTATTATTATTGTTGTTATTGTTATTATTGTTAAAGAAATAAAAATAAGAACAAAAATAAAATAAACCGAACAGCAGCTAAAAATAACCAAATATTAATTTGATAATTTTCCCGACAACGGAATTAATTTACGCCACGAATCTTTCACCCAATGCGCACTATGAGGAATAAACTCCCTCGGTTTACGCGAAGTTTGCACAGCTCCATTATCGTCCCGATAATGGAGTCGACAGCTGGGAAACTATTCGATGTACAGAGTCGTCGCTTTTGAGAACATTATACGATGTGTCTCAGAGCTGGGAACGGGCTCTGACTTTGTACTACACGCGAGCGGAGCTTCCGAGCCATTCGGATATCCCGCGAGCGCGCGCGCGCAAGATCCTCGAGGAAACTCACCTTAACAACGAGACCCTCGATCTCCTTGTCGTAGCGAAGAGCGAAGTGAAGTTTCCCGGCGCATTCCATTTCCGCGGTGCTCGAGCTCTCGGTGCTCTCCTGTCTTATCAGATCCTTCTTGTACAGCTCCGGCTGAAAGGGAAACGTCGTCGTCACCGCTCGTTCAAATTTCACCCGGAGCACCAGCTCCGAGACGAGCTTGCAAGAAATGCAAAAGTTGACACGCGTTTCGCGTCCGTGCAATCTCACATCGGGTGAAGCCCGCGCAATGCAATCGTACCGAGACCCTTTTGTCGCGTCCCACACGCCGCGCGAGGATCCGGCGCCGCGAGAGGGAGAACAATTTACGGCGTCGTATTTGCCTCCTGGTGCAGATGCTGAATAAGACGCGGATTTGAATAATTCCGCGTGCCGGGATTTTCCATCGGGATTCGGAGAACGTGCCGAAAATACCTTTGGGTTTGTAACACCGATTTGTTTGCTCCAAAAATAATAAAAATGTTGATCTTAGTTTTCACTCGAAAAAAATGTCAACTATTTTTTTACTCCAAAAATAATACCGTCAATTATTTTTATTTCAGAAACGACTCTACCAATCTTTGTCTTCCACGAAACAATATTTCACGTTGCAATTTCCCGTTAATGGAAAAAAGTATAACTCCGTTAATCTTTGCACGGAAAAAATTGACAGCGGCTCAACGAGGAGGCCAATGAATGAGTTTTCGTTGGATATTAACCCGGGCGAAGAACGGTCGACGCGGATCGGCTCGTTAAAACGATTATCGGAAAAGTGTCACGAGTTTTTATCGCCCGTCGGACTCGTCTGGGACGAGAAAACGGTGGTCGGGCCGCCGCCATCACATTGACGCGCGAATATTCGTCGAAGTAAGAAAGTCGCGCGAGTCGCGATGATTATTTTTCGCTGTCGTACCTTAATCAGGCCGAGACTCGAGTCGCTGCGATTCTCGAGACTGCAGATGCTGAATTTGATGTTGGGAAGATCGAGACGATGGGATAGTTGGCGCTGGAAGGTCTGATGCCTCATCGGCACGATCGGCAACGTCGTTTGTCGCAAAACCTACATCGAGTTACACAAAAAAAAACAAATCTCAAATATTAGCACCGAATCGTTTCGCATATTAACGTTATATTTGCAATTATAAAATTGTCTGTAAATAATTGATCAGTTATTAATGAACGTCGTAAAAATCAATTTTTGTAAAAAAAAAAGAAGAATGACAAAATATCTTAACGCACCTTCTTGCTGTCCTTCTGTTCCTGAACATATTCGTGAGTTATGGGCTCCGACTGTAGATCCGGCAGCGAGTGGCTGATCCTTATAGCGTTCTGCTGCGAGAGCTCGCCGTCGCCGTCCTCGTTGCCATCCTGACGCGCGACCCCGAGGAGCCACTTCCACGTTGCCGAGCATTGGAAGCTCACGGCCGCCAGCAGCACAAGAGCCATCAGTGCCACACCGGTGCCGATTAGAAGCTGATAGGGAAAGCTCTCGCTCCACTCTTCTGCAAAAAAAAAGTGAAACAAAAAAAAATGCTACTGAAATTCTCACTCAACGTCTCATCTTTCACCTTTCGTACCTCGTTTCTTTCATCGTCAACTTTTTTTTAATTAAAAATATTATAATATAGTTAAAAAAAAATATTAGTAGATAATATAAAAAAATTCCTAATATTTAAAAATAACTACGCTCTTATAAGGCTTTAAGCTTTAAAAGGGTAAGTCGCAACTAAAAAACCCTTGTTTAGTTGATTTAAAAAAAAAGAAATTTGTCGTTTTGCTTGTCAGAAATCGTAGATCTGGTCACTGGGCCGAAAACCGCCCAAATCGGGGTCACGAAATTTATTTTTTCAAAATATCGACTTCTAACCTATACCATCGTTCTCAAGTCGCATATTCTACCCCTGAAAACACTGGTTACAACCCTTTTTTAGTCGATTTTGAAAAAAAAAAATTTTTGGTCGAACAGTTTGTCAGAAATCGTAGATCTGGTCACTGGGCCGAAAACCGCCCAAATCGGGGTCACGAAATTTATTTTTTCAAAATATCGACTTCTAACCTATACCATCGTTCTCAAGTCGCATATTCTACCCCTGAAAACACTGGTTACAACCCTTTTTTAGTTGATTTTGAAAAAAAAAATTTTTGGTCGAACAGTTTGTCCGAAATCATAGATCTGGTCACTGGGCCGAAAACCGCCCAAATCGGGGTCACGAAATTTATTTTTTCAAAATATCGACTTCTAACCTATACCATCGTTCTCAAGTCGCATATTCTACCCCTGAAAACACTGGTTACAACCCTTTTTTAGTTGATTTTGAAAAAAAAAATTTTTGGTCGAACAGTTTGTCCGAAATCATAGATCTGGTCACTGGGCCGAAAACCGCCCAAATCGGGGTCACAGTAGGTTAAACAGTGCTGCAGCTCTCATTACGATAAACTGTCAAATCTCACGCTGTTAAACAAAAACTTTCGGTCGTCACGGCCCTCGACCAATCAGAGGCCGAGTTATATCGACAACAATGGTTGCTCACGCACTTTTTAATAGAGGATTTTGAAAAAAAGAATACGATATTTGACAGAACTATCAAAGTTATCACGGACAAATGAATTTGGACTCGGTCTGAAAGACCCAGCCAATCACAGCTCGAATAGTTTGCTATCAATGCTTTCCGTTACTCATAAACTTTTTAAAAGTTGCGAAAGAATTAATTCTTTTTTTTTGTTCTGTAACACTGATTATTATTTATCATTAGTTGTATTTTCCAGACTCAACGTTGCCGCAGCTTCTTCGCCGTACAAACTGCGAGAACCTCGCGAGAAGCGACGCTGCTCTCTCTGAGGACTTTGCCAAATCGAGCCGAGAGAGAGACGAGGCGAGAGCTTTGATGGTTAAATCAATGCCACGAGGACTCCGGGCCGGGGGCGATTAGCACCGGCGTAAATCCTGGTCCAAGGCTCCCCCGAGGCTGCGCGCGGCTGAGGCCGGGGCGAACGCGTCGCCTAACTCGGTCGCCGCGCGCGCCAAACGTCGGCGTGTATACGCACAGATGTCGAGATGCAGGCTCGCCGCGCATTTGCCTGTTGCTCGATACGAACCACTTAGGTCCAATTACGGGATGATCAGAGACAGCCGAGTCGCGTGCTCGAAATTCACTCGACGTCGTTATTCAATTAAGCTGCACGGTGAGAATTAATAATTGAATTTATGCGTAATTGATCAAGTTTCCTTTTCTTTTTTTTTATCCGCCACTTTATAATCCCCTTAGTTTGTCCCACGGGGACGTCGCTCAAGTATTTTTTTTCCTGTGAACGATGTAAATAATTCGAGTTCCCTTTCGTATTTTGCCCTTCAAGACTCCTGGATAATGGAGCGACAAGTAGTCGGACCAATTAAATAAATTGTTGTATTCGAGGAAATTAGCAATAAATACTTGGCGCTCGGTGTTCGTCGGTTATTCACGGGCGTTTAAACGCGCGTCGCGAGGCGTTGAACTTTATGTCTCTCGGGCGGCGAGCGAGCGAGGCGAAAAGCTCGAACGAGTTCGACGACCCCGGCGCGCTGCGCCCGTCCAGACGCGAAAGTTTCATTTTAAGCTCAGCCACCCCGAACGCGAGCGTGCGACATTTGCCGCCCGTGCTCGGGGTTCAACGAGTCGTCCGGCAGGTGCGACGCGTTAATATATTCACGCCGCGCAAGGTTCGATATAAAAAGACGACTGTAATTTGCTCGCGGGATGAAAGAAAGATTTTCGCGGGCTTTCGAGGCGAAAAACTTTTTCCTGAAAACCGAAAAGGACATTTGTATCCTTCAACCCAAAAAAAATGTTTTCCTGAAGACCAAAAAAATACGTTTTCCTGAAAACCAAAAAAAATGTTTTCGTGCGGAAGCAAAAAAAAATGTTTTCGTAAAAACCAAAAAAATGTTTTCGTGAAAACCAAAAAAAATGTTTTCGTGAAAACCAAAAGAAATGTTTTCCGGAAAACCAAAAAAAAAATGATTTCTGGAAAACCAATTCATTTTTTTTTATTTCTTGAAAACCAAAGAAAAATGTCGCCTTTCGCCTCGACCCCTGATGACGAATATTCCGATCGTCCTTCGTTACAACTCGAGTGTTATTACAAGGAGCTCGGCCGAGCGATGAATAAAACATTCCGCCTTCGCGGAAGTTACGATCGCACATGTTTTATTCATGACATCCCCCGCTGAGCACGAGACACAAATTATTATTAGCGCGGATGATATTCCATATTATTGCGAAGTGACGCGCGGGGCTTTTCAACACGCGCAGGATCGACGTTTCTCCGGTTTCCTCGACGCTGGCTTTCTCACGCCGACGTAACCGACGACCTCGATGATCGTCTCGCCGCGAATTTCCTCCCTTATCGGCGCGATCCTCACGTGATCGCGACAGTCGCGATAGTCGCGGGTCACCGCGAGCGCCGCCTCCTCGGCCAATTCCGGCGGCGCCGCTGCCACCGCCGCCTCGGCGGCGATCATCATCTCCGTGAACCTCGACTTTTCCTCGGCCCTCACGAGCCTGTCGACCGCGTCCGCGAGCTCGTCGTCGCCGCCGCGAGGATCGATCTCGTCGATCGCGTCCGCGTTGCTCGCGATGCTCGCCAGCGTCCGCGACGTCGACTTCAAGGGACGTCGACCAGCCGGCGCGACGCTCGCCCTTCGTGCTTCCTCGAGATCGTCGTCCGAACTCAGGTTGCCCGGAGGTCTCGCTCGATCTCTGCGCGAATATCCGATCGACATCGAAATTGAGAATCGCCCAAAATAAAAAATAAAAAAAACTTTAAAACTTTCATTGTTTCAAAAACGACCGATAAGTATTTTGATTTCGCTCGATCCCTGCGTGAATATCCGATCAACATCGAAACTGAGAATCGCCCGAAATAAAAAATAAAAAAATAACAAAAACTTTCAAACTTTAATTGTTCAAAAAACGATCGATAAGTATTTTGATTTCGCTCGACCCTGCGTGAATATCCGATCGACATCGAAATTGAGAATCGTCCGAAATAAATAATAAAAAAGTAACAATAACTTTCAAACTTTAATTGTTTCAAAAACGACCGATAAGTATTTTGATTTCGCTCGACCCTGCGTGAATATCCGATCGACATCGAAATTGAGAATCGTCCGAAATAAAAAAATAAAAAAGTAACAATAATTTTCAAACTTTAATTGTTTCAAAAACGACCGATAAGTATTTTGATTTCGCTCGATCCCTACGTGAATATCCGATCGACATCGAAATTGATAATCGCCCGAAATAAAAAATAAAAAAAATAACAAAAACTTTCAAACTTTAATTGTTTCAAAAACGACCGATAAGTATTTTGATTTTGCTCGATCCCTACGTGAATATCCGATCGACATCGAAATTGAGAATCGTCCGAAATAAAAAAATAAAAAAGTAACAATAATTTTCAAACTTTAATTGTTTCAAAAACGACCGATAAGTATTTTGATTTCGCTCGATCCCTACGTGAATATCCGATCGACATCGAAATTGATAATCGCCCGAAATAAAGAATAAAAAAACTTTAAAACTTTAATTGTTTCAAAAACGACCGATAAGTATTTTGATTTCGCTCGATCCCTGCGTGAATATCGATCGACATTGAAATTGAGAATCGCTCGAACGAAAAAACAAAAAAAATAAAAATGAAACTTTTATTTTTTTTTTATTTTTTCCCCATTTTAGCCTTCGGCTGTTTTCCTGGAATCGGGGGGGGGGGGGGGGGGGGTGGGGGCGAGCGTTCGCGGAACCAGACGAGAGATGAGCGCGATCGGATCGATAGGAACGCGCGTGGCCGATCGGGTGGGTTATTTGTTTTCGTCCTCTGCAGGACGAAAACAAATATATTTATTTTCGTCCTGCAGGCCGAAAAAAAATGCAAAAAAAATTCGGCTCGACAATTCACCTATGTTCCTCGATGCGCATGGTAGCCATTTTATCGAAGCGTTCGACTATCGATTCGCGATTCCCCCTGGCCGAGCGCTTTTTCGGCTTCCTCGTCCCGGCCTCGTCGCAGTCGTCGTAGCCGTCGTAGTCGTCGCCCTTGACCCTGGCCTCGCAGAGCCCGCAGGGAGAGCGCCGCGCCGCGGAGGGTGGCAAACGCGCCATGACTTTCACTCGTCTCGCGAGCCTTTTATTCCTCCCCTCTTCTCGGGTTCTCTCGTCGCGGGTTACGCAGACATTTCGCAGCAGCCGCACGGATATTTTTCTCCCTCCGCGCGCCGCAGGGGGAAAAACGGGGCCCTTGATGGAATGCAAACAAAAGACGAGTATTATGCTTTTGAAAATTTCCACCTATGTATTTTTAATATTTACTCCTAAAAAAACGGCGAATTTCATAACAGTAATGCCAATATCAATAATAAAAATATAGAAAATAAAAATACCCATACGAACGATAATGATAATAATAACATAAAAATGAAATAAAATTATTCGTTTGACCTCACTGCAAATACGCAATTTAATAGAGGCAATTATAACGTTTCGAATAATCGTCGCACAATCAGAGTTCTCGCGATTAGCGACGTTCCGCAATTGTCTGTGCAGTGACCGTTAACGCGTTTAATCTATTAATACCGGGAAGCCGGGTGGTGCACGGGGATTTCCAGGCGCCGTAAATAGACGCGCAGCTGGTGTGACATTGACCGCGAGAGACCGGTTGGCTGGGTGACGCGCGCAGGACGCTCCTATAAGCGTCCGGCAGGGTCGCTCGCCACAGTCGTCACGGCTCTGCCTGGGAAAAATCTCCCACCCCCTTCCCCCCGATACCCGCGACTCCCGGATCGCATCCTCGTTCGCCCGCCTCCTCCCGGCGGCGACCCTGACCTCATTCGGCCCCCGAGTCGAGCCACTGCGCGTATACGAGTCGCGTCGTAGTCGGCGGCGCCGTCGATGCAACCGCGAATATCGCTACTCGGTATTCAGGAGCACGAGAAATTTCCTCCCCTCCCTCCCCCTTCCCCCACTCCGCACGAAAAAAAAAATATGGGCATAATCCCTATACTCATTTGGCAATTAAGAAGCATTCCGAAATTTTTGCGATCTTTCCCATAGTTGTCGGAATATGTGATAGAAAATATATTGCATATGGCAACGAGTATGGGAAAAATCGCAAAAATTCCGGGATGCTTCTCAATTGCTACACAAGCATAGTGATTTTTCCTATATTTTTCTCTCCGTGCGACCATCCAGGTCTCAGTCCGCATCGAAAACTGTAATGAACTTTTTTTTACGCATTTTCGCATTTACAGCTTTAAGGACACATTCAATGCGAAAATACCGCAGTCGGTAATGAAAACTGTAATGAGCTTTTTTTTTACGCCTATTCGTATTTAAAGCTTCAAGAAGCAATTCATACGCGGCACTGCTGAGATTCGCATCGAATGAATTCCTTGTTGAAGCTGTAAATGAAAAAAAAAAAAAAAAAAAAAAAATTAGTGAAAAAAGTTCATGACAATTTTTATACCGATTGATGATGAAGGGGTGGAAGGGTTGGAAGGGAAATTTCCTTCCCCCTTCTCCCGCACGAAGAAAAAATGTGGGAATAATCCTTATACTCATTTGGCAATTGAAAAACATTCCGGAATTTTGGCGATTTTTCCCATACTTGTCGGAATATGTGATAGAAAATATATTGCATATGTAAACGAGTATGGGAAAAATCGCCAAAATTCCGGAATGTTTCTCAATTGCTACACAAGTATCGTGATTTTTTCCTATATTTTTCTCTCCGTGCGACCATCCCGGTCTCAGTCCGCATCGAAAACTGTAATGAACTTTTTTTTACGCATTTTCGCATTTACAGCTTCAAAGACACATTCAATGCGAAAATACCGCAGTCGGTAATGAAAACTGTAATGAGCTTTTTTTTTACGCCTATTCGTATTTAAAGCTTCAAGAAGCAATTCATACGCGGCACTGCTGAGATCCGCATTGAATGAATGCCTTGTTGAAGCTGTAAATGAAAAAAAAAAAAAAAAAAATTAGTGAAAAAAGTTCATGACAGTTTTTTATACCGATTGATGAGGAAGGGGTGGAAGGGTTGGAAGGGAAATTTCCTTCCCCCTTCTCCCGCACGAAGAAAAAATGTGGGAATAATCCTTATACTCATTTGGCAATTGAAAAACATTCCGGAATTTTGGCGATTTTTCCCATACTTGTCGGAATATGTGATAGAAAATATATTGCATATGTCAACGAGTATGGGAAAAATCACTAAAATTCCGGGATGTTTCTCAATTGCTACACAAGTATAGTGATTTTTCCTATATTTTTCTCTCCGTGCGACCATCCCGGTCTCAGTCCGCATCGAAAACTGTAATGAACTTTTTTACGCATTTTCGCATTTACAGCTTCAAAGACACATTCAATGCGAAAATACCGCAGTCGGTAATGAAAACTGTAATGAGCATTTTTTTACACCTATTCGTATTAAAGCTTCAAGAAGCAATTCATCCGCGGCACTGGTGACATTCGCATTGAATGAATTCCTTGTTGAAGCTGTAAATGAAAGAAAAAATTAGTGAAAAAAGTTCATGACAGTTTTTTATACCGACTGGTGAGAAAGGGTTGGAAGGGATTTTACAGCGAAACTCGGGAACCTCGAGGGTCATTTTCACTCACTCGTTAGCTCGCCCGAAGACCCCGTATGGAGTCCGTCGAGACTTTCGTGTCTCGTGGCTGGTCCGCTCGGCCTCGTCCTCGAAACGAGTCGCGAGACGCGGCTTCGACGTCGCTTTGCTCGACTCGTTCGCCTCTCTTCCGGCGAAACGCAAACGAAACTGTCGACGTGGAAAGTCACCTCCTTTTTGTTTCCCGATGTACCCAACTTCACTCCAACAAGGATTCAGCCTTCGTATTACGGCTGTAGTACGTCATCACACTAGTCGGAAATTCTGGAGAGTCGGTTGAAGCCCGACGAATTCGACTGTGAGATGACCCTCGTGCCCTGGCGCATTTTCGTCAATCACGTCGACAGCTACCACGGAAAAAAAATCGCCGAGGTGACGTTTTTTCGATTACCGCTCGCTCGGGAGACGTGAGAGCGATTTCGGGGGATATAAAAACGAGCTTTTTAGCCGGCGGCTGTATTATTTTTTTTACGGCTCGGTCTAACGTCGTCTTATACGGCTTAATCGATTTTTCGACATCTCCCGCGTGTCGTATATACGACTGAAAGTGCTACTCAACCTTTCGTCGATCCCGCTGCCGTCTCTGCGGCGCCTCTGACGTATGTGTCGCGTGTGGCTGTGTCAGTATCTGGGTATGCTTTATGTGTCTGTGTATGAGTTATGTGTGTGACCGTGTATGGGTTATGTATGTGTGTATACGTTCGCTCGAGGAAAATTGCTTCTTACTAAATCCAGGCAGACATAAGTCGCCTCCGTTGCCCGAGGGATTATACCATCCAGGGGAGCGTCGTAGTCGTTGACCTCTCGCAAAGATTGGCTCACGGTAATTGACTTACGGGTCACGTGCTGGAAAGTATATTTAAGAAGATTTAAAAATAAAATAAAATATTGTCTCTAGTAAAACATATATATTGGTTTGAGGAAAATCTCGCGCGATTTATTTGACACGAGCTGTCAGATAAATCAATTGACATTGCTTTCGCTCTGGTTGCTCGTCAATATTTATGCGAATTTTCATATTTCGAAATTTCAATGGCGTACAAATAATTTATTATGAAAAAAAAAAGCAAAAAAAAATCGAAAGCACCGGATTTTTTCATTGTCGAAGCGCCGGGACTTTCAGAGAGACGTAAATAAATTCCGCGGCATATTCGAGTGAGTTTTCCCGGACCCGAGGAGCGCGCACGTCGGCGGGAACGCGACGAGGGCGAATAAAACATGAAACGCGCGCGCGGGTCGCGGGACCGTCGCGCGCGCGTGCTTTTCTTCCCCCGGAGAGAGCAGCGCGGAGTATAAAATATTGAAGCGGGCAAACGAACTCCGCGAGGTTAAGGAGGGTTGGTCGGTCTGTCGAACTCGCAGGCTCTGCCGGGCCGAGAGGCGACGCGGGACGAGGGACGACGCGGCGATCCGGGCGACGGGAGGGAGAACGAGCGCCGGGCGACGGGAGAAGAGAAGAGGAGAAATCCGGCACGCGCCGAGGACGACGAGGACGACGATGCCGTCGGGGACGAGGAGGAGGCGAATTTATCCGAGCGGAAGGTCGAGAGTCGTAAATACGAGGTCGTCGGTACCGCCGAGGACGATAAGGTAGCCCGGGGCTGAGGGGGGAGGGGGTAAATAAAAAATAATAAACACTCGTGTCGATAACGAAGAGACCTGTATCATTTGTTGTGTATTTTAAGGGTGCTGGATGGTCATTTTGACACTTTGGGCGTCACAGCTCGACGAAAATTGATCAGGATATTTTGGTTCTTGTATTTTGTTGAATTGGATCTGCGAATCAAACAATTTACTATTTTCTAGACAATAAAAAATAATAAATTGTTTGTTTTTACTATTTTTTTATAGAAGCAAATAAATTGTTTGGTTCGAAATATCCGTTTGCTGTATTTTCGTGTGTCGGAAGCACGAGAACAGACTCGCTAATGATGACTGACAGGATGGTAATTTTTACACTTTGGGCGTTGCGGAAGAGCTCGACAAAAATTGATCCGGATATTTTGGTTCTTGTATTTTGTTGAATTGGATCTGCGAATCGGACAATTTGCTATTTTCTAGAAAATAGAAAATAATAAATTGCTTGTTTTTACTATTTTCTTTATAGAAGCAAATAAATTGTTTGGTTCGAAATATCCGTTTGCTATATTTTCGTCTTCCGGAAGCGCGAAAACAGACTCGCTAATGATGACTCAGCGCATTCGTAACGCTGACAGCATTTTCGCTACGGTGTTTGTCCTCCACCCTCGTTAACCCCTTTTCTCCTTTCTCCTTTTTCGCCCAGTACGAACGTCCGGAGGACGTGGTCGCGGTCGTACCGAGCGGGAACAAGGAGCTTCTGCTCGACGAGCTGATGAAGTGCGGCGTGGTGATCTACGACATAACACAGGACGACAGTCAGATATCCGAGGCTCGCTGGGCCCTCGAAGGTTGTAAAACGTCCGGACGTACGCGAAAGTTTTTTTTTTTTTTTTTTTTTTTAACAAAGTGCGAATTACATATTCAATATCAGCTCTCGCCTCGCCTTTGTCCTTCTCGTCGCTTTTGTCGCTCTTGTCACAATCGTCGGTTTTGTCACTTTTGTCGCTTTTCACCGTCTGGGCCGACGGTAATTTCGTCGCGTTCCGCAAAACTCGACGCAAAGTGGATCAACTAATTGCCGCGAGTCGACTCAGCTCGGCTCGCGTTTCCCGTTGAAAATTTTCCTTCCCATCCCGAGTCTCGTTATTGCGTCTCGCGGCCGTGCGCGAAATTCGAGGGAAAACGTCGAGGCGACGTTTTCCCTCGGGAGAAACCCGGACGGGATTAATATTTCGACTATGTTCAGCCTCGAAAATTCTCGGGCTGCCCGAGGCGCGCGCGGGACGAGACTTCGCTGTACGTTGCTCGCTTCGCTTCGCCCGGGAAGAAACTATGCAGCTCGTCGCGAAGTTCGCGTCAACTTCGGCCGAGACGCTCGGAACGTCGACGCTGACGCGGCGGATATTTATCATTTTACTTATGGCCAATATGTTGAAAAATGTTGTAATGTTGCCAGAAGCAAAATTAACGAGTCGCGAAAGTCCGAAACACAAATAAAAATAAATAAATAAATAAACTAAATGAAAAAAAAAACGTTGAAAAATTCGATAATTTTGCCAGAAGCAGAATTATCGAGTCACAAAAGTCCGAAACAGAAATAAAAATAAATAAATAAATAAACTAAGTGAATAAAAAATGTTGAAAAATTCGATAATTTTGCTAGAAGCAGAATTATCGAGTCACAAAAGTCCGAAACAGAAATAAAAATAAATAAATAAATAAACTAAGTGAAGAAAAAAACGTTGGAAAATTTACGTCTGAATTTCGTTTCGGCAGGAATTTTGTCGAAGCTCGAAAAATTTCGTCGCGAGGCGCCGCGAGCATTCGAACTCAGCCGGGACACGCGGCGCTTCGTCCTGATATCGACGCTGATGACGTGGGCGATGACGAAGCCGCTGAATCCCGAGGAGCCGGAGTCGCCGTTTACCGAGGCGGATTACAGGAAACGAAAAGCACATCCGAACTTCCGGGAGCATTTGAAATGCGAGCGCGACGTATTGACGGCGGCGAAACGCGCGAATCTCCACGACAAACTGAAGACAGTCGTTGTCGGCGCGGGCGTCACGTATGGCGACGAGGAGGGACCGATTCACTGGCTCTTCAGGTCCGCCTGGATGAACGCTGATTGGCTGCCGATTCTCGGCCGCGGGGCGAATAAAATTCCGCTCCTGCACGTTCGCGACCTCGTCGAGTGGGTTGGATGCATTTTTAATTTTTTTTTAAATAATCGAATTCTGCATTATGACCACCCCCTTCACCCAGGGTGGTCTGCATGATCCTGCAAAAGTGGCCGAAGCCTAAGTACATCGTAGCCTGCGAGCAGGAGCTCGTTTCTCAGGCGACTATAGTAAAGGTAAAATATTCGGTGTAGGGTAGACGTACCGTTTTTGGCCATCTTAGGGCCAATTGTGGCCATCACATTCAAAGGAATAAATCAAAATATTTAATCGAATAAAAAAATCGTCGGTTAGGTCATTCAGTGAATTGAAATGCACTTGTTTAAAAAAAATCAACGTGCCATTGTGGGGAAAAAATAATTTGAGGAATAAAATAGTAAAAATGGCCACAATAAGTGCAGGGGCCACTAACGGTACCTCTACCCTATGTACGAAGATAATTTTTATTTTTTATTTTGGAGCATATAAAAATGGGTCATTTTTGCAAATATGTTTTTGCAAATTTTGTCAAGTGAATCATTTTGTTTGCAATGCAGCACTTCATTTTTTTTTTCTCCACGTTATTGGGCCTGACAATAAATTTAACCTTGACAACTGTAGTTCGGTGAAATAACTTCGCCGGAAAAAATGATACGCGCTCGTTTCCAGAAAATCAGCAAAGCTCTTGCTGCGGGAAAGGTGAGGCGCGTCGCGCCCGAGGCAGCTTTTCTCCTGCCGGAAATGTCGCAGCGAACTTACGACATTCTGAACGCCAACGTGAACGTCGAGCCGGCTTACGTTGTTGACAACGCGCTTCGCTGGCACTGGGACACTCCGTTTCGCGATAACGTCGACGCCGTCGTCAACGAGTACAAAACCTCGAGGAACCTGTTGCCCGTGAGAATTATTGTAGTGGGTCCACCAGCTTCGGGGAAGACGCGACTCGCCCGGAGTCTGGCGAAACACTACGGAATTCACTACATTTCTGTGGAAAACGTCGTAAAAGAAACGATAGAGAAGTTGGTAAATCGTGTTTTCTCATCCTCGCTTTTTTATTTTATTTTTTCATTATTTTTCAATTCATTAATTAATTCATTGGTTAATTATAACGCGAGAATATTAATTTTCGTGTTTTTGCAATAATTATGACCTTGCTCGTTGCTTTGAAAATGTCTACTTGCCAACGAATTAACAATTCCGCTGTTATAAATTATTTTCATAATTCGTCGAATAATTATTAATTAATTTCGTTTTCATTCGCCAGAGCAAAGAGATAGAAACTTCCGCTGCGTCTGTTTCGGATGTCGCGAAACGCGAGAGCTCCATTCCGGAACTCGAGGAGGTCGAGGACGATGACGAGGACGAGGACGGAGATGACGACGAGGGCGTTCAAGGGGCTGGGACGCTTCAGGAGCAGCTCGATGAAATTCGTGACAATCTCGCGGCGAACAACGAACGTCTTGACGATGACATTCTGAACAAGTGAAAATATATATTCATATCTCTGGCGCCTTCTCGCGATTCGCTCGCGAATCGCAGACGTCGCAAATTATCCGAGACGCGACTAGAAACGGAGGACGACTCGCGATTCGTCGGTTCGGTTGCAAAGTGGAAATTCAACGATATCGAATTTCCGCTGCTTCGCGCTTCTCGATATATTTCACTCGTTCCAGTAAAATCTACGGTTTCTTCATTAAAGCTCGGCGCACGCAAGTCGTAACTAATTATTCGCGGCGCGTTACTAATTGGCCGGAAAGCATTGTTTAATCATTCGCTACCTAATTATTCGTCGACTGGCGAGACAAAGCTAATTGAATAACGTAGAACGAAATAGAGAGAGAGAGGGAGAAAATGTGCAGCCGGAATAGTTGCGAAAAAAGGGCGGAAAAAGTAGAGCGTCACCGGTGGTGGTTCATTAATGCGTCTGGCTGAAACTGGGAAATCCGATGCAATGGACATTTAATGAGCCAAATAATTGCCCAGACGAGAGCGCAAACAACCAACAAAAAAGTGTACCCCGGACAAATGTTGCTTTAAAAAAAACGTACAAAACCATCGGTGAAACATTGGCAGCGATAATTTGCAAAATCGAGGATTGACCGAACGAAAAACAGACACGAGTAAACATGAAAACGTCGAATAAGCATGAAAAAAATATCGTGTATCCGCCAAATTGCTTTATAGCTTCAACAACTGATAATTCATATGTCCAACATTGTAAAATAATTTTGCGTTTATTTTGAAATTCGACCGATTCGGCCGTTTCAGGATACTGCGTAGGCGTCTCGAGTCCCACGACTGTCAGAATCAAGGATACGTGATGGACGGATACCCGAAGACTCTGCGACAGGCCCGAGGACTCTTTGGCTCCGGCGACGACGGTGAGGACGTCGCCGGGGACGAGGACGAGGATGGGGACGATTTTCCGGACACCTCGGTGGGCGGTGGAAATCGGAGGATTATTCCCGAGCTGGTGGTCGCGCTCGAGGCCGGCGACGAGTTTCTGATCGAGCGCGTGACGCGTCTGCCCGAGCGGGAAATTCAGGGGACGCGCTACACGGAGGAAGCGATGCTGCAACGACTCAGGAAATACAGGTGAGAGTGACCGATGACTACTCACCTGTTGGTCATTAACCCCTTAAGCGGTGCACGTTTTGTATCTGCCATATTGGGTCCGCCATTTTTTATTTCCGAATTTTGAGTTCGGATTCGTAATCAGCGACCCCGAAAAACCGCGATTACCAAATTTCACGAAAATCAATCGAGCCGATTGGAAAATAATAATTCACACCAGGGAAAGGAAAAAACTCAATTTATGTAAAGAACATAGAAAACGTAATTGTCATAATCAGCAATTTCCGCCATTTTTTATTTCCGAATTTTGAGTTCGGATTCGTAATCAGCGACCCCATAAAAACCTGACCAAATTTCACGAAAATCAATCGAGCCGATCAAAAAATAATGGCCAATGGTAATTCACACCAGGGAAAGAAAAAAATTAAATTTACGTAAAGAAAATGAAAAACGTAATTGTCATAATCAGCAATATCTTTCTGTGCACCTGAATTTCTTCATGCGATAATTTCTGCCTTGACATGACACCTGTCGCGCGATACTACTTTCCGGCTTTCTTATCGTTATCTTCCGGCATCTGCGCTCGACGTCCTCTCGATAAACGCGTTTTCCTTCTACTCTCTCGTCTGTCTGTGTTTTATGTATCATTTCTCGCACTGCAGAGAAAGAAACACCGACGAGGAGTCGCCGCTGGATTTCTTCGACGAGCTCGAAGTCCATCCACTCGTTATACCCGTCGAGGACGACGTCTGTCCCGAGATGTTCGCCAGTCTCGTTCGGTGCATCGACAGACTCGGCGAACCGAGGAATTACGGTAATTGAGCGACGTCTCATAGTCTTTTTTTTCGTCCCGGACAATTAATTTTTCTTTTTAATAATCTGTGATAAACAATATTGGTTGCGACGCGAGGACAAGAAGACAATTGACTGATCTGAGGGAAAATAACGAGAAGTATGGCTGAAAATACGAAAGTAGGAAAATGCGAAGAAAAGAAAGCACCAAAATGCGAAAATACGAAAGAAGAAAAATACGGAAAAACGAAAATATTCAAGACCGTTGACGAGATGCAACATCGTCAACGGTCCAGCGAGCTGTGTGTCAACTGCAGCGCGTTTGCGTTACAGCGTTGAAAAAATGTTTATTTTCCATCGGGGCGGAAAAAAAAGTGTTTACGCAGGGCTCGATTAAAATGGGTGTTTCGCGACGCTGGTTGTTACGGAGAAAGCCCGGGGAAGGGGAGATCGTAGCGCCGCAGATGAGGGAAATGAGTCCGGGTGCCACGTGTCGCCGGGTTCGACGCGAGGCAGCGAAGAAAAATAACGAGCGATTTTCGCATTGATCAGGTCCGACGGACGCCGAGCGGGAGGACGCGAGAAGGCGTGCCGAGGCGGAGGCGCTCGCGACCTCGGCGATCGAGGAGGCACGCAGGGCGCGCGAGGATCTCGAGAGAAAAATGGCGCGCGAGAAAAAAATGATGGAATGGGTGAGTAGCTTAAAGCGCCGACACGTGGACGAGCGATCAAAGGACGAAACGTGCGATCGTTTACAGTCGACGCTATTGTCGATATTTCACAAAAATTATTTTTCCACATCGTAAAAACAGTAGAAATTATTTCTCGTTGCCGTCAAAACGCCAGATAATTTTTATTGGACAAACAAATCCCGAAATAAATTTTCGGTCGAAATGGGAAACAGTCGATATTCGAAAAAAAATTGCAATTCGAATATTTCGCAGTTCGAATAATCGTGATGACTTTTTGAGGGGATTGGAAATTATTGATATTTGTTTGAATTACGAAAACTCATTGGCGATGATTAATTGTGAATAATATTTTAAGCACATTTTTTAATGATTAGATTTTTTTTAATAGCGTCGCGGCGATTGGTTACAATGGAAACTCGGTCGAATCGCTGCTGGCCATAAATATTCAGTGTCCAGCGGTGAATAATTTCGCATTGGGTACAAACGGCGAATCGTCGTTCTCGTCGTCGTCGACGCGAAAAGTTTGGCAACCTCGCAAAATGTTTACGCGCGAGTTTCAAGTTCTCGGGCGTCTGCGCCGGGTAATTCGGGAAAACGAATTCGGTCCAGCGAGTTTTAGGAGAGTGAGGAACGTCTGGAATTTTTCCGAGCGAGCCGTCGGCTCGCGGCGGAAAATTCGCAGCCGCGGCGGACCATTCGCGGAATGCATCTAATTTCGCGTTGTTCGTTCCTCGGGGTTCGGCGCAATTTAAATTTTCAGTCCACTCTTTCAATTCCGTTCGGCGCTCGCTCGATATTGCAGAATAACTCTTTTATCCTCCGGTCGCTCGGCGGGTCCTGAATTATTTATTTCTCGATTCTTTTTTGCGACCCTTACGAGATCCTCTTTTCAATTTTCCTGAGAGACAAAAAAAAACACAAAAAAAGTCGGCTCGTCGTTTTGAATTTGCCGAGTGGATCGTTCCGAATTTATGTTCACCAGGTTTTGCGCGACGAACGAATTTGTGCGGTTTTTCGACGCGAAAAAATGCGTTGCAACCGTTGTAATTTTATCGGAGACTTGATCATCCGGAAAACGAATATTACGACTCGGGATTTTGTTCGCAATCCACCGATTGATACGAGGAAAATGATTTATCCTTTGACGACGACGATGGCCGATTGTTTTGTCGGCTTCAAACTCGATCCATTTTCTATTTTTTTAAATTATTCCATTTTTTTCGGCTGTGTAAACGTTTTCGAATACCGAAAAATAACGAAATCTCGCGAATATTGTTTCGATTGACTGCGCAGACGGATTTGTTGGAAAAATTGAAGCAAGAGGAGGCGGAGCAACTGAGCATCCTGTGCGAACCGCTGCGTCACTATCTGGTCAGATACATATTCCCGACTCTGAGCCAGGGACTCATAGAAGTTGCCAGAGTGAGACCCGACGATCCGATTGATTTTTTGGTGAGTAAACAGTTCGCACTATTTGCCAACCAAATGTATCCCAACCTCAATCTTTTTTTTTTTTTTTTTCAATATCAACAAAACACGAGTCGTTGAAGTTCTTGATTGCACATTCGAATTCTGCGATTTACAGTACGCGAAATATGTTTCAAATATTTAAGACACATTTTCGAGAAACGAAAAAAAAAAAGTGACACGCATCGCAGTTATTTTTTTCTCTCGTTCGTGCGTAATTAAATTCCGCAGTCGTCGAAATTGCCTCATCGCGTTACGACGCACCGCGCAAATCTTTCTCCAACCCCATCGAGTCTCGGACTTTTGCTCGGTAATTGGAGATTATCCGCTCCTCCCGCTCGTTCCGCAGTTTCGGTCGACATACGCGGAGAAGTTATTGCGTCTCGGGCAGAACTCGGTGGATTCCGTCTGTCGACGGGAGAAACCAGTGTATATTCCCCAGACCCAATTATGCAATTCAGGTCGATCCAATACAGCTGTCAAACGACCTCGATATTATTACTGAAGATCAAGACAAAGCCGGCTGCGGTGTTTCGCCCGCGACCCTCGCGAAGATTAACGACGTTCGATTGATTTGTCACGGAAAAAAGTATGAGAGGGTTCGCCCTGAGGGTGGATGAAAGCGAGGAAGTCGATGGAAGGGGCGGTTTGGTGGTTTGACCTTTCGCGCAAATTGCGGTGAAATATTGTTTTGCAACACGGCAAGTCGAAGGTCTTTTTCATGCCCAGTTCTTTGAAACGATGAAAAATCCGTAATACATAGCAAAAATCATCAGCAATTTTCGCAACTCGACATTTACCGATATTAATTATTTTTATTTTAATTAAACGAAAAATTATTGTGATTTATTTCGTTGAGCGAGGAAATTTCAATTTAGTCGCCACTGAGCGACGAAACAGAAGAAACCAACCAGTGGGTGGGATCGTCACGTGCTGTCGTTCGTTTTACGTTACATCGCGCCAGTCGATAATTGAATATCTGCGAAAAGCCAATCCGCGGTTTGGAAATAACGTGGGCGTCGCAGTGATTGATGCAACGAGTTTCTATTTTCCTCGGTTAACTCGCGCGAGCAGATTTCCTGCGGGCGGCGAGGAACGTTCGAAATAATCGAACTCGAACGAGTCAATGACTATCCACCGATGGACTGTGAGGCGAGAGGGGGAGAGGGAAGCGAGGTATTGTTGCATAAGTCGAAGGGGTTGAGACGGGGTCGATCGCACCGGACGGCGTATCTACTGATCCGGCACTGAAAGGTCAGCCGGGTCGGCACGCGAGTCCCCGCTCGGTCGGAATGCGAGGAAACGCGCGACGACGTCTGACCATTGCGGCGCCTTATCCACTTTCAGGCCGCGCGACCGGGCGAGCCGCGGCCGCTGGGGAGTCGCGTCCGCCACACGTCGACCCTTTCCACTGTGGCCGTCCGGCCGGGTTCGCCAACCGATACACAGATGACCTACAGTCGCTTGCATCGATATAGTTAAAAAAAAATGATCAATGGTTAATTTTGTTGTATCGCCGCTGCGTTGAATTTAATGGATGCCAATGCGATCAAATTGATAGACACGTGACCTACAGTAGCTTTGTATCGATATTGGTGAAAAAATAAATAGAAATAGAAAATGGTGAAAAATTCTTTGCATTGTATCGTCGCTCAGAAACATTTAACAGATGCTGATGAGACCAAATTAAAATCAGAGTTTTTGGCTCATCGACGTCTGACCAACACGTCGCCTTAACCACTGCCAGGCAGAACGGGCGTCGCGTCCGCCACACGTCGACCCTTTCTACTGTGGCTGGCCAGCCGGTTTCGCCAACCGATATACAGATAACCTACAGTCGCTTGCATTGATATCGTTAAAAAAAATGATCAATGGTTCATCGTGTTGTATCGCCGCTGCGTTGAATTTAATGGATGCCAATGCGATCAAATTGATAGACACGTGACCTACAGTCGCTTGCATCGATGTTGGTTAAAATTAAATAGAAATAGGAAATGATGAAAAATTCTTTGCATTGTATCGTCGCTCAGATACATTTAACAGATGCTGATGAGACCAAATTAAAATCAGAGAGCTTTAGGCTCACCGACGTCTGACCAACACGGCGCCTTAACCACTGCCAGAGAGAACGGGCGTCGCGTCCGCCACATGTCGACCCTTTCCACTGTAACTAACCGGCCGGGTTCGCCAACCGATACACATATGACCTACAGTCGCATTGATATAGTTAAAAAAAATGATCAATGGTTCATCGTGTTGTATCGCCGCTGCGTTGAATTTAATGGATGCCAATGCGATCAAACTGATAAACACGTGATCTACAGTCGCTTGCATCGATGCTGGTTAAAATTAAATAGAAATAGGAAATGATGAAAAATTCTTTGCATTGTATCGTCGCTCAGATACATTTAACAGATGCTGATGAGACCAAATTAAAATCAGAGAGTTTTAGGCTCACCGACGTCTGACCAACACGGCGCCTTAACCACTGCTAGGCAGAACGGGCGTCGCGTCCGCCACACGTCGACCCTTTCCACTGCGACTAACCAGCCAGCTTTCCCAACCGCTCTCGCTTCGCCGTCTGGACCGGCTAAAGCGCTCGTACCTTCAATAACGGTAAATGACGCAGCTCTCCGATCGCAAGGTCGACACAAACGTGCAAAAAACAGCCTGTGTGTGTGGAAAAGGGCGGCAGGGCGGGCGGCAGGAGCGCCGTGTGCGCGAATACGGAGCATAAGTGTGTGCGTCAAATATAAAGCGCGTCCTCGGACCGCGGCCTTGACCAGCCTCTCCCCACCCCCTCCCCCTCCCCCTCGGGCGTCCTGCCCGACGAGCGTAGCTTTAATGTTTAACGAACAAAAAGTACTCCCAACGTTTACGGCGCTCCGCAAACTCGAGAGACACGGCCGACGCGACAAAACGTGAGCCACTGTATGAGTTTATACGTGTCACCCGTCACCCTGTGATGTTGGCACTGGAAACGAGTATAACAACTCGCAGCGAATAATTTAACAGTCGAATAATTAGTTACCAGGTTTATCTTTGACGACAAAAAGCTAAAAGTGGGTAAACTAAATTATTCCTCGGGCTAAGTGACTTTATTTTATGCAACAATAAGTCGAGTCGACAATTAATTTTTTGTTCATTGGTGCATTTCGATGATGTAACTATTGTCGAAGAAATTGTTGCAGAGCATTCAAAGGTTTTATGGTAGTCGAAGCAAAGAGGAATCTGTGTCGTCGCTGGAATTGTTTCTCATATTTCGCAATCTATGCGATATCTCGGGTATTTTTTTTTTTTGTGGAGAATTGTTCGAGCGCTTCAGCGAGACAATAGCGAGCTCGAGAGGCAGAGACAGAGAGACAGGAGCGACGGAAACCGAAAGGAATGCAACAAACGTTCGACTAAAGGTCGCGGGTATTGTGCGAGGACTCCGAGTCCCCGCGTCGTCAGCGTTCGCGCGTGCCTGGGGGAAAAGTTTGCGAGGAATAAGGGCGAGTCCGGAGCCGAAAGTGGGGCATCCTCGTGACACGTCCCGGTTGGCTCTGAGTAGGCTCGGAGTCGCCCTGGTTGGCTTCGAGGTGGTGCGAAGTCGTACCGGGCGATTCCAAGCAGATGCAAATTCGTCCTGGGTCCGAGTTGGTACTAAGTCGTCCGAGTTGGGTCCGAGTTAGTGCTAAGTTGTCCGGGTTCGTTCTAAGGAGGTACAAAGTTGTCCCAATTGGGTTCGAGCAGGTACGAAGTCATCCCCGTTGGGTGCAAACAGGTACGAAGCCGTCCCGAATGGCTACGAACAGGCACGAAGTCGTCCGGGATGACCCCAAACAGACATGAAGTCGTCCTAGTTGGGATCGAAACGTCCGCATGCGGACGGCACGAGGTCTCTATTAATTTCCAGGTTTTCGTAACGAACTTCCGTACCGTTCGTTCGTCTGATGAGAAAAGTTCGAGTTTCTCGCTCCGGTCCAACCTCGTCTCGCGGCCAACCGCCCCCCCTTACGTCACTCTCGTCAGCCACCGCTCCCGCTCTCTTAAAAACTCGACTCATCCGATCGCCTCGTCGATCCTATCGACGCAGATAGCTCCGTCGTGGCTTTCGTCGTTTGCCCTTGACGAGCTTGTGCCGCTTTGGCCGTCGTTGGGTGATGTTCGATGCAATACCCGATGCACAATTGAAAGGTCCTCGGTTTTTCCGATAAACACAGACGCCAATCGAATTGTTTCATTATTAATCTAGAGATTGAAGTCATTAGCGAATCCACTCGACGCGCGTCTCCCTTTTTCGCCTGATATTCACGCTCCGCAAGGATAATCCAGGCGCCGTAGATATTCCCAACCCTACTGCAAACGAGTGCAATCAAGAATCCTCATGCACCTCGCGAGACACCGTCTGCAAAATTACATACGTTTTTTTTTTTCGCCAGCAATTTTGTAAGTCATTAGGGAATCCACCTGACACGTGTGTCCAGGTCGAGTGTCCGTTCAAAGAGAATCCGGACGCGACGAAACGTTCGAACGCAGCCGAGAAGCCGCAAGCACCTCGCTTAACTCCCTCTGCAAAATTATACGTTTCCGACAATTTTTTCTCAATCGCGGTTCTCAAGCTCCGAAAGTCGTTAGCGAATCCACCCGACACGTGTATTCTCCTTTTTCCGTTTCACATTCCCCGGCTTGTTCCGTTCAAGTATCCGTTCAAAGAGAATCCAGGCGACGGAACGTTCCAGCTCTGCCGCATCGAGTGCAACCGAGAATCCGCACATTTTTGCGTCTCAACTTTTGCGTCACGATCACTGTTCTCAACCTTCAAAAGTCATCCAGATAACGATTTCCATTTTTACGCTTGGGATGTCCAAAAAATATTCATCATTGAATATTCTTTATTGAATTAAATATTCATAATTGAATATTTTTTTATTGAATTAAATATTCATTAGTGAATATTTTATTGAAGAGTTAGACTGACTATTCAAACGCGTCATTTCAGAGTCCTGTATGAAAACTCCTCGTGACTTTCCGTTCGGTGTCATCGGAGTCATTAGCCAATCCACCTGACACGTGTGTCCCCCTTTTCCCATCCGCATTTCCCTCTGTTCCCGCAGGCCGAGTATCTGTTCAAAGAGAACCCAGGCGGCAGAATGTTCGAACCCGACTACACGGAGACCATGAGCGCGCTTCTGAGTGCAATCGAGAGGCTGCAAGAGGACATTCTGCCCGGCGACGACGACGAGCTGGACAAAGGCACTTTGCGGTACTTGGGGCCGCAAGGGCGACGCGGTCGTCGGGGTGACTCGTGTCGAAAGTCGCGAACGAGCGCGAACGAACCCGAGGTATTAACGGAGGATGACGACGACGACTCGAATGACGCGGGCCGCATCGGATGCGACGGACGGCGAATAAGTCGAACTCGTGGAATCTCGTCGAGAGCCGACGCGACCAACAGGAGCGACGACGAAGAGATCGACGACGCGGTGGCGGCTTCGAGCTTCTCGTACGTCGAGATCGACGAGGGCAAGTCCTTCGGAAATTCCACGACTCGTTCGCTTGAGAATTCTCAATGACGGCCTCTCTCTCTCTCTCTCTCATTTTGTGGGTCACGGGCAGCCGGAGACGCTGCGTCGCTTCCTGAGGGAGAACAAGGCCTTCGGCATAGACATATATATTATATATGTACGTATACATGTATATATGGCGAACTGGACCAGCAGTCGAAGCTTCGAAGCAGCAGCACTCGGCACGTAACGCCGCGAGCTTTTTTTTCCCCTCCCGAGGAAAACAGGTCACTCGGAAGGAAATCATCCCGCCGCGCGGTTCGCGGCTGCGATATTATGTCACTCGTGTTTGTGTGCTTCGTGATTCGTCGAGAGGCGATTTTTTTTTAAGCACGAACTGTTATTTGGATTTTTGTTCGGAGAAATACATTTTTGGATGATTTGTTTTTGCACTGGTAAATCCAATGAGAATGTTTTCCCATCGTTCAAATAAAATCTAAATGTAAGCATTTAATCTCAAATACTTATGCACTGTATATAAGTACTTATTTATAGGTGCTGATCTAGTCGAATATTTTCGGATAAACGCGCCGTTGGAAAATTTAATTGTTGTCTGACCCAACGTACCCGGTTTGGATTGGGCGGATTTATTTTCCGAGGGCGCGTGGCGCGACGTGCAGGCGGACGCGCGGGCATCGTTAATGAGGCGTTCTAATGATTACCGAAAACTCGTAAAGGGCGCTTCGAACGCGTCCCGGACGCTTCGGCACGGCCGATCGCGCGCCGGCCAAACGTCCCGGCAGCCGGGATTCACTCACCGGGTCGCGGGCTGAGGGCCAAGGTTTTCCACGTGCCACGACGCGACCTCTGCTCGCAGTGACGTCGAACGTCCCTCGAAGGGCGAATATTCGACGCGTGCGACAACTATCGACGCGCAATTAGCACTGGAAAAATTGTCATGAACAATTTTGTGCGTCACGAAAAAACAAAAAAAACTTGCATCGCTCTAACGCGACGGAAAATTGCTGTAAGCTTTGTTAAAAAAATATATAAAACCTTCTATTTGTATAAAACGTGAAACGAAAATGACGGAAAAAAAAAATTGATGGTCGCTCGATTATCAGTTTGATTGAACGAATAATTTCCGGAAATTACGAATTTTATGTGATTTCAACGATGAAACGTTGCAGCTCGAAAACGTTCGACAGCGTCGAAGCCACTCGTGTTGGATTTCGCTGGTTCGGGTAATGATTGAAAATTGTTCGAATCGCATGGAAATCAGTGCGTGGAGTATCGGGCACACTCGAGCGAATCAGGGTTGATCACAGAACGGTCGTTTTAAGTGCTTGTTTTTCAATCGAGCCAATGGAAGGGGCAAGAGGAGAAGTCCGTAAATTCAGTGAATACCAGGAACGAATATTTAACGTTTTATCCGTATATTTTATTTGATCGGGAGACGCATTTACCACGTTATCGAGTATATCAATATCCGTGACAGAGGACAGAAAAAAATCAAACAGTGAAAAGTGGGTCAAAAAGTCATTAAAAAGTTTTTGGAACTCGAAAATTGGTTGAGATTTTTTTTTAAATCTTGCCTTGGTTGCATCTCCGTCTCGTTTATTCTTGTCTCAAAATAATTACAGCTTATGGTACGCGTGGAAAAAAAAGGTTTTTCCTCGGACAAGGAAAAGAACCCCCCGCGGTTCGTTCGAAAGTAGCGCGAAGCTCGCAGGACTTTTACCTCGTAGATTACGTTTCCGGTCGCGCGAGTTCGGAGCACCGAGAAATTGGTGTTTGTGCCGTTTGCGATATCGCGAAAAGTTTTCAGTTTATGATCGTCCATTGCGGCTGGTTCTTTTTTATGTCTACTTTTTCCGTCTCTCTTTCCGGCAGCTTTTCAGGCGAGAAATCAGCGAGGCAGAAGCGGCAGGGAAAAGAGGAGCAACAGCAACAGCAGCAGCAGCGAGCAGCAGCTTCACAGAAATGAACACGCGCGCGCGTGACCGTGACCTCGGCCTCAACTGGACCGACTCACGCGCCACCGTAGTCGCGCTTACGTCATTAGCCGCTGCTCGCGCGCTGAACGCTAGGCGAGAATCCGGAAGCGCGTGTGCGTCAATCGGTGAGCAACGGGCCAATGTCAGTCGCGTCGATGCGACGCAAAACTGCTATAAACTTTGAAAAAAAAAAAAAAAAAGAAAAAAACTCTCATTTGTACATTGAAATTTTAACTCTGGTAACAAAGTCGTTGCTTCGAATCTGTAATTGATTAACATGAGATCAGTAAAAATGAAAATCGTGACGTCTAAACTGAAAACCATGATCAATATTTTGATTTTTTATTCTTTTTCTCTTTTCGTTTATTTTCTAATTTTTTATTTTATTTCATATGTTTATTTAGCAATTTATTTGTATTTCATAAGACATAAATCGCCGACGAAATCGTACGGGCTAATTATATCGTCGTCGAATGTCAATGGTAAAATCGTTGCAAGTCGAAAATTCGCCATTCACGATTCGCGGCGTTTCGGAAAATTCGATACCGTTGTACAACCGAAATGTGTGCTTGGGGGGGGGGGGGGATGCGGGTCCTTTGAAACCGAAACTGCGCACGAGGCGAGAGCGGCGCTTCGGTGGGTCGAGGGTCGGGGAGGGTGGGCTTAACTCATCGAGACAGATCGATAATCGAAATCATTATGTATGCCATTGAGTGCACCGCAGACGGTCGGAATTTCAACGAACCGCACGGCGAATCTTAAGGTCCTATTATTATGCTATAACTGCGCTGTTGGCGCGTGGCCTTGTTAATTCGGCCTCGTGCGGTCTTATGATTCGCAGAGGGAACGAGGCAGTGTAGCCCCGACTGCAATTATCGAGCTTTCGGTGAAAGCTCGGTGCTCGAAAATTCGCAGCGTCGCGAACGGTCCCCACCCGTGACGCCTGAGCCGGGAGAAGCAACAAGCGCCCCGTGGAGAGCGTCGCGAGGACCCCGCGTATCGAGCTTTCGGCGAAAGCTCGGTGCTTAAAATTCGCAGCGTCACGAAGACCCCGCGTATCGGGGCTTTCGGCGAGATCGGGGTGCTTAGAATTCGCTGCATTGGGAACAGCTTCGCGAAGACCCAGCACATCGAGCTTTCGGCAGAAGCTCGGTGCTCAAAAATGTACAGCGTCGCGAAGACCCCGCGCGCGTGTCGAGCTTACGACGAAAGCTAACTGCTCTAAAATTCGCAGCGCCGCAAAGTCTCGGTGCATCGAGCTTCCGGCGAAAGCTCGATGTGAGGACTCGGCAAGTTTCGAGCTTTCGGGAAAATCTCGGTGTTAGAAAATTCGCAGCGAGCTTTCGGCGAAGTCTCGGTGCTCGAAAATTCGCAGCGCCGCAAAGTCTCGGTGCATCGAGCTTCCGACGAAAGCTCGATACGAGGACTCGGCAAGTATCGAGCTTTCGGGAAAATCTCGGTGCTCGAAAATTCGCAGCGAGCTATCGGCGAAGTCTCGGTGCTGCTCGAAAATTCGCAGCGAGCTATCGGCGAAGTCTCGGTGCTGCTCGAAAATTCGCAACGTCGCTAGCGGTCGCGCCTGCGACGCGGGAGAGAAGCGAGAAGCAACAAGCGCCCTGCGAAGAGCGCCGCGATACGCGAAGACTCCGCGTATCGAGCCGTGGGCGGTCTCACCGTACGGCCAAGGACGACCGCGCGGGCGCGCGCGCGCGCGCGCCACCAAGAGACCGAGAGAAAAGCGCATTCCCACATTGTCCGCCCGCATTCGCGTGTATGCAGCACTTTGCATCATAGCAATTTTAATTATCCGCTATATTGTCTCCGTGGAAACAAAATAAATTCAGATAATTATCAGATGCATTGAACATATTTATATACAAAAGAAATATATGTGTTCAATTTATAATGTATATCAGGTATATGCAAATTTGAAAAAAATGCAATTTAAAAAATCACACAACGCATTTATATCGGTGCCCCGTCAATTGTACCTGACGACATGCGTCCCAAGTTCGTAAACACAACAAGCATCGACGCTCGCGAGAATCCGCGCTCAACTTTTCCCGTCGCGTCGTCGCCGAGTGGCAAAAGTTACTCGCGGTTTCCATTCGCGCGAAATGCACAGCGTGGAACCCGGTCGCTCGCTGCAGCCCGCGCGTCGGCCGCCGTCGCCGACTATACCTGTATCTTCGAACACCTGTTAGAGAGCGCGACTAGCGCGCGGGGGTCTCGCGCGCGCTTGCACACTCACCCAGCCCGGCGCTTAGAAAAATCCACGATAAAATCCAGAATAACAATCCTGAATTCAGTAAATTCTACCATAAAAATAAGTCACAGCTACCATAATCTGCCGCCGGTTGCATTAATTACCGTCGCGAGAAACATAAAAAGCATTGTTATTATTTCAAGCAAATACGTTGAATGGCACAATCGATGCATTTATCAATACAATTTTTCGATATAATTTTCAGCCGCGAGCCAAGTTCCGTCGCGTTCGCCTCGACGACGGTTTCGCGGTTTCGACTGTCATCAAAAAAAAAAAAAATCTACACCCGGTCGTTGATGTTTTTTTTGTCGCAACAACGGTCCGAATATTCGCGAGCCGCGGGCCACGCGCGCGCGGCAACAGGCGGACGCGACGGCCGCTTCGTCGTGCTGACGGCGTCGAAACGTTCGTCGGACGTCGGGCAACCGAATGCAACAAGGACACCGTAAAGAAACGGAATCAAGGACAATGAGGACGACAGCAGCAACGACAGCAACGGCAGCAACGACGACAACGAGAACGCGGAGGTGTGTTTTGCTCACTTACCGGCATGACCCGGCAGCGAATGATTGGCCTCCTCGCTTGGCAGGACGGTCTCCTCGAGAATGCTGTCGGAGGCAGTCTTCACCACTCCCATGACGGGCACCCCGCGGCCCCGCACGCCCCACGTCGGCTCTGACGCGGGTCGCGGTCAGTCGATGTCCCGCGTTGAATTCGGACTCTTCGTAGCTTCTTTTTTTTTTTGCAATTCAGACTTTGTTCAAAATGATTCGCGATCGATCGTCAAACGTTGCTTGCGACGAGTGCGAAGATCCTTGCGATCCGTCGGAACCGCGTGACGATATTCACCGCCCGAGAGATGCGAAGAGAAATCCGTCGTCGCTCGAGGTTGAGGCGATGCGGCGTTTGCAGTTGACGGAAGACAAAGACGACGACGACGACGATCGACGTTGTTGACGACGAGTGTCGTTTATTGCGACTAGATGGTGCCGCGTCGTCTGGCGGTCTGGATCGGAAGAGAGAGAGAGGGTCAACGCCGAGCCGCCAGACCACGGGGCGCTCTCGCGCGACATAAGCGCCCCGCGGAGAGGTGCCGGGGCCGGCGCGTCTGCGTCTGCGTCTGCGCTTGCGTCGGAAAACCCATGTACTACCCCCTGACGATGGTTGCGCGGTGGCGTGCGACGCGAGAGAGAGAGATAGAGAGAGAGAGAGAAAAAGGACGAGGTCGCGGGAAGACGCGAGAACGCGCTCCCTCTCCCCCTCCGCTCCCTCCCTCTCGCTCAGGATCGCGGTGCCTGAGTGTACGTGAGGGTTTCCCTTGGCTAGGCGAGGAGCCCCATGTCGCCACCAGGCGAAACACATATCCCATACACGGCGAGAGAATAACGGGAGCGGCGGCAGCAGCAAGAGGAATAACAGCAGCAAAGGCAATAGGAGCAACAGCAGCAGCAATAGCAGCAGCAGCAGCAACAACGGCAGCACACTGTGAAAAAAAAATTGTTCAATCCAACAAAACGTGCGGTTGCGGGCGGCGAAATAAATATTTTGCAGATTGGACAAAATATTCGGCAACGTTAATCAAGATTTTTCTAATTCTATCACCAGTTGCTTCGATCAATTAAATATTTTGTCTAATTTGCAAAGTATTTATTTCGCCGTCCGCAACCGCACATTTTGTTGGATTGAGCAATTTTTTTTCTCAGTGCAGAAGCATCAGCAACAGTATCAGCAACTGCAACAGCAACAGCAACTGTAACAGCAACTGCAACAGCAACTGCAACAGCAACTGCAACAGCAACAGCAACAGCAACAGCAACAGCAACAGCAACAGCAACAGCAACAACAACAGCAACAGCAACAGCAACAGCAGCAGCAACAGCAACAGCAAAAGCAACAGCAACAGCAACAGCAACAGCAACAGCAACAGCAAAAGCAACAGCAACAGAAACAGCAACAACAACAGCAATAGCAACAATAGCAGCAGCAAGAACAGCAGCAGCAACAGTAGTAACAGCAGCAGAAGCAGCAGAAGCAGCAACGCCAGCAACATCAGCTTCAGCATCAGGGTATGAGCTACATCGGATCTCAAGCTCACCCCCACCTCTGGTGTATAGCCTGTGTCGGAACTCTCGCGTCGTCGAGACGCAGGGGTCAGGGGGAGGGCTGATGGTGGTGCTGCGGCGCTCATGGTCCCGCCAGGGTTGGCGGTGTCGGCGAGCGCCAGCGCGAGGCGCGCAGGGTGCTTTCCCAACCCTGCCGCTGGCGGTGGTTGTCGCGAACGGGGGTACCAGGGGAAACGGGGGTGGTGGGGGCGCGCGCTCCACGGGCACCGCACACACTCTCGCACACACACAGCCACCCATCAGGGGCAATGTCGACCAACTGGGTCTCGGTGAAGGTCTCGGAGCTTCCGATAACGCCGCGTGTCCCTTCCCCATACACCTCGTGCACTCGCTCGCGCTCTCCGCTCTCGCTACTCCGCGCCCCTTACCCGCACCACCGACACCGCACCAGCCCCTCTCCCCCCCCCCCCCCCTCCCGCACATCGTCCCTCCGCGTTTTTCGCAGCCCAGCAGTCTGCGCGTCGCTCCAGCGACCGCTGTGTGTCCCACCACGTTCTCCACTCTTTTCTGTCTCTTTCTGAACCGGGACACTTTTTTTTTTTTTTTTTTTTTTTTTTTTCCAAGGTGTAGAGAAACTAACCCCGTGTAGCAAACTCAACGGCCTTGGAACTTTTGGGAAGCGAACGGGATTGGGATGACACTTGGGCGGCCGACTATTGTTGTCCTAATATATATATATTTTTTTAACTTGAGGCCACATCCTGTTGGCACCTTTCAACACAGCCATCGACTTGCGGTTCCGTGGCGAATGTCAGATATGTCAGATATCCGCGTGTCATCGCAGTAATGACGTATGCACACACTGCGTAACCGCATGCCAGCTCTAAGTGCGTGGGACACGAATGAATGCTTTTTTGTTGGTGTTGTTGTAATACTAATCGATGTATGCGCTGCTTGCACCATTTCTCACTTTTGTCCCATTGTCCCATTCAGCCTCACGCTCTCTTTTCTCGTCGCCCACCACCCAACACCCTCGCTCGCTCATCCCCCGCACCCGTTTTTCCATCGGTAGGACACGATCGACCTTCGCTGCTCGCTCGACCGACCATTGTCCGCGGCTCATCGCCGATGCCGAAACTTTTTTTTTTTTTTTTTTTTCGATATTTCAGTCCAGGCCAATAGGACGCGCGTATGAGGATCGTCGTCATCGGCCGCGACCATTGATGTCCCGATCGATGGCTCCCGTTTAACTTTTCCGGTGCACGGGTTGGCTTTTTACCTTGGCTTTTGGCTTTTGACTCTGTACGTTTAGCCATAAATTTTAGTGGAAAAAGTCACGATAGATAAATGGAATAAAATAAATCGATAGAACTTCCCTGGTGTCCGGGCCTGATCAGTGCCTGACCAGCGCAGAGTGTAACGCCGTAAATTTTCCACCAGGGTTGTTCCCGTTGACGGATCGAGGAGAATTTCACAATTTTGCCCTCTCGAAAATGCAGCTCAGCCCCGAACGTTTCGTCGGGCTGCTGATAACCTGGGACAAAGCGAAATCTTGGACGTTTATCCTAACCAGCGGCGATGGCATACATCAACATCACCGACGTACACCTTCCATCTCATCCCGCGGCGTCCCTCGAGACTCTCGCGCTTTATCCGCAGCCGCGATGCATCCCGCGCGGTATTTCATCCCGACACTTGTCTACCTCGTGAAATCTTCTTCTTGCATCGGGAGAGAGAAAGTGGAGTGGAGTGGAGTAAAGTTGAGTAGTTGTTTGTTTGGTCCGGGCATACAAACCCCTACGGACTGCAGTAAAAAAAAAAACAGTAAAAAAAAGTGAACGAAACGAGTCCAAAAAATGATGTAAAAATAAATGAGAGCGAGAATTCCAATTTTGCATTGCATTTTGCGATGCAACATAAGATTCGAGGAAGAGTATACCGTCGACCCGGCTTTCGCTTCATCACCGCGACCCATCTCTCGCACCCCTCGAGCTCGGCCCGGTTTGCGCCCCGTCAAAACTATCTGACTTATCGAAGACTATCCCATCTCGCTTCCGGCCATTTCCGCGCCCCGTTACCGGGGTCATCCGGCCTATATTCCCTCGCCCGGACGCGACCGAAAAAATAGGGGGTGAACGCGGATGCGCCACCCGGTACGATACTTGTTGCTTCGTCCGCAGCTATGGCTTCGTCCGTCGCCCTTAACACCGTCGTCTCCGTTGCCGACAACATCTGTACCGATTCCGATAACGATAGCCGCAAGCAGGGTGGCTTTAACGGTCACTCCAAGGTTTTATTACACATGGGGAACGTCGAAGCTCCCCGGAAGTTTCGTCAACCGCTGAAGCGACCGAGACGCGTCCCGTTGGAGAAAAAAAAAATATATAGGGGCGAACATCGGACATTGCGACCCGATGCGATACTTGTTGCACGGGTCGCGAGTCGAGGCTTCGTCGAGGCTCTCGTACGTCGCCCTTAACGCCGCGTCGCCTCCGTTACGGTCACCATCGATGCTGCGACGGATACGCCGCGACGATAGCTGACGCGGTGATAGGGCCCGATTTCTGTACTGATAAGCCACGCAGGGTGGCTTTAACGACCGCCACGCGTAGTCCACGCTTTTAGTACCCGCGACGAGGGGTGAAAGGAGGGGGAGGGTGCGCAGGGATGAAGGGGGGATGGTCGAGTCGCACGGCCGACGAAGCTGCCGCGCGAACTTTCGTCGACACCAGAGAGCCAGCGCCTACTACCCCCATAACCAACCCCTCTTCACCCTCCCCCAACCATCCTCATCCTCCCCCTTTGCCTCAACCCGCTGAACGGATCGATCCGCGTTGAACCCGCCGCGCGCTTTCCGTCGCCGTATCCTTCGTCCCACCGGAGTCTCTTTCTCCCGGTTATATTTCCGCACGCCGGTTATATTCTCCCCCCGTCGGTGTATTCGCGGCGCGCAAGCTTCAAGGTCGCGTCTCCTTATTCGGGACTTCCGCCCTCGGGCTGGGCGGAAGCGGGGAACGGGGGGCAGACTTTGATTCGCTCTCCCGAGAAATTAGGCCCGGGAGCTGTATAAACTTGCGTGTATAGTGAGACTGCAGCCGTGGAGCCGCCGACATTTGCGCCCACCTCGAGTTTTTATACACTGAAAAAAATGAATAGTTGTAATTACCAATTGTTGGTCAGAGCTACCAATATTTTAGTAACTGCAACCAATATTGCAGATCCAGTATTGCAACCAATATTGGTAGATCGAACCAATGATTGATAACGGAAACTACTAATTTTTCTCAGTGCAGTATTTATTTATTTATTTATTCATTTATTTTGTTTCACGGGATTAATCCTTTTACAAGTAAACATAATGCCATTGCGCAAATATAAGATGCTACGGTGATGCGCATTTATGATTGATACGGGAATATAATAAAACCCTCGTTATTGATAAATTATTATCAAATCATTCAGTTTATCATTGCTGTCATTATCACTCGTGGCAATATGATTTATCAATTTATTTAACAACGCAATTATTTCACCCGTGAGACCAGCGGAGCAAATAATTGCAGACCCGACGCCGGCGAACATCGGAAGCTCGTGTATCATCCCCTACACCCCTCCATCCTCTGAGTTTAAGATTTGCTCAGCATGGTGACAATTTTTTTCCTCATCCGGCTTCCTTGAAATCGCTTTCACCCCGAGTTCCAACGTGAACTCACGTTCCTCGTCTCTCTCTCTCTCTCTCTCTCTCTCTCATTTACCCTCCCTCCTTCCCTGTCTCGCTCTCTCTCGCTCTCCCTCCCCATTTCTCCGCGGCTCCTCCTCCCCCCTCCCCCCCCCCCCTTCACGGCGGTGCGGATACTTTTTCTTTATCGTCGAGCCTCGCGCGCGCGCCTGTTCCGGCTCATGACCTGCAACAGCCTGGCAGCACCGCACCAGCTACCACCGCCAGCAGCAGCAGCAGCAGCAGCAGCAGCAGCAGCGGCAGCAACAAGCCGAAGCAGCCGCAACTGCGGTGAGGTAGGGAAGGGGGAGGGAGCGAAGCGCGAGGCCCGCCTCACGCTGTACAGGACGCTCAGAGCTTCTCGCTCCTCGACAAGGTGGACCCCGGTCGCGCCTATCCGGACCAACACGTGTGTACCGTGTCGCTTCAAGGACGCGACGAGAGCAGCGACGATCGATGCAGGTTCATTGTATGCACGGTTTTCTCGCTGCTGCTGCTGCTGCTGCTTGCTGCTGTTGGTGCTGCTGCTGCTGTTGATGCTGTTGATGGTGTTGGTGCTGTTGTTGTTGCTGCTGCTGCTCCCGAACATCCTACATTTTTGCCGCTACGTTGACGACGCCGTCGTCGTCTCCGTAGCTGCGAAACGTCGCTTCGGAGGGTCAACCCCTTCGACCGCACAGCTGCGTCGACGTTTTCGCCCTCGGGGACGTCGACGTTTTTTTTTTTCTTTCTCACTTTTTTTCACCCCTTTTTTTTTTTTTTTTTTGAAAAAATGTTCGAGACCTCCACAAAGGTCACGATACGATATCGCTTTCGAGGGTCCGTCGGTTGGCCCCACCGTTCGAATTCTCGCGCTTCACCGATGCGCCGGATTAATTTACTTAATCGCCGTGTGCATTCACCTTGTCTGGGATCATTTGCCTGGCCCACGCGGAACGCGACACCCCAGGGGCTCGCTTTCCATCATATTGTTTTTTTTTTATTTTTCGTTTTCTGTCTTCTGTCTTTCACCCTCTCTCTACACCCCTCTCTGCTTCACCCTTCCAACCTGAGGCAGGGATCCGTCTGCTGCGACAGAAAACGCGAGGTTCGCACACGACGTTTCGCCGGGAGGATGAGATTAGCCCGGCGTGATCCGTCACTCGAGGGTATAACGCGCGCTCGGGGCTCGGGGCGAGAGCAGAGAGAGCGGGAGGAGCGAGAGAGGGAGAGAGTACTCGGCTCTAGCGCGCTCAAGGTCATCGGACACTCCCCCCTTCCCCTCCCGCCCCCGTCCCGCCCCGTCACCCTCTCCCTCGGCTGGATATACACACGATACGTGTGTACGCCGAGCGTGGCGAGAACGCGGGACAAAATAGGGTGGCGAAACGTTTTCTGCTGCTGCTGTTGCTGCTGCTGCTGCTGCGGCTGCTGCTGCTGCTGCTGCTGCTGCTGCTGCTGCTGCTGCTGCTGCTGCGACGGATACTTGTTGCGTGGCTGCGCCGAATTTCGAATCAATAACCGGCCGCTCGGTCCTCCGCGCTCGGAAATACGAACATAATTCGTCACTCTCACTCTCATTTTCTCTCCGTCTCTTTTTCCACTCTCTCGGCGGTTCGTATGCGGTTTTTCCGACGATGAGTCCGATCGGAAAGTCGATTGATTCTTTCTCATTGATTTTTCGAATTCACCGCCCGACGGGTTGAATCATTTTTTTTTAAATCGCTACCGGGTGATATTATTATATATTTTTTTTGTTATTCAGAGAAATTTTGAAAATTTGACGCGTAACAAAAATAATCTCGTCAAACGCCCAAAGCAAAAGTGATAAAAAAAAACTTTCCCGCCTTTAATCAGAGACTGCAAAGTTTTTTTTCGTACGGGAGGAGGTGACGACATTTTTTTTTCGTCGCTGCATAATTGACGGTGAAAATTCGCCGAACGTTCGCGAAAAACTCGTTTGCCAAGAGTGCTCGGGGCGTCGATTTTAGTTTCAACCCCCGGGGGCCCCGTTGACCGAGAGGCGCCGGGGATTAATTTCCGTTGCGTCGTGTCGCTTTGTCGTGTAATCAACATTACAGATTTTTTTTTTTTTAATCAGATAATAAAAAAATAATACGAAAAAAAAAAAAAAAAACGTTCACGTTCGCTGGCCGGAGCGACGATTTGCGGGGCGATTAATCCCATCGTGCGTCGGGTTTTATCAAGGTTTTGCCGTGCAATCAACATTACACTCGCGACGAGCCGCGAGCGGCGTCTCGCAGGGTGGATGCTCCCGTGGTCTTCTTGGTCGTTCGCGTGAAGGTCGCGCGAGGCGCCGAGCTCGCGGCACACGTAGGAGTGGCAGTCAGTGGTGGTTGTGGTGGTGGTGCTTTTGGTCGTCGTGGCGGCGGCCGGGAATATCGATTTTACTTGTTGCATACGTAAACAAAGAGATGAACAACTGCGTACAGCGCGCGAGACGAGAGTATACATCCGCCGATTCGATGCATCCAGGACACGAGACACACCGGCCATCTCAAAGCAAGCTTTTTACCCATTTATTTTTTTGAGCACAAAAAGTGTCACCCGTTCCCAGGACATTTTAATTACCACCGATGAAAAAATGAAACAGATTCGGATCAAAAGGTTTTCGCGCTGTTTGTCGCACCGAAACGCGACGTCGCGGCGCGTGCGGATCGCGATAGGCGTCGGAGGCGTTAATTAACGCGTCGACGTCAAAGCGGTCGCGGCGTCTGGGAAAATTTGATTTTACGAGGCCTCGATATAAATCTTCGTTTCGCGCGAAATCCTTCGTCCTCTCGGCGCACGAGACGTTAACGGCGAATATGCGGAACGTTCTCGGCCGAGAATAGTTTCTTTTTCAGAAGAGCTTTTTTGTATACATACAAAGAAGGTCGTATGAGAGCGTTTTTTTTTGTATACATACAAAGAAGCTCTTGTATGTGTAATGCCGGTCGTTCTCGCTCGGTCCCCCCTCGGGAAGCGCTTAAAGGTACGAAAGGATCGATAGTCAGGCGATGCTGTAACTTACGTGTAAGCTGTGACCACTTTAAAGCTGTGAGAACGGCCAGAGATAAGGCTTAACCCTTATCTTGTTCCGGGTGGGGATCAAAATAACGAATGACCAAAAAGCGAATGGCCAAAATAACGAATTAAAAACTAACGAACATCTAAATCTAGAATGATCATAATTACGGAATTCGCTATTTTAGCCATTCGTTATTTTGATTATTCGGTATTTTGACTCAACATTTTATTAAAATGCAGATAAAATAGCGAATGATCAAGATAACGAATGGCTAAAATTGCGAGTTCCGTAATGATGACCCTTCTAGATTTAGACGTTCATTAGTTTTACATTCGTTATTTTGGCCATTCGCTTTTTGGTCATTCGTTATTTTTATCCCCACGCCAACGTTTTTTTCATTCGCACAGCTGATAGAATGGAATGTCCTATCGCACTTTGCTCGCGAAGTGCGGGATGCGGAGCTTCTTTATAACGCCGCACGTGCTCGCTCGTTCCCTATTCGACAAGCGCTCTCAGTATACGTGAAGGAGATCGATAACCGTGCGATGCTTTAACGGTCTTAGAGCGAAGGCGACGACGGATTATCAGAGCGATTAGAAGTAAAATTGAAGAGCAGGGAATTGGAAATAGAATTGAAGATTAGAGCATTAGAAGTAAAATCGAAGAACAGAGAATGAGAAGTAAAATTGAAGAACAGAGAATGAGAAGTAAAATTGAAGAACGATGTATTCCAATCACCTCGCAAATCGCTTCGCAACCTGTTGACCTATAGTGGGTGATTTATCGATAAATGCGACAGACATTTATCGCCCGTTGTTATACCAGATGAAAAAGCCACATATATGTATATATAAGCGTTAACCGCGAAGAGGCGCGAGCGTCGAACGCATTCCGCAATATATCGCTGAGCGTAACCTCGGTGTGTCGCACACGCGGCGTCGCATTTTGTCGAAACCGCGGATTACAATCGCTGTGCAAGCACTAAAGCCGATCATTGCGATGGGGGAGAGAGAGTGATTTCCCGGAAGCGGATTTTCGCTGTTTTCTCGTCGCGCCGTTTATTAATCGATCGACCCGCGTGGATTTACCGGAATTTTTTCTTTATTTAAAATTAAAAAAATAGATACATCTTTTTCTATTAAAAAAATTGAAATAAATAAGAAAAATGAATTTAAAAAATTAGAAACTTCCGTTACGAACGTCTGAATCGCGCGATAATTTCTTAGCAGGTTCACCGAATGATCGTCGATGATAATCGAGAAGTGCCGTGTGACCCGAGAAAGCAGCGACATCGTCGGCGAACGCGGAGACCGCGTCGGAAAATTATCGGATTTAACGGAATTATTTCTTTATTTAAAATTAAAAAAATATATATTTTTTTTTTATTAAAAGAAATTGAAATAAATAAGAAAAATAAATTTAAAAAATTAGAAACTTCCGTTACGAACGTTTGGATCGCGCGATAATTTCTTAGCAGGTTCACCGAATGATCGTCGATGATAATCGAGAAGTGCCGTGTGACCCGAGAAAGCAGCGACATCGTCGGCGAACGCGGAGACCGCGTCGGAAAATTATCGGATTTAACGGAATTATTTCTTTATTTAAAATTAAAAAAATATATATATTTTTTTTATTAAAAGAAATTGAAATAAATAAGAAAAATAAATTTGAAAAATTAGAAACTTCCGTTACGAACGTCTGAATCGCGCGATAATTTCTTAGCAGGTTCACCGAATGATCGTCGATGATAATCGAGAAGTGCCGTGTGACCTAAGTAAGCAGCGACATCGTCGGCGAACGCGGAGACCGCGTCGGAAAATTATCGACTCGATGCTCGGCCGCGCGGCGGCGGTCCCGATGCGTCACGAAAAATTATCGATGCGTCCGCGCGCGCGGCCGCCCAGCGAAACGGCGAACCCAACGAACCGCGGAGCGTCTCACGCTCGCCCGACCCTGATGCTTACGCTCCTCGGCGGCGGCTAAAATAGGACGATGAGAGCCGCGCGCCTCGCGCGCGAGTTACACAGGCGCCGTCCGACGCTTCAACGCGATTTCTCGTAACTCGCTCGCGTTAAAGCCGACGACGATGCAATTTCGGACTTTGCCAATTTCGGACTTTTTAATTCGATAGACTTTTTAATTCTTGTGCCGCGGGTCGGAAAATGGGCCACCGACCTGACTAACGATGCGATGAAAGCAAAAAAAAAATCGGTTCATCCAGGAGTTGTGACCAATTATTTTTCAGGATTTTTGCGAAGACTTGAATTTGTCTTGATAAGCTGAAAATCGTTCTGTTAAAAAAAAACGCAGTTCTACACTTACCGACTGCCGATAAGGATGATAGTCAGACGGAAAGGAAGGGGGAAGGATCCGGCCGAGGAATCGTCGTGCGATCGGACGACGCGAGTTGCTTACAAAAACCTTCGACGACTTTATTTATCGATTCGTATATATAACATGTATAATGTACACTTCGATGCAAGATCTCTCGAAAATTGCACTTGTCGCGGTTGTCGCTCGTCGATCTCGCGCGTTCGATGATTTACCGCAGAAACGCAGCTCGCGACGCGTTCGCGATGCGTTTTTATTGCTCTCCCTTTCTCTTTCGCGATCGCCGACTCATTTTTCTCCGCCCAGTTGGCTCAGTCGTAGCACCGTAACTCACGGAATGAAGCACAAGTTTTTTTTTTCTTTTCAATACGCGGTCGTCCGAATTTCCGTTTTCGGTCCCTCGGTCATCGTTATCGTCGTCGTCGTCGGTCGACGAGATGCGGACGGAGGGAGAAAAAGATTCCGGAGATTCGGGGAATCCCGCGAGCGAAAATTCGACCCCCGACGTCGGAGGCAAAGGATACGCGTTGCGCGGTGCTTCTCAGCAGTGCTGACAGCGGACCAGCCCGACCTCGTCGCAGTTCATGCACCGCAGCCAGTAGAATTCCCTCATGAAGTCGTAGCGCACGGGGGACTTTTTGCTGCCGTTGCAGACCGAGCACGGCAGCAAACGGCAACCGCCGCAAATGACGCAAGTCGTGCACGCGTCCATACTCTGAAACACAGGAAAGGACAAAAAAACATTGTCAGAATTATTCGACACATTTTGGGTGATTTCGCGAGTCGAGAATTCGAATTTTCAAATCGAGAATTCGAATAATCACCAACGATTCGTAACATTTATATATTTTATTGTAACTCAGAAGCGCAAAATAAAATAAAATAAAAATAAATAAGTTAATACAAATAAAAAGGGAGATACAATTTGCGAATCGAAAATTCGTATTTTCAAATCGAGATTTCGAATAATCACCAACGATTCATAACATTTATATAATTTACTGTAACGCAGAAGCGCAAAATAAAACAAAAATAAATAAGTTAAGAAAAATAAAAAGGGAGATACAATTTGCAAATCGAGAACTCGAATAACCACAACGAATATTCGCAACATTCGTAACACAAATTCTGAAAATAACACGACGCGTTATTACTGCGCGAGTCGGTGTTACGGACAATCGAGAGTGGAAGAAACGACCTTTCCTCTCGTTGCAAGGTAAACTACGATAGCTCGACACCGACAAATTTATGGGCTCATTGGCAGAGCGCGCGCGGGTGGCGGTTGCACCTGGGCGAGACAGAGTGAGCGAGAGTCAAAGCGCGAGGAAGGGGGAGGAAGGGGGAGGGGGGGGGGGGGGTTGGAATAGATATAGCGCGGGATAAAAGTGAAAGGATTGTATAACCTTGCGTTTACCGAGATCTCGTCGCGAGAGTTGTATATTATGCTTCGCACGGATTCCGCAGCTGCCCACTGCGCGGATCGTGCGCGCGAACACCAACGACTGGTACCACTACTAACTGTCGCTAATGCCCGCGCGACTACTGCGAGAACGGCCGATAAACTACGCTCCCGGGAGTCCGGCAGGTTGTCGACACTGCACCCGGGATTCTTACATCGTGCGCGACGAATTACAAATTTCTTCGCGGTTGGAAATCCATGTAACATCTTTTTTTTTAATAAAGTATATTTTGTTTTTAATTCTGCAAAATTGTGACACGAATGTATTTACTTTATTTACGAATTTATTTTACAAATTTATTTTGTCTATTTTAGTAATAACATTTTTCTCTTATCAATACCCTCATAACACCGGACGGAAGGTCATTCGTAGTTACCATATGGGACTCTAAAAGTACCCTTTTCAATGATCAGTCTAACGTCTAACTTTTACAGGCTTATTGCTAAGATTAGCATTCAATAACGATTGGATTTTTGGACATCATAAGCGTGAAAATGGAAACATAAGTAGGGGACTTTAGTGTACTAAATGGTCACAAATGGACCCTTTGGTGTTGTCAGGGTAATGTCAACAATTTCTCACCGTCTAGGTTACACGTGAAGCGTATTTACAAAAAAAAAAACAAAAAAAATCCATGCGGCATGAAAAGAACGTCCGAACGTTTTCGAAAATTGTACAAACGTATATCGCGCCCGTGCGCCGAGTTAGCTCGTCTCGTCTCGTTTCGTAACGAAAATTTTCATTCATCGCGTCGCGACGGTAGACGCGACAGGTTCTTAGCCCGGATGACGCCTCGTGCAATCGCTCGCTCGCGGCAGCAGCAGCAGCGAGGAAGAACGTCGAGCGGCGGTGGCGCGAACGCGCGTTATAGAAAGCGGAGAGGACAATCCGAGCGAAACCGTCTTTTCAAGAGTCATTTCCAAGTGAAACGTCGGCGGTTAAATCGTCGCCCGAGACGGAATTCATTGTGTGTTTACGCCTGTCGTCGACAGCGGTTGAAATATGCTAATCGCACCGAGAAACGTTTTGTACAACGTTTGCCGGGTACCAAAGTGTTTCTCGACTCGGGCGACGCGTTCGGTGTATAATTAGCCGGGGGGATTTTCACCAGGAATTTCGGGGCAAGGCTCTTTTTCGATTTTTCGACTTGCACATCGGAAATGACTCGGATGTCTAGTCGCGATCGTAGGCAGCGCTTTACGACGAGCCCTTCCTGCGTTCGAGCTCGACTTTTAATCCGTAGGTGTCGCGCTCTCCTCTCAATCGCTCACCTTGTAAGGTTTGAACATGCGTCGCAGCTCTCCGGACTCGTTCAGCCGCTCGACCGCGTCGGCGTTCTGGAAAAAGAAAAAACGAAGTGGACGTTTGAAACATGATCGATTTAATTAATAAAGTATAATAATGATGATAATAATAATAATACGAATAAAAATCAAAGCATAATCCCTGATAACACCGGATGGAAGGTCATATGTAGTTAAGAGTCCATATGGGACTCTTAAATTACCCTTTTCAATGATCAGTCTAACTTTTACAGGCGTAATGCTACGATTAGCAATCAATAACGATTACTTTTTGGACATCATGAGCGTGAAAATGGAAACCCCCAGTAGGGGACTTTAGTGCACTAAATGGTCACAAATGGACCCTTTGGTGTTGTCAGGGGGTCAGGGCATCGGAATTGGTGTCCGCAAGATTGCGCTGATATCTGCAGTCTAACAGCACAAATCTACATAGTGACGTCCACAAGACACCGAAGCCCAACAAAAATTGATCCCTGAAAATAATTGTCACGGTGGTGACTGTCCACTCAAAAAAATGTATGGTCCATTTTGTTATACGACATATTTGCCTGAGAGGACAACAATGCTTTTATGGTTCTCGCGACGATAATTAATGTCACCGGCATTATATTATGGTAACTGTCACCTATTCGTATAGTAAAATTCGCTACATTTGGCATTGTTGTGTCCCATGGATTTTTCTCAGTGTCGAATTTATCGAATTCACGGGATTTCGAAAAGTTTCACGCTGGATTGGATATCCCACGATTCGCAGCGGGCAACGCGAGATAACGTGACGCGAACAGATAGGAATGCAGTCCCTCTTAACGCACGCGAGAAACGCACGCGTACGGAGCTCGTGTCGCGTCGATGTGCCAGGTGTCCGTGCGTCTGTCTGATCTGCGTGTGCTTGTGTGTGTCTTTCTGTCTATGTGTGTCCTATGTGTGTCTGTGTATCTGTGTATCTGACCGTCTGTCTATGTGTGTGTGTGTGTGTCTGTTTATGCCCGCGAGTCCTTTCGCGAATGCCGCGGCGCGGGCTGGGCAGCTCGCTTCGGTTTTATCTAGGCAACGCCGAGCGCGCGCGCCGCGGCCTCACCTCTCTCGCGGCCTTGGATCGAATAGAGCTTGACATTTCACTTACGCGTGTATCTACTTTCCCGCCGACTCTCGCGATTGCCTCGAAAGTGTCTGCGCGATATTAAAAAAATATATATGTATATAATAATAAAGACCTACGATCCGTGGACTGTGGAGTTGGGAAACGATCCCTTCGCTGTCCAATCGTCTCGAATCGACGAAAATTGTCGAAAAGTTCGTAACTTTGATTTTTTTTTTCACGTTCTACTGATATTTTTCTTTCAGCTCGCCCGTTCAGCTCCCTCAGTCAGCTCGCCCGTTCAACTCGCTCGCTCAGCTCGCTTATTCAGCTTTTCTGTTCAGCTTGCTCGGCTCGATTATTCAGCTTTCCTGTTCAGCTCGTTCAGCTCGCTTATTTAGCTTTCCTGTTCAGCTCGATCAGCTCGCTTATTCAGCTTTCCTGTTCAGCTCGCTCAGCTCGCTTATTCAGCTTTCCTATTCAGCCCGCTCGTTCATCTCGCCCGGCCAGCACGCTCGTTCAGCTCGTCCAGTCAGCTCGCCGGTTCAGCTCGCCCATTCAACTCGCTCATTCAGCTCGCTCGTCGCAACCACGCGGCAAAGGTATCGCACGTGAACAGACAGTTGCTGACGCACAATCGGAGTATCCGCACCCGACGAGGAGCTTGTGACGCGATCGCAGCCGCTCGATAACGTAACCAGCTGTTGCCGACAATCGGCGATCGCCGAAAAGACGCGCGCGGTCGTTATACCCGCCCGTTGCCAGTTCTCCACAATGGACGCCCGCGCACTTCGGCCTCCTTTAACTCCCGCAGCCTGAGAATGAAGCGTCTGTCGTTCGTCGACGCCGACGACGACCATTAGACGCGCGTCCCGACGACAGGTGATCTTGACAATGAAGCACCGCGCGCTCAAAGTACCCAGCGCGATGGGTCGCGTGTACTTCACATTCCTTCCGTTATCATTGTCTTCCGTTATAATCGAGAATAGTGAATTACGAGCAACCTTGTATAATAATCAAGGTGACCGACATACGCGCCGGGTCGGTGGGTTGAAACTTTAGGCTGGTTGGGAAGCAGACGGAGAGTTGCGTAATTCATCGACGTGTCAGTGCTCCCAGTTCTTATCGGGCGTTGGAACATATATATGGAACTTGATAAAAATTGAATGAACTTCGCATTTTATTGATTCTTTCGTTTATGAAGCAAAACGTCAGCGTTGCTCTTTGAACGAGCTGCTTTGCATGCACCGAATGCAACGAATGCAGCTAAAGAGGGAAGAGATGGAGCCCGGAAAACAATTGCAATGCAACAAGAGCACCGAACTGCGAAAGTCTGGAGATACAGGTAAGTCAGAGCAGGCACGAAAGATCTTGGAATGGGTTGGAGAAGGAGGAGGTGAGACAGGCGTCTGGTATCTGGAACGTGCGAATTATTCGTCGCTTTGGGTGTGAAGCAGTTCCTCTCGCGTCGCTCGCTCGTTCATTCACAGCTCTCGTCGCGAATACCAAGGATACCTCTTCAATATCTCAAGATTCAGATACGAAAAAAAATCTGGCAGGGACCATTTTCCATTTTACAGAATTTCCACCAGTGTTCTTTTTTTTCACACCTCAAATGTCGTCTTACAGGTTTCACGGTGTCATCGAATTCGTGATTCAAATGCAAATAGCACTGTCAACTTTGGTTGGAAGCAGATTTAGAAACGAAGGAACTTTACAAAGGGATAGATAAGATAATGAGAAAAAATTGTTGAAACTCACCCCAATGTACTGTCCGTCGATGAACAATTGTGGGACCTCGATGGTTTCGCAGCCGATTCGCTCCTTCAGCTCCGTCTGGAGTTCCCGGCTCATGAACATGTCCCTGACCTCGTATTTGACCATATGAGTCTTGAGTATCTGCAGCATCTTGATGCACGCAAAGTACGTTTCTCTCACGATGCTCATCGACGTCGTGTATACGACTATTTTTCCCTCGTCCTTCGCCTTGTAATTCTGGAACCAAAAGTAGCGAGGAGTTAAGAATTTTTCGCGGTGTTCGGTTTGTTTCATATTTCATGCGTTGATTCTCGATTAAGTGCACGATTAATTAAGTGCATTAGTCGCGCATTATCTGCCGAGTGCACTTTTCAGCATATCGCCGTCTCGGTATATCTGATTTGACTTCCTCTCCCTCTCGTTCTCCGGCCTCGTTATCGAAGTGGCTTTTAATGACGATTAATAAGCCGACTCGTGCGTTCCAGTCGCGAGCACGCGGACTCTCGCGGTTCGCACGCTCGTTGCGCGCCCGGGAATCTGCCGTGACCGACCGTGATAATCGAGACCCGCTGCCTGGGAACATTGTACTACTATCTCCGGTGCTCGTTGCCGCACATCGGCGGAGAAACGCAACCGCGTCCGTACGGAAATAATTCTGAGCTCATTCTGGCTTTTCTATATTTTAATTTGGATAAAAATTATCGCGAAAAACATTGCATCGTGTGAGTTCCTTTTTATCGAAAGCGGAGTATTATCAATAAATTAACAAATCATACCAAGGGGGAATTAATCAATTGTACATAGCTCACGATGAAAACTTGATCACCCGATGCAATATTTTCCAGGACGATTTTCAGAAAAATTCAAAAGTAGAGGAGCTAGAATAAAGAGCCCAGAATTACAATAGATGGTCCGTTTGTCATATTTTTATTTGTTAAAACTAGGCTAATCACACGCGCTGGTGCGCGTGCCCGAGATACCTTTTCGCTGCTGCGTTCTTATAAAGCTTTAAAAGGGTAAATCGCAATTAAAAAACCCTTGTTTAGTTGATTTAAAAAAAAAATAGAAATTTCTCGTTTTGCTTGTCAGAAATCGTAGATCTGGCCGCCGGGCCGAAAACCGCCCAAATCGGGGTCACGAAATTTATTTTTTCAAAATATCGACTTCTAACCTATACCATCGTTCTCAAGTCGCATATTCTTCCCCTGAAAACACTGGTTACAACCCTTTTTTAGGTGATTTCGAAAAAAAAATTTTTGTCGAACAGTTTGCCAGAAATCCTAGATCTGGCCGCCGGGCCGAAAACTGCCCAAATCGGCCGTCACGAAATTTATTTTTTCAAAATATCGACTTCTAACATATACCATCGTTCTCAAGTCGCATATTCTACCCCTGAAAACACTGGTTACAACACTTTTTTGTTGATTTTGAAAACAAAAAAAATTTTGGTCGATTAGTTTGTCAGAAATCGTAGTTCTGGCCGCTCCGCTGAAAATCGCCCAAATCGGGGTCACCGCAGGTTAAACAGTGCTGCAGCGCTCATTACGACAAACTGTCAAATCTCGCGCTGTTAAACAACGGAACGGCCGATCTTGACGGTCCACGACCAATGAGAGGCCGAGTTATATTGACAACAATGGTTGCTCATGCACTTTTTAATAGAGGAATGATTTCATCTAATTTCATCGGAAAATAAGGCCAACCAACTGGCGTATGACAGCCGCGTGTATCACGTTCGCGTAACATCGCGCGCCGTACGCGGGATCTCCACGATCCACTCCATGGTGCATTCTTTTATTACGTGCAAAGCCGCGAGAGTCTCGTGGCTCATTATGCGCAAGCGCGCGGGAGAATTTTCCACGCGCTCGGCGCGATCAACGTTGCGAGATCAAGATCGAAATGTGTACCGGGAGCGCACGCGATCGACGATAATAATCGTCGGTGAGCGTGAAATCAAGGCAGTAAGAGAGTTACCACACATCCTATGAACTCTGACGTGAAAAAAACATGCCACTCGGATTTTTTTTCCTATAATGAGGGCATCTCGCATGCGTCAGACCGACTGTCGTCTATTTTCGTTTTTTTCACAGATTTTTCGGTCTTCACAAATTTTTTTTTTTTTTTTACAATCCAGGATTGTAATCACCATCATCGAGTATTTCACGGTCCTCCGAAACTCAACTTGAATTCAATAGCGTCCACATGTTGCGCGTTGCGCAATCGCCGCTCGTGACGTCAGCCATCGAAAACGCGAGTTCGTCATTGTGCTCGACTGTTCGGCGCGAGACGTTCGAGATGTCTCTTGTCCGATGACACGGACAGGCTCGAGGCTTGATATTTTCTCGGCGGAGTTACGAAACTCACGGCTAGGCAAAGGAAGAAAGAGAGACACCGACAAAGACATCGAAGCTTCCTCTTCTTCGACTTTTTCGACGTTGTTGAAGAGACGTCGATTATAGCGCGGATAGCGAGTGAGAGTGAGACGGACGTCGAGTTCGTGATTTTGCTAAATTAACTTTCGCTGCGTGCGTCGTCGTAATATACGACGAGTACGATGATCGACAATCCGTACATTCGGCCCTATACCCATGTAGGTTCTGCCGATAAAGCTGAAACGACCAATACTCGGGCCAATGTTGGGGTGACGATTATCGACTTTGCAACATTGGGCCAATGCTCGGCCAAGTATTGACCCGCCAATTGTTGGCTTGCCGATATTAGGCCAATGCTTGGCCAAGTATTGACTCGCCAATTGTTGGCTTGTCGATATTAGGCCAATGCTCGGCCAAGTATGGATTCGCCAATTGTTGGCTTGTCGATATTAAGCCAATGCTAGGCCAAGTATTGACTCGCCAATTGTTGGCTTGCCGATATTAGGCCAATGCTCGGCCAAGTATTGACTCGCCAATTGTTGGCTTGCCGATATTAGGCCAATGCTCGGCCAAGTATTGACTCGCTAATTGTTGGCTTGCCGATATTAGGCCAATGCTCGGCCTTGTATTGACTCACTAATTGTTGATTTCCGTGAAAGATTATTGAATGTGATTTATTTATACCGCATCAGACGCAGTCATATAATTCTGTAAGTGCTGTACATAGTACATCAAATTGATACTTTACATTAGTCGATCAAATAGACAAAAAGAAATGTATAATGACATGATCGCAATGGCCGAGTGAGCTAAGGCGCAGCGCAACAACCCAAAGGTCCCAGGTTCGATTCCTGACAATGTAAAAAAAATTAAACATTTTTCAGCGATTAAAATGCATCAGAGACGGAATATGTAATTAAAAGTGCAGGATAACTTGATTAAATAAGTACAATTAATTATTTTTTGATAAAATTCATACGGCCGATAATGTCGGCCGACAAAAAGACCGATACTCGGCCGATACTCGGCCGATCCTCGGCCGATCCTCGGCCGATCCTCGTACGCGATACTCGGCCAACTATTGTTGCCAATATCGAGCCGGACTTATCATCCGAGACTCGGGCCGATGATCGGGCCAATATCATATGCCAATGTTGGCAATCTCGGCACCGAGATTGGGCCGATCATCGGCCAAGTCCGATCACCCTTCATGGGTAGCCCGGCACTGATCAGGCCCGGAGAGGGAAGACACGACCATGACCGAAGTCTGACTAGCGCCGAATGTAACACCGTAAATGTTCTACCAGAGTAATTGTCATTGCTGAATTCGTACCAACGTTTCTTTTTTTTTTCACGTTTTCGGACTCGTGCTGCGTTCATCTGCCTCGACGCTTTATCAGTAGGTATCAATTGACTGAATGGAAAATTGAAAATTCCGTAAATTGATACCCACTCAATTTACAATACCGTCAATCTACGTAATTGAAAATTCCGTCCATTTCATTCCCACGTTCCGTTATTTACAATTCGTCGGGCAATTTGCCCAAAAACCTCGTTACACGTGGCGCGAAATTTGTTTGAGCCCCAAACCGCACGTTCGTTAATTGCGTTTGACGAACGAGACGGAATGCGGTGGATCGCCGCGGGTCTCGCGCGCCTTCCGGATGCGAAATTGATTCGCAAAATTTCGTCGCTGACGGTCTCGACCATCATCGGCTTCGCGGAGCGAAAAAATTCCTAAAAAAATAAAAAATTAATCTCGCAGATTTGTGTTGCGGAAATTATCAGAGCAGCGGAGTATTTCAAGATCGCTGTGATCAATGTGGCAACCGTTACCAGATATTTTTCTGAGCACAGCAACGGCAACGACAACGGCTAAAACAGTAGTTGATGCAAGATCGAGTGGATGATGAAGCGCATAACGTGCGTCACGATGCACCGGCTGCTGCACTTCGCTTTTACTGCTCGTCATCATACGCCTACGTGCATATATGTCTATATATACACGTCCATATTTGGACGTAAATATATATGCGCTATATATGTAAATATGCGCGCGTATATCGGTATCTACTCGCGATAGCGGGACGACGAATTTCCAGTTATACGCACCAGTTGTGTTTCACAAGAGAAAATATGCATGTTTCTCTCGGAGCGCGGAAGCGTGCGATGCTGCTGCTGCTGCTGCTCGCGTACCCGCGAGCCGTAATGAAACGATCGAACCGGCCGAACGAAAATGCTCACGCGACTCGCGGCATCGCGTTTTAATTTTTTTTGTTTTATTTTCTTTTATTCTATTTTATTTCACTTCATTTAATTTAATTTAATTTTATTTCCGCGAAACCAGTCGTACAGATTTCTGTTGGTGACAGTATTTCATCACAAATTTTTTTGTTTTATTTTATTTTATTCTATTTTATTTCACTTCATTTAATTTGATTTAATTTTATTTCCGCGAAACCAGTCGTACAGATTTCTGTTGGTGACAGTTTTTCATCACAATTACAATTAATTTTAGAGTGTGAAAGAATTAATTTCAAAACAAAAGCTGCGCGCAATTAAATTGCCTTTGATGACTGTGTATTTTTCAATGTTTTTATTTTTCATTATTACGAGTCATTGATTCATTTAGTATTTTCTTCTGTTTAGGAACCGAAGTGAGTCTCGTTTTCGTCCCACTCCTGTGCACTCTCTTTTTTTCACCGTTATTATCGCCGCTTCGATCGCCGTGCGCGACGAGCAGCGCACCAGCAGCCAGCGCGTATTATAAGGTCGCGGCTCACTCTTGCTATTAGCGAATCGTCGAATTGGACCGGAACGCGAGAAGGAAACTTTCCTCGCGTGGATCCTGGAGCGCGGAGACGCCGAAGGATCAGGCGCGCCCACGCGCGCCCGATCATTTTCGTACCCGACGACGACAGCGGCAATTTCATTCGTCGTTTCCGCGCGCCGCTCAACCGCGTCCACGCGTCGAGCCGATATTAAATCGACCGCGGGATCTCGACGGCAATGATAATCGTGTCGACGCCGGAAAGCCACAAATTGACCGTGTCGACGTGGTCACAATTTGTGAAATTTCGAAAATTTAAAAGAACCGCATTTTTTATGTAAAAAAATAACTATTAAAAATAAAATAAAAAAGGCGCAGGTAAAAATAAAAAAAATAGTGAAATCGTATATAATAAGACTCGTGCATTATCACGATGCTCCCAGGTCAAAGACCGATATAATAATCGCGAGGTCTTCGCCGTGGATCGCAATATATTTCGGGGATCGCGAAGCTGTTATCAGTCGATCGGGACAGCTGATCAAACCGCGCTACGATTAATCACTTCATCGTCACAGACTTTCGCTGTCAACGTAAAATATCGAAGCATGTATCCAAAATTGGATATTTACAACGAGTACATTTTAACCATGAAAAAAAAAAAAAAAAATCGTGTGCTCGACACGGAATGCCCAGTACAGAAAAGCGGACTCGAGGCTGCGCGGCGGTCGCGGTGAGACACGCGGAACGCTCGACCGACCGAGCGTGCACCGAATCTACATTCCCTCTCGTTTTTTTTCCCCTCGTTTCTCACAAGTATAACTCCGGTGTATATATTATATACGACGCGCCGAGTGCACCGCGGTTTATCGCTGAGTGAGTGGGACTCATTCGGTAATTGTTATCTTTACGGCGAATTGCACTGCGCGCGGACCGCGGCACTGTGTTATTTTGCATCGTGACGAAATGTCCGCGCGCGTGTCCCACGCGTTTCCCGACCGATTGCGCGTGCGCGTTTCGTTCGGGGAAAAATCGCGCGCGCGGCCAATGAGCGACTGTGACAACGCGCGGCATTTTTTTTACGCAATAGTATTTTTATTCAATATTTTTTATCGTAACAGCTGTATTTTTATGCAATAGCATTTTTTGTTAAGCCAAAAGGCACTGATCAGGCCTGGACAAGAATGTCATGGCCCTGACCAGGGTCTGACTAGCACCCAATGTAATGCCATAACATTTAGTACAAGGGTACGTTTTATAGTCCCATCAAATTGGAATAACTCTTGATTCGGTCAGGTCGAACGACGACGAGTGGGGGAAAAACATGAACCCGGGGAGGAGGGGGGGGAGGAGAGATCATAACCCCTGCTCGGCGATTAATTCAGAGTCGATGTCACCGTGAGCAGGTCGGTTACACTCTCGTCGTCGTCTTCGTCGTCTCCGTCGTCGTCGCGCGTTAATGATCGCTCTTGCTCTACCCGCCTCACACGAACAGACGTCCGCGCTGGCGATTTCTCCGCAACTGGGATAATGTTACGAGAGATCAGGTCGCCCCGTCGTCGTCGCCCGTCGTCGTCCTCCTGCCGACTGGAATTTACCGTTAAGAAGCTGCGCGCGAGCCAAACGCTACGTGCGATACGTACAAAATACTCGAGAGCCCGGAGGGAAAGACACATCCACGGGAGTAGAGTTTCCGAGCTCGGAACTCGCGACGTTGAGCGTCGACTGTCTTTCCGCCTGTTCGGAGCGAAACGAATCCACGGACGAAACGAAGCGTTTCCGAATGCTCTCTAATTTTTTTTTTCTCTCGGGTTTCGAATTCTCGAGGAATTGGCCCGACCGATCCAGATCGGCTCCAAGAGAGTCGAACTGGATTTTGTATAAACCCGATGAAATCTGAGCGAAAAAAACTGGCTTTCAAAGTGACGATTTTGGAAATAAAATTAATTTGTCAAATAAGATTAATTCGCCAAATGGAATTAATTCGCCAAATAAAATTAATTCGCCAAATAAAATTAATTCGCCAACTAAAATTAATTTACCAACTAAAATTATTTGACAACTACAAACAATAATTATCGAACGCAATTCTAACGCCAAATCCATCTGGACAACAGCAACCTAATTAACCGACGACCCAGTCCCGCGCATGCGCCAAATTTTGACAGCCGGACGAAAAAAGAAATAAATAAAAAACATTCGAATTTTTCAAAGTGACGATTTCGGAAATAAAATTAATTTGTCAAATAAGATTAATTCGACAAATAAAATTAATTCGCCAACTAAAATTAGTTTACCAAGTAAAATTATTTTGACAAATACAAACAATAATTATCGAACGCAATTCTAACGCCAAGTCCATCCGAACAACAGCAACCTAATTAACCGACGACCCAGTCCAGCGCATGCGCCGAATTTTGACAGCCGGACGAAAAAAAAAAAAAAAAAACATTCGAATTTTTCGTCGGCGAAATTATCGTCGCCGCCGGGCGTCGGTGAAAGTCGCCAAGGATTATCCACAAATGTCACAGCAGCGAACGGCGTCTCCTCGTGACTGTGCCGGCGCGCTGCTAACTACACGACGCGGGCGTGCTGTAGCTGTTTAGCGCGTTCGGTTTCAAAAGAAGCGGGTTGGCGATGGAAGCCGCGCCGTAGGGATGAAGGGGGAGGGTGGGAGGCGCGAGCGCGGGGTCCGCGCTCTGTCATTTGTGTAATAGCGGAGTCCGCGCAACGTTACAAAGAGAAAGATTTACTCTTTCGCTGGAAGCGCGCGGAACTGACGGCTACGATTCGCTTTTTCGCGGGAATCCCACGAGGCTTGCTAATCGCTTCGTTACCGAAATGATACACCGACTGTGTCAACTCCAGACGCAAACGACTTTAACTCCAGACGCAAACAACTTTAAATCCAGACGCAAACGACTTAACGAAAAATTCGATTCGAATCTGTTGTCTTCAATGAAGTTACCCGCATTACCCGCTGCTCCACTTTGCCCCGGTCGCCACGCCGGGGCGTCGGCGCGCAACGCGTTACGATGGAAAGTGAGAAAACTCGTTTTGTCGACATCGTCGTCGTCGTCGTCGTCGTCAAAGCGGTGAGACGGGAAAATCGCGATCGTAATATGTCGCGTGTACGTAATATGCGCGGCGCATGCGCAATTTAATCATCGAGATTGGCGGGGTTGAGACACCAACGAGTGTTGATAATTTCCCAAGTAGGGTTTGACGTAATTTGATATTGTCAATATTTTAACGTGCGGAAAGCTCCGCATGTTAAAATAGTTCGCTCGGTTTCGCTCCGGGATTCCGTTTTCCAGACCCGGAACCCACAACTAATTAACGCGCGAATACCAAAACGCAAACGCAAAATTTGTGTCTTCCGCGAACACCAATCGAGCGGCGCGTGTGTCGGTCACGAGCTGCATATATGCATAGCCATATGGACTGTAAATGAAGTTCCTCAGCAAGATTTCGGCGAAAATGGAGAGCGTAATTTAAATCCTCCCCGCTCCCTCGCTCCAAACGTGTGGTCGGATCATTACGACTCTGCCTTTTGGCGATTCGCCGAAATTTTCAACGAGCCGGAAAATTCACGGAAAATATGCGCCACGACCGCGAAGCTTCGAGGAAATTATTCGCGGCAGCGGGATCGCGATATTTCGTCGCGATCCTGTTGCATATGAACGACGTTTTTGCTGTGGTTGAGTTAACCTCTTTTCGCCTCTTTTCAAGGTTACGTATACGTTTGACAGATACAATGAAAGGCTTCCACCGCAACTAACCCCAAAATAATACGAATCACGTTTCAAGATTCGATAAAGAAAAATAATAAAAAGAAATAGTCGTGATTTCAATTTTTGTGCGAAATTTTCGCGAAGCTCTCACCGCGCTCGTACGACGCGACACTCGAAGAATCGCGCAGCCGAGAATACCAAGCAGCAGCCCGGCGTAGGGGAGAAAGCCGAAGCCCAACATTTTCCTCGGCTCCGCTCGACGGATCCGTGGAATATGGGCGCCGAAACGGGGGACCGAAAAAACTCGCAACTTTTCAATTTATCGCGGAAACGATCCATGTAGCTTCCCTTCCATTGTGCCGCGTATCTATACATATACATGTATATATAATGTGCACACCGAATTGGGTCGAGGGAAGCTACATGGCCACACGGGATTCTTTTGTCGACGGGGAGCTCGCGAGGAGCTCGAAGAATTTTTGGCTTTGTGAGAAGAAAAAAAAAAAAAAAAGAAGCAGGCGGTGAATTCGTCGCTCGCTTCGATCGCTGCCAAAATTATTTAAAAATAATGAATTTTCGCGTTTTTCGTGTCGAATTTTTTATTTTCAGGACGAATAACGATGCTTTTCGGAATCAGCGAAACATTTGCCAATAATTTTCTCAAAAAAATTTAAAAAAAGCTCGATCGCTTCATCGCTTTTTTCTCAATCGAATTGCACATCTTTGGCATCGATCGCGCCGTTCCCATTAATAATCCGCGCTCGTTCCCCATCGACATTCGAAGGAGCAAAGGAAAAACCAGCGGAGTTGCCAATCGACGTCAAACGCTGCGAGGAGCCCAGATCACGACGCGCCTTCGTTTTGACTGATCGTCCGAGAGCATCCTCGTCGCCGCTTTCCCCGGCTCGTTATTCCCGACGCGGCCGACGGAGTCGGCAATCTCCGCGCCGATTTCCGTAAATCCGCGGACAGCGTCGCGATTTCCTCGAGTGTCCGGCCTCGAGTGTCCGGAGAGGCCGAGATCGTCGCCACCGGGTGGGCCGGGTCTACGGGTCGTTCCACCTCAAGCCGTCGCCCCCGAAAATTCGCCCCTCGATACAAATAATATTATCCGGCGATGCGGATCGTCGGATCATTTCGAGAGTCGTTCCACGATTTTCCGACGCTGAGATATCGTTTTATTTCATTCGCACAATTCAGATAATAAAATTCATGGAAAAATAGAATCAATCAATTTTTCAACTTGACATGAAACGTTTGATAAGCGACCGTTCTCCGATAATCCTCCTCCCTCCCCCTCGCCCCTCCGTCCGTTTGCTCGTTTCAGATATTCGATAATATCGGACGCGTCGGTGTGAAATTAAATTATCGACCGTCGATAATCAGGTTCGAGGGACAAATTTCGCTTGACCTTTGGGGACCTCCGACCGTCCGTTTGGCTAGACTCAGCAAAATATGTCCAACGCACTTTTCGGTTACCAACATTCCATTAACATTCCATTATTTCCGTCGATTATCGTCAATGAAGGAAAATTTCACCTGCGCCGCGGGGCGACCGGTCAAATGGACTCGTAAACGTATTTCGAAAGTTCCGTCGTCGTCATGTTGCGTTCGCGCGTAACTATACGACGAACACGTGAGTACGTAACGTATTCCGCAAAGGAGACAGCGCGGAGCATCGACGTGCACTGGAATTCCGTCGAACTCGTCGTCGCCAGGTGCGTCGAGCACTTCGGCGACGCACTCAAACGCGCACACGGAGAGTCGGGAGTCGCGCCAGGAATCCCGATGGTAAATAATACACGAGGACTTTCTTGCACTTGGCGAAATGCTTGATTATTCATGCTGGACTCTGAGTATTCATGTGTCTATATACACATAAATTTTATATATATGGCATATATACATATATAAATCTACGCTCACTCGGGACATAAAGCTGCGAAACGACTCGAGAGGCAAAATGTCATTGGCCTCCTCGCGGCGAGAACAGGGGGAGGGGGGAGGCTGGGCGGGGAGGGGGGGGGGAGAGGGGCGAAGGCAAACGGTGCGCGCAATCTCTCGCCGCACGAGTGACTCTCGTATCGCCGTCGAGCGCCGCGCAACACGTCGATGTATCCGCCAAAGTAACCGGTATACGTGAACAAGCGCGAGTCACTCGTGTGGCACGGATTTCGCATTCGATGAGTTGCGCTGAGAGAGAGAGAGAGACGGAGAGGCTTATAGGCGGATAGATGGAAACCCGAGTCGTCGCTGCGGTCACACCGGCGACGTTCTGCAATTCGAGGGATTCGAGGAATTCGACTTGAAGGAATTCGAAAGAACCGCCGACAGCGGATATACGGACGTTCGAACGAATGTTCGACAGGGCAACGAATTCTATGATAATGCCGTGATAATATCTAACGGTTCTCACCGTGGTAGAAAATCCGTGGGTCTGACCAGGGCCTGTCTAGTGCCGAGTGAAACACGCCGTAAAATTTCTTCGGCGACGTCCGAAGCTCTTGAATCGTTCGTCGCCGAACCTCGGAACGAACTTCCGCAAAGACGAGCGGAAAGCAGAGGCGATAAGACAAGACGACGAGGAGAAGGAGCGAAAAAAAGTGCGACAAGGACAAACGAGGAATCGGCCGCTGTCGCTGTGGGATAAAAGACGGAAGAGATAGCGCGATTGGCCGATGCGCGGAGATAAAACCGAGGGAGAAATGCGCCCGGATCAACGGGAGACGGACGGACGGACAGACGGACGTCAGCGAGAACGATCGACGTTGCGATGTGCTATATATTTACCGGTGTCTAATCTCGGGTCTCGTGGCTGCGATTGTCAACATTCCTTTTTTTTTTTTTTTTTTTTCAGTGCGGTATGCAATACGTTTTATCCGAAGTTTGCGGAACTCGCAGCGGCTGCTGCAGCAGCGGCGAATTCACCAGCAGCGGCGAATTCACCAGCAGCGAGAACGCAATTTTCCAGCGAGCAACAAGTGCGTTGCGCGCGGCCGTAAAAAAAAAGGTTACCCAATCAACGGGCGTTGCGACAGCGAGAAAGGAGCCGCGCGCGTCGCGCACTCTCTTTGCCTGGACAACGACTGCGGCGGGGCCGAAGAGGGGATCGACCGCAGCGACAGTCGTTGGCAGCGGTGGAAAAGGTTTTTCGCGAAAATAGAACCAACGAGTTACAAATTTATTTTTGCGTTTTTTTGTGAAGGTAAAAAAATGCAAACTGCTTGGTGACAATGTAAAAAAAACTAGTTTTTTTCGATAAGAGCTCGCTCTTATCGACAGGGCTGCACGGATGCTCAGATGGCGCTCGAAACCCTTTAAAACTGAAAAAAAAAAAATAAGCAGTGACGGTGGCTGCGTATCCACATCGTCTGGTGCGTCTGCGCAGACGCAAATGCGCACAGCAGGCGGAGAGACGCGGCCAGGACGTTCCACGTGTACGTTATAATCATCGCTAAATGCCAGCGTTTTGTCGCCTCGCCGACACGTGGACGCTCTCAATTAGCGAGCGCGTCCAAGCGGAGTGGCGGACGCAGCTGCCGACGCGGTAAACGCGACGTTTCAGCCGCGAGGCTCGACGTCGATCTCTCTTCCCCCGCGTTCGCCATATTGGTGGATTTTTCCCCTCAGCGAAACCTCAGCAAAAAATATCGCATAAGATGAGACAATGATAAGACACAAAAGATAACCTCCTCCTCCCCATTCGCGGGTAATCATCCTCATCCTCGCCAGGAACCTGCAACACGATGACGAACCGGAGCCGAGGAAGAAAAAAAAAAAAAACGAACGGGAACAAATTGTCCTCCGCACGCCCCGCGACCCCGCGAACCGTTTGTCCTTCCAAGGACGGAGGCGCCCAATGGCCGTTGCGGCTGATTGTGAGTGCAAGACGACGTCGAGGTCAGCCCCACGTGGCACGCGGTTATTTACGTCCTCCGGGCAGCGGCCAACGAGTGACAAAGTAACGAGTCGCCGAGGATGCTGATTCATGATGCGACGAAGACGAAGGCTCGGATGATGCGGAAGACGCTGAAGAGTCGGGAAAAGACGCTAAAGACTCGGAAGACTCGGTATAGGCGCCAACAGACGCGTATCTCGCTTCTCGAAATACGTCTCCGGGAGCTTTGTCGGAATTTCCTACTATGTGACTCCCGTCCCATTCCATATCGCCGTGGGCTGCCAACGCTGCCGCTGTGCGTCGGCCTCTTTGACCCGCTTTCTCTTTTCCCACCCGATTTGTCTCGCGCGCGCGCGCGCCCGGACACGCCAACGTCAGTGGTTGCGCGCAAAAACGCGCGTTTTCCGTCAACCGCGAAATTTACCTCCCGCCTATTACCCGTTCCGGGCGCATGCGCACACGCGCCACGGTTTACTGTGGGCTTTAACGACCCCTGTGACCCCGCACGTTTAACCCTTCCCGGTTATACTGCAGGGTTAAAAGGACTCCGGAATTATCTTAAAATATACTGTGTAAAGTCTTTGGGCCACTTTAACCCCGCACGTTTAGGTCTATACACGGAGCGAAATAATATGAAAAAAAATCACAATACCCCGAGTTAAAATTTAAACCCTTTAAATACTCTTCGTTGAATCAAAATGGGTAAAATATGCCACTTTTGGAGGTTTATTCAAGAGTCTAGGAACCTCATCACACTCTGTACAACCTAATTGGAAGTCCAAGAAGGTTCAAGCAAAAAATGTCAGTCCCGCAGTAGTCTCCGTCTACTCGAATTGGGTAATATCTGCCACTTTCGGAGGTTTTGATGAGTGTCAAGAACCTTGCGGGACTACCACATTTAGGTTTTGAAGAGGGTCTAAATTTGAACTCGGGTTTGTGGTGGCAATTGGGAAATATTCCGGAATTTTTTGCGATTTTTCCCATCATACTCGTGGACGTATAAAATAAATTTTCTGTCGCATATTCCTACAAGAATGGAAAAAAATAGCCAGTTTTCCGAAGTGTTTCTAAATTTCCACACGAGTTTTATTGCCGTATTTTTCTTTTCGTGTACTTTGGCTCTGACTCCAAATGATTCTGTACCGTCGACATTCTGAGCGCTCGCTCGTCGTTTGACAACTTGTCGGTGCCTCGCGCGTACCTCGATCGCCCCGGACCTCCCGGGCTGCCGGTGCTCCGGGTTCTCCCGGGCGACACGCGGAAACGCGTCGTGCGCGCCTCATCGCTCGCTCGCGACGCACGAGGAGAACCGCGAGGAGAACAAAACACGCGTCGCGAGGCTCGCGCGCATCCTGCTTCCTCTTTTTATTTCCATCGCGAGAGCCGCTCTCTCGCCACAACGGAGAACGATGAGACCCCCGCGGGCGGCTCTCCCGCGGCCCGGTGAAGTAGGTCGTCGTCGTCGTCGTCGTCGTCGCGAGAGTAGCGCACGCGCGCGAGAGACTCGAGACGTTTTTTACGTGCCGCCGCGTGTGCCGCGTGTGCCGCGCGGCACGACTGCAGCGACAGATGCGAAAATATAGTTTGGCGAAAATCATTTTGTGGCAAATCTTTTTTAATTTTTAATTACATTTTTTATTTTGATTCCTTAATTTATTCATTTTTTTTCCTCACTGCTAATACGGTAATTTCTCTCCGTGACATTTTTATTTTTAATACATTTTGTCTTTTATTTCTTAATTTATGAAATTTCATTTATTCCTCGCTATTAATACGGTAATTTCTGAAAATGTAGTTGGGGCGATACTTTGGCGAAAATCATTTTGTGGCAATTTTTTTTTCATTTTTTAATTACATATTTGTATTTTTGTTTCCTAATTTATTAATTATTTTTCCTCACTACTAATGCAGTAATTTCTCTCCGTGACGTTTTTATTTTTTAATACAATTTTCTTTTATTTTTTAATTTATAAAATTTTATTTTTTCCTCACTATTAATACGGTAATTTCTCTCCGAGAAATGTGACATTTTTATACCTTCTCTCCGCGTCAAAGCAACGTCGGAAAATTGTTACACACACAGCCGCAAATTATCTAACGCGCGGTGCGAGACATTAGATCGACGTCTCTTACGTAAATTCCTTCACCGTCACCGCGCGCTCGGCCACGCGGTTCTCTCTTTGCCTCTCTTCGTTTAGCTGTCCAACCGGTGTAGGGGGAAAATTCCCGTAATAATAAACGCTCGCTCGCTCGATCCAGGCCAGTGGAGTTCCACCGTCGCAAACCTGATTTACACGTCCCGGTGCTTGACAAATTTGTTTATCCTTTTTAATTTATTTTATTTTATTTTCCCAGTTTGACTGAACTCAATTAGAGCCAAATGCGAATGGTTCGTTTTGCCATTTTGCTTTTCCAGTCACAAACGACGCGAACGGACGAACGGACGAAAATCAATCGTCGCGCAGTAGGGTCTCGTGAATTTGATATTCGTCGCAGGCGACGCGAGAGGAATCTCGTCATCTCGTGTCTCCCGTCGATCGCGCGACGGGAGTCGCGCGCTACGATCGACGGGCTGATTGCGCCACTAATAATATGAGAGCGAACAGAATATTGGAATAGCGAGCGGGTGGCGCAGCGCCCGCCGCGAGTGCACGTGGCGTGCATGTCAAACGCTCCTATCGCGGTCCTGTGTTTACATATATGTATATAGTCTGTATATACATATATACACACAGGCTGTCCGCACCTCGGGCGTCGAAAGTACCGCGCGGAGCGTAACGTTAGCCGCAGCACTTCGAGTATGTGGGATCGTGACGACTGAGGCGAAATCTGCCACTCTCTCTCTCCTTTTCTCTCGTCAAAAAAAAAAGCGAACCCTCGATGCCGTCAAGTCAAATAAAGAGTCCAATTACTGACCCGAATTTCTAATTACAACTCAAATTATACTTGTCTCGTCTCAGACTCGAATCGTGAACTCACTCGTCGTCGTATTGTTAGTAATATAGGTACGAGAATCCTCAGACCAATCACACGTGACCTGAAATTTGAGTTTGCAAAGATTTGCAATTAATTCTGTGGTCATCTGATTGGTACCCGAATGTGCAAATCGCGAGTTATGAGTCTCGGGCGTATAATTGAACCTCCGATCGCGAACACGAAGCTGAGTTGAAAATTAGTATTTAAAAAAAAAATCCTTGTCCATAATTCACGTTTCATGATCGGTAATTCAATCTGAGCGCAACTGCGTTGGCAATCGATCTTACGATCTGTGATTTGCATCTGATTGTGCAAATCCGAAGTTGCGACACTTGAGGTTGAATTTCATTCCTTTTCTCGTTGCATCCTCGTCTCGGTAATTGAGATATTAATTACCGACCTCAATTGTCCGCTTGTAAATTTTACGATCGTCCGAGTCCGCAGCCGACGAATCGCGAGACGCGTAATATCGACCGAGGCGCGTCGACCGCTGCGACACGATGCGCATCGGTCAAAGTCAATTAAACTGTCATTATCGTCGGCGGCTGCGACGCGTCCGAGCGATTAGCGCGAGCCGAGAGGGAAACCCGAAGCTCAGCGGCTGCGTCGATCCGACGAGGCGTCGGATGTTACGTGAAATCGAGCGAGCGTGAAAAACAATTTTTTTTGTTTTTACCAATGCAAAATTTTCCGGTCGACTTGTCACAGTTTCATTGTAATAAAGTTTCACTGATAACGCGAGAATCGCTCTGATTTCGCGTCCGACGTTGCAGTTCGGTGTCCTCCGCGAGCTCGCACGAATTTTGGGTCACGAGGAGTCCGCGAAATACCGGTTCGAGGGGGGAGGGGGGCCGGGAGGGCCGGTCGACGAGCCGCTACGCGCGTCGAGCGGCTCGCGCTGCTCGTCTTGTTTCCCACACCGAATATCGCGTTGGGGAAACTTTCACGCGACACGGGCATCTTTCCGCGAGCGATACGCTCGTGAATTCTCGGGAGAATGGGACTCACGTGTTCCCCGTCTCGAAATATCGAAAATATATATTTTAGAAATCCATATTTTGTTGCGTCACGTCTCGTGAAAAATTAACAACTTCCAGTTAATAAGAGTAGCGGTAGCGCCTCGTCTCACGCGTCACATTTTTCTTTTTTATACTTGGCGTCGAGACGCTACCGCGTCTCTTGATTTAACCAAAATAATTTTTTGCCTACTTTTTCATTATCATATATAGTAGATGTACCGTTAGTGGTCATTTTTATTATTTTATTCTTCAAAGTATTTTTTTCGTTTAACTAAATGCTGATTTTTTCGAAAAAATTCATATTAATTCACTGAATGGTCGACTGGATGCTTTTTTATGTGCGATTAAATATTATGTTTTATTCGTTTGAATGTTATGGCCACAATTGGCACTAAGGTGGCCAAAAACGGTACGACTACCCTACGGTACATTTTTTTTATTTTATTTTTTTAAATATTCCGAGTCACGTGTTATCAGTGAAAGACAAGGAAAATGAAAAAAACGAAATTCCGTTCTCGGCAGAGAATTATTTTTCCAGCTTCTGTTATTTTTGTCCCTCGAGCGTCGGTCGGTTCTCTTGTCTCTTGATGCCTCGCGAAATTATTTTTACTCGAGTTGAACGCAGGCAGCGTGAAGCGCCGCGGGCAAAAGGCGCGTAAGAGGGACGCAAAGCGCGCAGTTGCGAGCGACTGGAAGGATGTGCCGGGCGCGCGCGGAAGGAGAGTAGCGGCAGGTACGTTCACCTTGAACTTGAGCCTTTGGCCTCGTGCGACTGGGGGAAAGGGGTCGTATGTGGGGCAAATCGCACGCTTCTTGTCGCTCCGTGTGTTCGCTCCGACTCGTGTTCCACCGCTGCCTCTGCGGCGACCGCGCTTCTGTTTACGAATTCTCATCGTCGGGTTTCCCGTATTCGGGCACGCGCCGACTTCTGGTATTCGTCACTTTCTACACGTTAAATCAGGCTTAATTAACCGTTCGTCGCTCCGAATACAAGTAGGAATCGTTTCGTAAAAAACAAGTCTCAACTTCGAAACCGACGTGCCCATGATTTTTACGCCTCGATTATTGAAATGCAAACGCAACATTTTTGGAAATGAGATGGAGAAATCGAATGGTTCGTATTTTTTTTGTGTCCTTCGAATTTATTCCGAATACGTGATTTTTTTTAGAGAGAGAGAGAAAAAGCAATATCGAAATGTCGACGCCACATATTTTCAAGGTCACTTAACCACTGCGGTGTCCGATCGATTGCATTGCATAACGATTGGATACATTGAGCTGTCCTCATTCCCAATTCCTCGAAAATCCGGTGACCGCAGCTTATTCGAGCAATTATCGCCACAGAAGTTACCGCAGATCTCGTTGTCTTCCGTACACACGACCTGCGTATGCAAACGATCATCGGGTAACTGTTTGTCGTGGCTCGACATGCAAATTTCGGAAGGTCGAAAACACTACCGGGAATTTCGCGGTGGTGGAATGGAGCGCCACGCGAGTTTGTGTTTTCTGTGCGGGGACTCAAAGCAAACTCGTCATAAACAGTACTAGATTGCTTCTCGTGCTTCGAAGACTGTTGTTTGTATTGCCCGTGGCTACGTAGCAGAACGATTCGACGTTATCTCTGCACCGTGTCCCCGTGTGTCCTTGTTAAACTAAACTTTGTTCCAGTTACCCGCACTCTACGTGTCGTCCGAACGGGTCCACGTTATTTCCGGACCAGTCCGAACTGGTCCACGTTACTCCGGACTAGTCCGAACTGGTCCGTGTCATTCCGGAACAGTCCGAAATGTTCCACGTCAGTCCGGAACACTCTGAACTGGTCCACGTCGTTCCGTACCTGTCCGAACTGTTCCACGTCATTTGTGACTATTCCTAGCTGGTCCATGTCAATTCGGACCAGTCCGAATAGGTCCGAACAGATTCGAACAAGTCCGAACGACGTAAAATCGTATAGGTTCGAACGACGATGAAGCGTACAGGTTCGAACGATGATGAAGCGTACAGGTTCGAACAACGATGAAGCGCACAGGTTCGAACGACGATGAAGCGTACAGGTCCGAACGACGATGAAGCGTACAGGTCTAAACGACTCTAAATCCGCCAACAAAACATCGTCCCCGCGGTGGTCAACGCACCCTCGTTATCTAACCCGAGCCGTCCGACGAGCAACGGGCGCAGTACGTGTGCCGCTCGATGACGAACGGAGGAATTCCAAACATGGTTCTGGGCACCGAGTACGAACCGCGCGGCGTGACACTTGAATTTCCTCGGTGTCCGCGCTGCCGCGGCGCGCGAGCGCCGATATCGTTCGACGTTATTGGATTTACCGTTATCAACGGAGAGAGACTACGGCCAAGCAGGCAGGAGGCAGGCAGGCAGTCCGGAGTCGGCGATCCGTTCCGCATCGGCGACGAAGCCGCATACGCGACGTCGCTGACATCGCTCGCGTGCGTTCGGCGACCGCAGCGCGCGGGCGCACCGCGCATCACGGCCGCGCAGCCCGGAAACTGGGAAGCGTTTTCCTATTGCACACACACGGACCGCAAATGTCAGACGAAGGTCCAGGCGTCGCACCGGCCGTGACGACGCGCCGTGACAGATAACAACACCGCGCGTGCGCGTCCGCGCACGCGAGTGACGCCAGCGTCGCGCGCGCGCGGTGTCACGCTATTGGCACCCTGGAATCAGCGCGTGCGCAGGAGTCTCGTGCGCGCATGCGCACCGCGCGCTCTCGAACTGTAAAACCGTCGGGAGCCGAGTGCGGACGCGCAGCCGCGTATGACGTCGCGCGGAGCCCGCGCGCGAACCGCGCTGGTAGGCGGACACGCGGAGACGCGCGTCTTGCACGCGAGAGCGAATCCTGGGCGGACGCTGATACGTCGCGACGTCGCGGCGAGTGCACCTGCACGCGCCGCATCGATTGGAACGCGACGTGACACGACGTGTGTTATGTCTGTAATACATATATGAGGAGGAGGAGGAGGATGAGGATGATGAGGAAGAGGGTTGGGAGGAGGAGGGAAAGAGGACGCGACGCAGTTTCCCGTTGCGGTTTCGACGCTGATGATCACCGCGATTGAAATGTATCGGGCTTCGTCGAAACGCGACGCTGAGACTCGCGGCGCCGTTCACCGACCAACCCGACACCTGATCGGCATTACGAATTATCGACTCTGGCTCCCGTGCTGCTGCCGTCGACCTATCTATACGCTGGTCCAATGATGTCCGTGTGTGTTTGCGTTAGTGTGTGCGCGGTTGCGTCAATGGGTCGACGGCGGGATGAACCGGAAGGGGCGGTAATCAGATATCCCGAGCGTTGTGCGTGTCGCGAGGATCACCGAGGCGTGGGATAATTTTCCCGTGATTTTATCACTTCGTGTATCTGTTTCGGTTTATTATGAAAGAAAAATATAATAATAAAAGAAATAAAAATATTGTTGGAGGTTTTGGGGAAGTCAATGTCGATTGGCCAATGAAGGAACGAGAATTGTGTCGTGTCACCCCGGTCGCCTCCACACTGGAAGATTAGAACCCGTTGGATTGGAACGCGGCTCGAGTGATGAGAAACGGCACCGCGAACGACAACCGTATCGCAGGTGCAACGAGATTATATCGTTGTATATATCCGCTGAAACCGAGTCTTCGAGCAGATCGGTCCGATATATGTGCAGCACGTGATACGCGGTATCGTGTCTCGAGTGTCTCGTTGTCATCGCACACTCGTGTCATCGCGCCGGACGCTCGAATTTACGACGCGAATAAAGCCCGAGAGAGATACGGATCTCGAGGCGTTCGGCCTCCCGGGGTGACATTGATAATTCTATTGCGTTTCGAGTGTCGCCGTACGGTCGTCTAATGTCCGCACGCGTCACGAGGACGAAGACACAACACGATTTCTCGGTACACGGAAGACGGGGTCGTTGATGCAATTTTCACATTCGAAGGACGATTAAGTTTCTCTACCAGCTCAAATACCAATCCAATTCCCAGGTACACTGAAAAAAATTAATAGTTGTGATTACCAATCGTTGGTCAGAGCTACCAATATTTTAGTAACTGCAACCAATTTTTTGGTAGGTCGAACCAATGATTGGTAATCGCAACTACTAATTTTTCACGGTGTACAAAATCTGCTTGATTTCAATTATCACTTCGACACGTAAAATTATAAGCATCAACCGAACCGAGATCTTTTCGCAGTGACTGAACCTCTTATCCATATCTGGCGATCATTCAAGTTTTTCAGTGAATCACACTCTTGCAGCAAACAAGACGTCTCTCTAATTGGTCTAACTGATTATCAAGTGCAACCGATATGCGAAAAAACAAATGATAACGAACAATCGAACGATGACGAAAAATCAAATGACAATCCGAAATTCAACGACAAAAAAAGTGCAGATACGAACCTTCGCCGAGGGTTTCTGCAGAAACGTCGCGATACCAGCGCGCACGCGGTTCTTGACCCCGCGCACGGTGCCCTTGGCGCTTCTGATAGCCTCGCGATCGAGGATCTTGTAACCAGCGAAGAATTCGTCGGGATCACGCGCGTCGCCGTCCTTGCCCGTCTCGTCGTCGTTCGCGTCCGGCTGATTCTCGTTTATGTGAAACTTGTAGAATCTGTCGTCGTCGTAGAGATACTTGGCGCCGGTTTTCCGATTGTAATTCGCGTACAAGACGGCGGCGGCGCTCTCCTCGTCCAGCCGATCCTGCTCGCGCTTGCGCTCCTCGTACGTGCACTCGCGAACGACGGGAGACGCGACGCGTCCGTTCGAGGGTGCGGGACTCCTGGCACGCGGCGTCGACGACGCCGTCGACAGGGACGACGACGCCGCGGACGGCGACGGCGAGACGCTCGGCGAGGTTCCGCGCGTCGAGGCGGAGCCCGAAATCGACTCCGGTGTTGCTGCTGTTGCGGCGACGACAACGGCGTTGCCGTTACCGTTATTCCTCAGGTTCATTTCCTCCTCACCAGAATTCTTCGCCTTCGTCGCGTTGACCTTGACGTTGTTGTTATTATTCTTGTTGTTTTTGTTGTTGTTATTGATAACGTTGCTGACGTTGTTGTTATTGTTATTATTATTCACGTTGCTGACGTTGTTGACGTCGTTGGCGTCGTTGCTCTTCGCGCCGGCGTCGTTCTCCAGGTCGGCGGTGACGCTTCCAGCGTCTTCAGCAACGACGATCGGCGCGGCCGTCGCCTCCTCGTCGTCGTCGTCGCCGACGACCTTGACCCCGTTAACCCGGACGCCGTCGGCGTTGAGCGAGTCGCAGCTGATGTTGCTCTCGTTGTCGTCGCTGTCGACCTCGGCGCCGCTGCTGGTCAAACTTCCGGTGCGTTCGTGCTGCTGCCGTTGCTGTTGCTGCTGCTGCTGTCCAGCGGCTGCGCATGCGCGGCCGCTATCGGAGTCGCCAACGCCGCTGACACCCAGCAGAACGGTACTCGAGTTGTTCTTCTTCTTACGCGGCAACGGCGGCGGCGTGCCGTCGAGGTCGCTGCACGTGCCGCTGTCGAGGGTGTCGCTCGGCGAGCACTGACCACTGCTACCACCGCCCAACGACGTCGACGTCGTTGTCGTCGTCGCGCCGAGCGAATTCCGGAAGGATCCGTAGTAGAAACACGCGCCGTTGCGGCTCGCCGAGCCCGCGTTGATGCTGTCGTGTCGCTGCACCATCTCGTCGCGCTGCGGGATTATCCTGGCGCTTGCGCAGTCCGCGTCGCTACCGTTCGTGACGCTTATGCGGACGCAGCTGCTACTGCTGCTACTGCTGTTGCTGCTGTCAGCGGACGAACGCTCGTCGTTCGCGCTCACTCGCGCGACATCATCGCGTCTTATCGTCGTCGTCGACGACGACGACGTCGACGTCGATAACGACGTGTCGTTCGCGGAACTGTCGTTATCGGCGCAGACCCCGTTAATAGCGCTGTCCTCGTCGGCGGTCAGACGCACCGTCGATATCACGCGGCCGGTATCGATCTCGGGATTTATCCGGATTTTCACTACGTGATGCGCCGATTGGGTGCGCGAAGACGTCTGGCACTGACTCGGAGGCTGACTCTGTTGCTGCTGCTGCGGTTGCTGATGACGCTGGCCCAGGACTGGTGTACCTTGCAGCTGTTGCTGCTGCTGCTGCTGCTGCGTCTCGTAACCGTTCACCGTTTGCACTTCCGGGACTGAGGTTCGCCTCCAGATAGTCGGCGAATTGGCGACGACGCCGGCCGTCGCGTTGCTCCTGCTGCTGCTGCTGGTGCTGCTGCTGCTGCTGGCGGCGGCAGGAGCCGCGGTACCACCGGCACCGACGAATACCGTTGCTCCGGCCGCGTGCTCCGCGGGAAGCTGCGACGCGGTGGGGGCAATGGCCAGGATCGACACAGTCTGACGCTGGCCGCCGCCGCCGCCGACGCCGCGACCGCTATCCGGCGATCCTGCCTGGATCGTAAGAACGTCGCGCCGGCCGGTCGCTGCCGCGCTCGTCTGCTGACGCGGAGATTCTCGAACGGCACCGACGACGCCGCCGCTGCTGATTGTCAGGCTCTTGCCCGGCAACGCCGGACGCATCATCGTGCTCACCTCCTCCATTTTTTCGTCGCTCGAGGCTGCTGCTGTTGTTGCTTCTGCTTCATGCACTTTTTCGACTTTTTCGTCCTTTTCGATTCAGTCGATTTGTTCGAGTGAATCGACGTTTTCGATTTAGTCGATTTATACGACTTATTCGACTTATTCGACTTCTTCGGCTTTTTCGACCTGTTAGACTTTCTGATTTGGTCGATTTATTCGACTTTTCGACTTTTTCGACTTTTGAGACTGTTTCGACTTCTACTTTTTCGACTTGTTCTTCTTCTTCGTACCACCTCAGTTTATTCGTCACGCCGAGAGCATCTATATGCGTCTCCTCGGTGACCACCTTCGTCGACCACCTTTCACTTCGACTCCACGAATTTTCCTCCTCCTCCTCCTCCTGCGTCTTCTCTCTTTTTGTCTCTTTCTCACTCCGTCCCTCTCTCTCTCTTTCTCTCTCTAGCTACGGTCTTCCGTGCGCTTCCTGGTAAACGCGCCTCCGCAACTTTCGCAGGTACATTCCCGAGGTGCCTCGCACTCAGCCTGCGCGCTTAGAGCGCTGCCCGATACCCGCGGCCGATCGCGCGCGCACCGGTCACCCGCGGCCTCTCCGCACTCGGTCGCCCGGCATGCCACGAGCGCGCGCGCGCACGCGCCGCACGCGAGCGAGCGAGCGAGCCAGCGATGCGCGCTCGACGATCTCGCGCCGATTTACTTCAGCGCCTCGCGTCGCGAGATAACGACAATTCGCTCGACACGGCAACACGAAATTTTCGGGACAATCGGGATGAGCCCGAAATTGCTTTTTTTTTTACACCGAATTCAATTTTAATATATATATTTTGTTTGCACCAACGCGTTCCGAGTCACGAAAAAAACTCGGCGAGCGGCAAAGACGCGACTCAACGTTTCCGTGGAATATTTCGAGATGTCTTCTCGGGAAGCCCGAAACCCGGTTTGACCGGGTGATCCGGTCCGCGTCGATCCACCACGTCGCTTCGTTTATTTTCTTTTTTTTTTATTTTATTTTTTTATATTTTTTCCCCTCTCGATCGTCCGCCGATCTCGCTCTCCCGGTAATCCTCGAACCGGTCTCCCGGGTGTCCTCACCGGGAGCCGCGCCGGCGCAGCGACGGATGGCGCGGGCGCACGGAGGCTGCGCGTTGTCCTTGTCGCTCGCGCGGCGCGCAGGCGCAGAGCGAGCGAGAGAGAGAGAGGGAGAGCGCACGCGCACCGGGCGAACGCGAGTATCGTCGAACGAGAAATTCTCGTCTCGGTTAGCACCTGTCGCGCGGGTGTCGCGTTACGCGCGACGGTCGCGGCACACACGGACGACGAATCCCACCGACGTTTATCACTATCGCACTGGCGAAAAAAACAAAAAAACAAAAAAAACTGTTCACTGTGCGCAAAATATTTATCTTGTCAACATTATTATTATTATTGTCGTTGTTGCCATTACTGTTATTATTATTAATTTTACATTTATTATTATTGTAACTTTTATCGTGGTTATTTTTATTTATTTTTTACTTTGATATCTATTGTTACTATTATTATTATTATTATTATTATTATTATTATTATTATTGTACGGCTAACAGGATAACGACAGCATGGCGATAAAACACGAGGCAAATAGTCCCGCGAGTAGGTTATCCGCGCTATGTGCGCTCGGTGCGCGCGCGGCTATTAACGCTCTCGGTATACGTTCACGGCTGTCTCTCGTCGACGGACGCGCGCGCGCACTCTCGGTAACGTTTCGCAGCACGAGCCGGCGGTAACTGTACTGAGAGTGTGGCGGCGTTCGCGAGCGGCTGCTCGACGGCACACCGCTCGGATCTCTTGCGGCTGTGTTGGTATAAGGCGAAGAAGGAGGGAAGGTGGGGGAGGGGGACCCAGCGGCAGCGACGGCGAAGGCGATGGTAAGGCCTCTCGGGCAGAGCCGTTCACGAGGTGCTGGGCCCGAGCGAGAGAGACGACGACGACGACGATGGCGAGCAAGACGGAGACGGAGGTAGAGACGACTGCAAGTGAGACGGAGATGGAGGTAGAAACGACGACGACGACGGTGGGCAAGACAGAGACGGATATAGAAACGACTGCAAGTGAGACGGAGATGGAGGCAGAGACGACGACGTCGACGGTGAGCAAGACAGAGACGGAGGTAAAGACGACTGCAAGTGAGACGGAGATGGAGGTAGAGATGACGACGACGAAGGTGAGCGAGACGGAGACGGAGATATTGAGAGAACATCGCGCTGGGGTGGAGAAAGAGAGACAGAGGCAAAGAGAGAATTGCACTATGAAAGTGAGACGGAGATAGCAACGAAAGAGGGAGAAAGGAGAGTGGGGACAGCTTCGAGACTCCGGGACTCCAGTTGCCGCGGTGGGGCAGGTAAAATGGGTCTTGTGTGCAGGCGCGATCGCTGAGGCAGTTCTCTCGAGTCGAAGGGGGGAGCTCTCCCAGCAGCAGCAGCAGCAGCAGCAGCAACGGCAACAGCAACAGCAGCATCGCCGAGACATGCACGGCGCGCAGCCTGCGAGAGCTCGTTCACCGGGGCGAGAGAGACCTCGAGGCCGTCGTCGCCGTCGTCGTCGTCGTCGTCGTCGCGGTGGCGTCCTCTCGCGAGCCGCGCGGAACCGACTATCCGGTTTCTCGCGCATTTAAATACCTGTTCCCCGTGTTCCCGTTCACCGGTGCGCGCCACCGCCGAAGGGGACACACACCATCGCGGTATATGCAACACCAACAGCAGCAGCGGCGGCAGCAGCTCGACAATAATACGTACAGCATATGCAGCAACAGGTTGCGAGACACTCGCGTACCTATATCCATGGACCAGTCCGTGTCCAATCGAACGAATTAAAAAAAAAAAAAAACATTCTTTGCGAGACTCGTTTCGGTCTCGTGACTCTATACAGGCGTTTTTTTTAATTGCAAAATTGATTCTTTTATTAAAAAAAAAAAAAAAATTTCTGTGAGACTCGTTTGGGTTTTGCGAACTTCTACCGCTTTTTTTTTTGTTTAAAGAATTTTATTAAAAAAATAAAATAAAATTAAAAAAGTGTTAAGCAGGTCCACTTGACGCGGAACGGCCTGTACACTACATCGGGCCTCGTATCTACAGGGCACGAATTGCGCTATTTTTTTTTTATTTAAGGAATTTTATTTAAAAAATAAAATAAACTAAAAAAAAACGTGTTAAGCAGGTCCACTTGGCGCGAAATGTCCTGTACTATATCGGGCCTCGTGTCTACAGAGCACGAATTGCGCTGGCGTATATATCGGAACGAGCGAAACGCACGCTCGACCGAACTCTCCTTTGCATTCGCGCAACTCGGGGCGAAGCTCTTCCGCGTGCCGAGAGCTCGACGCGCGGGATCGACTCTGCTTCGCCCGCGCGGTTCGTTTCTCCCGGGTCCATGCGGTCCCAGCTCCTCGGTCGCGGCCCCGCTCGGCACCTGCCGAAAATTTCACCCGACCAGCTGGGGCGGCGCAGGTTACCAGGTTCGTCTGCTGAGAGAAACGCAGAGCCCCGGGGCCCTCGGTACGCCTCAAGCGGACGACGCGGAAGCGGCTCGCGGATCCTCGACTCTCCCCTCTCTCGCCCTCTCCGTCGTCTCTCCGATACCCGGGCCCCGCTGGCGAATTCCGATCTCGAGATATCGGATTTCTTTTCGCCGGACGCGAGCGACGCCGTCGGGTCTGGCCTCGTCGCCCCGGCGCCGGTAAATCGAGCCCCGTGTGGGAATTCTCCTGGTCGCTCGGCGATTCGCACCGCTCTCGGTCTATTAGGTATTCGTTTTTTTTTTTTTACGATTATCGACGCGTCACCGGAACCGCCGACAGCCACGACGCACACGTGAGTCATTCCCGGTGTAAATAAAATATACGTGGAATAAATCGATAGATATATAATTAATAATTAAGAATTATATAATAATTTGTGATATTTCCGACCTCGAATTAATTCGAATTTTTGTCACAGTTTCGGAAGGTGCGGAATTTCATTCTCATTTTTGTCTAGACTTTTCGCACGTTTTTCGTTATTTTCGCACGTTAAATCGAAAGATATATAATTAATAATTAAGAATTATATAATAATTTGTGATATTTCCAACCTCGAATTAATTCGAATTTTTGTCACAGTTCCGGAAGTTCCGGAATTTCATTCTCCTTTTTGTCTTCAGACTTTTCGCACGTTTTTCGTTTGTTTCGCACGTTAAATCGAAAGATATATAATTAATAATTAAGAATTGTATAATAATTTGTAATATATCCGGCCTCGAATTAATTCGAATTTTTGTCACAGTTCCGGAAGGTCCGGGATTTCATTCTCCTTTTTGTCTTCAGCCTTTTCGCACGTTTGCTCTGTGAATTTTAATTCGTCGTGACATTTGTCACTCTGGTGACGTCACGATAACCGTCGGGACGATCGACGCCACAGTGTCGATAAGTAACGTTGACTCGTGTAACACTCGGATCGAGACGAGAGTTCGGTGTACTGGAGCATCTCCAGGGGCTGCGGCCGCCGCGTGTCGACCGGTGAACCGCATGGAAATACGTATAATCCGGTGACCTATAACTGAGCGGCCCGGTACCCACTGCCCGGTGGACAGTTATAAGTGGCGGTTCGCGCATTCCTTCACGCAGCGATAAACTTCGACGCCGCGAGTTCTGCTGCACCGCGGGCAGTGCGCAGGATGCATCGAGTGCAGCGCCGAGATGCAGCGAGCGCCATGAAGTTAAAGAGACCGCGTTTCCCGTGCAACCGGTGAATATCGATGAGGATCGAGAATATATTCACGATGATCATCCTGATCAAACGGCAAAGCACTAGTGCGAAAAACGACTTTTTCCCACACTTTTGCCGCAGCTCTAGGAAACGAATAGCGGGACTCTTTGTGCTCTAGTTTCTAGTTTAAATAGCGAACTCACTTGTATAGTATTTTCCGGTTTTTCGAAAACGTGTGAAAAAATTGGGAAAAGAAAAATCGTAGCGACTAGTTTTACGGGTTTTACTTCGCAGCGAACGGATTATAGCGGCAGAGTTGAATATCGTAACAAGGAAGAAATTAAATTTTCCGGTCTTGGCGCGACTGTGGTCGAGGATGAAGTGTCTCTCCTCGGACTCGTCCTTTGGCTATGCTGACCTTGCAGGCCGTGCGCAAGATGCAAGATGCCTTTCTGTGTGTGTGTGTTTGTGCGCCTTACACTCGCCTAGACTCAAGGACTGGAACAGGTTCCGTCGTGGCCGCCCGCACGTGCATTCACTCGGACACATTCCACCGGGCGCCTCCGGTTTATAGCTCTTCCTGCCTATTTTCACATCGCGTTACCTCATTCCCACATTATCGCCGCTCGACCGTCTCTCTCTCTCTCTCTTTCTCTCTTCCTCCTCGTCGGTAACCTTTGCAGTCGCAGAATTGACATCAAATTAATTCGCGTTATTACCGTCTTAAGTGCGCGCTCAACGACACTTGTCGTAATTTAATTTAACGATGCAAGAAAAAAAAAAGATTGAAAAAAAAATCAGATTGCAAAACAGAGAGAAACAATTGCGAATGAAACGCGTCATACGCGAATATAACTGGACGACGCACCGGTGATTAATTAACCTGACTTATTTCTACCGATGAGTCAAAAATCCTCGAAGACTATTTGCATCTGTTGTACTTGGTGATAATTTTGTTTATTTCTCAACGAAATTCGACGGTCAGCACGAGCGACGATAATGTTACATTGAGAAAGGAAAGAAAAAAATCAAATACAAGTACCAAAATAATTACAGAATAATGTTTAGAGACGGTACGAACCATTTTTGACAATTTGCCTTGTCATTGAGACGCATCGCGGTAATTAATTTTTTTTCTCGCTCACCGTTAGCAAATGACATTTGGATACGGCGGCGAATCGTTGAGAGCGCATTTTACTCTCCCATACGCGACTCGTCGTTGACCGTTACACAAAGTTTCCGGCGTCTCGAACGCCTCCTCGCACACGTCGAGCTTAGTCGTGATTGTACATGGGTTTTATTGTTCGGTTACAGTGTTACGGAACTTATCCTACACAGATCTCGGACGTTATTGCTATTGTGAAAGTTTTCATCGTGCTGGTTAACGGGGCATCCTCGTCGTCTTCGTCTTCGTCGTCGTCATAGTCTTAGTCGTAGTCGTGGTCGATGATTGGTGGGCGCCCTTCGGGTTTTTGGTCTTCCTCGCCGGCTCCGACCGAGAGCCGAGCCAGGAACCCGGCGGCGCACTTACGAAAGCAGCTCTCGCTCCCTCGACAGGAACCACACGTTCATGGGTTCGGATTTTCCCTTCATCGTCACGGGTCCCCGGTATTCCAGGAGAAACTGGGGATCCTGGTTCTCCGGCATGCAGAGGTATCTTGGAACAAAGAAATATTTGTGTTATTTTATTTCGCAACGTCGACGCGAGTATCGGCGACGCGTATCTTATATTAAAAAGTCCGTAATTCCCGCCAACGTGACCATTTTTGTCAATGTAACTCGGCCTCTGATTGGTCGTTAGGAAACAACGGCATTTCGATGTTTAACATCGCGAAATTTTGCAGTTTGGCTGACAAAAATTTCGTTTTTTGCGTTTTTCTCCTCAATTTTTCGATTTTTCGGACCAAGACCTGCGATTTTTGGAATCTGCGGAAAATTTGCCATCGGATAGGGTTTTTAAACTTTGCGAAATCTAAATTTTTTTTTGCGAAAAAGACGCAAGGGGTACATCTTCTAAAAATTTGCGATTTATTAGGGTCAGCTTTAAAAATCTGCAAAAAATCGAAAAATCGAGATATTGCGTTCCGCCTTGCGGCATTCTCTTCGATGAAGGGTCTTCTTTCGAATGCAAAAAGAAAATCCCGATCATATTGATCCCAAGGAAAATTACACCGATTTTGGTAAAGTGCCAAAATTGGGAAAAAGTAAAAATCATTTTTCGCGTTTTTCTCTTCCAATTTTTTTTTTTTTTTGGGGCAAACAACTGTGATTTTTGGAATCAGCGGGAAACTTCCCATCGGATAGAGTTCTTAAAATTTTAAATCCAATTTTTTTTTTCGCCGAAGCAAATTAATTAATTAATTTTTTGTAAATTAATGCGGGATAAGCCGCAAGTCACAAGATGCAGTTACGATTTTCCGGGACACGGCGGAGCATCGGTTCTACGGTGCGCGAGACGTTGTAACGAGCTTAGGCGGCGACCGCAACTCTTGACTGCGAAGCGTCACAGTGCGGCAGCGTTCGAACCCGGTGCAGAAGAAAGTTGAGCCGCGTCAGCGAAACCCCGCGAATGCCCTTCGTGCTCTGCGGCTAATTCGATTAGTCCATCCTCTCTATCGTCGACCTGTTTTATTTTTTTTCGCTCATTCGGAGTTGAATCGCGAAAAGAGCGAAGTTCTTCCGGGTCTCGGCGTCGTCATCTGTTCGTGTCTGTTTTTTCCATCGTTTCTCGATTTCGGACGTCACCGGCAATTTCCATTTAGAAATTAATTAGGAGCGTCAGTGTCGCGGGCGGAAAGCATAAATTTCAAGGCGCGAGAATGGAAGTGGTGATCGATTGCTACTTCGACCGAATGTTCGCCGACATGGGACGAAATTGTCTGGCGTCGCGTCACAAGCGTCGACAGTTGGTCAAATACTTTTCCGACGTGATAAACAGTTGCGCCGAAGGTAAAAAACGTGTCATGATTGTGGAATTTTTCGATTCGAGTCTATCGTATATGTTTCGTTTGAAACTTTAAACCTGAGAAGAATAAATTGCTAACCTGCCGAGTTTTTATTCGTCGAAAGTCAATTACCCAAATAATAATTATAATAAATACATAATAACATCCAATTATGAAATTAACATCTAATAACCACAATATAACCGTCAAATTGATCAAATATCCGAAGTCCCAAACTTCCAAAACACCAATCTTCCCCTACCAAAATCCACGACCAAAACATCGCCAAAAATGTAACCCCTCACCCCCAAATCTATAGCAACGCAATAAATAAAATCCGTCTCTCGTCTTTGCAGCCGAGGACATAACCCGCGAGGACGTCTGCGAGCGTATCGTCCAATCAGCCCTGCGCTTCCACAACATCTCGATGTCGGACAACGGCTCGGTCTGCATGCTCGGCAAGTTCCACAACGTCCTCTACATCGCCGCGAAACTCTGCTACGACTGGAGCATCGCCAACAACGACATCGTCAGTCGTCTCCTCAACGACATTTACTACTGCGAGCGAACGTTCGAGCGAATATTCGTCGGTGCGATATTCGGCACTCGGGTGACTCACTTTCTCTCGGGTTGGAAGAGCGACTTCGACGATCGCGACGAGAACGTCCGGGCGCTCGTTTACTTCATGGATCATGCGGTGGCGGCGCGACTGGAGTATCGCTGCGACGCGTCGCAGACGAAGCGTCGATTCATCGACGTGCCGATGGAATCTTACGGTCAGGTTTTACCCCTTCGAGTCGCCATTCAACACGGAACTCCTGACATTCTTCGGGTGATGCTGCGTTATGGCGCGTCTGCGGAATACGATGGCCAGGCGCCGACGCCGATGGAGATTCTGCTGGCGCGACTGAACGAGTACGACACCGGGGACGATCGTCGCCCTGGCGACACTGCGGCGCCGCCGGCCGAGATACCGCAGCAGCTCGTCGCCTGTCTGCGTTTGCTGCTTCGCGCCACACCGAACGCTTGCGTTCGCACGCCCGCGCACATCGCTGAGAGCTGTGGCGTCGCGAGCGTTCCGCTCGCCGAGCGTTACCCGAATCTCGCCGAGCGCAGAATCGTGCCGGACGATCGCAGCGGCGTAAGTCCGCCGGAGCTGAGACACCTGGCCAGGTGTCGGATACGCGAGAGGCTGTTCGACAATTGGGCCCTGCCGCATGGGATAAGAGAGCTGCAGATTCCGGAGTCGTTGAGGGATTATCTGGACCTGCGGTACGACTGAAATGCTGAGGCAGACGTTCTTCGTCGTCAGTTTGACTGAAGCTTGGTCAGTTCGACTGAAGTTTCATCAGTTTGACTGAAGCTTCGTCAGTTTGACTGAAGCTTTATCAGTTTAACTGGAGCTTCGTCAGGCTGATTGGAGCTTTACCAGTTTAACTGGAGCTTCATCAGTTTGACTGAAGCTTCGTCAGTTCGACTGGAGCTTTATCAGTTTGACTGAAGCTTCGTCAGTTCGACTGGAGCTTCGTCATTTTGACCGGAGCTTCGTCAGCTTGACTGAAGTTTTATCAGTTTAACTGAAGCTTTATCAGTTTGATTGGAGCTTCGTCAGTTTAACTGGAGCTTCGTCAGTTTGACTGGAGTTTCGTCAGTTCGAATGGAACTCAGGGCCAATGAAGCTGAAGATGAACCCGTCTGGCCACCAGAATCCCTCCGACCAAAATTAAAAAAGCTGCGTGACCTGTCTGCGACCGCTGCGGTCGTACCAAACGTTCACAAGCGCTACCAGAATCTGACGGAACGAGAATTGGTGCCGGCCGATCGCAGCTATAGAGATAGTCACCCGCCGGAGCTACGCCGCACCTGTGCAGGTGTCGGAAACGCGAGTGAATATTAGACTATTCAGCTCTAACGCAGTTTCAGATTCCTCAATCATTGAGACACCATCTGGATCTGCAATACGAGTGAGTGGGCGAGTCAGAGCGGTTTGGGCTGAAACGGACTCTTGTGAATTATTTCGTCTTCCCCCCCCCCCAAAGACTTCGGTTAATTTTGCTAAAACGTGTGACAGACTAGTCGTAGGTATAATGGCGAAAAAAAATCTTTTGTAAATTAGCAGTGAGACAATAAAATACTCCAAACTTTTGTATACTGTAAATAAAAATAAAACACTTTGCGTATGTAAAAATAATGCTCCCTGTGCCGTAACGTAGCATCGTTAAAAAAAAAACGATGTGGCTATTCGCACCCTTTTTCGTGGAACATGGATCGTCTCCCCGAGGCTAATTTTTCGCACTCTTTTTTTCGTGTTTTTTTTTTTTTTAAATAATGATATAGTACCAAAGCGGAAATTTTCCGCTTTTGTAAGGAATTTTAACGATCCACGGAAAAGAGTGCGAAAATTGAACCTAAGAGACACTATCCTAAGAGCGACGATCCACGATCTGGTGCAGGACACATGAATATTTCTAATAATCGTGTCCACCTGACTCTACCTGGCAGTGGTCTTTCGAGCGCTGGAACGCATTGACCATTGCCAATCGCCTTTGCTCTGTGTCCGACGCAGGAATGCGAGTCCAACGGCGAGTTCACTTTTACTCCGTTGCTCGGTTTAACGCCGCGTTACGTGAATTCCTTGCCGCGTCGAGCGCCTCGTAACGGACGCGGATTACGCGCCGAGTCGTTCGAACTGGGCGATACAAGTCAGCGAGCTACTTCGATATTACACACCCCGCGATCCTTTCACCCGCGACGCGTTTTCCCGACAGAGTCGAGCCAACGAGGCCCGACGACGAAAAAAAAATTCCCGTCCCGTTGGCTCGCGAGAAAAAACGTCGCGTTATCGTCGGTATAACAATTCACCTGTAAGCGTCCTCGGACACGTTTATCTTGCCGGGCTCGCCGGTCGTTTCCGTTCGGCTGGTGAGGTTGACCGTGTTGCCGAAGAGACAGTAGCGCGGCATACGGTGACCGATGACCCCGGTCACCACTTCGCCGCTGTGGATGCCGATGGTGATTTTCTGTACAGAGAGAAACACGGGTTAATTTTACGCTTGACAATGAAGAGATGAAATATTTTCTTTAGTCGTGAAATAGGCTGTTAGTGGCCACTGTACCTATTGTGGCCATTTTTATTATTTATTCTTCAAATTATTTTTTCCTCATAACTATGCGTTGATTTTTTTGTATCAAATTCATAGAAATTCACTGAATGGCATACCCGACGTTTTTTTATGCGTTCAAATGTTTTGATTTATTCCTTTGAATACAATGGCCACAATTGGCCCTAAAGTGGCCAAAAATGGTACGTCTACCCTAATAAAAAAAATCATTTAGTGAAAATTAATTAATGCGAATTAATTGAAATTGAATTGAATTGATTTAATTAACGCAAATTAATTGAATTTGAAATTAGTTAAATAAATTACTAATGAAGTGACTGAATGAATAAAATTGGAGACACTTCATTTGTGGACGACCAACGTACCACAGGATCTCCGTCGATCTGGACCTCGTCAGCAGCGAGATCCATCATGTCGAGGGCCAGACGGGCTATGCAACGCGCGTGGCTCCTGCACGGCTCGGGCAGACCGCTGACGGCCATGTACTTGTCACCGACAGTTTCCACCTACGCAAGTGCGAATACAATATTACGATTTGAATGTAACACACGTGACCGCGCCGCGGTTCGATGATTTGGATGTTACACACGTGACGCCGCGGCGGCTCGATGATTAATCGTGTCTGCGGCGTCAGCGGTACCTAATTTATTTCATGCGAGGCGTATGTCCACTGTCTTTGGCCGCGTGGGCTCTGACTGCACCGAAAATCTACATTATCGTCACTGACGACGTGTGTCAGTCACTGATAACGGAGACATTCATCTCATACGCTGTCCCGGAATATTTGACCAGATTTGAGTGATCGAATGCAATCGAATAATAACGATTACCCTTTGTATTAATTTTTTTTAGAATAATTCTAACACCTAACGACTAACCTCAAAAGACATGTTCTGAATATAGAATCAAGTGATACTTATTATCCCATTATTTTAATTATCTATATTTTTCATTCATAATCCGAAGCTCACGATTAAAGTAAAACAAGCGCCAGACCAGATTTGAGTGATCGAATGCAATCAAATAATAACGATTACTCTTTATGTTATTTTGTTTTTTAATAATTCTAACTCCTAACGACTAAACTCAATAAACGTGTTCTGCATATAGAATCAAGTGATACTTATTATCTCATTATTTTTATTATCTATATTTTTCATTTATAATCCGAAGCTCACGATTAAAGTGAAAAAAAAAAACGCTCCTAATATCAAATCAAGTGGGTGGGGATGAAAATAACGAATGACCAAAAAGCGAATGGCCAAAATAGCGAATTTAAAAGTAACGAACGTCCAAATCTAGAATGATCATCATTACGGAATTCGCTATCTTAGCCATTCGTTATGTGTTCATTCGGTATTTTGACCCCACATTTTATTAAAATGCAGTTAAAGTAGCGAATGATCAAGATAGCGAATGACTAGAATAGTACATTTTGTAATGATGGTTATTGTAGATTCAGACGTCCATCATTTTTGAATTCGTTATTTTGGCCATTCGCTTTTTGGTCATTCGTTTATTTGATCCCCACCCAATCAAGCGATAAATCGAGTATTAAAATGATTCAAAGTCAGTCTGAACACCTTGTAGACGTTCGGATTCTTCTTGGGATCGGTGAGAACGTCGAACGCGATGTAGAGCTGATTAAGCATGTTGACGATCTTCATGGCGCCGCTCGAGTCCGTGTGAGCGGCGCAGTAGGCGCCGAAACCGACGATACCGGAGAACAGCAGCGTGACGCAGTCGTACTTCTTGGCCGGCACGGGACGCGAGTGCCTCAGCTCGCTCGCCACGGAGATCGGTAGCACCGAGTACAGCAATCTGTTGGGGGAACGAACGGGAAAGCGTTTAATATTATCCTGCAGTCGTGGCCGGCGAAGCGACGACACTGGCGAGAAAGAGAAAGACGATTGGTACGATCGGTTGGATCGGTCAGATCGGTTCGATCGGTTAGATCGTTACGCACGATCGAGACACCGGCAACTTGGACTGCGTCCAGCGTCGAGTCGACCGGTTCGAGTTTAGAGCAGCGAGTTTAGACCTACAACCGATCCTCGGTTTTACAGGTGTATTTACAGACACAAAGGACGCAACGCAATGTAAAAAAAAAGCGAGGTAAAAAAATGGACACTGAGCCGATCGATCCGAATGACTTTCACCGAGTCGCCGCGGGCGCAACAGGAATTTCGTCGCGCGTGGAGCCCCGCAAGATAATATAAAAATAGCATAAAAATAATAATACGAAATGACAGAGTTCAGGATTGTGATTTTTTGATGATTTTATCTCCGTCAGATTCTTTGGAAAAATTAAGATCTAATAAAGAAAGACCAGTGAAGCGTCCAGGTGGGAACAGCAGATAAAATCAAAAACCCCATTTGACACAGCGACTCGAAGTCTTCAATCAGAACGCACGAGAAATAAATCATTCCTCTCCGGCAAATTGGAAATTCCGAGTGAAGTCGTTTTCCATCCACGATTCCTGTCCGTAAATTCCGACGTGGAAAATATAACGCGCGACGTAGTCCCGGAGACTCGATAACTTCATTCCGACCACGGATTCTTCGGAATAAATTGGTCATACTATTCGACGCTGATCTTGATTACCCGATTCTCCGCAAGTCAATCGCGCCTCGGTCGCGTCGTCTTCGTCGTCAAACGCGGGCGGAGAGGCAAATAAGGAAATCTCGAGAGCTGCGAGTCTTCGGGTTCCAGCGGTGATAGCGATTCCCGGCATATCGAATCAGGACCGGAATAAACTCGATCAGAGTTGCTTGATCAAGAGACTTCCCGAGTCTTGCCTCTCTCCCTCCCTTCCCTCCCCTTCTGCCCCTCCTTGTCTCCTCATTCCAACCCCAAGGGGAGGGGATGAGGGGGTGGGGGCAACCTCCGACTCATCTATCTCTTTTTTTTTCTTTTTTTTTTCAGTGCCTCTTTCAAATCCGAGGTAGATTACTCGTTGCTCGTTTTATACCTGTCGGTTTTTTGCTTCTCGCCGTCGAGCTCGCGATACGTCTGCTGCAGTTTGTCCGTCAGAAGCTCGAGATTCCGCGTCAGCTTGTAGTCGGCCTCGAATTGTTCCGACATCAACACGAGATCCCGCGTCGCGTCATGCAACGGCACGTCGCTCAGGTACAAGCCGCGCCTGGAGAACAAAAGAACAATCAGCAAAGATATTTTCCCGGGAAAAATAGTGAATTTGTATTTGGTACACTGAGAGAAATGAATAGTTGCGATTACCAATCATTAGTTCGATCTACCAATATATTGGTTACAGTTACTAAAATATTGGTAGCTCTGACCAACGATTGGTAATCACAACTATTCATTTTTTTCAGTAGCGGAAAATCGTGAAATTTGGTAAATTAGAATTATTCGTAGAAGTGAGAGTTATTAAAATCATCTTTCGTGAACTTCTCTTATTTTCAGTAATATTTTTAATGAGGTCCAAAAAAAAATCCTGAGAAATTAGGTGACGCAGCGAAAAAGTCGTGCCAACGAACAGGTATAACGCAGGACCGCCGCTCCCGAGATCAGAGAACTCGAAAGTGTCGACGGGCTAACGAACCCGCCGACGGTTCTTACCTCGTTAAGTCGTCGAGATTCATCACGCTGGGATAACACAGGAAGATCACGAGGTCGGATTCTGGTATATACAACATTTGACCCTGCAGGAGGAAGAAGAAGAAAAATGTCATGAATATTCATGCGAAATTCCAGCGGTCGGATAATTGATCGTCGCGCGCGTCAGGACGAACCTTGAGACGCAGATTCGAAAATTCCTCGGAGGCCTCGACCCGCATGACTCCTTTTTTCGTCTTGAGCACGTAGACGGTGTTGATGTGCGACAAAATGTTCTCGAACGTCAGCTCCAGATGTGGCCTTACCTGAACGAGACAATTCGAAATTAGAAAAAAAACCGACTGGGTTTCCAAAGAGGAAAATGGAGCGATAATCTGTCAAAGGATTTGTTTTTCTACAAAAGAAATTAAAAAATAAAGTAACGGTGAAAAATGAAAATAAACTCGGGTTTTATTTCACCCCGGGAAGCAGATTAATTCACCGTCGTACATGGAAACCTTTTTAAGGACTATTCAAGGTTCGAAGGTTTAGGTCTTCGTGTCTAGGGTGACGCGTGAATTATCCCAAGTCTATTTACGACCTTTCGCGTTTCTTTTTTTTTCCTTTGGAGGTGCAAATGGTATCTCGGCGAAAATGGCTCGCGAGGCAGGTCGAACCTTCTGTAGGGCGGAAGCTAAGGACCCTTCGCCTCCGAGACGTCGTCGATTTGTCCTGCTCCCACACGTGACACTTATCGACGAAGCTCCCCTTTTTATTTATTTTCTCTCTCACTCTCTCTCTTTTTTCTCCCTCTTTCCCTTCCCCCTCATCGGCACCTCCCCCCTCATTCAGCGTATGCTCGCTCCCTTATATACACCACAATCTACTCTACTATATATATGACACTATATATTTTTTTTATCTTCAGGTTATCACCGAATGTGCGCCAAGGTGCGAGAGGCCGGATTCACCGGGATTACTTTCGCGCTGCTCGGCGATAACTCAGCCTCGCTTGAATGGAGCAGCGTCGACTCGGTCGGCCGAGCGACGCGTCGAGCTGACGACATAAAATTCTCCCTCGTTTGCTTTCACGCGAAATGTAACCTGATAACGAGCCCACGTTTCGCGGTGATTAATTGTATTCCGCGCGACAAACCTGATTCTTTTTTTTTATCTCAAGGTTTAAAATCGAAACCGTAGAAATGAAAATTCTCGTTGCTATATTTTTTTTTAATAACAGCGGATAATCGTGACGACGATTTGCGCGATTATTTTTTTACGATGTACTTGACGTCACCTTGGGTCAAAATTAATTAATCTAGCACCGATTGAGAACCATGAAAATCTGGCAGTTAAAAATGAGAAATAAATGTAATCTGAGATACGAAAATAGTTCATTAATTGAATATTATGTCGACCTTATTATAGTGATCAAACAAAGTGTATATTTTTTATTTCTTTTGGAACAACTTTTTACTCACCGTCAGTAAAATGTCGCTCAATTTGCAGGTCCCGCTGTTGACTTGTGGTATAACTCGTGTTATCGTGCAGCCGGTCTGCACTATCGTCAGGTCACGATTGAACATCAGATGAAACGGGAATACTCGGCAAAACGTGGCTGGACTAACTTTCGGCTCTGCAAAAAAAAATAAAAACAACACATACATAAATAAATATACATTTATATTTCATAGATTTAAAGAGCGGAATGCAAAGTACGGAGATAAATGTAATTCACTCGCCGACGGATAAGGTTTCGAGATCGGCGATCATCGGTTTGGTCGTCACCCCGGGCGCGGATGTGTCGGTTATGAGAAATTGCACGTGATCGCACTCGCTCTTCGTCTTGAGTATCTGCATGTCGACGTCGGTACCGTGAAGCTTCTTCGCGACGGTCTGCGACCAAATGTACATTTTTTTTCCGGGTCAAGCACGATCGTCGTCCGTATTATAAAAAAATAAAATAACACTGAGAAAAATTAATAGTTGTGATTACCAATCGTTGGTCAAAGCTACCAATATTTTAATAACTGCAACCAATATTTCGGTAGATCTTACCAATGATTGGTAGCCGCAACTACTGATTTTTTTCAGTGAAAAAAATAAACAAATCGCTCGATAGCGACTTGAGAGAAAGAGTTCGATCGGTGGATAGAAAAATGTGAAAACTCACTTTCACTATTCCGATGACGATGTGCTCCAGACCGGGACGATCGGAGTAATAGTGGAGCACAAGGGCACCGTCCTCCGGTCGCTCCGTGCAGCGAAACGACGGGGCTCTCATTCCCGGATACAGCGTGCCCAGATGGTCGTGAAGGGCGTCCAGATTCTGGAAATTACCCGTGAATTGTGTATTCAACTCTGGAAATTATCCGTAATTGTGTTCTGAGATTTTTCCGTTTTATACGTTTCACAGTTATTTACAGTTATTGATAAAAATAAGTCAGGACGATTTGCGAGGAATTAAAAGTAAACACAATCAAGGGAGTGGAAAAGGGTGAAGAGGGGTTCGCGATGGGGATGGGGATTACGCAAAAGACAAAGATGAAACAGGCAGCAAAAATAAACTAATTGAGGAACATAATTACGCACTGCAAAAGCAACACATTCTCTCTCTCTTCCTCTTTACCCAATTTTCCTCAATATGCAAAATGCAAATAAACGACGTTCCGTGCATTCGATTTCCCTAATTAACGTTAAAATTCACGCGTAATATACACGAGCGATAAAATTTGTTTTCTAATTAACCAAATTCATAAATTTATTCTGTCGCGCGGAAATTCGAATACGGAATCCGGAAAAAAAGGAATACGGAAATTCGAATAAGTAGCATCGAGCTTCTCGGTCACAGCTCGTCCCTTTCCCAGCATCTTCGGCCGATCGCCCGGAAATCTTGTTATCGAATCTCTGCTTTTTCCCTCTATATCGACTCCGGAGAATCTGCATCTGCGTCGTCAGAAAAAAAAAAAAAAAAAAAAAAAAAAGAAAAAACGCTACTAACTACCCGAGAATTAAAGTATCAACTGAACCGCATTTTCCTCTTGGTAAACCGACCCACCTAGAACGCAAATTAAGTAGCTGCGCTCCGAACCTACGTATACACGTGTGTGCTATATATTTACGTACAACTATAACTATAACTATAACAGCGATTATGGAAAAGAGGACGCGCTGGGTCCTGGTGGATATATATTCTCGGGTAGCAAAGTGCGCGGGAAAAGGAGGAGGAGGAGGAGGAGGAGGAGGAGGTCTCGTGGTCTCCGCGCTGATATTCTCGGGTGGCAAAGTGTGTGGGTGGTTACGCGGCTCGCGTAACGCGCGGCGAGTCCCCCCCTTCACCCCCCCCCCCCCTCCCCTCCTCGGGGAGACTCGATGCGGGGTACAAGCTCGACCGTAAATGCGCTCTCGGGGGTTTCAAAGTGATTACGTTGGACGCGCCCGACCCGCCTCACCGCTGATGCTGCTGCTGCTGCTGCTGCTGCTGCTGCTGCTACTGCTGCCCCCCTTCTCAGCCTTCGTGGGACAGGAGGGAGGGGGCTTCCTCGCTGCTTTCCGCGAGCGTATTCGCCGGGGCCAGCGCTTTCGTTCGCTCTCGTTGCCGGTAATGGAGTTACAGGCCGAAGTGGCTCGTATCCCGGGGAAATTACGCGGAGCAGTTCTGAGCTCACTTCAATGCCCCCCCTCTCACTCGCGCTCTCGGGACCGCGGCTGATATTCAGCGCTGAATATCAGCCGGCTAATACGCGATTTCTCGTTTCACTCCGCGCGGGGATACTGGACACTTTTTTAATACACGGACGAGATGTGTACCTGTGATTACGATGGCGAGGGAGCTCGTGACTATACATATGTACAGGTAGTACTGACTATTTGAATGGTTTTACGAATGTCCCGAGAACTGATAGTGAGTAGAGAAGGTTACAACGTGATTAGGGAATTTTTCAAGAAATATGTACGGCGACTGGGGATCAAAATAACGAATGACCAAAGAGCGAATGGCCAAAATAACGAATTTGAAAATGATGGACGTCTGAATCTAGAATAACCATCATTACGAAATTTGCTATTTTAGTCATTCGTTATCTTGATCATTCGCTATTTTAACTGTAGTTTAATAAAATGTGGGGTCAAAATACCTAATGATCAAAATAACGAATCGCTACAATAGCGAATTCCGTAATGATGATCATTCTAGATTTAGACGTTCGTTAGTTTTAAATTCGCTATTTTAGCCATTCGCTTTTGGTCATTCGTTATCTTGATTCCCACCCTACAGTAGCTCCGTATATAGCAATTACACTGTAATTACCGACTGCAATCACATGGGCTTCGTGTCGGACACGTGAGTGATTTTAATATCTTAGGGGTCGTTTTGGTTGTGAAACTCGTGTCACTTTAGGAAGATATTTTCAGGCCCTTTTCGTATACAGTACAAAGGTGAGGGGGGTCGGTGTAGATTACAATCGTGATAAATATAATCGTGACTCCTACCTGCAGGAAATCTCTCGGTGTCGCCCCGAGCACCTCCAGGATTTTGTCATATCCGGAGTCCTGACAGAACTCGAAGAACATCTTGCCGAAGAGCTCGAGTATCTCGTTTGCCGGAATATCTGCAATGTTAATGACGATTTCGCATTTGCAATATTTTTCAATCGCGAAACTGTTGTATTAAAGTCTGCAGGATGCATTTTTTATTGATAAAAAAATGTAATTAAAAATAAGTCACTCACTAAGCCGTTTCACGGCGGCCGCAATGATGTTATAGGTAATCTCGTCGTCGTATATCTGGCGAACGAGGAACTGACCCTCCATGTTGACAGCCGCATCTTTTCTGGACGAAAAACGAACAAGAGAGATCACGGTAATGAGAGTTGGGTAGACAGTTTGACGGGAGGGGGGGTAATTCGATTTTTTCGATGGTATAGCTTCAAAAAATAATGGGTCCTTGTTTTCCCACCGGGAGCCGAGATTAATGGGGCGAGGGGACGAGAGACGCGGGGAAAGACCGCAGGCGTCGGGGTTTTAATTCTAATGGGGCAGGAGAAATAGGATAAAGATTATGCAGCTCGAAGAGCTTCCACCGTTGTTTCGCACCGTTGTATTTTATCAGCACGACACAAAAGGCAAAAGAAACCGTTAAATACCTCTAGCGAACACGATATTGTTAATAAAAGGCAGAATGTTTCAGGCATTTTGTAGAATTACTTTTGACTTTATTGACGTTTGCTTTTAAGTTTTGTTTTTTTTTTTTTTTTTCGTTGTGAGAGAGAAATTCAACGACTCAAACAGGACTCAATCGGACTTAATCAGAATTCAGTCTTTTCTTCTCAATATCCGAATTGTGAAAATGTCCACAAACGAACTTGTCTAATTCAATTTAATTAATCAGCGAGATCGTCAGCCGATGAACCAACGACGGACGTCGATCCATCCCCGTGTAATCTCGCGACTGACGAGCCCTCCGCTCTCATCCGGCACGTGATGTATTAATCCATTTGCGTAATCATCTCGTGCCGCGCCGTAAAAGCAAAATACGTTTCCGCGAAAAAAGGCTCGCGACGTAAAATGATAAATTACGATTTTTTCGTTTTTTTTTTTTTAAAGAGAGCTCAGAGCGGGGAAATTCGTTTTAATAAATGATCACTGTACCCTCGGGAGGCGACGGCGACACGAATGATGCTCAAAGGGAGAAAAGGCAAAAGGCAAAGATTACATCAACGACGGAATGTGTCTGTAGTCTCCTCGCATGTACGCAGCACCCAGCGAAAAAATGCTTTCTCCCTCTTGGAAAAAAAATAAATAAAAATTGTGTGTGCCACGGATGTAGAATGAAACGCGGGAGTGGTGGAAAATCCGAGAAAAAGCACCCGAGAGAACCGACGGAGAATTTCATTTGGGGAGTAGCGAAACGTTGTCGAGTGTTTTGAAAGCTTCAAGAAGGGCTTGATATTTACATGCTCTTTTTTTTAATCCAAGCACTCTAACTTCTTTCGCCCTCGCAGTGTACTGATGCTCTTTCCGCTGTGATACACGGGACACCACTTGTCACCTGCAAAGACGGGGTATTCCATATACAGGGCGTTCCGTGTCAAATCATCGAATTCTTCAATTTTCTAATTTTGTTTCCAAAAAGGCAACAAAAAATTTGACGAAAGGTTCGAAATGTTATACGCGCGTATTTCGAAGTGAAGGTAGCGAACTATTTTACACAATTCCTACGTAAAGTAGAAACGAAGTAATATGGAATAAATTTTAAATGCTACGTCTCGACGTGGCTGCAGTGGCGAAGAATCGCACACCTGCAAAGACGGGGTATTCCATATACAGGGCGTTCCGTGTCAAATCACCGAATTCTTCAATTTCCAAATTCTGTTTCCAAAATGGCAACAAAAAATTCTACGAAAGGTTCGAAATGTTATACGCGCGTATTTCGAAGTGATGGTAGCGAACTATTTTGCACAATTCCTACGTAAAGTAGAAACGAAGTAATATGGAATAAATTTAAAATGTCACGACTCGACGGGGTTGCAGGGGCGAAGAATCGCATACCTACAAAGACGGGGTATTCTATATACAGGGCGTTCCGTGTCAAGTCACCGAGTTCTTCAATTTCCAAATTTTGTTTCCAAAAAGGCAATAAAAAATTGGACGAAAGGTTCGAAATGTTATACGCGCGTATTTCGTAGTGATGGTAGCAACGTATTTTGTACGATTCCTACCTAAAGTAGAAACGCAGTAATATGGAATAAATTTTAAATGCCACGACTCGACGGGGTTGCAGTGGCGAAGAATCGAACGAAGAGCGTCGCGGAGTCGAGTCAAGTCCGTCGCCCCGAGAGCCTCGAGAAGCTTTGATTAACTTCTCTCGGGAGCTTCGAGAGCGGATCGCGAGACAGCGAACAAAGCCGCGGGATTCGCCCTTTGACGCGGCGTGAGCGGCACTCGAATGCTTTTTCCATACAGCGCCACTCGCGCTCTCGCGATGCTCACCGCGAGCACCAATAGCGTTGATTGACGCGACGACTGGACGACCGGCCGAGCCGGAAAGGCTTTTTCGACGCGGCGGCTGCGTAGAATATAAAGCAAATTGACCGCCGCCACATCGGCGTTAGGCAAAATACCCTCTGAAAAAAAGTCGACATTGCGAGAAAAGCAACCTCATCGCAATTTCTAGAACGTTTCAGTAATTTTTGTCAAACATGTAAAATACAAAATCAAACAAATGAAAATTGAAAAATAGTAAAAAAAATCGCAGAATAAGAAAAATATAAATTTTTTTTCATTTGAATAATTGTGTGCGGAAAATATTTTCACCGAAATTTGGCGCCGAAGGAAAAATGTAACGATCACCAACTCGACGGTGTTCGATCTGACGTTAAAAATTCACAGAATAAGGAAAATATATATACATATATTTTTTCATTTGAATAATTGTGTGCGAAAAATATTTTCACCGAAATTTGGCGCCGAAGGAAAAATGTAACGACGGTGTTCGATCTGACGTTTACAAAGTCGCGGGACGGGTATAAAAAGTGACAATCGCGCTCGGTCCATCGCTCAGGTGCGTGAAAACTATAAATCGGGGAACGAGGTCGGTCGTAAAGTCGCAAAATACTCGCCGCGATTCGCCCGGGAGCTCGGGAATCGCGCGTCTCCTTCGTAAAGGCTGCGATTTCCCAGGGCACGCGCGATCGTTCGCGCATCATCGAGTCACCGCGATCTCGGTTCTCCGATCGTCGAAGATCGTCAAACCGATCGCACAAAAATACTCGACGAATCACAAAGACAAGAAAAACACACATAAATTTTCCACGTAAGGAAAAAAACTCCCAACGAAGTGTCACGAAAATTCAGATACCAACTCCACTCCAGCGAATAATTGAACATTTTTTTTACTCAAATGGCTTCCAGACAAATAAAATAAATCCACGTATATTGGGATTAGCTATAAACGCGTGCTTCATTATTTGCCGCACAAAAATAAAAATAAAACATACACAAAAAATAGGTTCAAATAAAAATGTAAAATTCACACAGTAAAAGCTTACGTACTTTATCGCTTCCCACGTCTCGTTGTCGAAGGTCTTCACTACCAGCAGCTCGAGGGCGTAATTCACAAAACCGTACTGCACACACAAAAATATATTGTAATTTTTAATTCCTGCAATACTCAACAATTTTTGTTTTCCTTTAACAATTACTATCATTTTTTTTATTTTCGTTAAAAACGAAAATCGTCATTATGTCATGTCGTGTCATTTCTCCTTGCGTCCAAAAACCGGCACGCGACGTCCGCGTGTCTCACGACGTGTCAACCGCGTTGCAGAAATTTCTTCCCGTCGGATTGGCGCAGCTCGCGATTTTATTCATCTTCCCGAATGTCAGACACGAAAATCGTCATTACATCATATCGTATCGTCTATTTTATCCTCGCGTAAAAAAAAACCGGCAACCGCGTCGAAAAATTTACGTCTCCCTTCTTTCCGTCGGATTTGCGGTATTCGAAGTTTTTTTTTAAACTATTTTCTGATCTCCGCTTGTTCGTCCCTGGGTCGTCACTCTCGGCTCCTTTTTTCGAGGTTAAACGTACCATGTTTCCGGTCTTAGCGACGCGGCGCGGGTCAGGCGGTGCCGATCTGCCTCGCGGCTCGCCGTGTTATTGTCGCGCCATCGTTATTTCGTCGTGTGGTTGGAGCTCGTGTTTACGTCGTGCACACGGGACGCGTACTGCGAGCGACGTACCGCGGCTCGCGTCGAGACGATGGGTATCGATTTTGCGCCCGCGAAACCTCCGGCAAGCGCCACCTAGATAGAGGGGTTTGTTCTGCGCCCCCGCGTAGCGCGCGCGGCGGCGGCTCTCCAGCGGCTGCTATGGCCCGAGCCACTTTCGCCGCGGCGGCTCTCCGGGCAGCCCGAGCGACTGACTCCGCTACACGCGACGCTTCTTTTTCCCTCTTCCACTGAGAAAAGAGTTTCTTAACAATTAACAAATGCAGTGTTAAATATGGCGAAATGAACCATTTAGTTGGTATTACCAAATCTTGGTTGAGCTAAATAACATTTAGTTGGCCCTAATGAAGCTAGGTTACATTCATTGATAGTTACGAAATCTTATTTGGCTCAACTAACATTTAGTACCTAATAATAACTAAATGGTTCATTTCGCCATATTTAACACTGCATTTGTTAACTGTTAACAAACCCTTTTCTCAGTGTCCGCACGTCTTCGATACGAAAAGAAAATAAAAGTGATTGTCTGTCTCGCAACTTTTCGCAAAGGGCTTGAAACTTTCGCCTCCGTCGCGAGGTTCGACGAGTCATTATTATGTCTGTTCTAATTACCCCACCGAAAGTAATTTCCTTAATTTTCGAATTTTAGTCACATTCCGAAGCTGATACTTTGAAAGTATTCATACGAATTTACAATATTATTCGGCGTATTTTTTATTTTTTATTTGACGACATAAACAATGAAGTCCCTTCGAACTTGGTGGCCACAATTGGACCAAAGGTGGCCAGACTTGTCTATGCACTACGACTCTTTCCCTCGGGCTGGAACGTCTTCGAGTGCTCGCGAAGAGACAGAGAGAAAGAGCAAAGAATACTAATAAAAGTTAAAAGTGATGTACGACTCGCAAAGAGCTTCGCCCTGCACTTTTCGCCTCCGTCAACCATATTTTAATGACTCATCGCGCGACCCTTTCTCTCTTTTCGACGCGGACGTCTTCGAGTGTCGCGAAGAAACGGAGGGAAAGAGAGAAAACAAAAATAATAATAAAAGTCGAGAGTGATGCACGACTCTGTCGTCTCGCGACTCGCCGCGCGAAGGGCTTCGCCCTGCACTTTGCGCCTCCGCGTCGCGCGAGTCGCTTCGATGAGTCATTAACTATTTTTTAATTGCAGTGCCCACTCGGCTGACACACTTTCGGAATGCGCGCCACCGGGTTAACGATGCAATTGCAGTTACGTACAATGGAGGCCAAGCGGAGCGACGTCGAGTGAGAGAGAAATAGAAAAAAGAGAAAGAGAGAAAAAAGTTTGTCAGCTGCATCCTGACTCGACTCAGGAGGGTTGGCGAGGAGGGCGTGGGAGAGGAGAAAGGGGTGGCGAAGGGAGATTGTAACCTTACTCCATTAAACATTTCTCGTTGGCAATGCAAACAATGCTTTTCCCATTAACCCGTCTCTTGACTCGATTCATTGTCTCGTTAAACTGAAGCCGATTTAATTTTGAGAAAGTGGAGTCGAGTTGTGTTTTTTTTTACAACCTCCGGTTGTAACCTTTGGAGCTGCAATGAGATGACGACGTATTTGCGGGTGTTTCGAGTCAGAAGCTACGGTTAACGTTGAAAAATTATGGTGTTTCTCTGGATCTCATTCGGGGTACATTTCACCCCATGAGGGGGGACATGCAATTGCACTTTCGAGAGGAGAGGAGGGGGGAAGGTGCAATCGCGCGCCACAAGGACGATTCTCCCGCCCGAGACATCGACGACGCTGCGGAAATTCCACGGAACGTCGCCGGATTGAAAATTTAACGAGGTCCGGGGAGTACGGGTTAATATTTAAGGCGGTGCAGGTCTTTCGAACTCGGTCTACGCTTCGCCCCGTTCACTATTTAACGCTGACCCGGTTTCTCTCCGTTATTCCTTGGAGAGCATTGGCGTTTCTTATCCCTGTCTCTTGCCCCCCACTCCCTCTTGCGCCCCTCCCCACATTATTATCTTTATTCCCAAGTTGAAACTTCGTGTCCCAACGTCTTCCACGTGCATTCCCGAAAAGTAAGGATAGCAGGGACGATGCGTCGGCTAAACAGACAATCGACCGCGCGGTAGTTGCATTCGTAATTTTTTTTTACCGAATCGAGATCGTTGAATGGCACGAAATCGGTTCCCTTTGAGTTTGTGAATTCTATTTGAATTTTTTATTGTGCATTTTATTTGAATTCTTTGATTGTGAATTTTATTTGAATCTTTTTATCCCACGGTAAGGTCGAATCTACGCTCTGACCTTCGCCACTATGGACGACGCTCGTGCGACCAATTTGATAACTCGAGTTACTTGCTTTTGTCATTCGCAGCCGGCTGAGTTTATCATCGGCGCGCAGTTGCATTCACCGATGTGAAAGTGAGCCGCCCAGTTAAAGGAACAAAACGAAAAAGCTTGCTGCACAGTTTATAATAATCCCGCTTACACAAACGTGTACAACGCGACGTTAAATAAAGCCCGTGAACTCTAACCTACAGAGCTCGGAAAAAATGAGCTGTATACTCCGTTGATTCCGATGTGCGACAGAAAAATAAGCTTCGCATCCGCTTTGCTCTTTATCCACCGGCTCTGCGTGTGATGGCCTCGGGTAGAGCGATAACAAATCGTGTGCACGCTGAGAAACGGATTATTTTTCCGAGGAAATAATCCATCGAATTGGTAGAACGGAATGTCAAACCGTCGGAGCTCCGAACGTGTGTCCGTTTGATACTGAGCTTAAAAAAAATGAAACTCCTATTTAAATAAGGCGACGTGTTGTTTGTGACGGAAACGTGACATTGTGAATTGTTGGCTTGTCGCTGCCCGCGGGAATTCGACCGAGGTCGATTCGCGTGACTTTTCGCATGCGATGAGATCCGACGACAAATCCAAGAGACGCGCGATAAATGAGTGAAATATACGCTGTACTTCACCGTACGGCGGAGAGTAACGCGACTGAACGTCTGGACGCGACGGGACCTTGCGTTATTTCTCGCGGAATTTTCTATCTCTTCCCCCCTCCCCATCTAACCCCGGCCCTACGGCCGAGTCTCGCCGACCTCCGCGTTGTAATATACGTATTATTAAAACCATTTACCCCAGTTACACCTCCGCACGCAACGTTCTCTCTCACTTTTTTCCACGCGCAGCAACTGCGACGAGGAGGACAAAGAAATTGGCCGGGAAAAACGATGTTGCACGGCGAGGAAAATATAGGAAAGATCGCTATACTTGTGTGGCAATTGAGAAACATTCCGGAATTTTGGCGATTTTTCCCATACTCGGTGACGTATACAATAAACGTTCTATCGCATACTTCTACAAGTATGGGAAAAATCGCCAAAATTCCGGAGTGTTTCTCAATTGCCAAATGAGTATAGAGATTGTTCCCATATTTTTATCCTCGTGTATGAAAAAAAAAATAAATAAATAAAAAAATAAAAAGTGCCACGTTTACCGCGATCAACGCTATAGCCCCAACGATACCGAAATCCCCGATGATAGCGGACGACGATATTATCGGGGGCTTCTAAATAGCTGCGCCGAGGTTCCCCGAAACGGCGGTGCGTTTCGCGGGTGACACAAAACGCGAGAGCCCGCCGGATCGTGCACACACATCGCGGGCGCGCTTGGGTTATCGATTCCCGCAGGAGCGCGGAGCACATAGAACCGGCGCCACGAAAATTGCCCTGGCGCGAGCGCGCCAGACGAGAGCGGTCGGTCCGCCGCTCGCTCGACCTGGCGTTCTCGTTGTGCGGACGCTCTTCCGTGCACTCGATAATTAACGCACTCGACGAGACGAGCGAGCGACTGACCGCTGTATGTGCCATTGCACGGGCGTTGTTGCTTCGCTGAATGCAAAACCTGCACTCCTGCTGACCGCTACTGACCGCTACTGACCGCTGCTGACTGCTGCTGACGCTACTGCTGACGTTGCTGCTGACGCTGCTAACGTTGCTGCCGTTGCCGCTGACATTGTTGACGTTGCTGCCGTTGTTCACGTTACTGACGCTGCTGCTGTTGATGCTTCTGACGTTGTTCACGTTGCTGACGCTGCTTTTGACATTGCTGACGTTGTTCACGTTGCTGGCGCTGCTGCTGCTGATGCTTCTGACGTTGTTCGCGTTGCTGACGTTGCTGGTGGACATTGTTGACGTTGTTCACATTGCTGACGCTGCTGCTGTTGATACTTCTGACGTTGTTCACGTTGCTGACACTGCTGCTGACATTTCTGACGTTGTTCACGTTGCTGGCACTGCTGCTGTTGATGCTTCTGACGTTGTTCGCGTTGCTGACGCTGCTGGTGGACATTGTTGACGTTGTTCACATTGCTGACGCTGCTGCTGTTGATACTTCTGACGTTGTTCCCGTTGCTGACACTGCTGCTGACATTTCTGACGTTGTTCACGTTACTGACGCTGCTGCTGTTGATGCTTCTGACGTTGTTCACGTTACTGACGCTGCTGCTGTTGATGCTTCTGACGTTGTTCACGTTGCTGACGTTGCTGGTGGACATTGCTGACGTTGTTCACATTTCTGTCGCTGCTGCTCTTGATGCTTCTGACGTTGTTCACGTTGCTGACGCTGCTGCTCTTGATGCTTCTGACGTTGTTCACGTTGCTGACGTCGCTGGTGGACATTGCTGACGTTGTTCACATTTCTGTCGCTGCTAGTGTTGATGCTTCTGACGTTGTTCGCATTGCTGACGCTGCTACTGTTGCTGCTTCTGACGTTGTTCACGTTGCTGACGCTGCTGCTCTTGATGCTTCTGACGTTGTTCACGTTGCTGACGCTGCTGCTCTTGATGCTTCTGACGTTGTTCACGTTGTTGACGCTGCTGGTGACATTGCTGGCGTTGTTCACGTTGCTGACGCTGCTGCTGTTGATGCTTCTGACGTTGATGATATTTCTGACGCTGCTGCCGTTGACGCTGTTGACGCAGCTGCTCCTGCTGCCACTGCCGTTGCTGCTTCCGCCGCTTTTCCAACACCAATCCAACACTAGGAACGTCCCGAGCGTCTCTCGCTCCATCGTCTAATATTTCGCTGGCCATTATCCGTCGCAAAAGCATGTCGTGCCGGGACGTACCGAACCTCGAGGTACACACTGCCAGGTCTGTGTGTACACGCGGATAGAAATCGCGGGTTACGAAGGACTCGCGCAGCCTCGACTTGCGAGAGGTGCGCTACGTGCCTGTTGGGCGGCCGTGTCAAGGCGCGGGCGGCGAAACCGAAGCTCACAATCGCGGCCGGCACGTCCGTCGCTGACGGGCTGACGGGCTGCAGTTGGTTTATTCTCAATTTCCATCTCAATCTCCCACGTTTGTTTTTCCTCGACAGCGTCGGGGAAAAACCAACGACGAACCGACCTCTCTGTCCCCGGGAAATATTTTCCTTAACGCGACAGAGGGTGGCAAGGCCTCTTGAGCCTGGCAAAGATGCTGGAGGAGATTCTCACGGATTGACACGGATAAAGCGCGCAGCTATCGACGATGTCACCAAAACGCTGGAGTCGCCTGCAGACTCGAGTATGAAAATCGAGTTGGCAAAATCGTCACCCACACACATGGTCAATGTGTGATGCACATTGTGAGGCACAATTAATTCGTGGACCCAAATTTGCTATCGGACATCGCTCGTGACTGTAAATTCGACGCTCTGTAAAACTTATCAAATAATCGGATTACTTAGCCTGAGCGACGGATTCGATGAAAAATGAGCCATTCGTGAGGACGCAAAATTGAGTGTTCGCGCCGAAGTTAAATCGTGAAGCCGGCGATGAAGATCTCGAAGGTCGAGGGACGAAGTTGAAGTCGAAGTCGAAGTCGAGGAAATATCCGAGGAGCGCGGGACGTTTCCCCGTTTCGGTCGTCGACGGAGAAGCAACGGGACGTCGATTTCCCCTCCTCTCTCCACCCCTCGACACGGCCTTGTCATACCCGAGGGTCCCGGTTGTCAATAAAGATGTGGTGCGCCTCAGCCGAGGGTCGAGGGGAGCTCGAATCGGTATCGCACCTGGGAGGTTTAATTAAAAATACCATCACGTGCCTGATATCGACTATCGACGCATGGTGTTGTCGAGCGCGCCAACCGCTTCGTGACTCCACGCGTATGGAAAACGCGTGCCACATTAGGAAGCCGGTGGCGTAATGGCCATTACATATATTTATGCCCACGGCGCTGAGGGTGGTTAATACGGGCCACCCTAAAGTCTGTATTTACTAGACTCGAATCTTGCTGTATTTTATTCGTTTACTTTAGTCCATTCGTCTCGCTCTTTTTTTTCTTCATTAATGCGAACCTTAATTAAAATTTATTTAATATCCGTTGGATAAGCAGAGAGCAAGATTTTCGTCTCTTTTTACAGTCAAGAAAATGGATTTCGTTGGTAAAAAAATTGCAACTTCTGTAACTAAATTTTATCGCGAATGCGATTTGACTACCAAATTTCGGCACGGAGTCCCAGATTTTTTTTCGAGCTTGTGTCCGTCTCGCGATACACAGGCTCGTATTAACCACTTTTAACCTGCGCAAAAATTCTGGTGCTTACACACACACACACACACACACACACGACGAACACGCGACCGGAGACCCCGAAGCGAGTAGCGCGGATGCCGGGCGAGCGCCGCGGCGCTTTTCCTCCACTCCGCCGGCGGCTCTTATTGATTTTATATCACGACGATGACGGCGAAAAGGAGGAAGAATGCGGGGAAGGAACCACACCGCTCGCGTTTTCACGAAGTATTCGCAGCGTGCATTATGGATACCCGCTCGTCCCGACCGAAAACCTCGCCTGCTGTCCAAACTCCGCTTGTTTGCCTCGATTTTTATAACGAAAAGCGTAAGCACTCCGCTGGCGAGACTGAATATGTATAAATATGTATAACGTCCATATACAATATGTGTGTGTGTGTGTGTCTGAATACGTAATATATGTATAACTTATATGTATACATACAATATATGTTTGTGTGTTTGTATTTGTTTGTGTGGTTCGACAGGTGGTTAAGTCGACTTCGCTCGTCATCAATTTACAAACTTCGAAACGTCCCAAACACATTCGTCGTTCCGTTTCATCTCCGAGTTGCAACCGAGAAAACCCGAATGAATATGGATGACCGAGGGATGAATAAAAATCCGATTTGCAAACCCGCAAAGAAATATTCGAGCTTTTCACATAGATTTTCAAATCTCCAATATTCCTGAAAATTCTGGAACTCGGAAACCTCAATTTACATTTTCAATCATAAAACGAAACAAGAAATTGGATGTCCAGTGTTTTTCGATATAGTGAAAAAGCGACTTGAGAGCTGTAAGCGAATGCGAGTCAATTATCGACAGTCTCTACGTAGTTTTTTCAAATCCGGAGTATCCGCGAAAAATTCTGAAACTGGAAACCTTAAATTTATATTTTCAATCTCACGAAGAAAATTGGGTTCAGTGTTTTTCAGCAATGAAATAGATTTGAGAGCCGTAAGCGAATGGCGAGTCAATTATCGACGGAGTCGGTGATAACGCGAGTGGCAATGCGACTCGTTCTCCGGGTCCTTCCGGCCCCGGCGAACCGGTCGAGAATTATCGAGAAATTATCGTCTCCCCTGCCGCATCCACCCGCTCGGTTCGTTCGTCTCTCTCGCTCCACTCGAAGATTTTCTCGTCGAGTTTCATCCACCAGTCGCGTCGGCTAGAATGGGGAGGGGGCCATAAATTCCACTGTGAAATTCGACTGTGTCATTTTACCCCGGGGACGGCCGAGGGGACAAGGGGGATGACCGGAGCGGAGAAGCTGCGGACCTCGCTGGGTACACGGCGGAGACTCTCTCGTAATATCGACCAAATTCGCCTCCAGCTGCTCCGCTTAGTCGGTGGCAGCTTCGCACGGGGCGAACTATTAATAGGTCACCCATTTGCCGGATTTGGGACTCGATCGTTCAACCTCCGGATCTCTCGACGTCCCACTGACGCCCCTGAGGGTGTGGAGACAGGGGGGAGGGGGAGGGGGGTGAAGCCGTGGGTGAAGGGGCTGGTTTGTCCCCCTCCCCCCCTCCCCCTGGTTACTTCTGTGCAGCGCCATCCGACGAAATTGGCGCCCTGATTAGTCAGTTATGGCTTCGGGGATATGAGGAAGGATGTGCTGCGAGCACATCGTTCGGATTGCACGAGACTCGCGCGTCGCATTCTCTCGCGCGCGACACACGAGACGCCAGAGACGAGACGAGATGAGAATCCGGGACAAATGAGATGTATGCACATGTCACGAGGTAATGGTTCGTTTGGGCCAAACGTAGCGAGTCAGGGCGAAGAGACTGTTCTCTCAGTCGAGGACATTCGGAGCAATCGCGTTGCAGTCCTGGAATACACGAAGATTGTCCCGTTGGATTATTTCAGGACGAGCATCGCGATATGTTCGAGTTATAGTGACAAGTTTAATGCTTCAGGTGTACTTAACGTCTTGAAAAAAATGTCAATCTGCATCGTATGTTTTCGGAATTAGGTGGAAATGAAAATTATTCATGAAAAAATTACGTTTTATCAAACGACCTTATGATCTTGAATATCACACAGATTATTTTTACATGATCCGGAATATTAGGGTAGATGTACCGTTAGTGGCCACTGTACCTATTGTGGCCTTTTTTATTAATTTATTCTTGAAATTATTTCTTCCCCATAAAAACGTGTTGACGGTTCGAACAAATTGATATAAATTCATCGATTGATCTACTCGACTTTTTTTATGCCATTAAATGGATTGTTTCATTCCCTTGAATGGGATGGCCACAATCGACCCTAAAGTGGCCAAAAACGGTACGTCCACCCTATTTAGGATTATTCGAAACACTCTGTTTTTATTTTTTTGTTTTTTTTTGTCAAGTTGTTCAACTGCTAAGTACAGTTAAGTTGCTTATAACCTACTCTTCATGGTATCCGATGAGTGTAATTCTCTCCTGTCTCTCGGTCCAGGATATTGTCCCTTCGATCCTGCGGTGTTTGTCAAATGAAACGGCACTTTTGGACCAGAAGTGTCATAGCCCTGCCCCGGAATCGCGTGTCGCCTGGCCCCCAATTTCGGGTCGTTCGGTCCACCGCTCGACGCTCCTCGAGACGCGGAGTCGCCGAGAGATCGATCAACGCGGCGTTTTCCGGACAGGGACGAGCGAGATCCCCCCGACTCCATTGGGCTATCATCCCGTTCGGGGCATTAACGCAGCTTGACATTAGTCCTGATGGAACATCCTCTCGGTTCTCCCTCCCCGACGTTGGCATCGGATATATACCCGGACGGTGTAATATCGGCGTCAAAAATAAAGGGCGGTAGGAAAAGGGACACGACGGGAAAATCATTGGAGGGGGCGAAAGTGGGAAAGTGGATAAACGCTATATCGTTTCATGGTTCGGTCTCGTAATCCACCGTTGAATTATTTATTTCCCATTTCCACGCGACGGTTCCTCCTCGCATCGCCCGACGACAATTCAGCGGGGAACCGGAATATGTTTTTTTTCCCCTCGCGCATCCGATCGATTATCGTTTGGCTGCAATTTTCTATTTTCTACGTTGGGATTTTCGTAATCAGCGTTTTCTAAATTCAACGTCGTCGCGTCGATGTCTTTCTGTAATCGCATTGGTGGTGATCAGAATTTTCCAACCCAATCGTACTTTGGATGCAATTTTGCTGATCGAATTAGTCGAATTTGCCGCGAAATCGTCGCCAGGCTTGATTGTCTCCAGTTCGAACTGTTTCGAACAACATTGAACCGAAAGCGTCGAACGAATCCTGATGAAGAGGATTGGAGGACGGCGAAGCTATCGGCGAGTGCTTGTATTTGTATTATTCTCAGCAATTTGCATTCATTCGTCTGTAGACTCATCTTGAGTAACGGATGCAAAGTAGAACTTTGCACATTGTTTCCTCATTCATTTTCATTTTTTGCAAGGAAGCCAAATATAATCCTGCAAAACGGATGCAAAGTAGAACTTTGCACATTGCTTCCGAATTCAGGATCCGTCGGATTTTGCGAAGCGCGAGTGCTTATCAGTTTCCTTGTGATACCAGCTAACTGAGTGTTTCGACGGATTTAGCGAGACAGACACTTGGCTCTATACCTAAATCTGCTTGACGACGGACGCGGAGACAACAGCGAAGACGTCGGCCCAACGCCGAACCGGTTACTTCGCAACCTGGTCCACCGTCAACCCTAGGCTACTGACTTTATTGGATTTTCCATGCGGCAGAGACTGAGGGACAACTTCATCGAGTTTGCCAGCGCGCCAGATTAAGGCGCGAGGGGTGCACGAAGCTGTCGAACGTCGTACACGACGCGCGGATAGCAGACGGCAGATAACATCGACCGTGGCAGAAGCCGATAAGACCGCCCGAAGTGCAGCCCATGATCGTCAAGACGGTCTGACCTTTGCCGCGAGCAACGTTGTGGTAATTCAATCCTCGAACCGCTTACTTATCTCGTTTGAAACGCGACGGACTCTGCAGCATTACATTCGGCCCAAACCAGACACTGACAAGGCCCGGACAGGAATGTCACGGTCCTGACCAGGGCCTGACTAGCGCCGAGTATAACGCTGTCAATTGTCTACCCAGGATGGGAAGTCAAAACGGATCGATCAAAATCAACGTACAACGAGAAACTGAAAAAAGCTTGAAGACAGTTTTAAACGATTTTTGTGCCTGGTTTCAGTTCACAACACAAACTACCACCCGACTATAAATCTGTTGGGGCAGCCCTGCCGTCACACATGGGTCTGATCCGGTTTGATCCGGTTAACCTGATAAGATCAACCTTGTTAGGGCCAGATCTAGCAAATATAAGGGATCCCTGATCAGGCTTTCCTTATTCAGGGTCAGATCTGGCAAATATAAGGGTTCCCTGATCAGGCTTTCCTTATCCAGGGTCAGATCTGGCAAATATAAGGGATATCTGATCAGGCTTTCCTTATTCAGGGTCAGATCTGGCAAATATAAGGGATACCTGATCATGCTTTCCTTATCCAGGGCCAGATCTGGCAAATATAAGGGATACCTGATCGGGCTTTTCTTATTCAGTTGATACTTCCGAAGGATCCGGCGAAGCGCGCTCACTTAAAAATTGTTCCGTAAGAAAACATAACCGTCCGGCGATTTCCCCGTTGTACCTTCGTTACCTGCTGCGAGTCCAGGAATTTTCAGCCCGCTTCGGGAAATCTCAGCGCCTGGAAAAGCTCGCCGGAGGCGCGGAACTCTTTCGCCTCCTGTTGATTGCACGCGCGAGAGAACGGCGCGGATCTTCAATTCGCAACGCGTTACACCCGTGCGAACTGCAGGGCGGGAGCGCGCCTACGGCTGCCGGGGAATATCGATCAAAACATAACGCGATTGGGGCGATGTGTTGTGTGTTTGTGTGTGAGTGTATGTGTGTGTATATGCGTTCGTGTAGCCGGGCGTGCCACTCGCTACCGAGACCAGAACGGCCGGAGTCAGGCGATGTCATACATATGTATTGTGCACATCATAAACATACATAACATACATGCATACATATACTTATTTACATACATAGGTACATACATGTGCCAATACATGGATACATATACTCATGTACATACGCAGATACATATTTCATGCGTCAATACATGTGTTCATACAAACATCCTTATACATAAAGAAATACATGTATACATCCATATATACTTTCACAGTTACATAGGTACAGCTGAGAAATCGGTTCCCGTATTCGTTGAAAATTCGATTTCGAGCTTCGGGAAACGATACAGACGGGCAGACCCTCGTTCGCCTCTGCCACGGCTAACGACGCCCTCGCGACCGTCGCCGATGTCTTCCTCCGGCCGAGTAATGTCCGGCGCAGTCGACGACGCGCTCGGGACGCGGACGACAGCATCGGAATCGCGCGCGCGCGCGCGTACTCCGGATATTTCGTCTCGAGAACACGTTGCGCGCGACCTCCGCGCCATTCGTCGCGTTCGAACGATATTGACGACGTCTTCCGGAACAGTGGACATCCGCGGTCAAGGATCCCACACTGTTCGAGAATCTCGGGGATTCCCCTCGAGAATCTCTGATGTACTCTGGATCACAGGGTGAGCGGGACTTGGAAGCCACATATGCGACTCTGTACACTTGTGACACCCGAACAGTTGCGACACAAAAGAGAAGCTTTTCGATTTTGCGGGTATGCAAAAGGAGAACGCAAGGCATTGGGACTGAAGCTGTAGGAGAAAAGACGAGGATGAAAAGACGAGGTGAAGATTTTTGCGGTGGTCATTTTGCGTCGCACGTTTTTAACCAAGACGTCTGGATCGAGATGGGGAAACGTTTTGCAGTCTTTGCGAGCTTTCATATGCCACCGATTTTTATTTTTTTATTTTTTTATAATTGAATGCATGAATTCAGCCTCAGGGTCAAAATACCTGGGTCGGGTTCTGGATATCCGGGCAAAAAACTGCCCAACCACCAATCGGAGGTCGAATAAATCGACGACAATTGTTACACACGAATTTTTTAATTAACAGAAAAATCCCGACGATCAATTCGACCAATTCATCTGGAATAATTAATATTTGCTCGTGAAAATGAAAAGTTTGCTGCACGGGGAAAAGCCAAACACAGAGAGGCGCCAGTCACAATTTGGGCGAGGCAGCAGACGTCGAGCAAAACATGAAGCAGGTGGAACGAGGTTTCCCGGCGATGCACTCGCGTCCCGCGGGGCCGGTGAACATACACAATTGTGCTCTCCGTTGGATACACGTTGAGCTGTTTCCACGGGAAACGCGCGCGGCGGGTATCACTGGTATATCGCTGCGGGGACCCCGAGGAGCTGAGCGCGCGGCGCGCGGCAACGTCGCGGGTCTCCGTGTCAGGAGTTGAATCCACCGGCAACCACAAAACGCGGGCTTCGCACGCGAGGCACCGAGGTGCATCGTGTGTGAGTGTGTGTTCGTATCGTACATAGGGAAAACGTGGCTACGTGCTCGGTACACGTTGTACGTGAACGTGGAAATATTGTATAGCGGACGTGCAGCGGCAGTGGAGGTCGAGAGTCGCGCTTGGTACAAGACAACAGAAGAATCCGAATGGACACGAAAAGCACTTACTTAGAAATAGCTCAATCCCTCTGTGGGCGTGCTCGTCGGATCTCGTTTTTTATGTTTTTTTCTTTTTTTTTTACCCTTCACAAAACTGCCACTACGACGAACCATTCGATTGTTATAAAAATAATGATAACAATGATGATTGGATATTTAATGCATTGCTACTGGAAGATGATATGGTCTGGCCGCCTGGCTAAAACCCGTTCAAATCGGAGGCACGAAATGTATTTTTTTGAAATATCGACTTCTAACCTATACCATCGTTCTCAAGTCGCATATTCTACTCCTGAAAATACTGGTTACAACTCTTTTTTGGTTAATTTTGAAAAAAAAATTTTTGGTCGAACAGTTTGTCAGAAATCGTAGATCTGGCCGCCGGGCCAAAAACCGCCTAAATCGGGGTCACGAAATTTAATTTTTCAAAATATCGACTTCTAACCTATACCATCGTTCTCAAGTCGCATATTCTACCCCTGAAAACACTGGTTACAACCCTTTTTTAGTTAATTTTGAAAAAAAAAAATTTGGTCGAACAGTTTGCCAGAAATCGTAGATCTGGCCGCCGGGCCAAAAACCGCCCAAATCGGGGTCACGAAATTTATTTTTTCAAAATATCGACTTCTAACCTATACCATCGTTCTCAAGTCACATATTCTATCCCTGAAAACACTGGTTACAACTCTTTTTTGGTTAATTTTGAAAAAAAAAAATTTTGGTTGAACAGTTTGTCAGAAATCGTAGATCTGGCCACCGGGCCAAAAACCGCCCAAATCGGGGTCACGAAATTTATTTTTTCAAAATATCGACTTCTAACCTATACCATCGTTCTCAAGTCGCATATTCTACCCCTGAAAACACTGGTTACAACTCTTTTTTGGTTAATTTTGAAAAAAAAAAATTTGGTCGAACAGTTCGTCAGAAATCGTAGATCTGGCCACCGGGCCAAAAACCGCCCAAATCGGGGTCACGAAATTTATTTTTTCAAAATATCGACTTCTAACCTATACCATCGTTCTCAAGTCACATATTCTATCCCTGAAAACACTGTTTACAACTCTTTTTTGGTTAATTTTGAAAAAAAAAATTTTGGTCGAACAGTTTGTCAGAAATCGTAGATCTGGCTACCGGGCCAAAAACCGCCCAAATCGGGGTCACGAAATTTATATTTTCAAAATATCGGCTTCTAACCTATACCATCGTTCTCAAGTCACATATTGTACCCCTGAAAACACTGGTTACAACTCTTTTTTGGTTAATTTTGAAAAAAAAAATGTTGGTCGAACAGTTTGTCAGAAATCGTAGATCTGGCCACCGGGCCAAAAACCGCCCAAATCGGGGTCACGAAATTTATTTTTTCAAAATATCGACTTCTAACCTATACCATCGTTCTCAAGTCACATATTGTACCCCTGAAAACACTGGTTACAACTCTTTTTTGGTTAATTTTGAAAAAAAAAATGTTGGTCGAACAGTTTGTCAGAAATCGTAGATCTGGCCACCGGGCCAAAAACCGCCCAAATCGGGGTCACGAAATTTATTTTTTCAAAATATCGACTTCTAACCTATACCATCGTTCTCAAGTCGCATATTCTACCCCTGAAAACACTGGTTACAACCCTTTTTCAGTTTATTTTGAAAAAAAAATGTTGGTCGAATATTTTGTCAGGAATCGTAGATCTGGCCGCCGGGCCGAAAACCGCTTAAATCGGGGTCACCGTAGGTTAAACAGTGTTGCAGCGCTCATTACGACAAACTGTCAAATCTCGCGCTGTTAAACAACGAACGGCCGATTTTGACGGTCCACGACCAATCAAAGGCCGAGTTATATTGACAACAATGGTTGCTCATGCACTTTTTAATAGAGGATCGCAAAGCACACGTTAAAAAAAAGTTGTGTGAGTATTGCACGTATAGTGAAAATGTCTACTACACGTGTTTACGTTGTACGTGGAAATGAAGATTGTGTACGTCGTAAATAGATACGAAGATATATCGCATAGCGAGTGCAACGGCAGCGTGTCGGCGGTCGAGAGTCGCGGTGGAAGACAACAGCGAGAAGAACCCGGACAGACACAAGAAGCACTTACTTCGAAATAGCTTTAACCCTCCGTCGGGCTGGGGTCTCGTCTCGTGTAACAACGCCGCGGCTTCGTTCCGAGAAAAACATTATTTTCAAATTGGAACGAGCGAAGCAGAAGCATCAGCTTCGGTGTGTGAGTCTCCCAAACACCGACGCAAATACCCAAGCGGGGCTTTCGCAGCGAGTGACGTTTGTAGCCGGAAAATGTCAGGACTCCGGTGTAATGACTCGGAGAGCCAGAAAAAAAACTAGGGTGTATTCCGGCACCGAAAAATCGACCAAAATTAGCGATAATAATAACCTCACTTTTCCGCACTCGTGTCGAGTCTCCGACGATTTTTCACCGGTGTAATCGTCGCGTCCCGAGGACTCAGTTTCCGCCTGAAGACGGGAACGCAAATTCAATTTATTTATATCCTCCAACCTCGCAGCTTTCCTGGAAAAAAATGCGTCTGAACTCACTCGGTCTGCAAAAGGAGGAAAATAGAGGAACTTCGAAATGGGTGGGGGGAATAGAAGAACTGCGAAAGGGGGGAAATGGAAGAACTGTAAAAGGGAGGAAAATAGAAGAATTGCAAAAGGGGGGAAATGGAAGAACCGGCAAAGGGGGAAAATAGAGGAATGTCGCTGAGTTCCTTGGAATCTTGTAAACGCGGGAGCTCGAGTAAAATGAATCGAGACACGTGGGGGGAGTGACGAGTGGAGTGGGGGGGGGGGGGGGGGGGGGGGTAAAGGGAAGGAGAAGGTCGACGAAATGAGCTGGAGAGTTCGTGGTGGGTCGAGGACGAAAAAAGACTCAAAAGAGGAATACTAAAAGCGCACCGTCTTCTTCATTCGTTCATTCCTCCTCCTCCTCTTCTTCTCCTGCTTCTCCTTCTTCTTCTTCTTCTTCCTTCTTCGTCTTCTTCTCTCCGTTACCGCGTAGCAAGAATTGAGTTTTGAAGAGCAGCCGCGCGAATCCTGAATTACTTTGTCGAGCAGTTCGTGCCCGGAATAACTGCTCGCGTATTCGCGCCCCGCGAGCGCCACGTCAGAGTTTCGGTCGTAGTCCGCGCGAGCCTCGCGCGCGTAACTACTTTGCCCGGCGCCGCCGGTGGGGGACGCCCGACGCACTGTTGACTCTCGCTACTTGCCGCAAAGTGCGTGCAAGTGGCGCGAGTCAACGGGAACTTCGCCGCCGTCGCCGCCGCCTTGAGTGTTACGAGCCGCCCGAGTGTTCCGAGCTTTCCGTGTACTTTTCATCGCCGAATAACGCCGCGAAATTCCACGAGACGTTTGGCTTCCGCGTTTCGTTCGTCAGAATTTCGAGCCTCACGGGTAAATAATAACGTTGATTCAGCGCATTTCGCGACAGCCTGTGGGAATAATCGTAAATCGTGTCCCGACTAACCGTAACTGCGCGAGGTCGTTGAATTATTTTTATGACGAGATTTGATTATTGCATTGTCATATTGTAATTAATTATTTACATACTGCGAATAATTTTAATCTGCGAATTTGGGTTTAGCTGTGAAAAAATAGCTGAGAGGTAGAAGCATTTCTGGATGACCGTTGCGATGAATGTCACGAGGCAACGGAGGGCAACCCGAGAAATCAACGCTCAGCACTCTGCAGTTTTTCGTCGACGCTGTTTTCGGGCGAAGGGTCGTTAAGCGCGAGCGTTGATGTGCGAGTTTTGGACGGTTACGCACCGGAAGCTTGGCGTGTTGTTCTCGCGACCTCCGGATTCTGCGCAATAACAGTCGTCAATTTCGTCGGGGTGTGATTTGCTTCCCCGAAATAAGGTCGCGGTAATTGTGTTGACAAACCCTCCCTTAATTGCCATTTGGTCAATTGCGATATGTTGAATTTTCACAAATTCAATTGTCATATACTGAATTTTCATATGTTACATTGACATGTATTACAATGTCATATGTTGAATTGTCATATATTGGATTGTCATATGTAAATTGTGTTATGCTGCCGTCAATTTCGTCGGGGTGGGATTTGCTTCCCCGAAATAAGGTCGCGGTAATTGTGTTGACAAACCCTCCCTTAATTGCTATTTGGTCAATTGCGATATGTTGAATTTTCACAAATTCAATTGTCATATACTGAATTTTCATATGTTACATTGACATGTATTACAATGTCATATGTTGAATTGTCATATATTGGATTGTCATATGTAAATTGTGTTATGCTGCCGTCAATTTCGTCGGGGTGTGATTTGCTTCCCCGAAATAAGGTCGCGGTAATTGTGTTGACAAATCCTCCCTTAATTGCCATTTGGCGAATTGCGATATGATGAATTTTCACAAATTAAATTGTCATATAGTGAATTTTCATATGTTACATTGCCATATATATTAAACTGTCATATATTGAATTTTCATATGTAAATTGTGTTATGCTGAATTGCCATATTTTGAATATTTTTATCTGACGTTTTATTGGCCAACTTTTATTGAAACAAAAATAGCAGAAAAAAAAGTCGAAACATCCCGGCGCGACGTTAACCTCTCCTCTGTGCAATGACCAAAAAGCGTATTCACGGTTGGCGCGCGCGGTCGAATGCGGAGCGCCGGGCGATATTGATCGGAAAAAATGGATCATCAGTCGGCGCTAAAGAACGGAAACGAGGTGAGTGCATGTACGGTAGCCAACGCGTTGCGGCCTGAATCGTAAAATTGTCCAACCTGTATATGTCTAGGTGCGTCTGTGTGTATGTGTGTGCTCGCGTTATCCCTGGTGTATGGCTTTTGAATGGCAGATGATTGAAATCGGTGAATAGGGAAATACTTTTATATAACTCGACGCTCGCCGGCTGAATAGACGCGCGGGCCGCACAGGTTTATCAATGAGGCACTATCGCCCCCCCCCCCCCCCCCCCCCCCCCCCCCTCGGATCCCCAGGTACACGAAACCTGGTTACCCTCGGGGTAGCCGGGTTCGCCGAACTGATCCCAGCCAGTTTGGTAATGCGACGTGGGCGCCACAACATAATGGCCATTATGGCCACGCGGGAAGCGCCACTGTCGAATAACATCGATTGCCTTCGAAGGGGAGAAAGATATATAGTGGAGAGGGGGGAGGTCCGAGGGGTGGGTAATTGAATAATTTGATAATTATTCGCGACCGAATGCGATAACCGCTCGTGAATAATTGACCCGATACGATGATCGATATATTCCGGCGATATAACAATTATTTAATTATCCGTCGCGCCATTGTTCAAGCTTCGCGCTATGATAATCCTACATACATTGTTCGGAGGTTCTATTGTTGGGGAATTTTTTAGTTCGCGCTATTCGGTCGCGGTTTATCGTCGAGATCCCCGCGCAAGTGTCGCCGGATATTCTGTCACAATTCGAGCGACGTATTGCAAAAATATGATTTTGTGCAACTGAACTGAATTTATTGACTGAAAAAGTAACGGAATTTATTGACTGAAAAAGTGAGTGAATTTATTGATTGAAAAAGTTGTAAAAAATAAATGACATCGCGTTCGTGAAAAATTGTAATTTATTTTCGCACGATTTTTCTCAGGCAGCTGGGCGAGTCTTTGATTATCGCTAATTGGCCGAGTCCCGATGGAATACGTGTCGCATCGGACACGTAACGCGGCGCCTCAATGGGGAACGGCCATAATTCCATTATGTTGCTACGTTGCTTGAGTACAATTACCCGAATGGCGCGGGTAATTTAATCGAGTACACGACGACGAGGACATAACGGGGGCAGCAGCGCCGCAGTGCTGCCAACCGGACCCAACTTCGATCTTTCGCCGAGGGCAGCGAGTTTTCGGGTGAAACGAAAATATCAACGCGCGAAACACCCGCGTAACTCGACGACGAAAAAACAATTTCGAGGGACAAATATTTTCGAGCAAACAAGCTCCATTTTTTTAACCCGGATCTTTTTTTTTTCGACGTGTACTTTAATCGTGCGTCGACGGGCCGATAGATACGGCGCCGATAGACCCGGATCAGCGCGGGGAATCTGTATCGCCGGTATCAATCCGCGTTAGCGTCGTGTCCGCAGCGTCGAACGAAACGCTCGACATGTGGAAACGCCAGTGTCGATGTATGCAAACCGGTAAATCCATTTCGCAATTCGGCCCCTTCAATCATACCGCGTATTTCGCTCCATCGCCATTAACCGCCGTTGAAGTCCAATTATTTATTTGTTCGTCGAATCAAACGTTTCGCTCCCCCCCCCCCCCATCCCCCTGAACCACCCGTGTGAACGTGTCGGACAATCAAAACGTAGCGGAAAACACGGACACTGAGATACACAACGTAGCATATTTTGTCAGCTTCGCGGTATTGATCGCGGCTTCGGAATTTTTTTGTAAATATTTTTACGCATACAGTCAAAATCTAATTTTCAAGCTTTCAACTTTCGGAAGAAAGAATTTTATTTTGCAAAAAAAAATTGAAATCGGACAGTTTAATTTGCCTCGAAATAAAATAAAAAATAATAATTGCCAAAATTGCATCGAATCGGTGGGACCAGTTAGCTCTGACGATCGTTCAGCATTTACCCGAGTTAAAATTTAGACCCTCTGCAAAACCGAAATTTAGTAGTCCCGCAAGGTTCCTGACACGCCTCAAAACCTCAGAAAGTGGCAGATACTACCCAATTGGAGTAAACGGAGACTACTGCGGGGCTGACATTTTTTGCTTAAACCTCCGTGAACTTCCACTTAGGTTGTACAGAGTGAGATGAGGTTCCTAGACTCTTGTATAAACCTCCAAAAGTGGCATATTTTTCCCATTTTGATTCAACGAAGGGTATTGGAAGGGTTTAAATTTTAACTCGGGTAACGACGGATGCTGCATTGCCGAAGAATATAGCTGGAAGAACGCGACCGGAAAAGATTTTCCACTCGGTCGGGGCGATGCGTGAACGAGTCGGACAATCAAAACGTAGCAGAAAACACGGACACTGAGAGACGCAACGTAGCATATTTTGTCGGCTTCGTGGTATTGATCGCGGCTTCGGAATTTTTTTGTAAATATTTTTACGCATACAGTCAAAATCTAATTTTAAAGCTTTCAACTTTTGGAAGTAAAGAATTTTATTTTATTATCTAAAAAAAATTGAAATTGGACAGTTTAATTTGCCTCGAAATAAAATAAAAAATAATAATTGCGAAAACTGCATCGAATCGGTGGGACCAGTTAGCTCTGACGATCGTTCAGCATTTAACGGCGGATGCTGCATTGCCGAAGAATCTAGCCGGAAGAACGCGACCGGAAAAGATTTTCCACTCGGTCGGGGTGATGCGTGAACGAGTCGGACAATCAAAACGTAGCAGAAAACACGGACACTGAGAGACACAACGTAGCATATTTTGTCGGCTTCGCGGTATTGATCGCGGCTTCGGAATTTTTTTGTAAATATTTTTACGCATACAGTCAAAATCTAATTTTAAAGCTTTCAACTTTCGGAAGTAAAGAATTTTATTTTATTATCTAAAAAAAATTGAAATTGGACAGTTTAATTTGCCTCGAAATAAAATAAAAAATAATAATTGCCAAAACTGCATCGAATCGGTGGGACCAGTTAGCTCTGACGATCGTTCAGCATTTAACGACGGATGCTGCATTGCCGAAGAATATAGCTGGAAGAACGCGACCGGAAAAGATTTTCCACTCGGTCGGGGCGATGCGTGAACGAGTCGGACAATCAAAACGTAGCGGAAAACACGGACACTGAGAGACGCAACGTAGCATATTTTGTCGGCTTCGCGGTATTGATCGCGGCTTCGGAATTTTTTTGTAAATATTTTTACGCATACAGTCAAAATCTAATTTTAAAGCTTTCAACTTTCGGAAGTAAAGAATTTCATTTTATTATCTAAAAAAAATTGAAATTGGACAGTTTAATTTGCCTCCAAATAAAATAAAAAATAATAATTGCGAAAACTGCATCGAATCGGTGGGACCAGTTAGCCCTGACGATCGTTCAGCATTTAACGACGGATGCTGCATTGCCGAAGAATATAGCTGGAAGAACGCGACCGGAAAAGATTTTCTACTCGGTCGGGGCGATGCGTGAACGAGTCGGACAATCAAAACGTAGCAGAAAACACGGACACTGAGAGACACAACGTAGCATATTTGGTCGGCTTCGCGGTATTGATCGCGGCTTCGGAATTTTTTAAATATTTTTACGCATACAGTCAAAATCTAATTTTAAAGCTTTCAACTTTCGGAAGTAAAGAATTTTATTTTATTATGCAAAAAAAATTGAAATTGGACAGTTTAATTTGCCTCGAAATAAAATTTAAAAAAATAATTGCCAAAACTGCATCGAATCGGTGGGACCAGTTAGCCCTGACGATCGTTCAGCATTCAACGACGGATGCTGCATTGCCGAAGAATATAGCGGGAAGAACGCGACCGGAAAAGATTTTCCACTCGGACGGGACGATGCGTGAACGAATCGGACCATCAAAACGTAGCGGAAAACACGGACACTGAGAGACACAACGTAGCATATTTTGTCGGCTTCGCGGTATTGATCGCGGCTTCGGAATTTTTTTGTAAATATTTTTACGCATACAGTCGAAATCTAATTTTCAAGCTTTCAACTTTCGGAAGTAAAGAATTTTATTTTGCAAAAAAAATTGAAATCAGACAGTTTAATTTGCCTCGAAATAAAATAAAAAATAATAATTGCCAAAACTGCATCGAATCGGTGGGACCAGTTAGCTTTGATGATCGTTCAGCATTTAACGACGGATGCTGCATTGCCGAAGAATATAGCTGGAAGAACGCGACCGGAAAAGATTTTCCAGTCGGTCGGGGCGATACTAGGTCCCGCAGTTTGCACAACACAACGCGACTGACGGCCGAACCGGGAGCGTCGAACATACGCGCGAAGCCCGCGCGCGAGCTTTCGCCTCCCCCGTGTATGTATAAAGCGCTCGTGCGCCGCGCTTTTCCTCCCAGGCCCCGGCGCGTCACGTATCCGACGACGACCCGGACCGTCAATCTTGTTTAGTATCGATTTCACGCGGTTTCACGCTCGCTCGGGTCAAATAATCGTTTTATCGTCGGGCACCCGGCTTAGACGCAGATTTTCGATTCGGCTTCTCGCTCCCCCGCGACGCACACACACTCCACGTCGCGATTGGTGTGCATAGACCGTCGCTATAAATCGGTTGGCAGCGGCGCACTCGATTTCCGGTGACACGTGACCCTTTCCACTGGAGCTGTGCACCCGTCATCCGTCGTCGAAAAATTAAATGCGTTCCTATAGAGGAGGAGGGGGGCGGGAGAGGGGAGGACGGGGGTGGAAGCCGTGAGGAGAGGGCGACGGTCAGGGAGGGGAGGACTTCCCGGCCCTGTGGAATTTTTGTGGTCATTAACTATGCCCGCTACGCGCGAACAATTTTTCACTTTGAACCGCAAAATTTGCGCGGCTGTAAAAAAAAAAGCCGAGTCGACTTGATCGATGAAATATTAAAACGTTTCGCCTCAAAAGGGAGCCGTGCGATGAAAGTGTAGACATAGATTCCTCGTCCAAAAAGTGGAAGACTCTTTTCTGGCTAAGGACAATCTCGATCTTTTTTGTTCTAATTGCGTAACGTGTTTTGACAGAGAAGGACCAATTCGCAGTAGTTGAAACAAGTACGAACGTTGTTTACTCAAGTTCAATTCGGTCCTAACCGATTCGACGACACGAAGTCGTTCCGGACTTTTACGACCGGCAGTGCGTTTCGCGCGGTTCGCCGAACCGTAAGAACGGGAGGGTCGTAAAAAAATGAAGAGGCAATTAAAAAGTGCAGCGACCGAACGTGGAATCTGAGAAAGGAAACAAGTTCGAATCGAGTCGCGACGGAAACTCGTTTTTCGTTCGCGACGCGAAATCTTCGACTCGCCCTACGAGCGATCGCCGCTCGTGCAGACCGGAAACTCCATCGTTCCACCCCGGACCTTAATTAAATCCACCTCGTTAATGGCTCTTTTTTTGCCACAGCCTCGATCGACGAGGATCCGAACAAAAACGAGGAGAACCCGCCCAGACCCCCCGCGGGGTTTGTCCCTCGCGTTCACCCGGACGTTCCTCATCGTTCTCATCGTCCGGGGTCGTTCGAGCAGTTTTTGCAATCCCACTTCTTTCGAGACTCCCGGGTTATACGGCGGCACCGAGATAAGGGAACGAGATGAGGAGACGAAAAAAAAAAAAAACGAAGGGAATTGTTCGTTAAAGTTTAGCCGCGGGAACGGGACGAAACTGATTGCGGGAAACTGGATGAGACGAACGTAGCGTCGGAAGTTTTTACGACTCCTGGAGCGCGGGGCGACCTGATAGTCCTGGGCATCCGGATGCGTCGACCGTTGATATGTAGCGATGCCATCGAACCTCCCGGAGTGAAATATCAGAAACTTTGTGCAGCTAAGAATTTCTTTACCATGGAGAAACTGAGGAGAAACAGTAGAGACATTCGACTGGAAATTTCTCATTAAATTTGGATGAAGATTGTAATCCGAATTATCTACGTTACCGACAGAGCACATTACTCGGTGAAAGCTCCAGGGAGTCGAACAATTTTGTCTGACGATTTGTCATTTCTCTTCTGATAGAATATCACAACTTACCGTGTCATTCTCATGTATTTATCTGTAGAAAAAAATTCTATTGGAGAACACAGGACGAACAATGAGGGGAATAAAACCTACCCACCGGGACTTCTGCCCACTTGATTTTCCACGATGACGCAGAAGGAGGGACTCGACGTCCGTCGACGTCCGGCGACTCTCGCGACGCAGTTTTCCCACGAGCCGCGGTCTGGACAAAGAGGCCAAGAGGGCCATCAACGAGGCCAGTCCGCAGATCGCTGAATTTTATTGGCCGCGGCGGGACGTAAATCCACAGAGACCGTTCGGCATTGTTCCAAAAAAAAAAAGTCGTACTTCCATTTCGCGGGTAACAAAGGAACCGTCCAACCTCGAGAACAACAAAAGATGGACGGCGTAATATGCGCAAGACCGATTTTCATTCCGCAGAAGCGGCGCGAAGAGCGAAAACTCGACTTGCTGACCCGGATCCGGGTAGGTTATGTCCAGGGCAAGGGCAGCGCCACGCGGCGATCTCGGAAAGCTCGGAGCGCGCGAAATTCAAATGGCTTGCGGTGCACTCAACCGCTTTTCCCTTCTCCCGGTTGTAATTTCGCTAAACAAATGCTGACAAGTCAAAAGGGTCGTCTGGAGACTTTTCCTCCTGTCGTCCCAAGACGCCGAACCCTAAAGGGCCGTGTAAATCATTCCGAAGAATAATTCGTAAGACTGTAAACACGCGAGTAAATTATTCCGTGTACACAGAACACGACCGCTAAACGCTATCGCGATTGGTCGCTTTAACAGTTTGTCGGCTCGTCGTCGCGCGACGTTCGGCCCGACGGAGTTGACACACACGGAAAATTGTTTGCGCTCCGTCGCTCGGACTCGGCGCCGACGGCGTATCGCGAGGCACTTGGCACGTTGCCTCGCGCCAGCCGATCGTTCAATTATTCAAAGTACTCGGTGGGCTTGGAGCCCTCGAGGCTCGACAGCTCGCGGGACAGGTATAATCAGACTTCTGGGCAGCCCATAGACGTCCGTACGGTCGAATGCGACGAAGAAATGAGGCAGATGGACGGAGATAAGAGAAAGAGCAAAAAGCAGCTCGCGGTCCCACCGGGCGACCGAAGATAGAGACTCGAGCGGACGACACGAGTGTCGGGAATTCGCAGAGGACGTTCTAACCTTCGGCAGTGACACTGAAGAGCAGTACAGTACGTAAACTTCATGAAATATGGTTTACCTGGCGATAAATCAATTATCGTATTACGAGGAGACTTTCGATCGAATCTTCTTAGGAAGCTTTTACGTTTATTTGGCTTTTATTCGAAATGCAATCATGACCTTATCAAATTGATAGATAGAACTTTGTTTTCGGTAACAGAGGAAGAGTTGGTTTTAGCCTTACATATGATGATTAAGTATAAATGAGGTTAGAAATAGATCCTAGTCCATTTATAAGACGATTCGTAACTAAGAGCTAAAATAAATGGATAAATCACTAAGAAAGGATTTTTCTACCCATTATCGGCCCAATAAATAATCTTTTTTTCACGTTTAATATTGCAAAAAAAAATCTGATGGAGTAAGTAAGTGGCCAACTGCTGTTAATTCCACAGGATTATTTTCTACTGCCGACTTCAACTTTTTTTTTGCCCACCACCTAAGCCACTTTTTGTCATTATGTTTTTTTTTCTGCATTCCAGAAGCGCCAAACGATAAATCATCTTTCCACCGCAACTTCGACGTCTCCGCGGGAGAGCGAACGAGGAGAAACGTCCATGACGTCTGACCATAGGGAAGACGTTCCCGCGTCGATCCGGCAACCCTACGTGACAAATAGCCGAGCATCTGGCCTCGTTGTGACGCTCCCCGAGTCTCGACCCTCTCTCTCTCTCTTTCTCCCTCGGCTTTGCGATAGAATTCTTCGACGCGACGAACTGGGCCACGTTTCTCGAAGCTTAGCGCGCACCCTCCGGCTCTCTCTCTCCCTGCGCCCTTTTCGCTCTCGCGCGCAGAAAACGCGCGAGCTACCGGCTCCTCCTGAATACGAGGCGAGCGCGCGAGCGGCGTTACAGCCGGATTGCCGGCAATAAAACGAAATACGTGTCGTGAGAACGTGCAAAGAGCCATTGTCGTAAAATTGGTTATCGAAGGGGTGCTTAAAAAAAAAAGGGGAAAAGAAAAAAATAAAGCTTGAGAAATATAGTCACGAGATCGGGGTGGAAATTTCGCCGGTGGTGCGAAATTGATATTGAAGAGGAGACGAATGTTTCACCGGGGAATCCCACAATATATCATAGGACGTCGTAAACATAAAAATTAAAGAATAAATATTAAACCGATGAAAAAAATAATCAGAATACACAAGACGTCAAGTTTTTCCATTTTTTTTTGTAACCTTTTTGCAATATTTTTACTTTTTTTCACGTAGCGACGATAATTTATTTATGGAGCCGCAAGTTACAGTCTCGTTACTATCGGGAAGCAACAAACGCCGAAGGATCCAACGAGCCTTGTGCTTCGTAATGCGGTTAGCAAAGGCCGAGACCAGCGGCAGCGAAACTCCGGCTACGTCGTCGCAATATCTCGTTGGCCGGCGCGTATGACGGTCTCTCGAAAACTTGATAGACTTGCAAATGCCGGCGAGGCGAGCGGAGCCACGAACGAGACGGTCGCGGCGGTTGTTCCCGAACTTCGCGTCGTCGACGCCGCGCGGTAAGTGCTTCGTGTTCCGAGAGGGAACAAGACCCGGGCGGTTGCGACCGCCGCGGGGCTTTGACTATGTATACTTTCACCGTTTGCTCGCCGCCCACGCCACTTTGGACAATGCGATCCGCGCGCCGGTGAGAGGATGATGGTCGGGCATCGACGCTCGCCGATCGTGCTGCGGCCTGGGCCATCGCTATGATTCGGCTGGGCCGTTACCACGCTGGATCGATATGACCGCACGCGATGGGTTTAGGTATCAATTTAATTTCGGATTAGTCGCTCGATTATGAGGCTGGCGGATTATTTCTCGCGAGGCGATGGAATAGATTATTTATTAGACGTGGGATGATAGATAGAAAAATCGTTTATTAGTGAATTATAAATAAATCAGTTTTTTTATTACTTTAATTTATTCATTCAATTATTTTTATTTTTGCTTCCGAAACAACCATTTTTGTGTAAATGTGTCAACGTTCTGAATATGATAACTTTTTTTTGTGGGCGTTCAAACATAATTTTTTTTCTTTGATTCGTTGTTTTTGCGAAGTTTCTGAGAAACCTCGAACCGGTCGAATATTCCGTGAATGACGCAGCGGCGGATCGTAATCGGATTCGCGAGTTGTAAATTCGCCCCGCGGGTCTAGTCGTTTTCTCTCATCCCGAACCCGGCCGTGCCGTTCCTTCGTTCCCGAAAAATAAGAGGAAATTCCAGGGTGCAAAATCGTCGGCAATTGTGTCGCGACGATTATTTCACCTCGTTGCGCTCGGAAGAAAAACGACACAGTCGCTTTGAGATCTCGCGGAAAAATAATAACGAGACGCGAGAAATATTGACAAAAGTTTCGCGGAATCCGCGACGCGTCCCGCGGGAGGAAAAATATATATCGAGACTCTCGACGCGCGCGGAGAGCGAAACTTTTCGCGGAATCCTCGAAGATTCAGAGTTCTCGAGGCGCACCGAGCGGAATATCCGAATGGAATGTGCGCGATGGCTGCACGGAAAATTCACGCGACACTGGGAATACGAACGCCTATTATGACTATATATGCGTGTCTGATCTCATATTGATATATTCGTCCTCGTCCACTGCGCGTTATCCTCGAATTTTTCCTCGAGGATGGAATATACGAGCACTTGGCACTTGCAGCGCGAAATGGCGCGAATACGTCGCGACGTATTACACTCTCGCTCAGGCGATATTATTCTGTCAATAATTTTTCGCGACGCCGAAGGAGATTCGAGTTTGCTGCACGCGTTCGACGAGCCATAAAATGGGAATGCAGGAAGAATGTGGTCGAAAAGTTGGTGACACATTTTCTCGGCTTTTCGCGTCTCGTTGTCTTGGCAGGCAATCCGATGTCTTTTATATATTTACAAATGATAAGGAGAAAAAAAAAAAACTTTATTAAAAAACCCGAAAGATGTATGATTTACTTACGATTTACGCGTCACGAATAGGAAATCCAGAAACAAGTAGAAAGGGTCAAAGCGTGGTCAGACTTGAACTTTTCATCATAAATATAGTAAATATTTGGAGAAAATATGGAAAATATTTTCTCACCGTGTTCGCCGATTTTTCCGAATAAACTCGTCGTCGACTCGACGCGGAAGAGGGGAAAGAATTTTATTTTTTCACCCTCCTATCACGTTCGTCGAGCCGAGTGTCTGGCCTGGCGATATATTTCCGCTATTTTTTTTTTTTTCGCACACAGCGTCGGACGGAGAAAATCTTCTTCGGCGCTCTCGTTAACGAGATCTGCGTGTAGGTATCGAGCGGACGCGCGCGGTTTGTGGTGGCGGAGACTCGCGGTGCCCGTCCTCGGGGGATTACGAGAGAAACCTTTCGACGATAAACCTCGCGACGACGACGACGACGATGACTATGAGCGGGGCGCGCGGACCAAGACGACCAAGACGACGATGCCACTAAGGACACTTTTAAAGTGTATTCGTATACACGTTCCACCCCGCGAATAATGCATTCCCCCCGAGCGGACTGCGGTCCCGCAGTCCATCGGGCTAGGTATAAACCTTCGTTTCCCTGGAACGGTGCCATGCAAAGCACTCCGAGAGCGAGTATATTGCACGGAGCGAGTGAATGGAAGAGTCCTCCTTGCTTTAATAATTCGAGAGCGAATAAAAAAAACCCAGGAACGATACACAAGGGGACTTTGAAACCTTTGAAGAAGAAAAAAAAATGAGGCGCTATAAAAAATGAGACGGACGAGAGACAAGGCTGAAGTGAGAAAAAGAGAGTGACGGATTTTTCGTGTTGAAACAAAATCTGAGTGCAAACATTTTGCGGGAGAACAATCGAAACGCGTGGCTCGACGATCAGAAAAACGAATCGTCGAGGTGGCAAAAGTTTGAAATTGAGGCTGAACGATTGTTTCCGCGGTCGGAGGACGCGAGGATGGGAATTGGGAAAGTTGTATTTGTGGTGAAACGATGAGAGCGTTGGTGACAATTTATTTCACAGACGTTTGGCAAGCGTTTTCTGCTTCGAGAAATAAAACGATGGGTACTTTGCTAGGCTGATAATAATAATAAAAATTGCAGGGGGGAAATAGGAAAATAAAAAAAATTATCTTCATTCGTTTATGTCATTTCATTGTTTTTTTTTTCAACCCAGTAAAATTCATAGACCACCCCTGTGCCATTATACCCCGCCCACCCGTCGCTATCGTAATCTCGCGGGTCCCGCGAACGATTACTTTCTCTCGAACGGACTCTCCGTCGGTTATTCGCCGATTCCGGACACGGACTTTCTCGCAAATTGGGAAAACGTCGAGGGAACGAGCGAGCGGGACCGACGACGAAGAGAAAAACGAAATCACGACCGGGCGGACGCTGCGGATGTTTCTCGGCCGAGCTGAAACAACCCCCGAGAAACTCGGAAGGCCCTCGACGTTCGCCGGTGTCGATTGGAACAGCTACTGCACTCGGGGTCTCTTCCCCAATTTTCGCGTCGCTCACCGAGAGCTTTTCACCCTCACCCCCTCCCTCATCCCTTGTCGCACCGTCCAACCTGTCCTGACGGAAAAAGCTCGCTGCCTTTCCGTCCAATGACAACGATCGATCGTGTCTAATCGCTGTCCAGCGGCTCCGCGTCCATAGCAGCTTTCAGCCTGCCGAATCACGCCAACCCCGACCCCCCAAACCCCAACCCCTCATCCAACTTTGATCCACAAAATTTTCTATGCAAAAGTGCCGTAGTTTGATAGCCCTTTTTTTAGCCTCTTTACGCTCTGGGTCGTCTCCGGCCGATTTCGAAACCCGAGGGTCTAATTATCCGACTTGTAATACCCGAAGGAGCGACAACGGCGACGGAAGGCGACGTGAAAACGGTGAGAACGGCAGGGACGTCGCTAATTAGCGGGGCATCGATCGTCACGTCGTCGGTGCATGTTTCGTTGCTCGCCTGCACTGAGAAAAGAGTTTTGTTGTGTAGACCAGTATTTGTTAACAGTTAACAAATAATAAAGTTGGATATGGCGAAATGAATATTTTGTAACAGTCAACAAAGTATTGATTTGAACCATTCACTTAGCGCAACAAATCATTTATTAATAGTAACTAAATGTATAGTTCGATGAAAAGTGCCTGTACTTATAGTTAAAAAAGAATCATTTGAATGAACGTAGTATTAGTTACAAGCAAAGGGACGGTTATTATCAGTTACCATTCTCATCATGATCATTTATTAATAGTAACTAAATGTATATTCTTATGAAAAGTTCCTTTACTTATATTTAAAAACGAATCATTTGAACCAACATAGTATTGGTTACAAGCAAAGGGACGGTTATTATCAGTCACCATTCCCATCATTCGAATTAAATGATCCATCGATTGAGGAAACTGTTCAATGTAATTCAGACAATATCAAATCGAGTTTGTTGAACGCCCGCAATAAATAGGAAAAAATAAACGCATATTATTCACTCAAAACACATTTATTTGAATCGATAGTATCGTATAATACAATAGTAATACTATGTTTATACTATGCTTATTCTATAAGTTTTGAAAAGTTTTGACGTTTTGAAAAGTATATCGATACCTTTCAACAAGGACGGGACTTCGTAGATTATTTCGTCGATCGACACGTACTTGTCGATTGTTGTGATATCGGGTGCAACGGCGATGACGAAGGGTTGATGAGTTAATTTCAACGTCAACATTTTTTCTCGCTTCTCCCTGACAACATTTTGTACGTCTCCGGGTACCTAAACACAAAATACATAAAGTAAATAAAGCATGCAACGAATGAACTGCATTTTTTGCAAAGTAAAAGATAAAATATACAAAAAATCGACGTACTTTGACTTGAACGAAGAAGCCAAAATTTTATGAAACTAGTCAAGAGATTTTATTCCAGGCGGACACGTGAGCGGGCGCGTTACTATTAGTGTCGAGACGCTTCCGCGACTCTTGATTATAACAAATCACTTATTTCACATTCTCACCTTTGAAAGATTGTGCCAGCTCTGATCGCAGGCCCCACGTATCGAGGAGATCTTCGATGTCGTCCATGGTCGATGAAACACACTTATAACATTTCACGTTGTTCGCACTACGAAGTTCCGAGACGCTATGAGTAAAGCTTGATGGCGTCAGGCGTCTCGCAAGGTGAACGCGGCCGAAGTATAACGACGATGTAAACAAACGGTTCTTGACTCAAATATCGATTTTGTAACTATAAACAAACATCTCTGAGTTTCAATTCGAGATTTATTAACTGTTAACAAATCTTTGTATTTCCGTCAACTGAAGATATGTGTCATATAAATAAATATCTGTTTGCCTCAACGAATCCATAGTTGAATCAAACGAATATTCGTTAAATACTAACGAGTCGGAAGTTAGTTCAACTATATTTCGTTAAGTTGTTGGAAACTATTCTTAGTTGATAACAAACATCTATTCAGTTACGTCAAGTAAATTACTCAAGTGAATCGTTTATTTAGCGCAAGTGCCTTTTTTCATAGTATTATGTAACAAAAAACTAATATTTATTGGATGTGAATGAATTTGGTAACCCTTAAGAAGTATTTCATACGAAGCTGCAACTAAATATATTTAGTTGTCCTGAATAATCTCTTCTCTCAGTGTGCATGTTTCGCCTGCGCGAAAGTACAGGCGAACACACACTATGTGTTCACGCGAGTTCGACTTAGCATCTCGGAACTCGGGAATGGAGTGTCGAGGTCGTCGCTGCACGCGCGAACGTCACCACGCGACTGAATGACGGATTAACCTACGGAAAAATAAAAAATAAAAAACAAAAAAATCAGGTATCAGAAAGTATGTTACGTACACTGAGAAAAAAATGGCTAAATCCAACAAAATGTACGGTTGCGGGCGGCGAAATAAATATTTTGCAGATTGGACAAAATATTCGGCAATTCTAATCGAGATTTTTTAAATTCTATCACCAGTTGCTCCGATCAATCAAATATTTTGTCTAATGTGCAAAATATTTATTTCGCAGCCCGCAACCGCACGATTTGTTGGATTTTGCAATTTTTTTTTCTGAGTGTATATTTTTCTCACGTAAGTGCAAGTGTGTTACGATGTGTACACCGTAGCGCATTTGCACTTACAGCGCGTCGACCTCGCCGCTAGGTCATCCCCGCGGCTGAGTGCTGAAGAGGCTCTAACATCAATTCACTATCACCGGGGCGACTGATACAATCGCGCGGAGCTGTGAGAGGCGCCTGCGACGTAAAAGTGAGTGCGCAGGCGGAGGACGTGCACACGTCCTTCGCCGTCTTTTGCACGGTCACTTGCCTCACGTTGTGATGAGGATGGGACCCGGCTCCGAGGTGATATCGGTGGTGTGCGCCTGCCCCGCCTCTGCTTCTTCGGCCGTCGTTGAAGAGCCGAGAAAGGGGAGAGATATCGGACCCGGGAAGAAAAGCGAAGAGAGCGGGCGGAGGGCGCAAGGGTCGTCGAGTGGGCGAGGAAAGAGGAGGGAGAGAAGGAGGAAGGAGGGGTAAGAAAAAGGAGGAAGAAGAAGGACAAGAGTGTTCCGTTGCTGTTGGATATAACGCAAGATACGTAGAAGCGGCGGAAGAGTCGCGCCGAGCCGAGGGAAAAGCACGTTCGGCCGGCGCTCGAGCTGCCACGACTGCGCGGAGGTGAAGCGACGGAACGTGCTCGGCCGAGGAAACAGGTGCAGCACGATCGGTGCAATTGTTGCCCCACCCCCCTCCCAGTCAGTCGCAGTTGCCGTTGCTCGGCTGCCCGTTTCAATGTCAAACTCAACGAGTTAAGTTGAGTCGACCTCATAATAAACCATGCCAGAAACGTTCATTGGCATCTCCGCAAACGTGAGCCAGTCGGTTAACCAGCGATTGCCAATTCTGCGGTTACGAGAGACCGTGTAACCAGAGATTGGCAATTTTTTTGAATGGCCAATCACCGCATACTGAGACAATATAATACTGGGACAGTAGCAGCAGCAGTCGCAATAGCAAAAGTCGCAGTAGCAGTCGCCATCATAGTAGCAGTAGCAGTAGCATAATAGCAGTACAGTAGCAGTAGCATAATAGCAGTACAGTAGCAGTAGCAGTAGCAGTAGCAGTGGAAGTAGCAGTAGCCGTAGCCGTCGCAGTAGCAGTAGCCGTAGCAGTAGCAGTAGCAGTAGCAGTAGCAGTAGCAGTAGCAGTAGCAGTAGCAGTAGCAGTAGCAGTAGCAGTAGCAGTAGCAGTAGCAGTAGCAGTAGCAGTAGCAGTAGCAGTAGCAGTAGCAGTAGCAGTAGCAGTAGCAGTAGCAGTAGCAGTAGCAGTAGCAGTAGCAGTAGCAGTAGCAGTAGCAGTCGCAGCAGCAATAGCAATAGCAATAGCAATAGCAATAGCAATAGCAATAGCAATAGCAATAGCAATAGCAATAGCAATAGCAATAGCAATAGCAGTAGCAGCAACGGCAGCTGCAGCAGTAGCAGTAGCAGTAGCAGTAGCAGTAGCAGTAGCAGTAGCAGTAGCAGTAGCAGTAGCAGTAGCAGTAGCAGTAGCAGTAGCAGTAGCAGTAGCAGTAGCAGTAGCAGTAGCAGTAGCAGTAGCAGTAGCAGTAGCAGTAGCAGTAGCAGTAGCAGTAGCAGTAGCAGTAGCAGTAGCAGTAGCAGTAGCAGTAGCAGTAGCAGTAGCAGTAGCAGTAGCAGTAGCAGTAGCAGTAGCAGTAGCAGTAGCAGTAGCAGTAGCAGTAGCAGTAGCAGTAGCAGTAGCAGTAGCAGTAGCAGTAGCAGTAGCAGTAGCAGCAGCAGCAGCAGCAGCGGCAGCGGCAGCAGTGCCAGCGCACAGGCTATCGTGCTATACCAGAGAAAACGGTTGGTACGTTGTCGAGGCGCAAGCGTCAATTCCACCCTTACCACCGCTCGTTCCCTCTCGCTTCTCGCCCTCGGCCGCTCGGCTCGCGCGTTCTCGTTTCTCCGAGCCTCCGTGTCGCGGCGGCTGCCAGCCGTTCTCCCCCTCCCGACCCTCCGCCTTCCCCCCCCCCCCTCCCACCCTCCCACACCGCTCCCCACCCCGTCGCCCCTTCCCCGAGACCGCCCCAGACTCGGTGTGGCTCGCCTAGCTCGGTCAATTCCGCACCAGTATGGCGCTACCGCGCTCCGACACGGCCACCGTCGCGCGATGAATCGCTCCGGCAGCCGCAACCGTAAATACGCCGCCGCCGCCGCGTCCGTCGCCCCGTGAGGGTTCGCGCGCGAACCGATAATAATCATCGTCATCCAACGGTCGTCGTCACTCGCTCGTCCGTTGCAACGTCGACGCCACCCGCGAAATCTCCACCGCCGTTGTCGCGTCGATAACCGTTCGAACAACCTCGATTCTCCCGGCCGTTGTGTGTTTCCTAAACGTCGGTGGCAACGCGCGTCCCGTGTTGTATCTTCGGCCAGAAAACGTCCCACGCCGTTCGCCTACGTAACACGAAAAGAGTGATGATGTAGAAAACGCACAGACAGCTACAGAGGAAGACGGAAAAAAAACGGGAAAGAGTGAAAAGGTCGAGTGCCGAAGGACGAGGAGGGTTCAGCTGAGAGAAGAAACGGGAAAAATAGAGGCGTGAAGCTGATGCACAGTGATGATGAATGCGCACGGGAAAACCGGGAGACAAGCGTGAAGCAGACAAGTGCACCAGGAGAGAGAGAAAGTGGTATTTATTTCGTACCCAGAAACCCCTAAGGGCACCGTGTAAAAAAATAGCAATACGAGTATACAACCAAAGCATTGGCTTATTGGCTAAAGAGTTAGAACTACAGAAACTACTGAAGAAAATAAGAAGAGAGGGAGTGAAAAAAGAGGGAGAAAGAAAAAGAGATAGAGAGGAAGAGGGGTGGTGATCGCAGGGTGAAGAAGCGAGAAGGGGGACAAGGACAGTGCGAAGGAGGTGGGCGAGGGGGTCGAGAAGGGGGACAAGCACACAGCGGCTGAGGGCTGAGGACCTCGTGCTCTCGCTCTGGTCGACAGGTAGCTATCGCCGTGGCTGCTTGACGGTGATCGACGACTACCCAGAGCCTCTCGCTGACTGCGCCGCCTGCCGATCGGTCGGGCCTGCGCGAACCACGTAAAGACGATAAATCCGGCTCCCGTCGAAGATCGCTGTTCCGCTCGCTGCGGGGGGGTGAATTTGAAGGGCGAGAGGGGAAGGGGAGGGGGGGGGACGACATTCACGTTCGTCCGATACTGGGCTGGGGTGATAACGCACAACCGGGAAACCGGAGCCGACGTGAGACACCGAACCCAGGTCGACAAAACAGTCACCCGTCGTCATGGACGCGAGTTGTAGTCTGACTCGTAGCGCGAGCGTCGAACGCGATGACGTTTGACAAGCGACAAAGCGACTCGGGGATGGATCGGGCTTGATGTCCGCGAGACGCGACGTCCGGGATCCGAAAGCCAGACGGGTCGAAGAGGATCGAAGGGATCGGACGCGGGAAGTGTCGTAGGGCTGCGGAGGAAGGAAGACGAGGGACGTGAGTCGAGCAGGAGGAAGTCAAAGGACGATTTGAATGGGAGGAAGTCAGAGGACCATTTGAATAGGGAGGAAGTCAAAGGACGAGTTAAGTAGGTGGAAATCAGAGGATGAGTCGAACGGGAGGAAGTCAAAGGACGAGTTAAACAGGAGGAAGTCGGATTACGAGTTAAACAGGACGAAGACGGAGTAAGAGTCGAACAGGACGATTTGAATAGGACAAAGTGCCGTGAAACGAAACCAGGAAAATAAAGGGCAGGTCCAGGGTTTTTGTCCTTGCTGTTATCGTCTCGCTGAACTCCAACCGAGCAGCTGATCCTGCTTGTACGACAAGGACGCAAACTAGGCGACCGCGTGGCTGACGACGCTGACGACGTTCATCGAGAACGCTCGCGAGACGTTGATGGAGAAAACGTGAGAAGGATCTCGGTGCGTTCGAGTGAAAAAAAAAAAAAAAAAAAAAAAAAAAATAACGCAGGCGACAGGATGTCATGCCCGTTCTCGCGCGACTTCGGGAGAGCGCGGCTCGAGGACGAGCTACGGGAAGCGACGGGAACGACAGGCGAGGATGGGACCGTCGGCGGCAACCGTAGCGACCGGGTCAAACCGTCCAGGCAGTCATCGGTGCAGATCTCGTCGACCCTGCTCGGCGAGGACGCCGACGACAAGGAGGACACACAGACGCTCAACCTGAAACATCTCCGGGCCGCGGTCCTCGTACTCACGAATCCATCGGTACCTAAAATCGTTTGCCCCTATACGTAGCCTTCACTGCGAAAAATGAATAGTTGTCATTACCAATCTTTGGTCGACCTACAAATATTTTAGTAACAGCAACCAATATTTTAGTAGATCTGACCAATGATTGGTAATCACAACTACTGAATTTTTTCAGTGTTAAGAATAAATGCTCCTATCAGTGGCAGGGTGGCAGTATTTACATTATGCGTTATGACAAATCTTCAAAGGTCACTAATAAGAGCATACTCTTAACGCTGCCACTAATAGGTGACAGGGTTAAGTCGTACCTACGACATTAATCTTAAGTCGTAAGCATAGGAAAGATGAAAGATGCAAGATACGCTTTGACCAGTCGCAACGTCAAAGCAATTGGATCTGATTATTTCTGTCATTTTTTTACCATTGGATTTCGAGCATATCATTTTATACATCAAAATATATACTTTCCAAAAATATTTCTAAGTAACTTTAAAAATATTTTTATGTTCAAAAATATATACTCGACGTCCAGTCAACTCATATAATGGTTCACCTCCCCCCTGATGGCTATAGGCATCGGTGTAACGACCCTCGCGGAAAAAAATAGTATGGGGAGACAGTCTCGACGAGAGACTCGGCAAAGGTTTTGGAGTGCTGATCAGAATCACGCATAGGATCCGATCCCAAACTCCTTTCGAGAATCTCGGCTACAGATTTTTTTTTTTTTTTTTCAAAACAATAATGGTACGCCAAGTATTAAAACTGTTACAAACCCATAAAAAATGCGTTGTAAAAAAAAAATTTTTTAAATATGCCATAAAAAATAAATTGTTGCTACACTTTTAATACTTGGCGTACCATTTTCATTAAAAAAAATAAATAAAATCTCTGACCGAGATTTTTAAAAGGACTTTGGGATCGGATCCTATGCGTGACTCTGAGTAGCACTCCAAAACCTTTGCCGAGTCTCTAGTCGCGACTGTCTTCCCATACTATTTTTTTCCGCGAGGGGAACTCCCGCGCCGATACAAACGCCCGGTCGTGTGTTTATTTTCGCACCGCACGCGTACGGCCAGATCGCTTGCAGGGGGGCGCGGGAGGGGAGAGGGGATGGGGGTCGGACCAGTTGGGTGCGCGACGCGAGTTTGATGGCCTGCGCAAGATCGCGCCCTCCCGATAAGACACCCGCGCCCGTCGTTTAACCCGATATATCGGGGTGGGTGCAGGCGCATCGGCACACCCACACACTCAAACGCCGCAAATGTGAACCGCGATTCGACGGACCGACGAGACCGTCGTGGGCGGCCGATAGACGATAAACGAATCATTCGCGCTGCCAGTGTACACGAAACACTGCGCACGGCTGGACTATGTGCACAGGTCCTGTATTGTCATATATATATATGTATGTACAACAGCCAGCCGTCGAGACCTCCATCGAACACTGTGTCAGCCGGTTCTCCATTTCCATGCTCATACATATATGCAGAAGTACAGATCACATTATCAGCGCTCTCGAGTATTTCTCGCTTTTCGACGCGCTCGCTCACTCTCACATTTTCACACATAGAACACAGTTCTGTCTCTGTTTCCATGCGAGACAGAGACAGAACACTCTTTCGGTATCTCCGTCTCCGTCTCTCCGCTCAGTCCAGGTCAGTCTAGCCGCTGTTGCGGGGAAAACGAAAGCCACGGCAAATTTATTCTGGCTTCAATAAAACGCGCGTCCTCGGCTTCGGAGATCAAGTCTTGTTTGCTCTCCGCCGACGACGACGACGCGACGCGACGCGCGGTACCCGCATATTTATCGTTCGAAAGGTTCTCTCGCCGTCTCTCGGACGAAACAAAATTACGCCCCCTATAAATGTATAGCGCGTCGTCGTCTTTCAGACCACCTGAGTCCCTTCCGACGTTGCGTTAACCGAGTTTTCCAACCCGTTCTCCAACGCCCGCCGCGTCGGAGCGACGTGCGTCAGAGTCGTTTTTTTGTCGGACAGACTCGAACAAATGTTCGAGACTAATTCGAGTCGTTTGTGTTGTTGTAAATGAGCAACTCGAACCGAATAACATTTTTTTTTCGCGGGTTGCACGGTCGATGAATTTGCTCGATGTATATTTACCTGGTGTCGCGTGAATCAGTAGTCAAGGGTAAATATACTCTGGGCGCAGTGATAATACAGGTGGTCGAATACATTGATTTGAATTCGAGCGATTGTAACGAAAAATCCATATAGGTGTAACGTCAACAAGCATAGGAAATGCATTTTCACCAAACGCACGAAACGCATTTGTACAAAATGCATAAAATGCATTTTCACAAAACGCATAAAATGCATTTTCACGAAATGCATGAAATGCATTTTCACAAAACGTATCAAATACATTTTCACAAACTGCACTTCGCACGCGTTTCAAAATAACAATTTTTCATATTTTTGCATATCAAAAAAAAATAAAAGACTTTTGCAGAAAAATGCACCGGCACAACTGGCGGGAACATAATCAAGACGCTGTTGGCAGAGGAGACGAGCAGGCGTGTCGAGGATCAAAGGCGATTGAATTTACCTGGGAAATATACTCGACGCGAGGATTTCTCGTGCCCTAAATGAATTTTCCATTCTGACGAGCTATTTTGACGCGGAGATTGAGAGTCGCAGAGCGAGAGGGCTGGATGAAAAGAGCTGGAGGGTGGCTGGGGTCACCCCCCCCCCCCCCCTCCTCCCACCCATGCCGCCCTCGCCCTGAGGGTGAGAATGGGGATGAGGGAGTTCAATTTGAACACTCAGGCAAACACACGTCGCCCACGCGAGGGTAAACACTATTTGGTCCGCCCGACTCGTCGCGCGCTCGAGGCTTCAACGTGTGCGAAAAGGGTTCTCACGTCTGAAGCGAGATCTATGGGATCTATGGAATCTCTGTGGGATCCCATAGTATCCGGATCCTATAGACGAGCCGGCAGCTCTATCGTCGTTGTCGCGAACGACGACGAAATGCGACGAAAACTCCGACGTCGCGTGAGACGTCGTCGTTCGCCAGACAACGGAAGCTGCCGCGATAACCGAGAGCCACGGAGCGATAACAGCGACAGACTTCGGTCCAAGGGAGACTTCGGAAAAGGGAAAAAGATACGATACGGAAGAAAACGAGAAGGGACGGAGAACCAACGTATTTCTCGATTTGACCCTCGAAGGGTCAGTGGAAGGAAAGTTATCGACAAAAATAATTCCAAAGAATTTTCGTCTATTTTTCCCAGACGCTCCTAGAACTCGAGACACTGGATTAAAAAAAAAGAAAAATAGGCCTCAACGCCTTCGACGTTTATTTTTCTTTCAGTACACAGAAAAAAAATTATGGTCGTATAATTATTGTAAGCAGCAGTAAATTGTGGTACCTGTGACTATTTATAATAGTAGAATTCACTATATTCAACATCGTTGTCCGATGGATTTTTCGAAGTATACTTTTCTCTGCGTCTGCTTCGTTCAATTCGCTCATTCGCATTCGACGTCTGGCCTGGATTTCCCACAAGTTCCCTTTGCCCTTTGCCCACACAAACATATTTATTATTATGATTATATATATTTATATAGACGCCCACGAGCGGACCCCTCGAATCTGTCTCGACCCACGCGCTCAATTCGGCGACGAAATGCCGGGGCGAAGCTCGATCCCCGCGAAAGGAGTCGCCGCGTCTGAATACGACGATGCCGAGGGGTTCGTCAGCGGCGTCGGCGACGTCGCCGCGATGGAAAAGTCGATTTGAATGGGCGCCGAATCAAACGTAATCGGCAGCAGGTCTCGCGTTGTACCTGTTGAGCTCTGCACAGTTTGAGGCGAGCACTCATTGTCGCTCGGTCGGCGATGAGAAGGGACGAGAAGTTGAGGAGCTTCGCGACCGACGATATTCGCTTGCTACCGAAACGCCCTTCGCTCATTCGTTTCCCTCGCGACGATTCGAGTCGTCGATTCGATCTCTGTGAATGGTACGAAATTGGGGCAAAAACTTTTTGCGTCCTGAAACAAAAATGATACTCTTATTTAAAAAATGATAATTTTATTTTAGATATGAAATTATATTTTTTTTACTTTAGTCTACACTGAGAAAAATGAGTAGTTGCCGTTACCAATCATTGGTTCAATCTACCAAAATATCGTTTGCAGTTACTAAAATATTGGTAGCTCTGACCAATGATTGGTAATCACAACTATTAATTTTTTTCAGTGTAAAATGATATTTTTATTTTTGCTTTTTATCTCGGTTTCCTGGTATCTAATTTGGTTGACGATTGCAAATATTGTAAATACGGATTCGGCGACGTGGAAAATCGTCTCCACGATGGAATGAGCGATGAATGAGTCGACATATTACTACGAGTTTTGCCTTTCAGACTGTCGCACGTTTCACTCGCCTCGCGAATGCTGAAGCGTTTTCCGCTGAAGCGGAGACTTCGGAGCAGCGAACGTTAATTTCGCAGGTCCGAGCTGCGTGAGACTCGAAGAAATGAAAGGAAAATGCTGTCGGTGTCGTGATTATTTCCCGGTCGGCGACCATTTCCCGAGAAACGCAAATGTTTTGTCGTCACAAGAGCTTCGTGTTCTCGGAAACGGAGACAGAACGCGCAGTCATATTTTGCACAGGGTTTGCGCTCGGGCTGCACCGTGTTTTCTCTGCGTTTTCCCCGGCAGCAGTAAAAAGTGCCCCGAGGGTTTCTCGGCGTCCGGCTGGAGAACGTCCGGGTAATTAACCTCGTCCGAGCAACGGACGATTTCCCCTTCTTCCTCCTCGTTTTCGTTATTGTTATTTTTTTTCGTCTAATTTTTTTTCGTCGCGCTCTCCGTCAACAGGTTCGTTTTCACCCCCCGTGCAACGTTCTCGAGAACGGCCCGAGGCTCTCGGTGCTGCCGATCCGTTGTGTTCGCTCGACTCTCTGCTCCACGACGAACGTGCGACTCGCAAGTCGCGGATGGATCCGAAGCGTAGATGGAAAAAGGGAGGAGGAGATTGAGAGGGGACAAAGAAAGAAAAAGAGAGGAGAAGAATGAGAAAGGCGAAAGAGAAAGAAAAAACGAAGAGGAGAATGAAAGGGGTGAGAGAGAGATAGAAATAAAAAGCGAGTAGAGAATGAGAGGGAAAAGAGAGAGAGAGAAAGAGAGAGAGAGAGAGAGAGAGAGAGAGAAAGAGCCAAAGAACGGAGGATGGAAAACTGTTTGCTGAAAAGCTCTCTCGCCGTCGGCGGACGTGCAGCGCGCGATCCTCGACCACGTTCCTATATGCGATACTTACCTATTAGCCGCCTCCTCGTCCTTCTCGTCGCCCTCACTTCCGCCGCTCTTATTATTTTCCCGCTCGCCCAGCTATATATTTTTTTACCCGCCGGCGTCGCGAGAGTTAAATTTTTTAAAGCCACCGAGCGTAAACGATCGGGTCAGCCGGTGCGGCGAGAATAAACAGACCTGTGGCGACCGGGGAAACTTGGCACTATTTTTCATCGCTCCTCGCACGAGTAATAAAGCTAAAAAAATAAAGGATTTGCGAAGTACGCGTTTACGATTATTTTACGGAGTAAACAAATTCAACAAAGTAACAATAACAACGTGACTGCAGGGAAAAAATAGTATACATTACGTTACTAGTTTAAAAAAATGTTCGCGTTTTTCTCGCCAAATTTTCTATTTTTCAATACAACGGTGCTTTTCGGAATAAGCGAGAAATTTTCCATCGGATATGATAGTTTTCAAACTTCAGGAAATCGAGCATCGAGCGAAGAGCCATGATATTTTATTAAAAATTACGGTTTTGTTCCACGGTCGACGTGGCTTCGACGAAAAGCCCGCAAAATTTTTGCACATTTTTTCGACCGTGAGATGTACGAGGCCGTCGGGATATTTTATCAAAGCCGCCCGTGTCGTTCCGCCCCGCGTTTCCGTCCCGCGTGTCCGGGCTGCGGCGCTGGCTTTACGGTGGTAATTTTGTTGTCGAGGCGAAGCGAGCCGGAAAGCCGGAGCCGAGACTATGCGTCGCGAAAAGCCAGGCGTACCGGTTTGACGCTGACACACACGTTTCCTCAAAGCAACCGACGCGACCTCCGAGTCGGATAATTGATTCGCCTTGTTTGGCCGAACTAAACAAAAAAAAACCACGAAAACCGCCCGCGGTGTAAAAACACCGGAACCTTTCTCGCTGCGATTAAAAAGTCCCGCGTCCGCGTGGGACAAATCGGACGATTCGATCGCGAGGTCCAACGAGGTCGATTAGACCCGCCGGACACTCGTTGCATATGCGACCAGGATTGAACGTATGATTTTACCGATCGTCAAATTGTGTGATAAACGAAGGACAGAGACAACGTTGATCAGTATCGACCGGGTCTCGACCACTCGGCCAAGACTAAATGGCCTATTGGCCCCTTGGGTCCCAAACGTTGCTCAATATTTTCCACGAGAAAATATTGCACGATATTTTCATGGGAAATATTGAAATAACAAACACAAACTCGTCGGTTTGTGCTCGTTCGTCGCGCAAACGAGCGACCATGTTTCCCAGTTCGAATCCACCGGGTGTATTTTATTTTATTTTATTTTTTTAAATAATCCCGAAGGTATTTCTGTATTTTCGATCCAGCATTAGACGTATCGGAGAAAGAAAGTCGAACGCCTCCGCGGTTTTCCTCCTCCCTCGTCGCATCGGCTGCAATCGGTCGCGCGAAGCGAGCCGGAAAGCCGGAGCCGAGACTATGCGTCGCGAAAAGCCGAGCGTACCGGTTTGACGCTGACACACACGTCTCTTCAAAGCAGCCGACGAGACCTCCGAGTCGGATAATTGATTCACGTTGTTCGGCCGAACTAAACAAAAAAAACCACGAAAACCGCCAGCGGTGTAAAAACACCGGAAACTTTCTCGCTGCGATTAAAAAGTCCCGAGTCCTCGTGGGACACATCGGACGATTCGATCGCGAGGTCCAACGAGGTCGATTGGACCCGCCGGACACTCGTTGCACATGCGACCAGGATTGAACGTATGATTTTACCGATCGTCAAATTGTGTGATAAACGAAGGACAGAAACAATGTTGATCAGTATCGACCGGGTCTCGACCACTCGGCCAAGACTAAATGGCCTATTGGCCCCTTGGGTCCCAAACGTTGCTCAATATTTTCCACGAGAAAATATTGCACGATATTTTCATGGGAAATATCGAAATAACAAACACACACTCGTCGGTTTGTGCTCGTTCGTCGCGAAAACGAGCGACCGTGTTTCCCAGTTCAAATCCACCGGATGTACTTTTTTTTATTTTTTATTTTTTAAATAATCCCGAAGGTATTACTGTATTTTCGATCCAGCATTAGACGTATCGGAGAAAGAAGGTCGAACGCCTCCGCGGTTTTCCTCCTCCCTCGTCGCATCGGCTGGAATCGGTCGCGCGAAACGAGCCGGAAAGCCGGGACCGCCGAGACTATGCGTCGCGAAAAGCCGGGCGCACCGGTTTGACGCTGACACACACGTTTCCTCAAAGCAGCCGACGAGACCTCCGAGTCGGATAATTGATTCGCGTTGTTCGGCCGAACTAAACAAAAAAACCCACAAAAACCACCCGCGGTGTAAAAACACCGGAAACTTTCTCGCTGCGATTAACAAGTCCCGAGTCCGCGTGGGGCACATCGGATGATTCGATCGCGAGGTCCAAAGAGGTCGATTGGACCCGCCGGACACTCGTTGCACATGCGACCAGGATTGAACGTATGATTTTACCGATCGTCAAATTGTGTGATAAACGAAGGACAGAAACAACGTTCATCAGTATCGAACGGGTCTCGGCCACTCAGCCAAGACTAAATGGCCTATTGGCCCCTTGGGTCCCAAACGTTGCTCAATATTTTCCACGAGAAAATATTGCACGATATTTTCATGGAAAATATCGAAATAACAAACACAAACTCGTCGGTTTGTGCTCGTTCGTCGCGCAAACGAGCGACCGTGTTTCCCAGTTTGAATCCACCGGGTCTGTTTTTTTATTATTTATTTTTTCAATAATCCCGAAGGTATTTCTGTATTTTCGATCCAGCATTAGACCCATCGGAGAAAGAAGGTCGAACGCCTCCGCGGTTTTCCTCCTCCCTCGTCGCATCGGTTGGAACCGGTCGCGCAAAAGGCGACATCCGAACGTCGTAAAACGTCAGCAGTCGCGGGTCAAGGTAGTTGCCGACATTTCCGCGTCGCGCGCGGCTCGTCGACGTTGAATCTCCCGGCGCCGAATTCCCCGTCGTAAATTCGTCGTAAATTGCCTCGTGCATCGAGCGCAGCCGTCGCATCCAACACAGATGCTTCGCGGCTGCGTCGGAAGATCCATTGCATATATCTCGTATCACGCATCAACCTCTCCGGCGCCTGGAAAAAATTGGCTACGGGGCAAAAGCGAAAGGCCAAAGATGCGCAACTCGAGTCCCGAAGACTTTGAATACAAATCTCGACCGTTGTATACATATGACTACGATTCTCATGCAAAGTACGGACGAGCGGATCGAAGAGAAAGAGAGATACGAAATATTGCGGAACAAAAGAAGTGAGATGGATGTCAAGAATGCGGCCATTCTCCCGTCATTCTCTTCGGTCGATGCGGCTATCGCAATGTTGGACTTTGGTTTTACTTTTCTTTTTTCCTTGAAGCTATTCGGGTTTCTTGATTAGTCGATATTCCATGGATGACGACCTCGATGCACCCTTCGAAACGAGTGAACGAAAATAAAGGAAAGAATAATTATCATAATGACCATCGACTGGAAAATTTCAAACTCGGATTCCAAATTCGGTCCCGGCGATGAATCCTCGTCAACGCCAGACCAGATACACGGGGAGAAAAATATGGGAAAAATCACTATACTTGTGTAGCAATTGAGAAACATTCCGGAATTGTTGGCAATTTTTCCCATACTCGTGGATGTATACAATACATCTTCTATCGCATATTCCTACAAGTAGGGTACACGTACCGTTTTTGGCCGTCTTAGGGCCATTTGTGGCCATCACATTCAAAGGAACAAATAAAAACATTTAATCGAGTAAAAAAATCGTCGGGTAGGTCATTCAGTGAATTGAAATGCACTTGTTTTAAAAAATCAACGTGCAATTGTGGGGAAAGAATAAATTGAGGAATAAAATAATAAAAATGGCCACAATAGGTACAGTGGCCACTAACGCTGTTCTGCCAATTTTCCCTATGGGAAAAATCGGCAGAACGGAGAAACCGGAACGGATCTACACGGAGAAAAAAATATGGGAATAATCTCTATACTCACTTGGCAATTCCGGAAAGTGAATTCCGGAATTTAAAAAAATGGGAATAATCTCTATACTCACTTGGCAATTCCGGAATGTTTCGAAATTGCCAAGTGAGTATAGAGATTATTCCCATATTTTTTTCTCCGTGTAGATGAAAGATCCCCAACGAGTTCTCGCCTACGTGGCGCCAGCCACTTCCGCCCGTTAAATACCTCGTTTGTTGCGGATTCGAACGGATTTCAACAGCTCGCCATTCAGCTTTTACCGCTGCGTCGGCGGGACGAGCGCGCGGTTTGTTTCGCGGGATCGGTCGAGGCGCTCTCGGTGGCTTCCGGGGCCCGAGGCGAGGGACACCCTCGTTTGGCGCAATTAACGCTGCCGACGCTGCTGCGATTCGCCGACGCGGTGAAACTGAGGTTTGTTTATTCCGCACAGGAAAAGCTGGCCAGATGCGCGAGAGGCAAACGGGTAACGGGAGACACGCGGAAAACAGAGCTGAACTTACGACGTTCGGGGGGAGGGGGGATATCGCACAAATGGAATTTAATTGGTTCAGGTGTGCAAGCGGAACGGTGGTAGCTGGCTCAATGGGCTTGGCGAGACAATGCGAATTCTCTGGTTTAGTTTCCACGTATTACGTATTTCCAGGTAGTACGTGTACGTGTTTCCTAATACGTTGAACGTATTTTCAAGTACGTGTACATATTTCCTTATACGTGTACGTATTTTGATATATATTTTCATATGCATACAACGACGCTTTACCCGTCTCGGAATTACACGAAACGGCGCTTTCCGCGCCGGAATTACATAAAATGGTCCGTTGTCCGTATCCGTGAACCAATTCGCCGAGGTCGACACGACGAACTTTCGGGCATCGATAATTCCAGCTGTCAAAGCGAGTGCAACTCAAACCCCCTACGGATTGTCCGCTCGAAAATTCCCTACTGGCTTTGGGGGTATTTCGATATGTCATACCTGGTTTTGGCCCCAATAAGGAAAGGTGGACAAATTTTGTGATGTTATCGATGACGCTGTCGAAAATTACGAAAATAAAAATGTGGCGTGACGAGTCAGATCCGAGATCTGATTCGCAACCATGTCATTTAGGGCTGAAGCTTTAAAGATGCAATCAAAAGATAAAGAGCAATGTTTCCAAAACGAGCAACACGCTAGTTGAATATTTCCAATACGATTTATATCAAAACATATAAAAAAGGTGCGATGATATCAAAACATATAAAAAGGTGCGATGATATCAAAACAAGGGACACGCCAGTCAGGTCTAATCCAAGATTCACATCAAACACAAAGACCTAAACATTCACAGGTCTTATTCCCAAGTCGAGGAACGATTATATCCGGCCTTTGATGACATCAGGCAACGTCACCGAAAATTCAACGACGGCGTTGAATCCGATTGACGCGAAATCTAGTCAAAGTTATCGCGGACTCGGACCGGATGGCTGACGTCGCTTATTACGCGTGCAACGAGGAGAAAACACTTGGCGAGCGCGCGCGTAAACTACTCGGGAGAATCAAATCTGCGAGAGGCTGGGAATACAAACGCAAAGTTTGCCTGCTCCTCCCGTTGTGCGGCATCAAAGCGAAGGAGTTGACTGAGAGAAGCAGCGGCGCTTGCCGCCGCCGCTCTTCGGGGGACGAAGCGACTAACAGGCGAAAGTTTGGGGCGCGACTGGAGAGCGTCATTCGAGTTTCGTCTCGCGGACAAGTTCGACGGGAACCGTTGACGCACGATGCGGGCTGAGGTGGTTCGAGGTGGTTCGAGGGGCGTTCTAAGGGGTTTCAGGCAGGATAGTTAGGTGGAGGGAGGAGGGGGAAAAGGAGGGCGAAGAGGAGGGAGGACAGAACTCTGTTTCTGCCGGCGGCAGTAGGCGGGAACTTTCTGAAATTTCGCTGCCATGACGGATGATGGATTGCGAAATAAAAATGCCAAGGCGAGTGCATGAGATACACGAGGGGAGCCGGGAGGACGTTGGAGGTCGAGAAATCATCTCCGCAGCGCGGGAAACGAGACCGGAAAAACGTAACTTTTGCCGCTTGCTGCTTTTGCTTTGGCTTCCGCTGTGTTTTGGACCCACGTATGATTTTGCTAGATGCACTTTCCTATTCCGTCCGACGGTCCGGGGGACGGCGAGGGAGAACGTGCCCGATTTCCTTTATCGCGATAAATCACGGAGATGTCACGCGGGCTGTGGCGCTTTTCGTAGCGGATCGCGAAGTCGGACACGAAGACCGGTTTGCGTATGTCCGACGAGGGCGGAATAAATATGGACAAGTTTCCAGGGACGAGTTTCGGGTCCGGAACCCAAACATCGTCGTCGCGAATAATACGTCAGAAGTCCTCAGCTTCAGATGTGTCTTTTATCGGAAGAAAAAATGAATAAAAAATAAAAACACGACTTTCCAGAAATTACAGAATGCCGCCGGAGGGTCCGATATCTGTAACACGCGATATATCGAATCGATATCACTTTGCTGCGGTGCCTCGGGGCAGCCCCGAGGGTGCGGGCGGCTCCACCTGACCTACCTTTTCCTCCGACCTCCGCTATACACACGCCAACCCCTTTGAGCTCTCCTCCACACTGTGGGCTCTGTGAATAAAGGACAGAGCATTGGGAGAGAAAGAGAGAGGGAGACAGAGGGAGATAAGGGACAAGGAGAGAGAGAGGGAGAGAAATAAGGGAGACAGTGGGGGAAAGAGAGATAGAGGGTGAGAGCGAAAAAAGGACGGAAAGCACAAAGGGAAAGAAGCGAGGAGGTTTCCACCCCTCGTCCTCCCCTCCTCCCCTTCCGCGTGCTTCCACTGTTACCACCGACGCCGGCCGGAAGCGGAGTACACGAGTGACTTCAAATCTTTTCACGGATCTCCGCGTTTTTTCTCTCTCTCTCTCTTTCCTTTTATTTTGTACCTCGGCGAAACTCGCGAATTCCGAGTGTCGGGGAGGTTTGTCTCGGACTGCCAGCCGTTAATTAAAAACAAAAAAGTACTTTACTCGAGTGGTGTACGACACGACGTTGTCTCTAAATGCGATTTGATAAGACGACACGACTGTCGACGCGTTTCGCTTGTTCTCGGATTGGCTGATGGACATGAGGCGCCGAGGATTTGGTTAATTGAATTGTACACACGTTCGGGTTAGGGTCGAAATTGGCATGAGACCCTTCTCATGCCAATTTCGATCCTATCTTCGGTCAAGGCGACCAATATGCTACACTTCACTGCTCGTAAGCCACCCTTCGTCCTATGAAGGGTGGTTTATAGGCAATGAAGCGTTGTACATTGATCGCCATGAAAAATGTAGTAACAGCCAAACGTCATTGTCTATCATTGTTTTCATAGATTCGAAAATCAGAAACTTTGGGTCGTACCTTTTTCTAGCAAAGCATTATATTTATTTATTTATTTATGTATTAATTTATTCATTTATTTGATATTCACGGTATGAAACCTTTTTACAATATTTACAATGTGAGTTGCTATATATGTATTAAAACGTAAAGTTTGCACCGTGTATCGCAAACCCAACAAAATGGATTTCGCATCATGTTGCCGGAGTCCATGTGCAATGCTCACGGTTTGGTACGCGCAGAACCCGGGGATTCTGCTGCGGTCGCTCTTTAACCCGACGCAGTTCGTTTCAACTTTAACGCTGGCTCTCAACCGCGACAAGCGCGCGAGCTTTCGCGAGAGCCGGTTCCATAGCGACCACCCACCACTTCTGATTCTCTCTGTGAATCCTCGACCACCGCGAGCTTCATCCGTGTCCCGTCGCTGCTTACGCGGTTTTCCTCGTTTGATATTCCGTCTCGTATGATACCCAAGTTCTCCGGAAAAAAATTAATACGGCGTCTGTTCGCAGCGACCTCTATGAATGACCAGCCATGGTTCGTGATATCATCGCAGATGGTTTGCTTGTCTCTCGTCGTGTTCGGTCGTCTGGACTCGGCTCAATGTATAGAAACTGCTCAAAGTAGCTATGAAGCCCAAAATCCACTTCGTGGAAAAAGTAACGAACCGTAAACAAACCCACGGAAAAATATCGTCGGTTGTGTTGCTAATGGCGTAAATCGCGTCAAGCGGGGTTGACTCAAGGAGACCAGGGAAAAAAACAGTCTTGCAATTAACGCCAATCAAGACTGTGCTGAAATGGCAAACTGGTTCGCAGTGTATAAGGCGAAAGCAGGCGCTGTCGTTGCTCGTGCCTCTCGTCGTACTCGGTCGTGTGGACTCAGCGCAAGCGGCTCAAAGTGGCCGAGCCCGAAATCCACTGAAGCCGACCCTCCGGCAATTTTTCCTCAATAGCCGCTAATATTCCGCCTCGGCTGGGGTCTCTCGTTGCCGACGTAAGTTAGCTCGCAGTCAAAGTATCCACTTCGAAAAGCTTTCAAAGAAAAGTCGAGAGTAAAAAGTTCAAAGCCTCGAAGCGCCTTGTATACTCCATTAGCTCTCGCTGCTGGGCTCTTCGTTCGGTTCAATACGCGTCAGCAGTGGCGGCAGCAGCACAGAGAACCCAACACAGCGAGAGAGAGTGGAAAGAGCACGAAGGACAGTGTGGAAAAACGAATTTTCCCTTTGGCACACCTCGAGGCAACAAGTTTCCTGTTTAGGGATAGTAGTCTGGTTCTCCAGAAGGGAAAAATGAAGGTCAAGCTGAATTTTTAGGTTAGCTTCAATACGTGGCCGCAGTAGCTTAAAAGCAGCACAGAGAAACCAAAGCAGACAGCGAAAAGAGCACAGGACACAGTCTGGAAAAAGAATTTTCTCTTTGGCACACCTCGAAGTAACAAGTTTCTTATTTAGTGATCGGCCTGTAGTCGTCGAGAAGGGAAAAATGAAGGTCAAGATGACATTTTATGTTCTATCCATGTAGGAAAAGAGAGAGAAAGGGGAAAAACAGAAAGGGAAGAAAGAGACAAAGAGGAACGTCATAGAGTTCAACAAGGGAGATAGGAGATAGGGACATAGGAATACCCCGAGGCTATGGCGGACGAGTCAAGAGCCGCGATAAGGGTGGATATCGAATGCGACAGTGGTTTCATGGTTGAGAAAGGACGGGGAGACGGGTCGACCGTCGGTGACTCCGTTCCGTTCCGTAAATTGGACGATACGATCGAAACTTCGTTACTCAGGCAAATGGTCGGAAATCAAGTCTCCCGTACGCGTTGAATTCCCGAGTTTCACCGTTCGCTCTCTGTGCGATTCGCGCGTAGTCGACGCACCGGTGAATATATCGGCGGTCAGATATTCCACTCGAAGCGGACGAGTGTTGTCGCTGATCACTGACGACGTCCGCGGGATTTGGACGTTTCAATTACTGGTCCGAAAGGACATTCGTGGTCTTCGTATCAACGGTGTCATTCGCAATGAAGTTCATCGTCAGTTCGAGCGGACTTGAAATCCACTGGAATCTAGATGCACAAATCAAGGCGCAGTGGTTGTAACCATGACGGAAATGGTCGTCGCCCGTAATCGCTGATCTCAGTCGACCCGCAGGTGCATTAAGCTCAACCGTCTTAGTACAGCAAGCAACCCTCGTCGTCTGATGTGCGTGGGGCGCCACTGCCGAGAGGCTTCAAGTGATTCGCGATATCCGTATCATGAGACAAACCACACCAAGCCGAACCAAACCACACCAAACCGAGTCTCACCTGCAAAATCCTTTATCCATCGGAGAACATGTTGCTAATCTGGAGATCAGGCCTAAATTATACTGGAGTGTTCTCCAAACCCTGACAACACCAAAGGGTCCATTTGTGACCATTTAGTGCACTAAACTCCCCTACTTGGCTTTCCATTTTCATGCTTATGATGTCCAAAAAAGCAATTATTATTGAATGCTAATCTTAGCATAACGCCTGTTAAAGTTAGACTAATCATTGAAAAGGGTACTTTTAAAGTCCCATATGATAACTACGTATAACCTTCCATTCGGCGTTATCAGGGAAATTTGAACGCTACAGCAAAGTTTGTTGTGAAAAATCTAGAGCCCAGACTATTTCATTAATCGGAGGACATGTTGGAAGTCTGAAGTGAGTCCCAGATTTTTCTCTCTGTTCGGTGACAACGGAACTGCAGACATTTCTCGCAGCTGCAACGCAACGCGGACCAACTACCCAGTCCGCAGTTGGTTCCTTAATGCAAAGCGTCGAGTCGTCCGTCCCGGTTCTTTAATGCAAATCGTCGAAGCGTTCTCTGCGAAGTGCGCAGCGATGGAGGAGTTGGAGGAGGAGAAAGGGGAGGCGGCCCAAGCCGATAATTCGATTCCGCAAGACGACTGCCCGGCTCGACGGGGACGATGGAGGCGCTTACGATTGATTGCGACACCAAATGGATTTCGCCATTCTGTCTCTGCCTCTCTCTCTCTCCCTCTCACTTTCAGCTCTCCCTCTCTCCCTCTCGTTATAGGAGGAAACTGCGCTTCTGCATAGCTCGTACACAGAGATTCGGCCGAGAGTCGAGTGCTGCGAGCGTTCCCAGACCCATCCCTCCCACCTCTCGTCCCTCATCCCTCACGGGTAATCGATTGCATCTGGAGGTAGGTCCGCGGTGTGATGAGCCCAGGATCGGGACGACGTTCCGAGTACCTCTCGAGCTCACCGTGTGTACGCAGTAACGGGTCCTCTAATTGCCGGATTACAGCGTCAAATCGCGACTGTATCCCCGCGGCCGACGTCGTTCACATTGATGTACTCCAACATCGACGTTCACCACTCCAACCTCAACGATTCCTCAGCCCGATTCCAACGTCATTCTCGCGACCCTTCGTCATCATCTGCATCCGTGTAGCTCGCTCGCATCCCCCCAAATTCTCACGTGAATTCCACTCGTCAGTCGCGCTGCATTCGAGACATAATGTCATAATACGGAGGCTCGGACACTGGCGACTCGGGGTTTCAGGGATTCAGGGAGACTCAGGATGAGGAACAGGACAACGAGCGATTCAGCGATTTAGCGGATCTGCAGGCAGCGAAGTGCCGGACCAGGGGAGATGAATGGTTGGAACCGTCGACCAGCTCAAGTCCTGGAACAACCCCATCCCCAACGCCCACTTACCCTCTTCAGTGTCCGATGTAAATTTGTCTTGAAAATAGCTTACGTTCTCTCGACTGTCTCTGTCTCGCGATGCGTGCCAAGCTACAAATCATTCGTTGGTACCGTTACCAAGTATTCACTGTTCAAAATTCTCCGAAGGGGCAGGTGAAGCCGGAGGCGGAATGTCTTCCTCGCTCGCCCCTTTGGGTTGCACGTTGAAACTGTACCAACGTTTTGTGTACCAACGGAACACGGAAAAGGGCACGTATAGCCACTCGGCGATCTTCGGCTCCGCGGATTTGCTTACGTCCTATTGATTCTCGTGCGGGTATCGCGTGAATTGGCACGTTCGCGCGGCCCGCGCGACGACGACGACGACGACGACGACGCGATCCCGGAATACAGCAGCGGCTGAAAGTGAATCGGGTCGATATCTCGCGAGAGAGTCCGACCTAATTGCGGGCGGCCCGCGTGGGCGGCTCGAGTCTCGAGCTTTTTGCGACGACGAACACGTCGTGTTATTTTCGCTTCTCGCAAATTGAATTTAATTTGTCTGTAAAGAGAAAAAAAAAACGAGGAAAGACCGAGACGTGGATGGACAAAGTGGAACACGCTCGTTGATTGCAATATTGCTGCCCTCTCCCACCGACCCCGGAGCAGTTACGAGCTGATGACCCTGCGCGCGACGAAATAAAACGACGACGAGGAAAATCTGACGCCGGCCAGCAGCGATTATTTCCCTCGGAAAATTGCCGCCAGACCGGAGGGGAGAATAAAATGATTTTATAACCGTGGGGGGGTCAGCCTAACCGGGCAAACTGTGTTTGTATTATCAGCTGTTATCATATTACGCGTGATAACGGAAATGGGGAAGGGTGAAGGGGGGAAGTGAGGACGCACCTGGTCTCGTTGGTAATCGAGGGGATGAAAATCTGCGACCGCGGATTTTCATCGCCTCCCCGGCTCCCCCCCTCCACCCCCCTCCACCCGACCCATCCACTCCACTCCCTTCGCGATTTTATATCGTCCCATTGCGGACAATCACGCGTGATTTATGACTTTATTACGACCAGCGACAAATATTTGTCGCTTCGGGTTAACATGCATTTTCTATTTTGCGTTATGGCGCGGATTGAAAATCGTTGGCATAAAAAAAATATAGCTAAGTTTAAAATAGACGAGGGAAGAAATGAGGACGAAAGCTGTAATCTCGATCTATTATTCTCATTGCAGAACGACGTGATGGCCGTCGCCCTGAGGGCTCTTTTGAGCAAGAACGAAGTTCCACTACCAACTTCGGGGTCGCTGTGAGTATCCGCTGATAATCCGTTATTATGTCCGTTACCGGTGGCCAATTCTAGCTTTCGGAATCGCCAGTTTGGTTCCATTCAGCTTTCAGTTAAGTTTAGATTTTTCAGTCTATTTTTTTTGTCCCGCTGTATTTCGTTATTTCGATGTTTCGATGACTCACGGAATTTATTTCTATTCAGTTTTCGCTCAGTTTAGATCAGACAAGTTTTTTTTCCGCCTCGTTGTATCTCATTATTTCGATGTTTCGATGTCTCGCGGAATTTATTTCTATTCAGTCTTCGCTCAGTTTAGATCAGTCAAGTTTTTTTTCCGCCTCGTTGTATCTCGTTATTTCGATGTCTCGATGTTCCGCGGTGTTGTCAAGCTTTTCTCTGGTGTACGCGACGCGTTCCGTTTGACGAGGCAATAAAACACTGTCGCGTGTCTCGTTGCGAAGAAACGCGTAACCGACAGCGCGAATTTCCTCGACGGGACGATAACAGTCGGCGGTAGCTACCGTCGACGGCAGCGTCGACGGTAGCGTCGACGAAACGAAAAGTACAACGCAATAACGCAGCGCTGACTGTGCCGTAAAGAATACATAGACACTCGCGGTAATAACGCGCGAGCCGCGCTGCGAGTCCAGCGGGCGAGTAATAAAGAGGAGAAATATAGCACCGTCCAAGCTTCGTTGGTTCTCGCTCCACTCTCAGAAGGGTGAACGGGGGAAGGCCCCCTTTCAACCCCCCTCGTTCCAACACTCGCTCGCTGCTCGCCGCCCGGCACCGGGCTCGGAATCTCCGTCCCTCGGTCCTCGCGCCCCATTATACATATCGATTCTCATCTTTTCAATCCGGTCTGACCGCGCGCTCCGCGTTTTTCCACTTCTTGCGCCAACGGTGCGCGCCGGCCATTCCGATAATGGGTTTCTCGGTCGCCCAGCGCGCGGCGCGCGGTGACCGCCACCGCGGGGCGCGATGGCACACTCGACGTACCTCCAAAACATCAGGAATATTAAAATAATAATAATAATAAGAACGACTTTCGAAAAAAAATTAATAAACGAAAAAATTCTTGGAAACCTTGGACAAATTTGTGATTTTTGAGGGTTCGACTTTGAAACTCTGTGAAAAATTAAAAAATCGAGACACCGCCATTCGCCTTGCGGAATTCTCTTTATTGTTAAGTTTTCTTTCGAACGAAAAAAGAAAATACGGATTCCATTAATCCAAAAAGAAATAACATTGATTTTAGTAATTTGTTGTTTTCGCAAAAATCATTGCGAGCAGTCGCAACTGTTGATTTTTATCAGTGTCCCGAAGTCGAGCCAAAACGTCCGGTCGCCACGGGCGGACAATGTCCATCCGCGGAACTCGAGGGTCCGCAGATCGCACAAACGGCACACTAAAAATAATATAATAAACTAAAAATAATGTAACAATACAATAAAAACAACTTTCGGAAAAAAATGAATATACGAAAAAATTCTTAGGAATCTTGGAGAAACTTGCGATTTCTGAGGGATCGACTTTGAAATTCTGTGAAAAATTAAAAAATCGAGACACAGCCTTTCGCCTTGCGAAATTCTCTTTATTGTCAACTTTTCTTTCCAACGAAAAAAGAAAATACGAATTCCATTCGTCCAAAAAGAAATAACATTGATTTTAGTGATTTTTTTGTTTTCGCAACAATCATCGAGATTTTTATCAGTGTCCCGAAGTCGTGCCAAAACGCCCCGGTCGCCACGGGCGGACAATGTCCATCCGCGGAACGCGAGGGTCCGCAGATCGCACAAACGGCACACACACAGACCGCTCCTCTGGCTGCCGTCCGACCCGTACGCGCTGTATCCACTGCCGCGCGCATCCGGAACTACTGCGCCAGTAGTGCGAGTCGGTAACGCGTCGGACGCGAATATCCACGGCGCACGGTTTCACCGATACTCGACGGCTTTAGTTCCGCGGTTAACCACTAATGCCGGGCTCGCAAACTCGGATCTCGAACCCGACTCTCCATATATCTGTGTACATCCTCCCGTCTCGGTTTCCGTGTATTCAGCGCGCGCGACTTCTACAATGTTTCCACGCCACTGTTGCAGGGAGGAGCTGCTGCACAACGTCGAGAACGAGGAGAACTACAATCTGCTGGAGGACGTTTACGAGACTCTGAACTACGATTGCGGTAAGATGTCTTCGGCTGTGCTTTGCACCCCTTTACACAACACGGAACACGATATACACGACACGTTTCACGAAACAAGACGCTTTATCCGTGCCGCGTGAACGCTCGGTTGCCCAATTTTCGCGCCTGCCGAGAAATATCTCGCGTTGCTCGAGAACGTGTAATCGTCTTGGGACGCGACGATGGGTTTGTCCTTACCAGACTAGCGTGACGATTGCACCACAAACTATGTGACGCACAATCGTCAGCGATAAAAAAAACTGCATCAAGAGAAAAAGTTTCATAGTTTCAATGAAATAGGTGTATTGGTTATTTTTTTTTTTTTTTTATTTTAGTATAATGTTCTCTTCGAATTTGTAAAAGACATTTCATTTACTTTAAGGCAGTAGTCTGCTTTAGAAGCCGAAAAAAAAGCGTTTTTTCAGCAATTTTTTTTAAAGGGAAGGAAATGATTGGGGTAAACGAAATTTTCAGACCATAGAGTATTATATTTACGCTTTAAAAAACAATTTTTATTATTAAAAAATATTGAAATTTTCCAAAGTTGTAAGGATTTTTCTGGAGCGCCTGGAGTCTGCACTTGTAAATCGGTGCCGGTGATAGCAAAAAGAATATATGTCCGATCGAAAAAAATCAAAGTGATCTAGCTTCAGTATTAAATTATCTTCTATTTGAACTAAAAAAGTTGGACAAAAGTATTATTTAAACTACTTGTTTTGCAACTTAGTGAATTTTTTTTTTTTTTTTTTTTTTTTTTCAAACTTCGAAAAAAAATTTGAATTTTATAACTACTTCGGTATTTTTTTAGTTCAAATAGAAGACAATTTAATACTGAAGCTAGATCACTTTGATTTTTTTCGATCGGACATATATTCTTTTCGCTATCACCGGCACCGATTTAGAAGTGCAGACTCCAGGCGCTCCAGCAAAATCCTTACAACTTTGAAAAATTTCAATATTTTTTAATAATAAAAAATGTTTTTCAAAGCTTAAATATAATACACTATCGTCTGAAAATTTCGTTTCCCCCAATCACTTCCTTACCTTTAAAAAAAATTGCTGAAAAAACGCTTTTTTTTCGGCTTTTAAAGCAGACTACTGCTTTAAAGGAACATTTCATTGACCACCACAATCAAAGAGACCGTTTTCACGAAAGAATGAAATCGTTTCATTGTTTGATGAAAACGGTGTCTTTGAAAGTAAAATTTCCGTCGCGAAATATCGCCGCGGTGATATTTCAACGAAAGGCGGACCAAGATGAAGACGTAGATGAAGACGGAGTCGTGTATAAGTGAAAAACGTCGGGCGGACGAAGACGAAGGACGGTTGACGGAGCCGTCCCGATAAAAGCTCCGCGCTGCCTCGGACGCAAACGTCTTCCGCGACGCTTCGTGTTTTTTTTTTCGCCCTCTTTGTCTCCCGTTTCTGTTTTATCTCGGCGGAAAGCATCGCTCGTCGACCCGCGCGCGCGGCTTCCGTCCCTCCTCCGCGCGGCATCAGCCGCAGCAGCGGCTGGATCGTCATTGTTCCCGTCTCGTCGACTCGCCGAGTGTACCGACACCGTCGCGTCTTTTCACCGACAAAGCCCGGTTTTTTTTTTCACGATATCTCGTTTTGACCCCGCAGCTTGTCTCCCACTTCTTCGTCGTCGTCGTCGCGCGTCTCGCTCGCTGTTTCCTTTGTCGGAGCGCGAATCTCCGCTGTTTTCCGAAGCGAAAGTCCCACTCGCCGAACGAGATGTGTGTATGCACGGGGCAAGAGTACCGAAAATCGTAAAACATTTCCCTCAAGGAAAATATAGAGTATGACCCAACCGAGAGAGTCAGTGGCCCGGTGGTAGAGTGCCCGACTCATACGCCGAGGGTCCCGGGTTCGATTCCCGCCCAGAACAAATGGAATTTTTTCTATGGGCTTTTTTTCCAAGCTCTCTCCGGTGGTTCGGAACCCACCGTAAAAAATAGTAGGTCCAACAATTGGCATGGGCCGATTTATGGTTGTGTTTTTTCGGGTTCAATTCCTCCCGGTGGCCGAATAAGCGTGACTCGCGGAAAAAACTGACGGGCAGGCGACGCTCTCAGATACTACGGAACATGGTATACGGACCTACGACCTGAGACTGGGTCTGTGTTCCCGTTGTTTACAGTCGGCTGATGCTTAGAGTCGCTCCGGTGCTGAGTAAGAGAGCTCGAAACCGCGATACGAGGAAGGGTGTGGTACTAGGGAAGGGAAAATAGTAGTAGGAGTGTAGTTTGAGGCGCCCGGTAACCCCTGGGGGATCGGTGTACAAAAACACACATATAGAGAGACATACAGTACTACAAAGTAGAGCCCAGACCATCCGCATTCACTGGGTACGAATGTTGACCGCGATGGAGTTTCGCGTTATCAACCGCGGTTACGTCCGACGGTAAACGGGTCAGACCGAAGCCGGCGGGAGAAACCGGCAACGTTGATTGCGCCGTGGAATTAAAACGAATCTCGAGCACGTGTGTGAGATGCTAAATTATGACTGTCCGAAGGGCCCCGCGCGCACGTGTAACGAGATCTCAGGTATTTCCGACTTCGCTCCGCCCGGGAGACGGACGTGACCAGCATCGAATTCTCTCGCCGGAAAGCCGAGGCTGTTTTCCCATAGCTAGGTTAAAAAAAACGCCGCGTTAGGTTATTTCATTTTTGTTCTTTTTCATCTTGTTCAAATCAACTTTCCGTGTTATTACAGATATGTTTTTTCTTGTTTTTGTTTCGTTTGTAATATTCGAGCCACGTCGTCCAATTCGTCTACCTGCAAAGTCGTGCGAATTGTGCGAGTTGAGTTCTGGGTTTATTACCCAGACCGGAAGACCCTAAAAATATTTTAGCCGGGAAATTTACGACGTGAAAGAAGGCGACAGGAGCTGCGCGAGAAAAACCGCGAGTACGTCGCGAAAAAAAAAACGTGACTCGTCGTCGGCGAACCGCGAAGCGTCGACGACGCTGACTCGGCTGTAGGAAACGCAGCGGCAGCAGCAGCAGCAGCAGCAGCGGCAGCAGCGACAATATATGTGGCACACGAGACTTATGTGCGCCATTTCGTCGCTGTCTGGTTGATTAAATTCATGAAATATTCAGACACCGTTCCAGTCTGCGCTCCTGTAACCCTCGACGATTTTCTTATCGTCGCGCGTCCAGCCCGGTCCCGCGACTCGTCCTCTCTCGCCGAAAGCTCGGCTCAGCCTCGTCGACTCGCGTGTCAAGAGCCAGAATGTCGCTTCGCCGCGTCATTTGGCTCAGCCGTGAAACGTTTGATGCTCCGTGAAAATTATCCAACGGGACGAGAAAAGGGAAACTTTGCATTGAGACAAAAATGTGACACCGGTAACGTAATTTTTTTTTTTTTTTAACAAAATCAATTTCTTTTTCTCACAAACTGCCAAATTTCACGATATTAAACATCAAACTGCTGCCGGTTTCCTAACGACCAATCAGATGCTGAATAAATCGACAACAATGCTTGCCCATGAACATTTTAATAAAGGAAAACAATTATCTTAAAAAAAATAATTCTACTTGTATCAGTTATCTTGAAAAAAATCGACTTGGATCAGTCCGAAGTGTATTTTATGGCAAAAAATCGGCGTCACGTTTTCCCAGTTGCGAATAAATCGACAACAATGTTTGCTCACGAACATTTGAATAGAGGACCAATTATCTTGAAAAAAAAAATTCTACTTGTATCAGTTATCTTAAAAAAAATCGACTTCGATCACTCCAAAGTGTATTTTATGGCAAAAAATCGGCGTCACGTTTTCCCAGCAGTTGCCGCTTATCGAGCGACCGTCACCCATCTCGTACGCAGATCTCTCGAGCCAAGACGATGCGGATGCACTCGAGGGTCACCGGGCGGCACGCATGCGACCCGCGTCCGCGAATAGATTTTCCCGCGGCATCGGCGGCAGGAGGAAAATCTTCGGAAAAGCGCGGACGATAAATATAACTGGGATCGATGTCGAGTGGGGTTCGCGGCATCTCTTGACACTTCAATCGGCGAGAGGGGCTGGAGGGGAGGGGGTGTAGGGAGCTATTAGAGCGCGGAAATCCTATCCGCGCGTCTATATCTCTTTACCCGATGTGAAAGTGTCCTCTCGGGTTCTCACGGTAAAGTGTATCCACTCGTGGTTTTATCTCGCAAAGCCGCCCCTCGTGCATTACCGTCAACGCGGATTCTCGTTTGTCTCGGTGATAACGTTCACCCGCGACTCGTGCGTGAACACCTTCAACGGAAAAGTTCCCTTCCGTTGATCGTTTTTTAATAAACGACTCTCGCTCCGATTGAACCCCGAGGGAGGTGCGAGCAATTATTGAATCGATTGGGTTACTTGAACAATTATTGAAAGATAAAATTGAATTGATGAAACGTTTTTTTTATCCCAGTGCTATGAACACTCGATTGAATAGTTTTAATTTATCTCGTAACGTTAACGCAGATTCTCGTTTGTCTCCCTCAGTGATAACAGCTTCAACGGAAACGAGCCGAAGAAGAAGCTGCCGAGTGAAAGTTCTCTTCGGCTTTGAATCGCTGCGACATGAAACACGCGCTGCACCCTTTTTTGCTACCCGCAGCCACTGCAGCAGCTTAAGGGGTTCGCCTCTTCAGTGCAGCTCTCGCTCTAATTGAACCTCGAGGGAGGTGTGCGAACAATTAAATATTCACGGCAGTGAATACTTAATTGAATAGTTTTAATGTATCTCGTTGAAAATAAGACAAACGAAACAACCGAACTCTCGCTTCGGCGAAACGTTTGTTCGTTCTCAGGGGATTGAGGAGAGGGTGGAAGGAATCAGTCACTTTTTAGAAAGCAACAAAACTCGACTTGTTCGTCTCTCCCTTGTTCTATTGTTCCCACTTGGGAGACAGTTAAAACGCTCGTAAATTACATTTTCGTCGGGTCTTCTTTGTTCTCGCTTTCAGCAGCTATTTGCCTCTCCCTCGCTCGTTCCGACACTCGCTAATTGAACCACGAGGGAGGTGTGAATAATTGTTATCACAGCCCGCCATTATTTAATTCAATAGTTTGTGTGTTTCCTTTTTAAGAACAGGTTTATTTTGTCCTGTAAGAAATCAAGAGCCTTCTTGTTTCCTCATTTCTTGATTTAATTCAAATAGTTTTACAGTGTCTTAAAAAAAAATAAAAAATAAAAAAATATATATTTTATTTTTTCCAGGAAGAAATCAAGAGCCTCCTTGTTTCCTACTTACTCTTGTTTGTCGTATTATCAAGTTTTCAGATGAGAATTATATTGTCGAATTTCAGATGAGAACAAAACGCACAAGCGACTCGAGCGTCGAACGCGATTGCGTTTGACCGAAGATCGCGGCGATAACGCGCGCTGGGCAATCGTATTATCCAAATTGACGGGTCTCGCGCACCGCTCGACACGAAGATCCCCCTTCATTATCGCGGAACCGTTGTGCTCTAATTTACGACCCGCATGCTTCACTGTAGCCCGGCAACAAACGCTCGGGACGCGGATCGCACACGTCCCATTAATCATCATGGACAATCGATGCGTCATTCCGCGCGGTAATATACGCGGCTTCCATAACGCTCGGCCGACGCGAGCCGAGCTTGCATTAACGATCCGAGACGTGTGCGAACTTGGTCTGTTATCAAGCAAGATCGTTATCTGTCGCGAATCGATGAATAATAGGCGAAGCCGCACGCGACGAGTGTCTCTCGTTTTTATTTTGTCGTAACCCTTCGCGGTCAAACCATTCGGAAGCTTACACAGTAGTTCCAGGTAAATTTGGGGTCAATTTGACCCCGTCTGACCGTGAAGGGTTCAACCAGTAACACTGTTAAAAATGTTTGCGGATTTACATTACTAGAAATATGATTCATCAGCTGATATATTAAATTTAATACACGAATGTAGTAAAATTCCAGATTATTATACCACATTTCTTAACTTTGATATTAAATTTTCTAATTTTTATAGGATTCAGTAGAAAATGCTGCAATTTCACATTACACTTGAATGTTAAATTTAATACACCAGTTTCTGTAAACGGGATTCATTTACTCGTAATGGAAACTCATGCAAAATATTTTTAACAGTGAACCTTGGGTGAAATTACGCACCTCGAAGCTGCAGGGAGAATTATTCGCTGCAAAATGCGACATCTTCTCGTGATGAACAAGTTAAGGCGATGTGAAATACCGACCCTCACCTCGAAAACGCGGGTACGCTTTTTTTCGCGAATTATGAACGGATCGAAGTGAGAATTGAAATACAGACGCCCGTAATGTGCATCTCGGGAATGAATTAGTCAGAATTTTGATTTAAATAAAAAAAAATTGATGTCGGTAACCGATCTGTAATTTTTTTTTCTAAAATCAAAATTCTGACTAATTCATTCCCGAGATTTTCATTACTGGCATCTGTGTTTCAATTTTCACTTCGATCCGTTCATAATTCGCGACAAACCGCACATCCGGAGATTTTCGGCGCTCACTGTTTCACATGCCCTTAAGGACCTGCGTTATGCCAAATGCAGACGACGTCTCCGTTTCCGCGACGACGGTGCGCGCGCACCTGGTGCCGATTTTCCGGTTACAAATTCGTCCGAGTAAAATCTCTCGTCTGTGCTTTCCAGCGTTAAAACTGGAGGAAACGGTTCCTCTCTCTTGCTGTCTCACCTTATTCCTGGGTCTCCGTTTCTCCCTCTCTGTCTCATCCTCCGAGACAGTTCGAAAGTACCCTCTCGCTCAGCGTTTTACGCGAGGGATGATCGCCGAGTGCGTTAAATTTTCAAACACTCGTCCGGCTGCGCGCGTGTTTATCCACTCGCGAGTGAACGACGAGCAACGCGACTTCACTCTCGCGATGTAGCCGGCGAACGAATATTTTTTTTACGTTCCCAGTTTCCCGGTATCTCGCTTCAGTCCCGGGGCTGCTCGGGTTTTCCCGCTGAAAAGTTGAATTTCATATCTCCATTTTTTTTTTGTTTTCTTTTCTTTTTTCGTCGACTCGAGCGGCGAACGTCCTCCGCGCGGTCGACGAGTTTATCGCGCGCCGCGCAGACGATACCCGCGACGCAAGTTTATTCATGCGACCCGCTTCAACGTCCCCGGCTCGACGACGCCACCGAGGCTGATTTTCCCAGTTTTGCCGGAACACGCGTTTTAATCCAAAAAAGGGGAAGTAACGTTTCATTGATTCAGTGAAATTCCATTAAAATCGCAACCTATAAAACGTTTCTATGAAATTAATGAAATAACATGCCTATACTCAGAAAAATGTATGTTTGCCTGAGACGACAACAATGCTTTTATGAATTTTTCTCAGTTTAAGATATTATAATTATTTTCTCTTTGATATTCATAAAAATATATATATTTCATTGGAAGTATAATAAAAAAAGCGTTTCAGCGTATCAACGAAACTTTTTCTCTCAGTGTAACAGCGATAGGCGAATGCGCGAAAACGGTGGACGTGGAATATTCATCGATCGGCGCGAGATGTCGGCAGCGGCGGCGGCGGGTTTGACGCGGGATCGGGTCATCGCGGCGAGTGGCTGAGCGGCGCGTAACCGAATGTAACTTAATTTTCCGAGCGCGCGTGCGATCCGCGTATTTCCATCGCTCTGCGCGCGCGGCTAATTCGCTCGGAGCGGCCGCGCGGGGCCTTCGAAACGAGTGATCAATGGTCCTCGAAAAGCCGGAAATGCCCGGGGAATAATAATAACGCGAACCCAACGGGGAAATAAATTTTCCATCGAGACTCGCGACGTCTCGCGGAAACTTTGACGTGCGAAAATTATTTACAAATAAAAATGGGAACTCGCGGCAACTTTACTTGACGGGCTCGATGCACGTTTAAAAGTTTCTGGAGATAAAAAAAAACAGTCTGGACGAACATTTTGCGTTGGGGGCGACGAGCGTACGTGTTATTCCGGTGTACAAAGGCCGGTAACGAGTTTCGAATTATCGTAAAACGCAGTTTTAATGAGGGCGAAATTGAGAAACATCGGCCTTTGTCTTGAGCGTTTTTTTTTTCAACCTGACGAACTCGATTAAAATGTCTGACAGGCAAAGGATATTTCGAAAAGTTTCGCAATTCCCACGTAAATAATCAAGTCTTTAATTAATATTTATTGATATTTAATAAATAATTATAATTTATCATTATTATTCTTGGAATGCTTGGTGCGATTAGAAATTGCTCATGCAATTTGTATTAAAATATGTCATAATACTTGCAGATATCGACGTGAACGTGTTTCTCGATCACCTGGGACAGGAGCTGATTTCGACCGCGTGCGTCGGTATCCTCGAGCGGGCCTTTCGGTGTCTCGGAAATGACCTGACTGCATTTCTAACGACCCTCGACGGCGTGAACGACGTGGTGCAGCATCAGTCGGGCTCGGACAACGAGGCCGAGTTCGTGTGCATCGCCACGCCGGAGGCGCTCGAGCTCCACTTCACCACCGACCACCCGTCCATCGCCTATCTCCTCGTCGGCAGTCTCAAGGCCATCGCCAGTCTATTTTACAACGACAAGGCCGACGTGTACATATTGCCCGACCCGTACAACACGAAATTCTTCAGGTATGTAATCAACATTTTTTTTTCAAAATAATTCACTATGGGTAGATGCACCGGTTTTGGCCACTGTACCATTTGTGGCCATTTTCACTATAATTTATTTCAAATTATTATTTTCCTGTATTTTCATGTTGAAATTTGGCAAGTATCTATGCAAATTAACAAGATTATCTATACAATATTGCTTCTTTTCAACAATACAAATAATTCTGTCCTTTCAAAGTCGGTGACCACAACCGGACCAAAGGTGGCCAAAACCGGTATTTCTACCCTACAAAAATAATTAAAAAAATATTACTAAATGGAAAATAGAGTTTCATAAACACTGAGAGAAATCGAGAAAGTTTAGGCAACTATTAAGCCATAACTGTAGATTTTTAGTCCATCCAACAATTTGAATAGTTATTTTAACTGATTTATTGGTTAAATTAACTGCTTTGTAGTTAGTGTAACTAATTCTATAGTTTTCTTAGTATAATATCCTAGTTACTTTAACAGTGAACATATAGTGAAATACAACCTTAGCTATTTTTTTACAGTTGGTGCAACTTTATTATTGTAATTTCAATGACCATTTCAAAATTCTTAAATAATTTCTCAAAGAATACTATGCTTATAATTATGTTCTCTATGAATAGTATGTCGCATCTATTGCTAAGATTTCAAAACAATATACTTTTTGTTACTATAACCATTATTAACTGTTGCATTGATTATAAGTAATTAGTACAAATATCTTTTTTGTAATAGCTGAGGTTGTATTTCACTATAAATTAATAGTTACCAGTATCTTTCATTTTTCTCTGTGAATAATTGAATAAAAATAAAATTTTATTATAAATTATTAAATAATAAACATATACACGGTCAATTATGAGATTTTGTTATTACGGTTTCTACTATAAAATTTGCGATGTGAGACGTAACGAAGAAGAGACGAAGGGGTGGATCTCGCGGTCCGGACATTCTTTGCACGGTGATTTGCGCTTTGAGAATCGAGAAAAGCCCCGGGGGCGATTGGATCGGGGGTCGCGGAGTGACTGTCAAACCGCAGGAATATAAATTGAACAAGCGTGTTCGTCGAGATTCGTCGAGATACGTCGAGAGTCGACGGGGTCCCCGACGCTTCGAATAAATATCGACGAATCGCGGGCAACTGTTGGTTACGGCTTTTCGATACCGTCGCGCGTCATTGCATTAAACATATCGCGACGACGATTTCTTTCGCGATGTGAATAACAACGAATTCGGCGTACAAAATATTTTCAGTCGGAACGCGGCGAAATATTGTCAGTCCGAACGTGACGAAATACTGTCAGTGCGAACGCGGATGTAGAATGAAGGAAAAAAGAAAAAAAAAGAGAAAAGAAAAAAAACACACAATAAATTGGAGATAAATAATTGGCTGAATGAACGCGGGGCCACCGAATCGGCGAGAGGCTAACGAGTTAATTGGCGGCACCGATGAATTAATTGGTCGAGCCTGCGCGTTAATTGATCCCACCTGTAAATTCATTTGCCGAGGACGAAGTTATTTATCGGACAGTCTGATTTGTTTCACCGAACCTGTTAAATGGTTCGAACCGATTCGCCCGTCCCGGGCGCCTTTTTGAACGCAGCCATTGGTTCGCCGACATAAAAATAAAAATAATAAAAAATCGTATTTGCGCTTGTCTCCCCGAATTATTTTTTTTTTTTTTTTTTTTTGACAAATGACGGTGCTTTTCGGAATCAGCAGCAAAATTTTCCATCGGATAGGGTTCTCATACTTTGCGAAATGGAAATTTTACATTTTACCGCACAAGAAAATAATTTTTCATTTCAATACTAATAAAAATAATAATAAAATACTCTAGTGATACAGCAAAAATATTTGGAGCAAGGCTGAAGTACTCCGGTCGATGGCCTATTGGCATTGCGTGTACCATCAAAAACCATGAATACACCGTTGAAAAATCATGTACAACAAAAATTTGTAAACGTATTGCCAATAATACTCTTTTACTTACTACTAAAAATAATACTAATAAAATAATTTCGTCGTCGCTTTAACGATTCATACAGATACCGGATAACGCCCGAACGTTACGACCGTCAGCAACTGGCGCGCGAAACCGACGAGAACGACGGCGACGATAACGACGACGACGACTACGATGTGGTATCGGCGGCTCAGCTTCGTCCGCTGTCGCTCGAGGCGGCCGATCTGCGGATGGGGGTGGCGAGCTTCTGCAAGGCGTTTCCGTGGCACTTCGTCGTCGATCGTCAGCTCGAGCTCGTGCAGCTCGGCGTCGGATTCATGCGGATCTTCGGGCAGAGTCTCAATCGGCTCGGTCGCGAGATATCGACCTACTTCGTGTTCACGCGGCCCCGCGGCGTCACCCTGTCCTTTCACGAGATTCTCAAGAGGGCGAACACGCCCTTTGTCCTCGCGCTCCAGAAGCCGCCGGGCGCCGATAAATTTCTCGCCGAGGTAAGACGCGACGTAAACCCGCCCTAAGGCGTCGCCACCCCTCGATGTGTGTTTACTTATCACTACCCCTGACTCTTTGTATTCATTATCCTTTTTTTTTTTTTCAAAGAAAGTATCAGTATACTTTATATTTTATTAGACCGTCGATTTCCGTGATTTATCTTTCTTTTTTTTTGCAAGATATAAAATTTAATGTCAGATTTTATATGATTTGAAAATTTGTCTGATTTGCCAGACAAAAACTCAAGTATAATTCTTACAAAGAAAGTATCAGTATAGTTTATATTTTATTAGACCGTCGACTTCTGTGATTTATCTTTTTTTCTTTGCAAGATATCAAATCTAATGTCAGATTTAATTTGATCCGAAAATTTGTCTGATTTGCCAGACAAAAACTCAAGTATAAGTTTTACAAAGAAAGTATCAGTATAGTTTATATTTTATTAGACTGACGATTTCCGTGATTTATCTTTTTTTTGCAAGATTTTAAATTTAATGCCAGATTTCATTTGATCTGAAAATTGGTCTGATTTGCCAGACAAAAATTCAAGTATAAGTTTTACAAAGTTTTCCAAGACAATAAAAATCGCTGAATCAAGAATGATTTTTATCCAATCGCCAAAATACTTTTACGAGTTCGATTTACAAGCCTATAAACCTCGGATTGTCCCTTAAAATCGACGCGAGAGCTCCGACAATTGGTCGACTCTAAATGGTCTGGAGAGACTGAAAAGACTCCGGACTTCCGGGCGGGCGGACGACTTCTCATTGGGAAATGTAACTTTTAACGCCGCAGGGACTGGAACTGAAGGGACAGATGGTGCATTGTCCGGAGTCGGATTCGATCCTCTTCGTGAGCTCGCCCTTTCTCAACGGTCTCGAGGGTCTGACGGGCCGGGGGCTCTTCATCTCCGACATTCCACTTCACGACGCTACCAGGGACGTCATTCTCGTGGGAGAACAGGCGAGAGCCCAGGTAAATTCGCGGTTGATTATTATATTTCGATATATTATACTAATTTAATTATTCGGATTAATGTATCAATTTAACTTAATAAATCGCATTAATATATTAATTTAATAAGGCGGATAAATATATTTATTCGACGTATTCGTCTGTTTTCAAAATGCAAAATTGACAGTTTTGCTGCCAAGAGGAGGAAGAGGAGAAGGAAGAAGAATTTAGTAAAAGAGCGCTGCAGCTCCCTTCGAAAAGCAGTGACGCGTAGCAGCGCGTCCGGTTTAGGGACTTTAACAGATTCCGGTCCAGCCGCACCTTGAGGGACTTAGAAAAATTCCGGCCTTTTGATGTGTCCTACACAGCGGCGGCGAGATCTTTTTATAATAATAGGCTAATCACACGCGCTGGCGCGCGTGCCCGAGGTACCTTTGCGCTGCGGCGCTCTTATAACACTGTAAAAGGGTAAATCGCAACTTAAAAAACCCATGTTTAGTTGATCAAAAAAAAAATGTTGTTCGAATAGTTTGTCAGAAGTCGTAGATCTGGCCGCCGGGCCGAAAACCGCCCAAATCGGGGTCACGAAATTTATTTTTTCAAAATATCGACTTCTAACCTATACCATCGTTCTCAAGTCGCATATTCTACTCCTGAAAACACTGGTTTCAACCCTTTTTTAGTTTATTTTGAAAAAAAAATTTTGGTCGAACAGTTCGTCAGAAATTGTAGATCTGGCCGCCGGGCCAAAAACAGCCCAAATCGGGGTCACGAAATTTATATTTTCAAAATATCGACTTCTAACCTATACCATCGTTCTCAAGTCGCATATTCTACCCCTGAAAACACTGGTTACAACCCTTTTTTAGTTGATTTTGAAAAAAAAAAAATTTGGTCGAACAGTTCGTCAGAAATCGTAGATCTGGCCGCCTGGCCAAAAACAGCCCAATCGGGGTCACGAAATTTATATTTTCAAAATATCGACTTCTAACCTATACCATCGTTCTCAAGTCACATATTCTACCCCTGAAAACACTGGTTACAACCCTTTTTTAGTTGATTTTGAAAAAAAAAACGTTGGTCGAACAGTTTGTCAGAAAAGTTGCGCATCGATTGAACTCCGGCGAAAGTTGCGCATCGATTCAACTCGGCCAAAAATTGCGCTAGTCGGACGAGCCAAATCTTGATCGATTCTGCACAAGATTCTGCAACTTAATTCAAATGCGAACCCCGATCGAACGATCGTGGCTTATTTGCTCCAGCGATCAAAAGTTGCGCATCGATTGAACTCCGGCGAAAGTTGCGCATCGATTCAACTCGGCCAAAAATTGCGCTAGTCGGACGAGCCAAATCTCGATCGATTCTGAACAAGATTCTGCAACTTAATTCAAATGCGAAGCCCGATCGAACGATCATGGCTTATTTGCTCCAGCGATCAAAAGTTGCGCATCGATTGAACTCGGCCGAAAGTTGCGCATCGATTCAACTCGGCCAAAAAAAATGCCGAGTTATATCGACAGCAATGGTGGCCCATGCACTTTTTAATAGAAGATAGAAGGATATATGTATGAAGACCGTGTTCTATTTTGTTATGCAGGACGGCTTGAGGCGACGCATGGACAAGTTGAAGAGTTCGATCGAGGAGGCGAACCGCGCCGTTGACGCCGAGCGGGAGAAGAACGTCAGCCTGCTGCATCTTATCTTTCCGCCGGACATTGCGAAGCGCCTTTGGCTCGGTATGAAATAATTACAAAAAAAATCCTCACGTTTTTATTTGTATTTTTTTTTATTTAACTATTATTATATGCGGATGTGCGTGAATATGAATTTTGGACTGGCGACTACAAAATTACTTATTAATGAAATTTGTGCTCATTCCGAAGACACGACAAATCATTGTTTAAATGTAATACACGCATCACCTTCGTTGTGTCACCTTCGCGAGCGAATTTCCCAGCGGCTCCAACTCGACGTATAAATTCGGACGACCGGAGTTCGACGCGGAATGACGCGTATAACGGTGACGCGAATGGCGGAAAACGCGAGGGATTCGATCGTAAAGTGGACGCGCGGCTTTTGCGATCTCCGCGCCAACTAACGCTGAGTCACGACGCGTCGCGCGTAAGACTAATCCGACTGTGGATTCTTCCGACAGGCGAGACGATCGAGGCGAAGACGTACGCGGACGTGACGATGCTCTTCAGCGACATCGTCGGCTTCACAGCGATCTGCTCGACGGCGACGCCGATGATGGTCATCAACATGCTGCAGAACCTGTACGAGCGTTTCGATCTCTTCTGCGGACAGCTCGACGTTTACAAGGTGCGAAAATCAGCTACTATATATGTCACTACATGACATATGTGTTACTACTTAGCAGGTCTCCGGTAATATTACAATATAAACTTATACACACCTCAAAGGATTTTCTTTTAAAGATATAAAAAAAAAACGAAAAAAAACTTGTTGATTCAATCAATTCTTCGCATCGCTTCGATGAAATCAATAATTTTGTTGTCTTAGCAGGTCTTCGGTAATATTATAATATATACATATACACACCTGAGAGGATTTTCTTTTAAGGATATAAAAAAACAAAAAAAAATTGTTGATTCAATCAATTCTTCGCTTCTCTTCGATGAAATCAATAATTTTTTTCTGTTTATTATTGTTGTGGAAGTGGTTAAGGCTGCAATTTTTCTAGTTGGCAAAAAGGTTTTTTTTTACTTATTTTCTTTACTTCAAGTTCGATTGTCGAATAGAAAGAAATTAATTTTACGAGAAACGATGACGAAAATAAAAATTAACAGGTGGAGACAATCGGCGACGCCTACTGCGTCGCGTGCGGTCTTCACAGAAACACAAACACCCACGCCCAGCAGATTGCGTGGATGAGCCTGATGATGATCGAGACGTGCTCGCAGCATCTAACGCATGAGGGAAAACCCATAAAGGTGAGAGGATTTTTATTTTCCAAAAATCTTATGAAAAAAAAATCCTCAGAAAGAGCAGTAAACATTGTTTATAAGTTAATCCAGGCGATGATATCAGTGCGAACTTTACGAAATGTTCATTTTCCAAAATTCATGTGAAAACAATTCTCAAAAAGAGTAGTAAACATTGTTTATAAATTAATCCAGGCGATGATATCAGTGCGAACTTTACGAAATGTTCATTTTCCAAAATTCATGTGAAAACAGTTCTCATAAAAGGGCAGCAAACATTTTTGTATAAATTAATCCAGGCGATGATATCAGTGCGAACTTTGCGAAATTTTTATTTTCCAAAAGTCGTGTGAAAACAGTTCTCATAAAAGGGCAGCAATCATTTTTGTATAAGTTAATCCAGGATGATATCAGTGCGAACTTTGCGAAATGTTCATTTTCCAAAATTCATGTGAAAACAATTCTCAAAAAGAGCAGTAAACATTTTTTTATAAATTAATCCAGGCGATCATATCAGTGCGAACTCTGCGAAATTTTTATTTTCCAAAAGTCGTGTGAAAACAGTTCTCATAAAAGGGCAGCAAACATTTTTGTATAAATTAATCCAGGCGATGATATCAGTGCGAACTTTGCGAAATGTTTATTTTCCAAAAGCCGTGTGAAAACAGTTCTCATAAAAGGGCAGTAAACATTTTTGTATAAATTAATCCAGGATGATATCAGTGCGAACTTTTCGAAATTTTTATTTTCCAAAAGTCGTGTGAAAACAGTTCTCATAAAAGGGCAGCAAACATTTTTGTATAAGTTAATCCAGGATGATATCAGTGCGAACTTTGCGAAATGTTCATTTTCCAATAGTCGTGTGAAAACAATTCTCAGAAAGAGCAGTAAACATTTTTTATAAATTAATCCAGGCGATGATATCAGTGCGAACTTTTCGAAATTTTTATTTTCAATAACAGAATCGTTTCTGTCGTCGTTTTAATCCTGCGGGCCAAGAGTCGAGTCCGGCGGGAACTGGCGAACGCGGACCTCGAGTGCGCCTGGGTATCGAGGAGTGCAGCGGCCCGTGTGCCGCGCTCGAGGCTCTCGAGAATATCTCGAGCGGCGGTATAAAAAGGAGGAACAGTGAAGTCGGCGCAGCGTCGCTAATTGCAATCGAGAACCCGAGCGAATTATCTTCGCGCTCCGTTGACTCGCCGATAATCCGCGGGGCTGCCAACGCGGGACGAATAAGGGCGGCGCGGGGGGGGGGGGGGGGGGGGAAGCCCCCGTTGGCTCCGCACTCGTCGCTTTTTCGAAACTTCTTCCGGCTCGTCGATCCATTATACCTCGTTACTGATCGTCCGGCGAGCGCGATCGACGGTTCGCGCGTGCTCGAGATCGTTCGGCTGCGACGACGAAACGATGAAATATCGAGAAACTTTACCAATTCGCCACGAGTTTAGAACGCGGGAAATCGAAGCCGGTCAGCGGCGCTGACCGGCCGCGAACTTCGCCGGCCGAGTTGAAACTTTCGTGATCCGCTAGTCGATGCGGCTATTTTCCGCTCGCGGGCGAAAACTTACGGACTCTCGGGCGATACTTTAACGTCCGAAGTGGATCCCTCGCGACCCGAAGGGCTTGAACCCTCGCAAGGATCGTTGTAAAATTTTCCGCCGAGCTGAGGAACTTCGGAAGGGGATTTGAAAAATGTTACGGATGGAGTTGGAGCGAGAGATCGTTGAATCTGAGCCGCGGCGATCCGTCTCTTTATGGTCGCGAGTTCGAGGCAACTTTTTTTTAGGACTTTGAGTCGAACGCACATTAAAAAATTCAAAAAAGAATTGTAAATTATTTTTATAATTCAGTGTTGTATACTTCAGTGGCGAAATAAATTACCTAGAAATTAAAACATGTTGCGTTTCGACTCGAAGGTCACTTATAAGTGAAGGCCACTTATAAGGACTTCGAGTCGAACGCACATTAAAAAATTCAAAAAAGAATTGTAAATTATTTTTATAATTCAGTGTTTTATACTTCAGTGGCGATATAAACTACCTGGAAATTAAAACATGTTGCATTTCGACTCGAAGGTCACTTATAAGGACTTCGAGACGAACGCACATTAAAAAATAAAAAAAACGAATTGTAAATTATTTTTATAATTCAGTCTTACATACTTCAGTGGCGATATAAATTACCTGGAAATTAAAACATGTTGCATTTCGACTCGAAGGTCACTTATGAGTCTCACCCTGAAACAATAGTACCCAACTCCACCTGTTTGACGTCCCACGACCGGATAGTCAGTGAACCGTGAGCAGAACGCACCCAGCGATACGACAATCGTCGTCGCTCGGTGCGTCGTCGTCGAGTCGTTGACGAGAGGGTTCGTCGGGCTGCGAAAGCGCGCAGCGGGTCGCGGGCCTCTAATTGCCGAATTAAGACGGTTCTCCCCACTCGGCAGTTTGGATGACGGTAATTAAGTGATGAGAATTCAACGTCTTTTGCAGAATGCGCGCGGTAAAAGCCTCATAGGGGGTTGACACTCGCAGCCCCTTTGAGGCTCCGAGTGAGCGGCGCGTCGGGGGTCTCAACCCCGCGGAGGTTTCGACGACTCGTTCGCCTCTGACTTGAAAAACCGCGGGAGAAAAATTCATCGCTTCTTCCGTCGTTCCTTGACTCGAGATTTTTTTTTCAGATGCGCATTGGAATTCACACGGGGATGGTGCTGGCCGGTGTAGTCGGCAAGAAAATGCCGAGGTACTGTCTCTTCGGGCACAACGTTACGATAGCGAACAAGTTTGAATCGACCAGCGAGCCACTGCGCGTCAACGTCAGTCCGACGACTTACGAGTGAGTCGGAATTGTCGAATTTTCCGTCTTCATTGCAATACAAAATATTCCCATTTTTAATTACAATTAAAATTATTATTTTTAATGTTACAATTAAAAAGATTCACATTGTACGCTGGAAACAAAAACATCGACGAAAATTATCGACACATTTTTCGATCCGTGTTCGTTACTTTTGTCCTGTATTTTTTTTTAAATATTCTTCTCGATTTTATTTGATAGATTCGTTTAACTTGTTTCTCACAGTCAACGTCAGTCCGACTTACGAGTGAGTCGGCAGTTTCTAATTTTCTGTCTATATGGCAATAAAAAATACTCTCATTTTTATTAATGATTAAAATAATTGTTTTTAATTTTGCAATTAAAAATATTCCCATTGTGCGCTGGAAAAAAAATCGACGAAAATTATTAACACATTTTTCGATCCGTATTCGCTACTTTTGTCCTATAATTTTATTTTAATATTCTTGTCGATTTTATTTGATAGATTCATTTAACTTGTTTCTCACACGTAAAAATCGAACGTGTCGCCAGGTGTCTCGTGCAGCGACCGGGATTTATATTGGAGGAGCGGACCAAGGACAATCTGCCGAAGGAGATGCCGGCGAGCGAAACGGGAACGTGCCACTTCCTCAACGGCTACAGACACGCGGACGTCGACGACGGCGAACCGCTCGAGGTTCACATACAGGCAGCGATCAAGGAATTCGGCATCAGCGGCAGCGTGTAGAAAAAAAAAGCACGAAATTGTATAAAATCGTCGTTCCAAGTTTAGTGTAACGCGAACAAGTTGAAAATAAACGAGACGTGTAACGACGATTTTATACAATATATAAATATAAATATAAATGAATAGATATGTATATAAAGATACATTCGTGAGTCATATTCTAAGGGACATTCAGCGATAATTGGACACCGATACAAAAAATATACAGATAACGCGTATTATTATATACAAATATTCTTATGATTATTACAATTATTATTGATATTGGTACGTATACATGTAAATGTAATTATATATATGCATATATTGATATATGTGTGTGTATATACATATATATATATTATTGTAAGAGAGGCACTAAGGATTACGTTAAGGACACGTGTAAACGCCGCTATCGGCTTTTTAGAGATCTGATTATGTGAAATCGAACGTACGAAAATTGAGACTGTAGAAAAACAAAAGCGAAGAAACGAAAACGCGAGAGAAAGTAAAGGAATTGTCCGCGTCCGGGTGAGAAAAAAGAAAAAACACTATTTATACGGAATGATTAGGGCCAAATTATACACACGAGCGACGTGCGAAACAAGTAAAGACAACGGCAAATCAAAAGGATTTTTTTTATCTCTACCCTCGTTCACTCTTTCTTCGTCGTCTCGTCTCTGATTTCTTTGAGTTTTTGAATATTTTTGTGCGACCTACCGACTGTCGATAAGATAATTCGCATTGTTATCTTTAGAGTCGATGGACAGACAGTAAATTACCGACTGCTTATTTATTTGATGGGCGTGTGAATACTGAGGCGATCTCTTCTTCGTCGTCGGTAACGCTGTTACCTATCTTTCCTACCGCACGGAAAATCGCGCCGTCCCCACCCCTCCCCGCCATTGCATCCAATCGCAATTTCGTCGTTTACCGCGATTAGAGTGATAACGTTAATGACTTGTGAAAACATATATTGCGCCGCGTGACATATGCACGTAAACAAAGCGAGATTTTCGACAGTCTTGCCGGAAATCTTCCTTACCGACCTAGTCGACGAGGCGCGCCGTGTCCCCCCCGACCCTTCCACCGTCGCATCGAATCACAATTTCATAAATTACCCTGATTAGAGTGATAACGTTGTTGCCTTGTGAAAACATTTATAACACAGCTGATATATGTACGTAAACAAAACGAAATTTTCGACAGTCTTGTCGGAAATCATCCTTACCGACCTAGTAGATGCGGCGCGGGGAGTCCCCTTCGCCCGGCGCCCCCCGCAGCTCAACGCACCATCAGTGGCAGCGCCGACCCCGGTGCAATGTGTTCGTTGTCATATACCATACTTATTTGCATGTCCGCCGGATAAAACAACCGCCAAAAGAGCACAACACCGAACGGCTCGAGAATTGTTATTCGCCGGATGAACTTGTCAATTATTCGGTAAGCAACGTCTTGATAAACCAGCAGGTTATTTTTTTGTTTTGTTTACTTTCTTAGCATTGGGAATTTTGATATCACAGGTCCGATCATGTCTTCGGAGGTAAAAGCAGCGATGAAAGAAGCTCGGAATTCTCTGCGAGAGCGTCGGTACGTCGATGCGATGAAGCAATGTCAGAATATCCTGAAAGAGGGAAAGGACAATTACACAGCGCTGGTGATGCTGGCTGCTGCGCTGAGAGAGATCGAGGATCACAAGTCGCAAACGCCTCTGGCTCTGCGGCGAGCTATCGATTTGCAGCCGAATAATCCGCTGGCCTGGCAGGGACTGGTGTCTTTCTACGAGAAAGGGGCGGAAACGGAGGCAGCGCGAACTCAGCTTGTTCTGGCCTACTGTAAGCTGCTCCAGCTCGAGAGGTAGATCTTTGTAGCGCTTATGCGTCAATTTGCTTCTCGAAAGATGGAAAAATTTTATTGAGCATTAATATTCTTGTAAAAAAAAAATTGAAAAATCTCCAGCAAGACACCCAAGTTCGATCACTACGTGCGAGACGCAGCGAGACTCTCCATACAGCTGAACGACACGAAGGTGACAAGCAAGGTGGTGGAGGTCCTGAAGAATTTGCGAAACGAATCGTCAGACAGTCAAACTAAGATCCTCGACAAGTGTCTCGCGAGTCTCTTCAGGAAGGACGCGAAAATCGCCAAAGAGCACGAGACGATCCACGAAAAGGTTTTGTCTTCCGTGATAAGCGACGCGAATTTTCCGGACCGGCAGGACAACTTTCGCCGATATCTGAAGCTTCTCAACAGCAGCGGAAAGCTCGACGCGCTGCTGGCGTCCGCATTGCTGATGCACGACTTATTTCCCACGGATCCTTATCCACTGGGTAATTAAAACGTTAATGTGTCAATGTCAATGTGTTATTGATAAAAATATTAATTTGCCATTGTTTGATCGCGAATGAAGAATGGATTTGTCGAGTATACGCGGAGCAAACGGTCGAGAAGGGCTCGTGTGAGAGCGTGGAAATCGAGGAGCTTGAGAAAGCGCTTTTCGCACTGGAGCCGACGTCGTATCTCGCGGCTTTTGCACGGGCCGTTCGACTCTGGCGTCACGACAATTTCGTGGAGTCGCGCGACGTGCTAAATCATGCCGTGGCTCTGTGTCCGAAGCTGTTGCACGCGTGGATTCTCCTCGGCGAGGTCAATCTCAAGCTCTACTGCTGGTCGGAGGCGGAGGCAGCGGCGCTCCAGGCTCTTCAGCTTCTGGAGAACGACCGGGACAACGCGCTTCACCGTAGGATCGATTTGGTCCTCGTCGAGGCGATGGCCAAGAGCACTAACGCGCAAAAATGGTCCCAGGCGGCTCACGGCTGCCAAGAGGTAAAAAAAAACAAAACAGCAACAACGACAAAATTAAAAAATGTGCGATATACGAATTTATTGTAGAATCTATTGTAAAAAATGGTATTTTGTCGCAGCTGCTCGAGGCGGAGGACTCGAATCGCGTGAAGCTTCTTCTGGCCCGCGCCTACGTTAACCTGGAGGACCCGCAGGCATTAAGTCTCCTGGAGGAGCTCGAGAGCAATCCCGAGACGCGGATCGAGGCGACGATACTGCGAGCGTTGTCGCTGAAGAATCGTCACAATTACGAAGAAGCGACGGACGTGCTGGGCTCGGTTCTCGAGACGTCCGAGGCGTGGGCCATTCTCGGCGAGATGAATTGGCTGACCGGCGAGTACGGCCACAGCCTCATGGCTTTTCTCAAGGGTATGCACGCCGATCCGAACAACTGGCATTGTCTCCTCTATCTCGGTCATTACTACAGAGAGCGGGGCAACGATCTCGAAAAATCGCGCAAGTGTTACCAAAAAGCCCTGAGAATAAATCCCAACTCCGACGAGGCTGGCGTCGGACTCAGTACGGCATTCAGACTTTTGAAAAATACGGTAATTATTCTATAACTCGGTTCAGTCGGTATCAAAAACTGTAATGAACCATTTTTACGCATATTTGCATTTACAAAAAAAAAACGAAACTACACGAAAAAAATTAATTCACTCCGCAATGATTGAATTTTTTCGTTTAGCTGTAAGTAAACATATGCATAAAAATCGTTCATCACAGTTTTTATTTCCGCAGCCAGTATTTCACATGCCCTTAATTAATTTACACAGTCGTCATTGTAAATTAAATTGCAGGAAGCGAATATGCAAATGTTGCTGAGAGTAACGACCACCGACGGCGGAGGGCCAAAATGGGCCTGGCTACAATTGGGACTGCAGCAGCTGGATCAGGGCGAGGTCAGCCAAGCGATTAAATCTCTGCGTTACGTTATTCGCGCGGATCCAAACGACAAGTAAACTACCCTCTTCTCCACTTCTGCTCTGTGTCCCTTTTCTCTCTTTCACACAAACTCATTTGATTATCCGCAGTCACTGCTGGGAATCTCTGGCCGACGCTTATCTCGCTCGAGGAGCCCACACTTCCGCTCTCAGATCCTATCAACGGGCTCTCGAGCTCAGCCCCGGTGCTCTGTATCCGATGATTCAACTAGCCAACATCAAAGTGGTATGTGCATCTTTGGAAATTACTGAATCGCTTCTCGTTTCGAATCGCTTATCATTCAATGTTGTTTTCCTGCCGTCGCCAAAGGTTCTGGGACAACACGTCGAGGCTAAAGAGGACTTCAGCACAGTGCTGAGCCAGGAGCCTCGGTATATTCCAGCCTTGAAGGGTCTCGCGGAGACGTGTTTGGGCCTGGCGAAGGAGGCCGCGAGGCAGCAACTCCTCGGCCGCGCTCGTCGTCACGCTCAGCAAGCCGCGGATTGTCTGACGGACGCGATTGTCGAGAACAGCGAATTGTCTTGCATCTGGAAGTTACTTGGCGACGCTTGTCACAGAGTCGCGGTGTTTCCGAAGGCTTACAGCTATCTAGAGATAGCGCGGGGGCTGGTAAAGCCGGACAGCAACAGCAGCAGCAGCAACGAAAGCAAGGAGGAACGAAGCCGTGTAACCGTAGGAAAAAGGGAACTGTTGGCACTGGCAAGACGTTGCTTCTGCCGGGCTCTGAGTCTCTCCAAAGACTCAGCGCTCCTGTGGCACGACGTCGCCTGTTGCTATCTCTCGGAATTGCGATCGGATCCGCATGCATCGAATCGTCGCGAGTCCGCGAACAAGTGTCTCGCGGCGGCAAAAAGAGCCGTGCAGCTGAATCCCGCGAGCTGGGTACACTGGAACATTCTCGCGGTGGCGTGCATGACAGAGGAGGTGAAGAATTACGCGCTCGCTCAGCACTGCTGGGTCATGGCGATAGATCGCGAGCCGAACAACGCGATCGCCTGGACGAATCTCGGGACACTGTATCTGAGCCTCGGCGAGCCGTACAAAGCGAACGAGGCGTTTTCGCGAGCTCAGCGAGCCGATCCCGAGTACACGAACAGCTGGATAGGCCAGGGAATGATCGCCGAGACGATGCACCGCAAGGAGGCGATGGATCTCTTCAGACACGCGACCAGCCTCGGTTATCACGGTCAGGCGGCGATGGGCTACGCTCATTGGGTTCTCACGACTCTTCTCGATCCGGAGGCGAAGAAGGATCCGTTGTACAGCTATACGATCGAAAATATGCACGCGGTCGCGGTTGCCACGGACGCGATGACCTGGTTCATCGAACACGCGCCCGAAGATGCGTGCGGACGCAACGCGTTTGGGCTTCTCCTGGAGCGTCGGGGACTCTACGAACCGGCGGCTCGTCAATTCACCGAAGCAGCCCTGAGCATCGAAAAGCAGCAGAAGGACGACGCAGGAGCGAAACTGGACGCGGTGAGGATGAATCTCTCGCGGGTTCTCGTCCAGCTGGAGCGTTACGACGAGGCAATCGAGGCGTGCGCGAGCGTCAAGACCGCGAGCTTCAAGTCGCATTGCCAGCTGGCGATCGCGCTCTTCAAGGCCGCGCGCTACGAGGAATCGTACGCAGCTTACGAGGCGACGCTCAATTGGCTCGCCGACGCCGGCTCCGACAAGGCTCACGTGCTCTGCGCCATGGCGGCGATGGCCTACATGTTCCAGGACGTCGACGACGTCAAGACGCTGCTCTTCCAGTGCATCCAGATCGAACCGCCGACGGTGGCCGGTCTCCTCGCAGCAGCGGCTCTCGGACTTCTCCACGACGACACGAATCTCGCGACTCTCGTCCTTCACGAGCTCGAGCCTTACAAGGACGACCCGGAGCATCGTCATCGCGTCGCCCTGCTCTCGGCTTACTCGCGTCTCGTGCTGAAGGACGTCGACGGGGCGATACGCGTTCTCTCCAAGGCTGTGCATCGACATCCCGACGACGTTGCCTGTTGGTTGGCGCTGGTCAAGATGCTTCAGAGGAGCGAGAATCGTTGCGACGGAGATTCGCCGACGTCGCCGGCAAGACGCGCTGCTTTTGCAAGGTGCGCGCAAAAGGCGATGCTGTTGGGACGTCGGAAGACCTCGGCGATCGGAGTGTCTCAGACGGCTTGCGTAGCGGCGCTCGGACAACTCACCGACTGCAACAGTCTCGCGTCCGTCGAGAAAATTGTTTTCACTTTCCCCGGCAACGTCGAGAGCTGGGCGACTCTCGTGGCCGCTCTCTCGAGCCGTCGTCGCGATAAATCTGCCGCCGCGTGGTTGACGCGATTGATATCGACGGTTCGCGGTCAAATGAAGATGACGAAGCCGATGGACGATTGGCTGCTGAACAACGAGCGGGACGCGGCACTCGCGGCAGCGTGAACTCGCGGCGCGAGTCGCGAGACGACGGATTTCCTATTTTTCCTCGTAATCTTCGTCATTATTTGTACATCTACCATTACTTGAGACATATTTTATGAAAATGAAGCAACGAGTATGCAGCAAGACTGTTTTGTCAATGGGAAACATCATTTTACTCGACATTATTCCGGTTTTTCCAAATTTTCATTACACAATTCTATTCCGCTGGAGCATTTTTTTTGTAGCTGCTGCCGCGCTGCAGCCCTTTTCGCGCGTTATTTTATCAGGCATGACGATTCAGGCGACATCCATGAGGGTGGGTCGCCGGAGGAAACGCGGTCCCGAGTGATCGTTCCTGGATCGGTCGAAATCCGACTGGCCGGGGTTACGTTGATAGTTTTGGACATTTTTCTTCACCACGTTCACCGGCGTGTTTATGTGATCGTCCATGGTCTGCAAAACCAACGTTCGATCGATCAGCGATCATTGTGATACAGGCAAAAATTAACTTGTACGAAAATGTGAGAGAAATTTGGAGGCGCCGTCAGCGGGGGATGAAAATTCGATAATCACCTTGTCCTCTATGAGTTTGCGCATCTTGATCAAATTCAAGAGCTTCACGATATCGGCGTCATCGCCCAGATTCGCTCGCTCGATCGCAGCCTCGACTTTGACAATCTGGAGGAAAAACAGAGGAAAAAAAGGGGTTAATCGTTTAAACGTGATCGTTCGAGTCTAAAGAGGAGGAGGAGTATCATAACACTCATAACGCTACTCCTATTGTATGTTACCGCATCTTTGAACCACGTCTCCTCTCGTCCAGCGCCATTCGGCGAATCAATATCGAGGGACGAACGGAAGTACGGCACGATGTCGTTTAACCTGTCGAGGTCGGCGTAGGCCATGACCTTAAGACACCTAATGCCGATGTAACGGGGCTTTGTCGCTGTCGAGAGTGCCTCGAGGGCAAGATGCGGAACACCCCTATTTATCCACAGCGCCGCGATATGCGTCAACACTCGGCGCACGTACGGATAGCCCCGTTCGTTCAAATCATGCCACAGTTTCATGGTATATTCCATGCTCTCCTCCGTGTTCTGTAACGAGCATTAATATTTACGAACAGACGTATCGAGACATTTTTCGCAGGTTAAATTCGAAATTCAATATTTCAGTATAGATAGCTTAAAAAAACCGGATGCGAAATAATCGATGTTTCGATAATTTGAAGACTGCTGAAATAATCAAGGTTCCGATAATTTTTAAGAACCATTAATTCCTCATAATCGATTTTTTTAATAATCAATTATTTAAACATCAATTTTTTTGCTCAACATTGCCAATCTCTGACCTCTTTGTAGCAGCCGGCGGTGACGAGGAGGAGCGATTGTCTGGGATGCACCATTCCTCCTACCCCTGACGACCGGATAATGTCGTAAACATCGCGCATATCCTTGTACATTTCGTTCTGATAAAGCAGATCCAGAAGTACTTGGTACGTCGAAAGTTGCTTGAAGAAATCACCGAACTCTGTATCTTTGAACAGTTTCAGAGCCAAATGAGGATCATTGAGTCTGTAACACCATCGCATGCAGACTGGCCCGAAATTGTAAGTTCCAAATCGCATTTTGCTGTTCTGTACATTAAACTTCTTCAGCATCTTCACAACAAGCTCAATGTCCTCCGGCGTATTCTCAGCCATGTGCAGCATCACTTTGAGGTCGTCCGTGAATATCATGCTCGTGTTGCTGTCGTCGCCTTCCACAAACTTAGCCATTTTTTCTTTGAACGAGTCTTCGAGATTGTGAAATTGTTGTTTGTAGTGTTGCCTCAGGTTTTCGTAGGCAACCATGCCGAGACTCTGTGGCGCAAAGAGGGTCCGCGTCTCTGAAAAAAATTGGACAGTGCGAAAGATGAGTTTGAAGGATGCGAAGCAATTTGTGGAAACTATAGCGAAATTTTCGAATGCATTCCGAGTCTGCGGAAAATTGAACGCAGAAAGTGCACATATTTGAGGTTAGGTTTTGCCCGTCCGGCATTTTTACTTTTTTGTTTCGCTTGATTTTGAGGTTAGAACAGGTAATACTTACGATTAAAAACTAAGTGACGAGTAACATTTCTGCTCAACAGTCCCAGATTGAGCTTGAGCAGGCATCTCATGCCCCCGGCCATCGTTCACGAGTCGCAACTTCTTTGATATCCTTTAATAATAAATTTCGCGGCTAGAGAAACTGAGCCGACAGAGATGACGAAGAAGTGGAAGGGCGATTCGCGGCGCGTGCGGTGACCCCCGCCCCGCCTGATGCGCTGCTGCGCCTGCGCGGATACACAGTCGCAACAGCTGACTTCCGGTTCGTCGGAATATTCGAAAAACCCTTAATTAAGGGGGGGGGTAGGGTATTAAAATTTTTTTTTTGGCATTTTTATTTTATATTTTTTACTGAATGCATAATACCTCAAGAATATTGTGTCAAATTTTCAAGTCAATCGGAGCAAAATTGGCGACGTTATGAATATTTTTATTCTCGCGGATTGCTGTACCGCCCGGTCCGAGCGCGACTTTAAAGCGTTCTCCTGAAAATCATCATTTTGAAAGTCGGTGCACACGATTACTCAAAAACTAATTGGCCGATCGTTCTGAAATTTGGCACAGTGCTTCTCCATATAATTCGTCAGGTAACGCCGAAGGCGTTTTTCGATTTTTATTAAAATTATCAATTTTACAATAACAAATAGGCTGATTTTTCCAGCAAAAATCGTGTTTTTGACTTCAAAGTGATGCCAAAAATTCAAAAATGGTAAAAAAAAAAAAAACTCTTCGGCGTTACCTCGAGAAACATCTCCTCTAATGAATGCCGTTTGAATTTTTGGATTCGGGCAATCCTACTTCGAGAAATCGTGTGCACCGCAAATCAACTTTTTTTCGAGACGCCTCCGGAGATTCTCTGCCAATCACTTGATTATTTATTTTTTTCCATAAAAATTTTACAGAATATTCTTGAAATGTGCCACTATTATGTGGAAAAAGATTTAATTGATTATCACTATTTATATCGCCACAAAAAATTCTCAAATTTATGCCTTTTTTTCGCTGAAAATACCCTACCCCCCCCCCCCCCCCCCCTTAAGTACATGCCGAGTGGAGCCTTAGCAAGTCCTGAAGAAATCACCGTAAAAGCACTGAGTACTTTTCCAATATTCGATCACCGAGATTTTAGTCTGAAGCACCGCAAAAGCACCGAAAATGACTTCCCCAGCAACTCCGGTCCCCTAGTTAAAATTTAAACCCTTCAAATACCCTTCGTTGAATCAAAATGGGTAAAATATGCCACTTTTGGAGGTTTATTCAGGAGTCTAGGAACCTCATCTCACTCTGTACAACCTAATTGGAAGTTCAAGAAGGTTCAAGCAAAAAATGTCATTCCCGCAGTAGTCTCTGTTTACTCCAATTGGGTAATATCTGCTGCTTTCGGAGGTTTTGAGGAGTGTAAAGAACCTTGCGGGACTATCACATTTAGGTTTTGAAGCGGGTCTACATTTTAGCTCGGGACGATGCAATTCACTAAGTTCTCACGGTGGTTTCACCGTGGTGGTTATTTTGGAAAAAGCGACGATAAATCCTTATCGAACCACCTACCAAATCACTAGAAAATGCACAGCTGGTGGTTTTGTCGGTGGTTTGACAGTGGTCCAACGGCGCAAACCACTACGCGAGAGAATTTACTACGGTGATTTCGTTGGTTGTTCGGTAAATAATATTATCGTCGCTTTTTCGAAAATAACCACTGCGGTGGTTATGATAGTGTTTCGTCGTTGGTCGGGTATGCCAGGCTTGAAAATTAGTGTCTTTTAGTCATGAAAGTGCCACGCTTTTTCGCTATAGCCCGCATTAAAAAAAAAAAACAAAAATAAATAAAAACTGAAACACGGCGCACGGCAAAAAAAAAAACATCTACAAGAACCCTCGCCAGAGTCCGAACCCCGAGATCTAAAAAAAAAAAATGAAGACAATGCTGCGGGTCTCGGATCATCGAGGACCCGAAAAGTTTTCGTGCCAGGTGCGCAGCGCGAGGAGCCATAAACACCGTCTCCTGATGTTCGGCCGTCCGGCCTCGAGTCAATTTCAAGGCGACAGCCTTGAAATTGAACAATTCGTACGTCCAAAGTGGCGCAACGCTCGACGAAAATAAGCTTCTGCGACAAAATAATCGCAGTAGATAGCTACAAAATAAACAAATTAGGAATTTAATGCTTAATCGTCATAATTGCTCATGAAATCTCAAAATGCTGCTAATTCACAGGTGACTGTCAAATTACTGGTGCATTCACGCTATATATAGGGTAAAGTCACCAGTGAATGAACGGTTAAGCAGAAAGATTTGCTTATCATGAGTTTTCATGAAATGCAATATTTAAAAATTGTTTGCGAAAATTTTAACCGTTGAACAGAATGTCAAAATATGTGAAACAGCTAAAAAAATCTCGTATTTTTATCGCAAAATATATAAAAATAAATACTAAAAGCCAAAAATCGAAAAACACCAGTAAATGAACGAGCCAATCTAACCTGCAGTTTTGATCGAAAATAAGCTTCAGCGACAAAATAATCGCAGTGGATGGCTCAAAAATTAACAAATTAGAAATCTAATGTTCAGCCAAGTCGTCATAATTGGTGATGGACTCTGAAAAACGCTGTTGTTCATTCACTGGTGACTGTTCATTTACTGGTGCCTTCACCCTATACAGCGGCTGGTGTTTCGACGCGTGCTGCTCGACACTCTGACAGCTCGGACGAGCACACAGCACCAGTTTCCCGGAAGGGAAACCCGGTCGTACGTGACTGGTGGCCGCAGTGACGATTATTTATTTTGATGTACCTGTACCAACATTCGGAGGGAGGGGGAGGGGCACACAGGTGAGTAAACAATCGAACAAGTCGACAGAACGGTGAAAGAAAGAAGAAGAGCGCAAAGCGAGGGAAGAAGAACCTGTCCTTTGTCCCGCAGTCGAGCAGGTCGCCCACCTGCCGTCTTTGAATCTCGTAAAAGTACCTTGTTTTCGTTATTTTTCAAAACGAGGCAGAGAAAGTGCGGAGGGACAAAGTAAACGCGTCAAATTGTAAGCCAAGGGGGGGGGGGGGGAGGGGGGACAATTGACTTTGTTAGCACAGCCAAGACAGACTTGAACTTTGCGGGAGGCACAATGAGTCAATGACTTTATAACTACACCCATTCGAGTGGTACCTGCTGCTGTTATTATTACGGGAGCCGCACGCCATCACACGAACCTCCGGGCAACTTGGGCCGCATCCCTGACCGATAGGAACGAAGCGCGCGCGCTTCCACCACCTGTTCACGAAAGCTGCAGCCGCTGCAGCCGACGGAGACGTAAACAATGTACTATATGTATTGGCGGTAGAGTGACGAACTTTTCGGAGGGGCAAGTGACAAGCGGGCGCATTAGGAAACGAGTTGTGTGACGGATTGTTTTCGGCTCCGGATAAACATCCGAAAGGTATTTTTTCTCCCGACTCCACTGAAATAACCCCATTTCGTGTCCGCAACGCGGGCGGAAAATAGCTCATTTTTGACAAATGACTCACGCATGCGAAATACGATTTCATTTCCTCCCTAGGGAGGAAATCGGCTTATTCCTGCCCGGCGGGAGAAATGAAAATCGCATTACGCATGCGGATCGTCATTTGCTAAAAATAACCTAATTTTCCGTCCCCGTTGCACACGCAAAATGGAGTTATTTTGCAGTGAAATCGGGAGAAAAGTATAGTACACTACATGGGAGGGGTGCAACTTTTCACCTCGTGTGAATTTCTGCCCTCGCTTCGCTCGGGCATCAAACTTCACACTCGGTGAAAAGTTGCACTTCCCTCCCTTGTAGCGTAATGTACTATTTGTAACTCATGCACGTAATGTCGCACATTTCGTGCCCGCAAAGCGTGCGTGAGATCGCGTATTATGCTCATGTCAACGTAGATAATTTCACGTACGCCATCTGGTGCGTGAAGTTATCTACATTACTTCACGCACACATTGGCGTGCGTGAAACTATCTACAAGATGATCTCACGCACGCTTTGCAGGCACGAAGATGTGCGACATCACGTTGACATTCGTTACAAAAAGTAATATGTGATACATGGGCGACAAAGCGGCCGTCGCGCGGAGGTTAGGAAGCAGTGCACTCGCCTCCTCTCGTGCTACAAACAACACTCGGCTTCGCCTCGTGTCGTTGTAGCACTCGATTTGGCGAGTGCGCCGCTTCCTAACCTCCGCGCGTAATGGCCGCTTTCTCGCCCTTGTATCACAAAGTACTATTACGTCACACTGTGCGTAAAATGCGATTTTACGTACGCTTCGCGTGTGTTAAACTGCATTTTCTCACATCGTAACATAAAATATCGTTCGACACTCGTGCGAAACACTTTTTCTCACACTCGCCAGAAAAAGTTTTTTCGCACTTGTATCGAAATATACTATTTTGCAATAGCGTGCGTAAAACTCGACTTTTCAGGGCGGTTTCGCGTGCGTAAAGTGCTCGTTTTACGCACGACCGTTTACTTTACGCACTTGTGCCGGAAAACGAGTACTGTACGCACGCGAAATCGCCCCGAAAAAATCTCGTTTACGCACCGCTAATACAACAAATGGTATGTGCAACTCGTGCGGCAATAACCTACTTTACGCACTTGTAGCACAATATACTATTAAGGGGACCAAGCAACGAGAATAGGCAAAAAATCCGACAAAAAATTCAAATGGCATTTGTATGGAAACGAAACAACATAGATACATTTTCATTTTTCCAGCGTTTCTTTTTTAGAATTCTGGCTATTGAATTCAGAGGTTGTGAAAAATGCAGAGGAGCTGCGAGCGAATGAGTATCGTCCCGACTATATGCGCGATAACGGTGCATCCGGTGCCCGGATCCGACGCAGGTACAACATTTCCTGTCCGTTAAAGTCCTGCGAGTTGAAAATAGTAACATTTGTCCACGATGCACCGATGATTCCGATGCAACGTTCTGTCGCACTGATACTGCAGTTTTTTTTTCTTCCAACACAAAGAGCCTACGACAGTTCTGAGAATACTCAAGCCCATCGCGGACGTGAGTCGCCGACCCAAAAAAGAGCGGCTCGCATTACGAGCCGCTCATAACAATCGTCCCGATGACGCGTACACCCGGCTTTGAGTACGTCAGACGACGATAAATTAATTATAACTTTGAAATATAATTTTCCTCGACATGTGCGATGTTAATTAATCGTTGTGTATTATGTGTTGTAATATGGACAAAGCTTTGTATAACATTTTTCCCTAAATCTAGGAGAACTTCCAAGTCTCTGTAAAGGATACGTGATAATCATAACAATAACAAGCCGAAGAACCATCTGCCGCGTGGCTGACACGAAGAAGGAAAAGAAAAAGGGAACACGCGCATGCGTTGCTGATATCGTTGTCTCACGTGTTCCATAATATTTCGTGTCATCGCGAACACTTTGGCTCGCGTTACAAAACACGTATAATCGGTAGCTCGTGTCGTTGAAAGGCGATTCGTCGTCGTTGCAGCGATGATAGTTTCGAGTCTTAAACGATCTGTTTGATTGTAATTTTTGTTGACACGACGAAGAAAAAAAAGTGAACACGCGCATGCGTTGCTAATATCGTTGTCTCACGTGTTCTATAATATTTCGTGTAATCGCGAACAGTTTGGCTCGAACTACCAATTATATATAATCGGTAGTTCGTGTCGTTGAAAGGCGATTCGTCGTCATTGCAGCGATGATAGTTTCGAGTCTTAAACGATCTGTTTGATTGTCATTTTTGTTGATACGACGAAGAAAAAAAAAGTGAACACGCGCATGCGTTGCTAATATCGTTGTCTCACGTGTTCCATAATATTTCGTGTAATCGCGAACAGTTTGGCTCGAACTACCAATTATATATAATCGGTAGCTCGAGTCGTTGAAAGGCGATTCGTCGTCATTGCAGCGATGATAGTTTCGAGTCTTAAACGATCTGTTTGATTGTAATTTTTGTTGACACGACGAAGAAAAAAAAAAGTGAACATGCGCATGCGTTGCTAATATCGTTGTCTCACGTGTTCCATAATATTTCGTGTAATCGCGAACAGTTTGGCTCGAACTACCGATTATATATAATCGGTAGCTCGTGTCATTGAAAGGCGATTCGTCGTCATTGCAGCGATGATAGTTTCGAGTCTTAAACGATCTGTTTGATTGTAATTTTTGTTGACACGACGAAGAAAAAAAAAGTGAACACGCGCATGCGTTGCTAATATCGTTGTCTCACGTGTTCCATAATATTTCGTGTAATCGCGAACAGTTTGGCTCGAACTACCAATTATATATAATCGGTAGTTCGTGTCGTTGAAAGGCGATTCATCGTCATTGCAGCGATGATAGTTTCGAGCGTTAGACGATCTGTTTGATTGTAATTTTTGTGGACACAAGCGGAATAATGATAACGATGCAATGCCGAGTGTACGGCTGGTAACTCGAGCAACGAGGTCCGGTAGCATTCGGCCAAATCTCCGCTAGCGGAGATTTTGGCCGAGTCAAATATGGGCCAAGGAAAGTCGTTTCGCGAGAATTCATGAATTTTTTAAATGTAAGTCGACGGACGCATGGAATACGAAAAATGATTCGCGAAAAGTGAATGTACTCGAAAAATATTGCACGTTAAATATATTCGAAAACGTTTAATATTTCGTCGACATCTATCGAGTCATCAAAGAAAATTCTAAAAAATCAGTGAAAATGAGCCTTCCAATGTAGTTCCCCACTTTCAAATAGCGGAACGTTGGAGACAACAATTTGTCGTGAGTTCAAAGACCCGATAATCGCGTCGAGCAGCTGTCAATGAATATTCTTACGCTGCGTAAGAATATTAATTCAGCCACAACGTCATTCTGATATTATCAATGAGCGTCAACGACAAACCTCTGCCGCACACCTTGCGCGCGCAATTAAGTAGTAACTGATTCTCGGACGTTACGACGTCACGATAAAATTATTAAAATTAATTCTCGCGGTTTCTTCTTTCTACTTCTTCTTTCTTTTTACCTGACTGCGCAGCACTCTCGCAAGTCCCCTACTACCCTACTTGTGGGAATCGCATTATTCCTCATTCCTCACTTCCTGTCTTTTCTCCCTCTCGCTTTTCGCCTCGCCGCGCACCGCGAAAGGGTTACGCCCCGAGTGACTCACTATAAATAACGCCCGATGAGACTGATACCGCATCCAACTCCCCATCGAAGTATGAATAAAATGATGTCCTTTGGTTTCATTTGATTGAACTCTAATAAACTCTTCCCACCAAAAAAAAAAATTCGAAAAAATCAGTGAAAGTGAGCCTTCTAACCCTAACCCCTTCAGCGGCAGACGAAATCGTGCGTACATTTTGTATCTCTTATATTGAGTCTGCTATTTTTTGTTTCTAAATTTTGAGATCGGACTCTAATAAATTCTTCCCAACAAAAAAAAAATTCGAAAAAATCAGTGACAGTGAGCCTCCTAACCCTTAACCCCATAAGGAATTAAAAACTAACGAACGTCTAAATCTAGAATGATTATCATTACGGAATTCGCTATTTTAGCCATTCGTTATTTTGATCATTCCGTATTTTAATCCCACATTTTATTAAAATGCAGTTAAAATAGCGAATGATCAAGATAGCAAATTACTAAAATAGCAAATTTCGTAATGATGGTTATTCTAGATTCAGACGTCGATCATTTTTAATTCGTTATTTTGGCCATTCGCTTTTTGGTCATTCGTTATTTTGATCCCCACACGCGGTAGCGCCTCGTTTCGCGCGGCATAGGGTATAGATGTACCATTAGTGGCCAGTGTACCTATTGTGGCAATTTTTATTATATTATTATTCTTCAAATTATTTTTTCCCCACAATTGCACGTTGATTTTTCAAATGCATTTTAATTCAGTGAATGACCTACCCGGCGATTTTTTTATTCCATTAAATGTTTTGATTTATTCCTTTGAATTTGATGGCCACAATTGGCCCTAAGATGGCCAAAAACGGTACGTCTACCCTATTTCTTTTTTATACTTGGCGTCGCTTGATCTTATGACAATTTCTTCGCAGCCCCTGGCAAAATCCAATCCGGTGCGTCGAACCGATCGGCCTGCGGTAGATTAACCCGCGATTCTCACACCTGGTGCCAATAGCGCCCCGAGCGCCGCAATTTTTCGTCCCTTCGCTTCTACCTGCCCGTCCGCCGCGCGAGTCCCTTTTCTCGGGCCGCGCGAAGGGTGGGGTTTTTGAGTTTCGGGAGGCACCGAGCGGCTCGACGTTGCGACGCGTTCCGTCTCGCTCTTGGGCCTCGGATCGATTTAGCAGGTGGAGGGGGCCTGCGCCGCCGTCGACCCGCTACCGTCGTCGCGCATACCGTCTCATCTCTCTCTCTCTCTCCCTCAATCCTCGGACAACGTTGCCGTCCTTCCCGCTTAGGCGGCTCTCGCAAAACGTCCTCGTGTCGCTCTCTCTCTCGCTCTTTCGTCTCGCTCGCTCGGCGGCGCTCATCGACGAGCTTCGCCGTGTTGCCCAGCTGTGTGTTCGTTTATTCAGTTCGAGCACGACCGCCGCCCGATACGAGGGCTCCACACGTCAACACCAGCCTCGCGCAGCAGGAAGACGCCCCGTTCCCACGGGGGGTTCGTTTTTTTTTTTTTCGCTAGAGAAACAAAATAAAACAATATTGCACATTTTCTCAAATCCGTTGAATATAAATATCCGTAAATCGCGGGAATTGTGGCGAGTAATCGATTTTTAGTAGGATTCCCGGCGCTTTCAGGCCGATCGTGTTTTATTTTCTCACCCCAAAGGCGCAGTGATTGGCAGTGATCGGACGGCGTTTTCGACGGCAGTGCGCGGCGGCGGTTTTTACGAGTATCGAGAAACTCGGGGAATTTAAACGAGGTGTGCGACGAGAATTGTTCAACGACGAAACGTTTTTCTTGGATTCCTTTGGGAAGATTTCGGCTGCGCGAATGTTTTTGACGGTAATTTTTTGACGTTGACGCCGAAGCGGCTCTGCTGGTGGTCGTCGTGGTGGTAGTAGCAGCAGCAACGCTTCTCGACCAATCGGCGCGGTCGGCGCGCGCGCGCGGACCAATCACCGAGCGCCCCGAGATGTTCTTCGCACCCTCGGCGTGCGTAAATTTGCGTGCGATCTGATTGCTGACCGCAAAAGTGTGCAAATCGCAGCCGCGGGCTGTTCGAAAAATGTTCTCCTCGTGAGACGAGGAATTATTTTGACTACGGGTGCGAACTCTGCTTCGAGTTTTGTCAAAACGAGATCGGTAAGTCATAAGTTACTATCGCCAATTTCATCTCGTTATATGTATATGAGTTTTTGAATTATCATTACTTTAATTTATTATCGTTAATTCATAAGTGTGATATCTGTAAATCATTTGAAACGTTGCACAGAAACACTTTGGAATTGAAAAAATAAATTTATGAAATCTTATTGTTAAAATGTATAAATATTTTTTTAATTTTATTCCAAATTTCTCTGAATCTTTCTTGGTAAGAAAGTTTCCCAACTTATGGAAAATAATTTGATTTTTCAGGAATAATCATGGCTGGCGGAGACACAGAACTCTGCGGCTTTCTGGATGCCAAATTGCCAGGATCCCGCTGTATGTCGCAGAGGGTGAGAAAGCGAACACTGGCGCCTTGGAAGGTTTGGCGGAGACACTGGTGTTCGGTGAGAAAATTGGGTCCAGGACTGGGAGTGGAGGTGCTCCTCGACTGCGGAATAAGCAGCGGCGGAGCAGTTGTCCCGAACGATCGCGACAATTCGATAAAAGTTCCCTCGGATTCGATAATCTGCCGAACTGAGTCGAGGACCAAGCAATTTGCGTTCGGAATTTTTCCACCCAAGGAGAGGAAGCCCCTGCTTTATCTGTGCGGAACCTCAGAGACGGAGACTCAGAGGTGGATGGCTAATCTGAGGCATCTGCTGAAGCCCAGGAAGCACAGATTCATGGAGGGCACCTTCAACATGTCCATGGTCGATAATACTCACTCCAGAGCTGCTGGTCTCACCGGTAAACAATTTGTCATGTTTATGAATTAACTAAAAAAAATAGAGAGGAAAATGAAAGCATCTCAAATATTTTTAAAACAATTTGCAGGTCTTCATGGGGATTTAGTGGCCAGCCGGTCGGGCGTCTTCATCAAGGACGTCAATAGCGGCGAGATTGTCGAGAACCTCGACTGGAAGGAGATGACCCAGTTTCACCTGTCGACGGCCGGTCGCCCAGAGGACGTGAAGCGCGTGTGCGTCATCCACACGTCGAAGGAATTCCGCAACGGCGTCGGCGAGCTTCACATATTTTGCCTGAACGCGCCGAAGCTTCTGCACGACCTGGTGACGCAGGGCCGAGGCCCGAAGTTGCGCCACGTGACGCAGCGTCCGCTGAGCCTGAGCGAGGGCGATCTGCGGCTGTCGATTCACAACGACACCGAGAGCGGATCGTTTCCCGTGCTCAAGAGCAAAGTCGCGTCGAGCTTGATTCACGCCGGCCTCGGATTGCTCCTCTCCTCGCGTTCCGGCTCCGAGGCGAAGCTCCTGAACGACGTCGCCGACAACGATCATCGCGGCGGCCTCAAAATGGGTACAATGACGCGTCACGCGCGCGCCGTCGATAACGTTTATCAGCCGGAGCCCGCGAGCATACCGAACGTCGCCGCCGCAGCCGCCGTCGCCACGAGCCTCGAGGAACTCGAGGAACCGTCTCCTCGACGCGTCTCCAACATCTCCGTCGCCTCGGGAATTTACGAGGAGATTATCGACAGCGAGGAGACGACCACCAGGTGATTATTTGTTTTTGTTTATTCCTTCAGTCACGTCTTAAACTCCAATTCGTTGTTTCTCTGAATTCGAATTCAACCGATAGGGTAGATGTACCGTTAGTAGCCACTGTGCCTATTGTGGCAATTTTTTTTTAATTTATACTTGAAATTATTTTTTCCACATAAAAACTTGTTGACATTTCGAACAAATTCATATAAATTTACCGATTCATCTACTCGATGTTTTTTTATGCCATTAAATGTGCTGTTTTATCCCTTTGAATTTGGTGGCCACAATCGGCCCTAAAGTGGCCAAAAACGGTACGTCTACCCTATTTTATTTTATTTATGTGAAACTCGATGTTTCTTTAAATTCAAATTTAGCTGATATTTTATTTTATTTATCTGAAAATCGTTGTTTCTCTAAATTCGAGTTCAACTGATATATACAATTTTTCGCTCTGTTCGCAGACCTGTGAGACTTCACTCGAATATCTACGAAGTTCCGGAGGAATTGATTTTCGCCAATTCAGGCGTTAAACAGCAACCGCCGCCGTTGCCGCCGCGAAAACGCTGCGGCTCCGGGTCCACGAGGAACAACGAAAGCCTCAGCGACGATGGACTCGACTCAGAGGGCGGCACCAGGTCCGCCACGCCGTGCACCCAGGACGAAAACACTCCGACGCCCGAGGAGAAGCTCGCTATCGGCCACCAGGAAGTCCTGGATAATTCGGATTACGTGCCGATGTCGCCGAGACTCAAGGACATTGCGCTTCATCAGTTACAACGGGAGAAACCGAATAATCAGGAGGAGGTTTACATGGTTATGCGGTAAACAAAAACCTGCTTCAGTAGCAGTCGGATGGAAAAACGATGGAGCCTGAAAAACTGCGCACATTGGTACTAAACATTTAAAGACTCTGAAGTTCCGGCAGACGCGTCAATGTTCAAAGGATTGTTTGGCCGGCGCTTCAGAGACTAAAGACAGTCAAAAGTAGTCGAAAAATATTTGTTAGATCGACGAATTTTGATAAGCTCAGGAATGAGAGTTGAAAAAGACGAATAGAAAATGTGAGGAAGAATTTGATTGAGATTCTTGAGGGTATCCAGAAATTGAAATTGAGAAAAAGCATTCCGAAACATATAATAGAAGGTCATGGATCACACAATCATCGAGATCCAAAGGATTTTCGTGATTGCAGAGGTCTATGAATAACAATAACAACAACAATAATAATAGTAATAATTTGTCTAAGAGAATGAATTACTTCGCTTGAAGAGGATTGGCTAATTCGATCGCGCGCTCAGCGATTGAAAAGGGCTCAATCTCGGAACGCAGCGTAACAAAAAAACGATAAATCACCCTCGATTAGCAGGTTCCAAGAGGGCTGCCGGAATGTCCGGCAGAATTGTAAATTTCGCTGACACAAACTTGGCATCATTATGATCGATAGATTTTTTAAGTAACGCGTTGTGATACAGAGAAAACACGGCGAGAGCCGCGCGTGTACCGTGGGGAAATCGACAGTTCAAAGAAACGAGAATATCAATCGGTATTTGACTAATAATGTAATCCATAGGAAAACAAGAAGAGAAGAATTCGAGGTAGTCAATTACACTGGATATTTCCGGTAGAATTTATTAAATAATCCATCATTGTATTTTTTTTTTCTTTGTAAAGCTCACTAAATCATTTTCGTAATTGATTTTTACAGTCGATCATCGTAGATTATATAACTCTAAGTATTTCTTCGTCGCCGACATTTTCACTGCTCAAGTAAAGTCCAGAAAAAGAATTATTGCTCAGAGACTACGACGCCAACGTCGTAAATTTTTTACAAATTTTCTACGCCTAATCTTGACTATCCCCGAAAATTCTAAGAATAGTAAAAACGTACAAACGAAAAATCTAAGCATATCTAAGAATGTCATATCGTGCAACAAATTCTCGACTGAAGAAAAAAAACCATTTTTGTCTCCTCAGCTGTCTACTGCCTTTCGCTGTGTGCCTCGATATAAAAATGTTTACGTACAAAAGCATTAAAACTAGATGAAAATAATGCGAATGATTGTTGATCGAAAAAAAGCTTATTGAAAAAAAAAGGAAATTCCACGTAGTGAAGGAAAAACTTGTATTTGTTGCTTATCCGCGGAACCTCCGAGGATCATTAGTGAATTCTTGTTGGCATTGGTAGTTATCGATGGCGTTAGCGCTGGACACGTTCGTTTCAAAAATATATATTACCTTTAGATTTGAATAATGAATGATAAATTTGAAAAAACAGCAATAATTTTGCTTAGCGCTCGCTTCTAAGTTAGTTGAATGGGTTGAATGCGAATCGAAAATGCAATTTCGGTCGGGTCTTTCGTCTAAGACTCGCATCAGACAATGCATTTTCGAGAGAACGAAAAAGCAACAAATAAAAAATTCAATTGCCAAGCGTTTCGGTATAACCAGAACGAGAGGAAGAAGTTGAGAATGTCGCGAAGTTCCGATAGAATTTTTCTGAAAATGTAAGCGCGAAACATTCTTGAAACTGAATTGTGATAGATAATATATCGTTTACACGTGTAAAACTCGCGGATTGCGTAGTGAAGTAAGAGAAATATTTTAAGGGGTTCGTAGTTAAATTAATATAGCGCGAATGAGCATAAAGTGCGCTGATTCAGCTTGACTTTTCAATGTTGCACGCTTCAGCTTAACTATAACAATTAATAATAACAGTAATGATAATAATGGTAATAATAATAACGATTATTATACAGATATATAAATATATATATTTGGATATGATAAAATGTTTATTATATCCTTGTTGCTTCTTGTAAATGGATTTTAATGAGAAACAGCGATGAAACACATATTTCTATGAAAATGAAAAGCAAAAGAAAAACTCAAATGCGCGCGTGTTGTATGTAATACTTGAGACATGATTTCACTAATCCAGTGCTTTTTCTTTGAGACTAAAACTTGGGAATGTTTTTTTGTTTGCTGCAAAAAAATGTATATTGTATATTAAGGTCTGTCGCTAGAACAAAAAAAAATACAAAATAATATGATTGAAATGAGTTTTATGGAACTTTATTATCCTTCTTACACCTTTTTCCTGATTCCCTTTGGATCAATATTTTATTTGGCTTGAATCTCAGTAAAAAAAAAACATGATTCTTATCTTTATGTCTCTTATGTATTCTATTCTGTATATATCTGTAATACTGTGGCATTATGAATACAATATTTATCTAATATTAACTGAACCTGAGTATATTGACAAAATTCTTTCAATTTCTTTGTCAGCGCTAATAAACATAACGCCTGGCTTTTTTCTTAAACCAAGCCTACTCCTTTTCTTTGTGTCTGTGATACTGTGGCCTGGCATTATTAATACAATATTAATCTAGTACTGAATAATCTTACGTATATCGACAAAATTCTCACAATAATCTTTGTTAGTATTAATAAGCGTAGCGCCTGGCTTTTTTTATTAAGCCAAACTTACAAAAACGCAGAGAAACATAAAAGAAAAAATTGAACAAATTTGAACGGCTACGTATTTTGTTTAGCGTGGGTCTGTGTGTAGCGCCTGGCTTTTTTCTCAAACTCGGCTCTGTTGAATCTGTACTCGGTGGCGATGTCCGGCATGAGCGGATCGTCGGGATTGGGACTGGCGAGGAGAAGCTGCGCTGCGACCAGAAGATTCTCCAGGGTGATCGTGGGTTTCCAGCCGCCCTTCGGCGGCATCTTCAGCAGGTCCATGCAGATCCTTCCGCTGGTGTCGATGTTCGGGTGGTAGACGGGCGTGAGAAACTTGAGCCGCGGCGGTTCGAACGGATACGCGTTGTCGACCTCGAGTTCGAGGTCGAAAAGTCCGCCCTCGTAGGGACTGCCGTGGGGCCCGACGATGTTTGCGCACAGCAGATTCGTCCTGTCGGACTTCGGATAGCAGGAAATGCCCTGAGGCGGATTTTCCGTCAGCCGCGCGATCTCGCGCTTCAACCTGTTGCTCGATTTCTGCATAATCGACGATACGCGCTGTCTGCTGGAATCACGGAGCGAATGATTTTCGCTCGCCACTCGATTCGCACTGACTTTCGATGTATTTCACTGATAAACAACAGTCGTTGATCAGGCCCTGATGCGATATCATCGAACAGATGATTATTTTTTCCCGCGCTTCAACCTGTTGCTCGATTTATACAGAATCGACGATACGCGCTGTCTGCTGGAATCACGGAGCGAATGATTTTCGCTCCTTGCCACTCCAGTCGAACGATTCGCACTGACTTTCGATGTATTTCGCTGATAAACAACAGTCGCTGATCAGGCCCTAATGCGATATCATCGAACAGATGATTATTTCTTCCCGCGCTTCAACCTGTTGCTCGATTTATACAAAATCGACGATACGCGCTTTCTGCTGGAATCACGGAGCGAATGATTTTCGCTCCTTGCCACTTCGGTCGAAGATTCGCACTGACTTTCGACGTATTTCGCTGATAAACAACAGTCGCTGATCAGGCCCCGATGCGATATCATCGAACAGATGATTATTTCTTCCCGCGCTTCAACCTGTTGCTCGATTTCTGCAAAAATCGACGTGCGCGCTATCTGCTGGAATCACGGAGCGAATGATTTTCGCTCGCCACTCGATTCGCACTGACTTTCGATGTATTTCGCTGATAAACAACAGTCGCTGATCAGGCCCTGATGCGATATCATCGAACAGATGATTATTTTTTCTCGCGCTTCAACCTGTTGCTCGATTTCTGCAAAATCGACGATACGCGCTTTCTGCTGGAATCACGGAGCGAATGCTTTTCGCTCGCCACTCGATTCGCACTGACTTTCGATGTATTTCGCTGGTAAACAACAGTCGCTGATCAGGCCCTGATGCGATATCATCGAACAGATGATTATTTTTTCCCGCGCTTCGACCTGTTACTGCAGTTTCTGCAAAATCGACGATACGCGCTTTCTGCTGGAATCACGGAGCGAATGATTTTCGCTCGCCACTCGCTTCGCACTGACTTTCGATGTATTTCGCTGATAAACAACAGTCGCTGATCAGGCCGTGATGCGATATCATCGAACAGATGATTATTTCTTCCCGTGCTTCAACCTGTTGCTCGATTTCTGCAAAATCGACGATACGCGCTTTCTGCTAGAATCACGGAGCGAATGATTTTCGCTCGCCACTCGATTCGCACGGACTTTCGATGTATTTCGCTGATAAACAACAGTCGCTGATCAGGCCCCGATGCGATATCATCGAACAGATGATTATTTCTTCCCGCGCTTCAACCTGTTGCTCGATGTCTACAAAATCGGCGATACGCGCTGTCTGCTGGAATCACGGAGCGAATGATTTTCGCTCCTTGCCACTCCAGTCGAACGATTCGCACTGACTTTCGATGTATTTCGCTGATAAACAACAGTCGCTGATCAGGCAGTGATGCGATATCATCGAACAGATGATTATTTTTTCCCGCTCTTCAACCTGTTGCTCGATTTCTGCAAAATCGACGATACGCGCTTTCTGCTGGAATCACGGAGCGAATAATTTTCGCTCGCCACTCAATTCGCACAGACTTTCGATGTTTTTCGCTGATAAACAACAGTCGCTGATCAGGCCCTAATGTGATATCATCGAACAGATGATTATTTTTTCCCGCGCTTCAACCTGTTGCTCGATTTCTGCAAAATCGACGATACGCGCTATCTGCTGGAGTCCCGGAGCGAATGACTTTCGCTCGCCACTCGATTCGCACTGACTTTCGATGTATTTCGCTGGTAAACAACAGTCGCTGATCAGGCCCTGATGCGATATCATCGAACAGATGATTATTTTTTCTCGCGCTTCAACCTGTTGCTCGATTTCTGCAAAAATCGACGATACGCGCTTTCTGCTGGAATCACGGAGCGAATAATTTTCGCTCGCCACTCAATTCGCACAGACTTTCGATGTTTTTCGCTGATAAACAACAGTCGCTGATCAGGCCCTGATGCGATATCATCGAACAGATGATTATTTTTTCCCGCTCTTCAACCTGTTGCTCGATTTCTGCAAAATCGACGATACGCGCTTTCTGCTGGAATCACGGAGCGAATGATTTTCGCTCTCCACTCGATTCGCACTGACTTTCGATGTATTTCGCTGGTAAACAACAGTCGCTGATCAGGCCCTAATGCGATATCATCGAACAGATGATTATTTCTTCCCGCGCTTCAACCTGTTGCTCGATTTCTGCAAAATCGACGATACGCGCTTTCTGCTAGAATCACGGAGCGAATGATTTTCGCTCGCCACTAGATTCGCACTGACTTTCGATGTATTTCGCTGGTAAACAACAGTCGCTGATCAGGCCCTGATGCGATATCATCGAACAGATGATTATTTTTTCCCGCTCTTCAACCTGTTGCTCGATTTCTGCAAAAATCGACGATACGCGCTTTCTGCTGGAATCACGGAGCGAATGATTTTCGCTCGCCACTCAATTCGCACTGACTTTCGATGTATTTCGCTGGTAAACAACAGTCGCTGATCAGGCCCCGATGCGATATCATCGAACAGATGATTATTTTTTCCCGCGCTTCAACCTGTTGCTCGATTTCTGCAAAAATCGACGTGCGCGCTATCTGCTGGAGTCCCGGAGCGAATGACTTTCGCTCGCCACTCCGGGGTTTTGGCGCCGACGCGTGACTGTAGGGGGGGAGGGGGGGGGGGGGGGGGGCTACCAACGAGAATTCCACGTTCCGCGTTACCAGAGTCCAGCCTATACTGCGCACTGTAGCGTAGCTGTAGTAGCAGCAGCGCCGCGCGACTCGCTGCACTGACACACGTGTGTCCCGATTGGAGGAGACTGGAGACTATAGGACGCGGCGGCGGCAGAGAGCAGCGGAGTTGAGCAGACTGACTCGGGGCTCAGTGACTAGCAGTGGGTGTGCTGCGATCGCCGTGTAACGCAGTGTAACGTTTGGGGCGCGGTGACTAGCCAGTGCGTATGTGTGTGTGTGTGTGTGTGCGTGTGTGTGTTACCGATAGCCGTGACGCGGCGGCGACGATGAATCCGAGCGCGACTGGTTGACAGTCGCGGGCGGCAACGACGTCCGACGTGCGGTGGATAACGCGATAACGATTAAAAAAAAACGAACGCGGACAAAGTGTCGGAGCATCGCCCGGAAAAAATCGCCGAGTAGAGGATCGGCGGGCGACCGAGAGACGCGCAACACGGCGGCGCCGCCAGCCACGCCAGGTGAGAGCGACCGAACGCGCAGGTATTTTGGGCGTTGACCGATTGACGCGCTCCGCGTCGCGTCGAGTCGAACGACTCGTTGATTCACCTCGTCGCTAAGAACGCGGCTACAAAATGTTACGATTCTGCTAATTTTATCGCGACGCCTTCACCGACGTCTTCCATCGATTTCGCGCAGCAGGTGAAATCGACGAGCAACGCAACTCCGGAGCACGACGAAGATAATAATAATAGTAACAATAACAGAATTTGGTTCTCAACGAAGTTTTTGAGGCCCGAAATGACGATAATTGTAATTATAAGAACGGCAACTTGTTTCATTGGCTCCCCGGAAAATTTGAATGAATGAACATCGCAGTAATAATGATAATGCGATGATTTGTACGGATACACGATACGAATTTTCGGTCGATTTTGATGGGGTTAGGTTTCCAACAGGTGACGCACGTTTCATAATAGGGTTGGAGCGCCACCGCGCGTTTGACGATCAGGGCGTCGTCGGAAAAGCACGTTGACAAAAGAGAGGAAAAAAAAACGTGTTGAGTGTTTTTCGAAGCTTTGGGGCGAGGATCCGAAGGGAAACAGGTGCGCGTTTTGCGGGGTTAGGTAGGACACCTAAAGCACTTGCGTGCAGTTCGGGCGGGTTCGGCGGCGGTGGTGGGGGAAACGCTGCGCGCAGGTCGTGCGGGCTAACGTTCTGATCTTACAGAGGAAATCCCATAACACCTGAAGTCGAAATTGGGGTCATTTGGACCCCTAGCGTCCACGAAGGGTTTAACCCTTACATGCATACATTTTTGTATGGGTTCTATGGACTTGAAATTTGTCACTCGGGGGTTTTTGGGGTCGCTGATTACGAATCCGAGCTCAGAATTTCGAAATTCAAAATGGCGGATCCAAATTTGGTTCGCCATCTTGGATCCGCCATATTGGATGTATGAATTTTTTAATTCTGATAACAGATTCAAAATCAGCAACCCTCAAAACATATATATACCAAGTTTCACGTAAACACAATAAAAACTGTTGGAAATAATGAATTTTCAATTAAAAAAGTGACTTTTATTGTGTATTCTTTATATCAACAAATTCACAAGAAAATTTAGATGACAAATTGTATTTTTCAATTCTCCAACATGTTATTGTAGTAAATATACAAAAAAAAATCATTAAAATCGAGAAAGAAAACGTTGAAATATTTAAAAAATGATAATAATCTAGGTGGGATAGAATATATCCCGCTGTGCATGTAAGGGTTAATAGAGGATTATTATTACGGAGTGGCTCGCCGTCCGGCAACCGGACGAATAACTGTGTGTTATTCGTCCGATAAGTTTTCTTATAAGGGAGATTCATTCAGACTAACTCCCTTTTAGACACGAACCGCTCCCACATCACGCAGATGGCCCTAACGCGCACACGAACCTGTGCAGCGGAAATGTTCCGCTTTAGTAAAAACTGTTTTTGGTTTATTTAAAAAGTGTCTTCAGCCCCTATAGTCCGAAGGGTCGACGGTTCGAACCCCTGCACGTGAAATTTTTTTTTTTTTTTTTTTTTTCCGAATATTATTCGACCAGATACATTTTTTTCTGAGTTTACAAGTTTTGATGGACGAATAATCGTATATTATTCATCCAGATATGCTTTTTTAGAGGTTTTTAGGACTACCCGGACGAATAACAGCCAGTTATTTGTCCGGAAATGTTTTACGCACGTTTTTTTACCTCTTCTCGGACGATTAATCGTGCGTTATTCGTCCGGATAGGTTTTTAACCATATTCATCTTTTCCTAGATGATTAATTGTATGTTAGTCGTCCGGGTGAAAACAGAATTTCCCATTTTCCGGGCGAATAACATACAATTATTCGTACGGTTGCCGGACGGGGAGCCACAGCCTTATTATTATTATATGTGAATGAATTATAGAAATAAAAATAGATGGGATAAGAGTTTGTCGGGAAGGTTGACGAATTTTTCCTCGTTGTGTGCGTGTGTCATCATCGCGGCAATTACACGAGGTCGCGACGGGGTCGTTTCGATTCGTCCGGCATCGCTGGACGCGTGGGTGACGCACCAACTTTTCGTCCGCCTCGTCGCAAGTGATGTTACAAATTTCGGTGATTTTGTGTTTTAGGGGAAGAAAAAAAGAACTGAAAAATGTGGCTACTACTGTTGGCGTTTCTGCTGGCCTCGGGTCACGGGCAGCAGCAGCAGCAGCAGCAGCAGCCCCAGCAGGACGGTCAGGATGACGGGTGGACTCGCTACGACGAGACCCGGGATAACCCCAATACGAATTATGGATACCGCGGCAATGTCGGACTCAACGACAACCTCATACTCAAAGAAGCGTAAGTCAATGATTTGTTTATCATGAATTTTTATAAAAAGCAATACTGTCGAATTGTTTGCGAAAATTTTAACTGTTGGTCCAAATATCAAAATATATGAAGCAGCTAAAAAAAATCGTATTTTTATCGCAAAATATATAAAAATAAATACTAAAAGCCAGAAATCCAAAAACACCAGTAAATAAACGAGCCAATGTAACCTGCACTTTTAGTAAAACAATTTAAAGAAAAAGACATTGGGAGCTAGACATAGAATCGTCACACAAAATTTGGTTAAGTGATTTTTTACCGCTTTCAAGAACATTGGCTACAAAGAAATCGCTCAAATCAGCTGATCGCCGTGAAACGCATAACTCCCGTCTTTTTAGCCCTGCGGGGCAGTCGGGGGTTCAAAATAAGCTAGAGCGACAAAATAATCGCAGTAGATAGCTGAAAATTAAACAAAGTAGGAATCTAATGTTCAGCTAAGTCGTCATAATCGTCATAATAGAGGTGCATTCGCCCTATCAAAATTATATTTATATAAAAATAAAAAATGAAAAATTCCAGAATCACTCTATCAAAATGCTATTTATATAAAAGTAAAAAATAAAAAATTCCAAAATCACCCTATCAAAATGTTATTGATATATAAATAAAAAATAAAAAATTCCAGAACATACTTCGTGGTCGCGTCTCGTCTGGTGCGACCGGGCCAGGTGTTCCGTGTGGCGGTCAACATCCTGCAGTCCCGACTGCCGATGACGGTGCGCGCGTCGATACAGCGAAACGGGGTGGAAATCGCGGCGGATCATCAGGAGGTGAAGGAGGGCATTCCGGAGACGCTGATGCTGCGTATGCCGCCGACGTCGATACCCGGTGACTACAAGCTCCGCGTGGAAGGTCTCTACAACAGTCTAACGGGCGGCCAGGCTTTTCTCAACGAGACTCACCTGACGTTCTCGCAGCGCTCGATGACGATTTTCATCCAGATGGACAAGCCCGTTTACATGCAAGGCCAGACCGTTCGTTTTCGCGCCGTACCGATAAACACCGAGCTCAAAGCTTTCAACAATCCCGTGGACGTCTTCATGCTCGACCCGAATCGTCGGATAATGCGTCGCTGGCTGAGTCGTCAGAGCAACCTCGGCACCGTCTCGCTCGACTATCAGCTGTCCGATCAGCCCGTCTTCGGCAATTGGATCATTCAAGTGATCGCCCAGGGTCAGGTCGAGGAGAAGAGTTTCGTCGTCGAGGAGTACTACCAAACGCGCTTCGAGGTCAACGTGACGATGCCCGCGTTCTTCTTCGACACCGATCCCTACATTCACGGTATCGTCCAAGCGAACTACACTTCCGGCGCACCGGTCCACGGGAATCTCACCCTCAAGGCGAGCTTCCGGCCGATAAATCCGCGCCAAGGAACCAGCAGCGGTGGCGGACAGTCCACGCTGCTGCAGTTTCAGGGCCAGGACCGTTACTTCAACTTCAACGAGTACTATCCGTCGTGGTTCAAGCGACCGGACGAGTGGGAGAACAAGCCGGTGCTGCGCTTCTTCAACGGTACCTACAGATTCTCCTATCCGATGCAGGAACTGCTGCCGTACTCGAGTTCGAGCGCCGACGGCGTCGAGGTGCAGATCACCGCGACGGTCGGCGAGCGCTTTCTCGAGGAAATAATCGTCGGCTATTCGACCGCGCGTATCTACAATTCGACGGTGAGGGTCCACTTCTTCGGCGGCTCGCCGCAAGTCTTCAAGCCCGCGATGGCCTTCGCGCTCAATCTCGTCGCTTCGTTTCACGACGGATCGACGCTCAGGCGATCGCAGCTCTACAACTCGCAGATGGAGGTTCGCGCGGACATCGAGATGCGCTCGGGCGGTCGTCGGACACTCGACACGCAGTATCTGAGATCCTCGCCTGACAACGACGCCATATGGTCCATGAAAATCGACCTGCGCAAGCAGCTCGGTCTTGAGGACAATCCGCAGCGCGCGCAGCAGATACTCAACGACATTGCGTCGATGAAGGTGAGTCGTCGCGGAAATCTTCTTCCCCATCGGAGGGTGGATGTCAAAATAGTGAATGATTAAAATAACGAATGGCTGAAACAGCGAATTAAAAAATGATGAACGTCTGAATCTAGAATAGCCATGATTATGAAATTTGCTATTTTACCCATTCGCTATTTTAACTGCATTTTTGTAAAATGTGGGGTCAAAATAGTGAATGATCAAAATAACGAATGACTTGAATAGTAAATTCCGTAATGATGATCATTCTAGATTCTGCCGGTCACTATTTTTTATTTTGCTATTTTAGCTATTCATTATTTTGGTAATTTGCAATTTTTACCACCACCCTCGTCGCAACAGTAAAAGCAGCAGCAGCAGCAGCAGCAGTAACCCGTTTTTTTCTTTCTCCAAAGGTCCACGCGCTCTTCGTTGACGGCGAGGGACACCGCGCGACCGCCGAGCTGCTGATGCTCGCCCACGAGTCGCCGGACAACAAGCACATCAAGGTCTCAACGTCGACGAAGCATCCGTCGGTCGGCGAGTACCTCATCCTCCACGTGCAGACGAATTTCTACATCGACGCGTTCAACTATCTGATCATGTCGAAGGGCAGCGTTATTCTCGCGGGTCAGGACGTAATGCAGCACAACATTCGCACGTTCTCGATACCGCTCAGCGCGGAAATGGCACCGGTCGCGACTGCGGTCGTCTACTACGTCGGTCACAAGGGCGAGGTCATTGCGGATTCGCTGACGATTCCCGTTAACGGAATTTCTCGCAATAACTTTACCGTGTTTATAAACAACAAAAAAGCGCGCACCGGAGAAAAAGTGGAAGTGGCGATTTACGGCGAGCCCGGAGCTTACGTTGCGCTCTCCGGCGTCGATCGAGCTTTCTACACGATGCAGGCCGGCAACGAGCTTACGTACGCGAACGTTATCTCGAAAATGGCGTATTTCGGCGAGGAGACCAACGGTACGCACTCGCACTCGTGGCTCTATCACGACGGCGACCCCGACGAGATCGTCTACTTCCCGTCGTCGACTTTCGGCATCGACGTCAACCGGACCTTCGAGTACATCGGCCTCGTCGCCTTCACCGACGCTTTCATCTATCGTAAACCCGATCACTGCAACAGGACTCAGGGATACGGCGAGTGTCTGTCCGGACGGTGCTACAGGTTGGAGAAGAAGTGCGACGGCGTTTTCGACTGCGAGGACGGGACCGACGAGCACTCGCCAAATCGAGTGCTACAACGACACGAGCTGCGAAGCCGAGTGTTGTTTGTAGCACGAGAGGAGGCGAGTGCACTGCTTCCTAACCTCCGCGGGATGGCCGCTTTGTCGCCCATGTATCACATACTACTTTTTGTAACGAATGTCAACGTGATGTCGCACATCTTCGTGCCTGCAAAGCGTGCGTGAGATCATCTTGTAGATAGTTTCACGCACGCCAATGTGTGCGTGAAGTAATGTAGATAACTTCACGCATCAGATGGCGTACGTGAAATTATCTACGTTGACATGAGCATAATACGCGATCTCACGCACGCTTTGCGGGCACGAAATGTGCGACATTACGTGCATGAGTTACAAAAAAATCTTTTTTAAACTTGACAGTTACAAGAAACTCATGTGCAAATTTGAAAATGATCGGATCATTTTATCCCCTCCAAAAAAATTCCCGAAAAATACCTATTTTTCACGCTCTTAAAGGTCGCCTTATTTCCTGAGATATAGTTTACAGTGTAATTTATTTTGTAGCTCGATTCGCGTGAAAAACACACACATTCAATTGACATTCGATTTGCATTCTGCACGTCTCGCAGGAAACAACGATTCAACCGCATTCAACGGCAGTACGAGAACGTTTGGCTGTGGAAGGACATAAACATCGGTCCGCACGGTCGTCAGATCTTCAACATCGACGTTCCGCGTCGTCCGGTCCACTGGATGGTCACGGCCTTCAGCATGAGTCCCAGCAAGGGCTACGGGATGTTGCCGCGAGCCCTCGAGTACACAGGAGTCCTGCCGTTCTTCATAAACGTCGAGATGCCGACGCATAGCCGGCAGGGCGAGCAAATCGGCGTCCGGGTCTCGGTCTTTAATTATCAGCGGCACAACATCGAGGCAACGGTCGTTCTCAAAGGATCCAAGGACTACAAATACGTTCACGTTGAGAATAATGGAATCGTCCAGTCGTACAACCCGAGAACCTCCTTCGGGGAACATCAGTTTTTCGTGTGGATCCGCGCGCAAGACGCGGCCGTCGTTTATCTGCCGATCGTTCCGACTCGACTCGGCGATATCAAGGTGAGGCTCACGTTTTTTTTTAAGTGTACATACTAGGCTAACCACACGCACTGGCGCGCGTGCCCGAGATACCTTTGCGATACTGCGCTCTTATAAAGCTTTAAAAGGGTAAATCGCAACTAAAAACCATTGTTTAGTTGATTTAAAAAAAAAAAGAAATTTGTTGTTTTGCTTGTCCTAGATCTGACCGCCGGGCCAAAAACCGCCCAAATCGGAGTCATGAATTTTTTTCGTGATTCCGATTTGGGAATCACGAAAAATGTTATCGTTCTCAAGTCGCATATTCTACCCCTGGAAACAATGGTTTCAAACCTTTTTTAATTGATTTTGATAGAAAAAATGTTGGTCGAACAGTTTGTCAGAAATCGAAGATCTGGCCGCCGGGCCAAAAACCTCCCAAATCGAGGTCACCGTAGGTTAAACAGTGCTGCAGCGCTCATTACGACAAACTGTCAAATCTCGCGCTGTTAAACAAAAACTGTCGGTCGTCACGGCCCTCGACCAATCAGAGGCCGAGTCATATCGACAACAATGGTTGCTCATGCACTTTTTAATAGAGGGTTCTATTCTTCGGTGGTGGAATAATAAAAACGAAAATACGCAATTGATGTAATTAACGTGTCGCAATTTCACAGGTGACGATTCACGCGATGACTGTGATCGGCAGCGACAAAGTAACGCGAAACTTGCACGTCGAGGCGGACGGATTGCCGCAATTCCGTCACCAGTCGATTCTCCTCGATCTCAGCAACAAGGGCTACCTCTTCCAGTACATGCACGTCAATATCACGGAGACACCGCTGATACCGTACACGGAAGATCGTTACTACATATTCGGATCGAACAAGGCGACGATAAGCGTGGTGGGCGACGTCGTCGGTCCGATATTCCCGACGATGCCGGTTAACGCGACGAGTCTCCTCAATCTCCCGATGGACTGCGCCGAGCAGAACATGTACAGCTTCGCGGCGAACATGTACACGACGCTCTACATGCGTCTCATCAATCAGCGCAACCGAACCCAAGAGAAAGAGAGCTTTTACCACATGAACATCGGCTATCAGCGGCAATTGTCGTTCATGAAGGACGACGGCTCGTTCGGACTCTTCCGAAGCGACTGGAATCAATCGTCCTCGTCCGTCTGGCTGACCGCGTTTTGCGCGCGAATTTTCCAAGAGGCGAGCTTTTACGAGTGGGAAAATTATCTCTACATCGATCCGCAGGTAATTAATTTGTTATTTTAATCTCATATCATAATAAATGTTTATATTTAGAAGCAGATTATATAAGTTGTAAACTTTCTTTCTGTAAACAGAAATAATAATATTAATTATACACTGTTAAAAATATGTCGCATAAGCTTCCATTACTGGTAAAGGAAGTCGGTTTACATAAACTGGTATTTTTAATTTTATGCGTAAATGGAATGCAAAATTACAGTATTTTCTACCGAACCCTAGAAAACTTTGGAAATTTAATATAACTGTTAAGAAGCTGTGTATAAATATTTGAAAATTTTACCACACACGCGTATTGAATTTAATATATCAGCTGATGAATCAAATTTTCAGTAACGTAAATTTAGAAATATTTTTAACAGTGTAGTAATGATAATAATAATAAATTGCGTGACTAGCGAATTGAGCCGTTGTGACTGTTTCCAGGTGATCTCGGACGCGGTTTCGTGGATTCTGCGGCACCAGACGCCCGACGGAAGCTTCTACGAGGTAACGTGGCTGCCAGATCGCAAGGTCAACAACACGTGGCCGGCCGACGACTGGGACTACATAAAGCACCGTAACATAAGTCTGACGGCTCACGTGCTGATAACGCTGGAGACGGTGAAGGATTTGACGGGCGGTCTGGGATCTCAGGTGGCTCTGAGCTCGGCAAAGGCGGTCAAGTGGCTCGAGGTGAATCTCAAGTTGCTGGAGGAGCGGGGAACGCCGTTCGAGGTCGCGATTGTCGCTTACGCGCTACTGCTCGCGAAATCGTCGACCGCCGAGCAGGCTTTCAATATCCTGTCGTTCCACGCGCGAAGAACCGGCGAGCTCACTTACTGGGGCCGCGAAGACATTCCCGAGCCGCCTTACAAGCTCGAGAATCAGAAGCCGTTCATGCTGCCGCGTTTACCGTACAAATACGACGCGGAGAACATCGAGACGACCGCGTACGCGCTTCTCGTTCACGTCGCCCGCCAGGAGGTCAGAATCGAGCCGATCGTCAAGTGGCTCAACTCTCAGAGGCTGACGGACGGCGGATGGGCCTCCACCCAGGACAGCGTTTGGGCGATGAAGGCCCTTATGGAGTACACGGTGAGATCGAGGATTCGCGATGTCAGCTCTCTCACCGTCAGCGTCGAGGCCACCGCGCTCCAGGGTAACACCAGGCCGCTCTACGTTACCGACAAGAATATCGCCAGGCTTCAGACTATCGAGGTAGGACTTTCTTTTTTTTTTCATTGACGTGGGTCGATCACCAGAGGCTTTCCAAGATAGAAATCTATATTTTTTATGTGTTATAAAACTGCATCGACTTGACTTGCCTGTAAAATTTGAAGGAGGCCAACCGTATAGTTTTTAAGATATAAAATTGCAAAGTTGAGACTTTTTATGTGAATTACCATAGTTGCGTCGTGAAATTAGGCAAGGATCTTAGAAATGCACATATTTCGTAGCCCGAGATCCAAGATAGACGTTCGAAACACCGAAATTTATATATTTTGAACGTTTTTGAATACGACAGAATTAAGAAAACATAACTTTACCGCAGATTAAGGGCCGAAATATCAATTTGAAGTTGTCATTACGCTCGCAATAGCAGACGGGTTATGCTAAATCTTAGCGTCGGCTGCTCGAAGCTAGTCAAATCAACTTCCCAATACAATTTTTTATAACTTTAGGGCGCTCAATATTTGTTTAAATCCTCATATTAAGGTCTGTAAAATATGTATTTTTTAATGATTAACTCTTTGTCGTTTATTGTGTTGTCAAATTATAGTTGCACATTTGATTACTACGGTGGCGATCGACCCATCTTAATTTTGAATTCACCGAGTTTGCGTTTTTACGATTTTCGAGAAGCCTTCCCTGGTTAAAATATCCGATTAGAACCAATGAAACGGGCAAAAATAGAATTGAATTGTATTAGAACCGATTATTTTTCGTATATTTTATTATATATATGTGTTTTTTTATTTACGTAGATTCCAGAAGCCTGGGGTACGGTCAAAGTGCAGGCTAAGGGCGCAGGTTACGCGATTTTGCAGATGACGGTGCAGTACAATGTCGACATAAAGAAGTATCAGACCCCGCCGCCAGTTCCAGCCTTTGATCTCGTCGTTCGGCCCAATTTCTATGGAAGAAATCAGTCGCACATCACTTATTTCAGTTGCCAGCGGTGAGTGCCCTTTTGTTGTTTATAAACAAAAAGATTTTTCATTTTTTCTATATTAAATAATTGCAATGTCGTACGTTTGATAGGTGGACGAACGTCAATGAATCCTCGAGATCCGGAATGGCGGTGCTCGACGTAACGATACCGACCGGTTACATAATTCAGCAACAAAATCTCGATAGGTACATTCGCTCGCGACAAGTGCGAAATCTTCAGCGAGCGCGTTTCCAGGATCGAAAGGTTCTGTTCTACTTCGACTATCTCGATCAGGAGGAAACCTGTGTGAACTTCACGGTGGAGCGGTGGATGCCGGTCGCTAACATGTCTCGATATCTGCCGATTCGCGTCTACGACTACTACGCGCCTGGTGAGTTGTATTTCATTTCCTAAAATTAACTTAGATTTTTTTGTGATTAAAAGTCCTGAATGAAGATTCGTAAAATTTTATCGTTCGACGAAGAAACAATGATGAAAAAAATCACAAGTTCATTTAAAGAAAATTGCTTGTATTTTTCTTTTTACAAAATAATTAATTCGTATCTCTGTTTTTTCTCGATTCGCAGAGAGATTCAACGAGACGATCTTCGACTCATTGTCAACGTACATCCTGAATATCTGCGAGGTGTGCGGAAGTTCTCAGTGCCCCTACTGCCACATCTACAACGCGGCGTCGTTGATAGTTCCGCCGACGAGCTTCGTGCTTTTCCTCTCGGTGTTCGCCGCCACGGCGAGATACTTCAGAACACAGGAATTCAGCGTCGGTTAAATTTACATCGTGTCTCGAGCTTCGGAGCAAACGGAAAAAGTCGTCTGACGGCGATCGAATCTACGCCCTGGTTCTACATAGTTTATTATCAAGCCTAAAAAGAAAGAGGGAGAGAGTAAAGAAGAAGCGAGAATAACGAGTGCCTTATGAATAAAAATCCATTCAATCGTCCGCGGATTGAAGTACAAAATGAAGTTCGATTGAAATTATACGAGTGGCTCGTTTCCTCCCTGTTTTTCCGTCCATTCGTGGGTTTCTCCCGCGAGAACGAGCCACGGAATATAATCAATCGCGTTTGCCTCGACAGATGCATAGTTCTTCTCTTTTCTTAAACGAATAATTAACTGTAGATCTGATTTTAACGTTTAGATACTCAAGAGTACAACAATAACGTTCGTCGAAGCGTTCGGCAATTGGCAAAATGTACATAGTTGAGAGTGTTAAAACGCCCGACAATGAAAAACACTTCTCGATGCGACAATTCGTCCGTCGCATTGATCCAATCGGCGCCGTCCATTAGTTGATATCATAGACAAAACTTTATCAAGATTATAGCGTTTAAGAAGCGCTTGCGCGTGAAAAGCTCCGTCCGACAAAAGTCTTTATCTCTTAGCATTTAAGTAAAAACCAATTTCTAAATGCGACCGGAATGTTCAACGCCTTAAGGTCACTACTGACGTACCAACGTTTTTTTGCCGCTACGAAAAAGAGTAAAACGTTTTTTTTTGTCAAAGAAAGTGAACCTTTTTTTAATCAACACTTTTACGTTTAACTAACGATGATTCTCAAATCTTTTGTGTTCAGTTTGTTTAGTTTTTTTTTTGTTTTTTTACAACGAACGCCTATTTCCATTAGTATTACTTGTTATCATCGACAAAGAAGAAACGCACGAAAAGTTTGCACGCTTTCGCGTCACGTCGCGCACAATTTTTATATCTTATATATAATATTAAACATAGCGTAGCCGAGATTTATAACATAAAATACTATAATGACACGTTGGATATGTAATTATAACTACGTTTTGTAAAACTTTGTATAAATAAATCGACGATACGTTTCGGACGAATTGTTGTTCGTTTGGTGAAGAAAAGCGGGGGTTTTTTTTTCGCAATTCGGTTTTTACGCGCCAAAGTGACGAAAACTCGAACTAGAAAATGATGATCGGTAGGGTAAAGTCACCAGTGAATGAACGGTTAAGCAGAAAGATTTGTTTATCATGAGTTTTTATGAAATGCAATATTTAAAAATTGTTTGCGAACATTTAAACCGTTTACCAGAATATCAAAATATGTGAAACAGCTAAAAAAATCTCGTATTTTTATCGCAAAATATATTCAAATAAATACTAAAAGCCAAAAATCGAAAAACACCAGTGAATGAACGAGCCAATCTAACCTACAGTTTTGATCGAAAATAAGCTTCAGCGACAAAATAATAGCAGTGGATAGCTAAAAAATCAACAAATTAGGAATCTAATGTTCAGCGAAGTCGTCATAATTGGTCATGAACTCTGAAAAACGCTGTTGTTCATTCACTGGTGACTGTTCATTTACTGGTGCCTTCACCCTAGTCGTCGTCGTCGCCACTTGGTTGCCGATCCGGCGTGTCGCTGCGATCGCGCTGCGATAAGCCAGAGCCGTTTTTGTTTTCGCGCGTTCTCCCCTACCGTTGTTGTCAGTTTCGCGATGCCGACGAAGGCGCGATCGCGCCTGTGTACCGCACTTCTCGACGGGTAAAATACGCGAAGCGATCCGTTCGCTCGCGATGTCGAAGCTGCAGATGCAGATTACGCAGCTGTTCGGCGACGACGACGATGTTTCCCGCAAACGCAGGCACTCGCCTTCGACATTGTCGTCGTCGAGACGGCGGCGTCACGGCGAGCGAAACGAAAGGTCGAAAAGGGATCGCGGACAAAGAACGAGAAGTCGTAGTCGCAGTAAGCTAACAAAAACCTTCGACATTTTTACCTCATCCTTTCCCCTTACCATTTTCCTTTCCTCCGTCGGCATTTCGCGCGGATCATGGATTTCCCGGAGCGAAGCAAAATTCGATTCAAAATTACGAAGGGTAGTTTATATGTTACGTTTTAGTGGCTACTGTACCGATTGTGGTCATTTTTATCATTTTGTTCTTCAAATTATTGTTCTCCCATAACTGCATGTTGATTTTCCGAACAAATTCACATAAGTTCACAGAACGATCTACTCGGCATTTTTTTCATGCGATTAGATGTTTAGTTTCCCGTTGTTGTCAGATTCGCGATGTCAACGAAGATGCGATAGCGCCTGCGTATCGCATTTCTCGACGGGTAAAATACGCGAAGCGATCGGTTCGCTCGCGATGTCGCGTCGACTCAAGAGACGGCGAAGCAGCGAGAAACGGACTGGGTCGAAGCTGCAAATGCAGTTTCGCAGCGACGACGACGATGTTTCCCGCATACGCAGGCACTCGCCTTCGACATTGTCGTCGTCGAGACGGCGGCGTCACGGCGAGCGGAACGGAAGGTCGAAAAGGGATCGCGGACAAAGAACGAGACGTCGTAGTCGCAGTAAGCCAGCAAAAACCTTCGACATTTTTACCTCATCCTTGCCCCTCACCCTTTTCCTTTCCTCCGTCGGCATTTCGCGCGGATCATGGATTTCCCGGAGTGAAGCAAAATTCGATTCAAAATTACGCAAAATTATTGTCCTCCCATATTGATTTGCCGAGAAAATTCACATAAATTCACGGAATGATCTATTCGGCGCTTTTTTATGCGATTAAATCTTTAGTTTTGTTGCTTTGAATGTGACGACCACAATCGGCCCTAATACATTGATAATACGTTGACTGTGACTCACCCCGAGTGCGGAAAATCGCGCGAGATCTTATCTCGTAATCGTATCTAAGACGTATCTAGGAGTTGGCGGGTAAACCTCGATTATTCGAGTACCGTTTATCAGATTTCAAAAATGTTTATCAGATAAGCTCACGCGTTGAATTCGAGCGATAGAAATATAGTTGAAAAATGTATCCAGCAGGTGACGCGGAAGCAACGATGGACGTCGTCGCATTGGACGTCGGTGAGGACCAACGCTCGCCGACGATAATCGTCATCGCCACCGACGATGACAAAGACGCGGGAGACTGCAGAACGGCCGAGGAGTCGCGAGGCGCAAAAATCAAATCAGAGCTGATTATTAACAACTCCGACGATGACGAAGACACGAGAGACTGTTGGACGGCCGAGGAGTCGCGAGGCGCAGAGATAAAATCAGAGCTGATCGTCGACATCACCTCCGACAATGACGAAGTCCCGAGAGGCGCGAGGACAAAATCGGGGCCGCCGTCCGAAGACTCGGACACGACGATCGACGAGGAGGAACTTCGGCGGGAAAACGCCCGGGCACACTGCTTGACCTTGACGAACGCGTGGAAGGACGTAACCGCGTGCGGCCTCTCGAAAGAGGCGTACGCTCGGCTGAAGGAGAAGGACCGAGCGAGCGGCGATACGCGCGGCGGCTTCGCACCGCCGATTCTCAATCGCGAGCTCAAGTGTCGCCTCAGCGGCGTCGACATTGTCGAGGACGAGTCGAAAATGGAGCTGCAAAGTCTGCTGGGCGGTCTGATGAGAGCCGCGGAAATGAGCGTCGCAACGGTCGTCGAATGTAACGTGAGGTCCAGCGAACTCGCGCAAATGGCGGACCTTGTGAACGACGTCGCGACGTTCCTCGCGAGCCTTCATTATGACGAGTCGATGAAGAGACGTCGCTGCGTCATCGAGGCGCTCGGGACGGCGGCTACATTGATGCGCGAGATTCGCGAGGGCGACAGTTTGTTTAGCCGCCAGGAAGTGGAGGAAATTGAGCTGGAGATCGAGCGGAATGCGAAGGCAGAGGCGGAGAAGAGAGAGAGAGAAGAGGCGGAGAGGATTGCGAGAGAAGAGGCGGAGAGGATTGCGAGAGAAGAGGCGGAGAGGTTTGCGAGAGAAGAGGCGGAGAGGATTGCGAGAGAAGAGGCGGAGAGGATTGCAAGAGAAGCGGCACAGAGGATAGCGAACGAGGAAGCGGAGAAGAGAGCGAAAGAGGAAGCGGAGAGGATAGCGAACGAGGAAGCGGTGAAGAGAGCCAAAGAGGATGCGGAGAGGGCGAAAGAGGCGGAAAGGAAAGCAGCGGCGGAGGAAGAAGCGCGGACGCGACGCGTAGAAAACGAAAACGCGGCGGCGACGCGACTCGTGGAAAACGAAAACCGAGAACAGCGAGCAGAGGTTGGCGGCTCGAATTGGCGAATCAAAAGCGTCAAAGCCGAAAAAAATGTAAGCGTTATTTATTACTTTTTTTTTAATGACTAACCGATGGAGATGGGATGATAATTTGTTAATTTCAGTCAACGCAGTACGTTCCCACCAGCGATTTTCCCGGCATCAAGAGAATGGCGACAATTGCGAGATTGCGCGAGGGATATGCCGAAGTAGCCATTCCCATAGTTTTCGATAGGTTCTCGCAGAGCACATTGGACTCGTACGAGCGGCAATTAAAGGCATGGTGGGACTTCGGTAAACGCGAAAATGTTGACATTTTCAATCCGAAGATGAGCGACGTCATGCAATTTTTGTGTGAATGTCGGCAAAACAAGGCGACCTATAGTACGCTATGTACGGCAAGATCGGCGCTTAGTTTCATTCTCGGTAATGATTTGGGAAAAGACTGCCGTCTGGCGGGGCTTTACAAAGGCTTCGCCAAAGACTTGGAAAGGAAGGAGACAGTTTGGAAGCCAAGCAAAAAGGCAAATCAGTCGTTGTGACTGATGAAACTTTCGAGATTAAGTTAATCTCTAGAAAAGTATAGTTTTTTCGCGGCGTAAAGCTCTCAGAGCCAAATTATTCTATTGTTTAAACAATACAAGCAAAGCGCAGGGAAAGGCAAATGAGTCGGTTTGACTGATGAAACTTTTGAGATTAAGTTAATCTCGAGAAAAGTATAGTTCTTTCTATTCTCGCCAAATTATTCTTTTGATTAAACAATACGAGCAAAGCGCAGGGTTCGCCGCGAACTATCGAAAGCCGATAAAAATATGTTATTCGTTGTAATACCGCATTAAAAGTTCCTGTCTTTTGTATTAAATAATTGCATGGACATTTATTTGAGAATAAACATCTTTGTCTTGTGTCATTTTTACTGAGTTTCAGACGATGATTTTTACGCGCTTGTCAATCGTTATCAGCTGGAAAAGTGTCGCGAGAATGTTTTGTGGACTAGGACGAGATGTGTTGGGCTCGTTTCTTCGGCATTGTCGAGGATCTCCGAGGCTTTGAAGTAAAACTACAAGAATTCTTTATTTTCCATCGCAATGTTTTCGCGCTTTCCACTTTTTGTTTTATTATCACCTTAACACACACGTCCGTTACAACAGTCGGGTAGATTGTTAATCGCCGCCGGTTTGTAACGCGTGCGTCTAGTCATCTAATATAATTATATATATATATATAATATATATCTGCGTGTGTCGCCATCGTCGAGAGAATTTCTTTCATTTCCGTCTCGTACAATAATAATAATAATAATGATAATAATAATAATAATAATAATAACGATAATAATTGGCAATGATATTTATAAATAATGTTGATACACAAACATAAAATATCAATAATATTAATAATATAATTAAATACAATTATCATAGGAACTTGGTTTTCGTTTTCGCCGCTTTTCACGAGCAACTAATCGCAACTCTCGCTACATCCCAGGTAACGCATTTCAACAAATTTCTGCCGACACGCGTGTCGTTTCATGCCGCCATTGTGTCATCATCCTGCCGCCACATTTCTATCCGGGCACGAAGATTAAGTGAAAATTCCTATCCGGGATACTAAACATCTCTGCTTTTTCTCCTTCGTCAGGTACAACAATTATTCCCGTCATTCTCGTCGCCATAGCGAATCAATTCGACGATTGGTTAGATCTAATTACGAAACAAAACAAACAAACAAAAATCATTGCTCAACACGGGGAAAAACAATCACGACGATTTTTAGTCAGCGACTTGCTGAACTTTCCGATTTTTCGTGACAAATCCGCGGCGTTTCGATTGTTACTTCACGCCCGGATACATTACTTACATATTACTAATCATTTACTGGCCTTCGTGAACAAATAAAATCTTCAGTTACGCTCGCCGAGAAGAGCTCTTCCGGTAAATCGACAGAATCTCGAGGGTCTCGAAGAATATTGCTCTTTTAAAGTTTTTCTCGTTTACTTATCGATCAATTAACCGTTAGTTATCGCTAATTACCATTAATTATCGTTAATCATTATCATTATTAATATTATTATTATTATTATTATTGGGCTCTTTTCGTCCATGTTTTCACGTTTTTATATCGCATAATATATCAGATCAATTATAAACTTTCTCCGTACTTCGGGGCGCCGCTTTTTTCTCCGTGCGATCAGGAAATTTTCGATCTTTTCCCTCGCGTAAAAGAAAAAGAAAAAGAAAAAAAGCGAATGGAAGTTACCACTCAGGGCGCCACAATTGTAATTACATTTTCTTCAACAATATCGTTAAATCCTTCCTATCCGTTAGGTATCCCCAACTTACAACTGTAATAATCAATATTTTCGGCTTTTTTAGCGCAGCGAATTATTCGATTTTTGTCGCTAATTAGTAAAATAGTCGAAAGTTTTTTTTACTTTTTTTCCTTTATTTTTCTCTTTAATTTTCATTCCCTCGTCGCTTTCGCTTTGCACCATTAATTCGATCTGGGACGATCAATGCCCGGACGAAAAAAACGTTTCGTTAAACTCTCGTTAAAATCTCATACTCATCGAATTAATTATCCATCTCTCAGACTCGTTTTTGATTCGCAAAATCATTTTGTCTTTTGTAAATCGAATTTGCACCATTTGTAATATGCTTAAATATTTTCCGCCTCTCGTTCTAAACTCGTCTAAAAAATCTTTGCCGATCAATTCACAAAGAGGACGTCTTGCAGCGAATTAATTTGTGAATTTGATTCCTTTCGAACTTTCTCAACAATCTTCAACGTGAATGTATTTTTTTTGTTTTTCCTTTGTCGCTCTGTTTTTTTTTTTTTTTTTTTTTTTTTTTTCATTCACTCGTCTAATCGACGACGCTAATATTACAGTAATTAATTACTAAAAATAGGACAATCACTCGCTATCTCAGGCTGCAGCTTTGTACATTGGCTCGTCGCACTCTATTCGTTTCCTTTTGCACTCGCTTCTCCTTCGCTTTTTCTCGTATTTCACTCGACTCTTTAATTTTTTTCCCCTCTTTTCTCGACGACTCTCCGTCCGCGTCTGCCTCGTGGAATAATATCTGCATGAGCGAAGCTAAGGAAACGTGGCTAAATTCTCGAGGCAAAAATATACGAGAGCAACGCGCGCGTTTCGTCAGAGATATGTCCTTATTATTGCGCGCTTTGCGCTTCTTTCTTCGTTTTCATTTTAATAACGCATCTCGGGACGAAAAGTAAACACGCTTTTTTTTTTCTTCGTATTTTTTTGTGCGTCAAATTAACGCGATGTCGCACACACTTAAAAATTATTCCGACACGCGTATCCGTGATGGAAGTTTTTTCTTTGTACAATTAAAAATCGAGAAGTTTGGTGCTCACTGTGACGTTGTAATATATTCAATTGTTGTGTATTTGACGCTCTCGTTTTATCGTAAAAAAAAAATAAAATAAAATAAGAAAAACAACGTTAAGGGCGCTTGACGTTCGGTCGCGCGCTGGAAAAAGACGCGTCACGGAGTGAGCCTCTTTTCCCCGCCCCCACCTCCCACCCCCTTGTCGTGTCGTTGAATTATTGGCATGACTTAAAAACTATTTTGGAATGTGAGACTAGGCGTGTGCGCACGACTTGTCGAGAGCCCCGAGTGCGATTGCGCTGGAAGCTTCGCGTGTCAAGATAAACAACAACAAAAAATTAAATCTAAGCCAGATAAATTCTGCGATATAAACGATCAATAAATCGAAATAAAAATGGAAGATACAAAATGATCTTAACTACGGAGAAAATACTAAAAGTACTAAGCGTTTGATCTCTAGTGTCGAAAAAAAAAATTGATAAACAACACCTTGGCGATTCTTCAGATTTCTCTCGTCCTCTTGTATTTTGTGAGTGTGCATTTTTTTTCTATACTCTTTCCATTGAAGTTTCAGTCTTTGCGATTCAGTCTTAATGTAATGTGGATAGTGCAATCGATCGTCGGGCAATTTTGCCGTTGATAATCGTTTAAAATGGCGGAATATGCGGATAAAAATATGATTTCTTCATTGCCGAGAAGTTTTGCGTCTGGAATGTCGCGATAGTTCGAGCGTCAAGTCGGGAATCGTACTTTTCGGGTCGATCGATCGTGATTTATTTAGGGGAAAAATGATTTTACTGTGTCGCACAGTTGAAACAAAAAATGACCACGAATAATGGTGAATCATATCCGAGAGGATTGTATAGAATTTTTTCAAAATTTCTTCAGTCGTTTCGACGAAATCCGATTCTCTTCGTATTTTCCCAAAAAAGTATTTCCAACGAATGCTTCTTCGTCGAATATCCTCCGCTCCTCGACTGCACCCAATAAACGAGCTAAAAGTAGTTAGAGTCGCAGAGACAAAAGTAACCGAAATCAAATTGAAAGGAAATTCTTTTCTCGAGCGCGCATTCGCTTTCATCCTTCGGCATATTCGCTTCCATCGTCATTCCCTTAAAATTCTAAACGCGCGTTTTAACCCCCTGACGTGACCGGGGGGGAGGGGGGACAACTACACGAAAACAAGGTCAATCCCTATGTCTCCCTCTAATCAGCTAAAATCTACACATCTGATAATGACGAAACAAAAGTTAATTCCTCGCTCTAAGTAACGAGGCTAATCTTTCTATCGCTACCGTCGTCGCACTGTTAAAAATGTCTGTGAATTCCCGGGCATCGGAACTGACAGTTTTTATGCGCAAACTGGTGCGTTCGTTTGATCCGATTGACGAAGAAAAATTCTCAACAGTGCACTGAAAGACCCCAAAAACGTTAAGCTAATCGTCGCCAGGCGCGCCTACGGAAAGGTCGTCGCGCCGCGATTATAAGTCAATCTCCGCTCCTCCGAGGGCGAAACATTCGCAAGGTTCTCCCCTCTTCACCATTTCCTATTTACAGTGTAAGAAAATATTGGCCGTTTTGTCGATTATTTCGAAAGCTTGGCTGTCGTCGGTCCCTTGTTAAAGGACGTCGAAAACAAATGTTTGAATTTCACGCCTCCGTTGAAGAAAAAAAATAATAAAAAAAATATATATAACAGAACGAAAATTGGTTCAATCACCTCGGATCGGAAAGACATGACCGTTTGAACGGTCGTCGTTTCCTCGTGGGTTTGTTTTTTTTTTTTACTCGCGCATATATCTCGGTGTGATTCCGTCGCGTTTAACGGTCGGGAAAACGCAACGAATTCAGGGAGAATCTCAGATCATGAGAACGCGATTGTTGCCGAAATCGACGACGGCGATTTTGCCGCTCGGACTGAGCGCGATGCCGGACGGTCGGTCCATCTCGTCGTCGCCCTTGCCGTAACTCCCGAATTTCCATTTGAGCGTGCCCGCCGAGTCGAAGACCTGTATCCTGTGATTTCGCGAGTCGGCGATTATGATGTTGCCCTCGTCGTCGATGACGAGGCCCTGCGGCCGTAGAAACTGCTTCGTGCCGCCGCTGGCCTCGCAACCGAGTACCTTGGCGCTGAGGAAATCCGCGTCGATGACGATCACCCGATGATTGTTGAAGTCCGTGGTGACGACGTTACCCTCGGGATTGAAGGCGACGCCGCGCGGCGAGTCGAAGTGCTTCCACATGCTCGGCGTCGTCTCGTAGCCGTATTTACGCAGGAATATACCCTCCGGGCTGAACAGCTGGATCCGATGATTGCGCGTGTCCGACACGACGATCTGGCACTCCGAGTTCACCGCGACGTCCCACGGATAGTTGAACTGACCGCACCGGCAGCCCTTTTCCCCGAAGCTCAGCAGAAACAGGCCCTCCATCGTCAGTATCTGCGGACAATAATTAAATTAATATCCTTTCCTTTATTTTCTTTTTTCTGGCGCCTAGGAGGAATGGAACGGTAATTGGACAGTCACCAGCGAATGAACAACAGCTTTTTGAGAGTCCATGAGTAATTATAACGACTTAGCTGAAAATTGGATTCGTAATTTGTTTATTTTTTAGCTATCTACTGCGATTATTTTGTCGCAGAAGCTTTTTTTTACTATAAGTGCAGGTTATAGATTGGATTATTTGTTTACAGGTGTTTTTGGCTTTTTGGCTTTTAGTATTCATTTTTATATATTTTGCGATGAAAATACAAGATTTTTCTTTAGCTGTTTCACGTATTCTGATATTCTGGTCCACCGTTAACATTTTCGCAAACAATTCGAAAGTATCGCTTTTTATAAAAACTCATGATAAACAAGTCGTTCTGCTTAACCATTCTGTTCATTCACTGATGACTTAACCCTGCTCGTTTTTTTTTGTAATTTCGAGTTTTACCTGAATCCGATGATTGTCTTTGTCGGCGACGACGATGCGTCGTCTGCCGTCGACGGCGACGCCGGCCGGTCTGTCGAACTGTCCGGGCCCGGTGCCGTGTGTCCCGAATCTCCGCACGAAGCTGCCGTCCTCGCGGTAAATCTGTATGCGATTGTTGGAACGATCGGCGACGACGACGTGGCCTTCTTTGTCGCAAGCGACGCCCCACGGCCGGCAGAGATTGTCGCGCGCCTCGGCGTCGTTGCCGATTATCTTGACGGGCTTGGGCGCTGACGAGAGCGAGCTTCGGCCGGTTCGCACGGTCACGGGGAAGCTGTTGGACGGCACGGGACGTCCGCGCGGCACCGGACCCAACGGTACCGTCGACTGCTGCTGCTGTTGCTGCTGCTGCGACTGCTGATTAGCCGCCGCCGCCGCCGCCGCCGCTGTCGCCGCTGATTGCGGTGAACTGCCGCGTCCGCGCACGGCCCGACGATCGCCGATCGGGCCCGGATTGTTGACCATTATCGAGCCAAGATTCGCGATCGCGTGGAGCGCCGTTCCCTCCGGTCCCGTGAACGATATCCAGTTCTCCTCCGGCGGCGGAAGATTCTGACGATTCTGACGTATCTGGAAGACCTGCAGGACAGCACAAATGGTAAACACGGCGAAAAAACAAATGTCTAGAGTCACGCAAATCGGGGATAAGTGATTTTTTTGTCAATATTGAAGTCAAATAAAGTCCACGTGACTTTAAATTTTTTGTGAATTATTGTTATTTTCAAAAGTCACACAAGATTCTTATAACGCGTTTTTGCTTTAAAAACACTGTACATAGGTAAAGCGGACATTTTCCGCTTTAGTAAGGATTTTTTATGGTTTAAAAAAAGTTTCTTTTATCTTTGATCATCGCGACTCACGCAAATAAGTATAAGCCACGTACATTTTGCGTGACTTTTTTCAACAGCTATAAGACACTTGAATTTTTAGTGATATTAGTAAAAAAAAAAACTAAGTCACGTGGAATTTGTGTGACTTTAATAGTGACGGAAAAGTCACGTTTTGCGTAACGTTTTTCCAGACACGAAAAAGTAAAATAAAATGAATGTTCGTGCTCGAAGGCAAACGGGAGAAGCGCGCTACCTCGGCGGAAGCCATATCCTTGGTGACGAGAAGATCGAGCGGATTCCCGGCGATGGTCGACGTCTCCATCGCCTCGCTGAGCTTGTCGACGGCCTTGGAGAGCCTCGCGATGCCGTTTCTCAGTCCCTCGTCGCGCGCCTTGAGGGCGGCGAACTTGAGGAGTCGCGCCTTCTCGATTCTACCGAGAAGCTCCTTCTCGCGCGCCTCGAGGGCCGACGCGACGCGACGAACGCAGAGCATTACGTCGGCGGTCGCCTGGCGTGCCTTGTGCTCGAGCGTCTCCGCCGCGAGCTGGACCGCGTCGAGATCCTCGCGCAGCGACGTGATACCCAACCGCGCCTCGCTCATCACCTGACTCGCCTGAGCGCCGGCGCCCTCGACCGCCTCCATCAGGTGGACCGTCACGTGACCGCGATGGCTGTGCGTTCCGCAGTCGCTGCACAACGTTCTGCTGCACGTCTGGCAGTACAGACGCTGGGCGTCGCGGTGGATGTCGCAGTACAACTGCTGCTGTTGTTGTTGCTGTTGCTGTTGCTGCTGCTGCGTGGACGTCAGCGATGGCGACACGGAAGCCGAGGGCGGACGCATCATTGGCGGACTCGGCATGTCCATCGAGCTGCTTTGCAGCGATCCGAACTGGTCCAACAAGTTACACGAGCCCGGACGATTCTGAAAATGACGTACAATTTTTATTATCGTTTTTTCATTTTTCTTCTTTTCTGTTTGCGCTTGACGTTTTATTAATCTTTTGTTTTTTTTTCGCTTCTGTGTTTTAAAATAGATGTCGCTGACTTTGTAATTTATGCTTCATTATACCTCGTTGATATCATACGTCATCTCGAATATTAAGTATGAGCTTAATATTCGAGATGACTACAGTGTACACCAAACCGTTTATGTACATACTATAGTCATCTTAAAAATTAAGAATGTAAATAGGGTAGAAGTACAGGTTTTGGCGATTTTAGTATCCTTTGTGGCCATCAACTTGTTGCATTTGTACCCAGACATATTACACGTTAATTACGGCGATGGTCACAATAGTGCAAAGTGATTTCGACATTATTATTTATTATATAATAATGTATTTTAAGCACTGCATATTCAATGCAAAATTTGCTTCGATTCGTGTAAAATAATCTCATTTATTAATTTGCGTAGATTGATAGAATAATGAATTAATATATCCATTTTTTATGTGAACTCTAATGGTACAGTGGCCAAAAACGTCTACCCTAAACGTCTCTCTCTCTCTTTCTTTTTTTCTTTTCCGCAAAACAGCTGAGGTCGATTTCGAATTTACCTGTCGCGCGCCCAGACAGGAGTCGCAGAGGGGATCATTGCAGTCGCGGGGGCAGCATCGCGGCGCTCCGTAACCAGAGCTCGAGGGAAGCAGCGAGTCGCGACTCGAGCCGAAACCGTCGCTGTTGACGACTTGGAGGAGACTGCTGATGAGCGAGTCGACGCTGGAATCATCGGGCGATCTTCCGTAGCACTGGGAATTGGCGCTGCTTCCGGACGAAGCGGTGCCCGGCGGGCTCGTGCTCGAGTAGCCCGATCTGATGTTTTCCCATGGCGAACTGTTCACTCCCTGTTGAGACACAATATATAAACGTATTTTTTTAATTTTTTTTAATATTTGAAAGAAAAAGATGTTTTTATTAATTTTTATCAATTAACTTTGGAGTCAATATGCAGCCGAATGAACTTACGTTGTTGACGGACGGCAGACATATGTTGAAATTGGCGGTAGCGTTTCGATGAAGCAGACCGACCGGCTCGAAGAGACTCACCCCACGACTGTAGCCCTTGTCATGACTCATCGTGAGGCGGTTAACCACCAAACGCGTCCAGGGCTTTTCGCCGACAACGACGACGCCCCCTCCTCGCGAACGCCTCCCTCAACTTGTTACCTGCAAAATGAGAAACGACCAATTTGTTATTTTATATCGCCAGCGTACGAGGTTACCCTCCTGCGTTTTTTTTTGTGCGAAAAAAAACAATGCGATATCTCGATTTTTCAAGTTTTCGCAGAATTTTAAAGTCGACCCTTAAAAATGGCATATTTTTTCCAAGGCACCTTGCGTTTTTTCTTGCGAAAAAAAATTGATTTCGTAAAGCCTGAAAACCCTATCTGATGGCAAATTTTCCGACAATTCCGAAAGACACCGTTGTTTGTAAAAACAAGGTCGAAAATTCAAGGATAAAAACGCAAAAATCAATCTATTTTCCTGACAAACTGCTAAATTTTGCGATATCAAACGACAAACTGTCCCCAACGACCAATCAGAAGCCAAATAAATCGACAATAGTTGCTCGCGAACTTTTTAATAGAGAAAAATAGTAGTAATAATAATGTCGTCGGAGAATAAACGATATTTTCTGGTAGGCTGTCGCGGTTGAAGAGCGACTTTCTAAAATAGGACGAGGCGCCCGGGCCGGCTAGCCGCGTCGTGGTTAGAAGAGAAAGAGGGAGGGAGAGGCGAAGAAGGTCCCAGGTCGGAAACCCGGGGGCCCGCTCGCGGCTTGCGAGAGGTCCCGAAGGTCCCGCGCGGGCACGGGGCCCCCTTGGGCCCCTTGGAAATCAATAACCAAAGGGAAATTCGTCCTCGAGCGCGAGGGAGAGGGACGACGCGGAAGGAGCACCCGGTAAATCTCGGTGCCCGGTTGCCCCCCGATCCTAAACTCTCGCAACGAGCGCAGAAAACGCACCGGTCGCTCGTTACTCGTGTGACGAACCGCGTCGACGAGCCCCCGAAAATTTCGACTCCCGACAAGTCGAACGACGACGAGTTGCAAAAATGTTTATTTTATTTTATTTATTTTATTTATTTTTTTTTAGTTGTCGATTAGTCGGTATATTTATTTGTAACTTTATAACAAACGTTTGTTTCAGGATTCATCGCATTTCGACGATTTCGAACACGACGAGTTGCAAACTTTTTTATTTTATTTTTTATTTTTATTTTTTTTAGTTGTCGATTTTTCGGTATATTTATTTGTAACTTTATAGCAAACGTCCGGTTCAGGATTCGTCGCATTTCGAAGATTTCGAAGACGACGAGTTGCAAACATTTTTATTTTATTTTTTATTTTTATTTTTTTTTAGCTGTCGATTTGTCGGTATATTTATTTGTAACTTTATAGCAAACGTCCGGTTCAGGATTCGTCGCATTTCGAAGATTTCGAAGACGACGAGTTGCAAACATTTTTATTTTATTTTTTATTTTTATTTTTTTTTTAGCTGTCCGTTTGTCGGTATATTTATTTGTAACTTTATAGCAAACGTTCGTTTCAGGATTCGTCGCATTTCGACGATTTCGAAGACGACGACTTGCAAACATTCTTATTTTATTTTATTTATTTTTTTTTTTTTAGTTGTCGATTTGTCGGTATATTTATTTGTAACTTTATAGCAAACATCCGTTTCAGGATTCGTCGCATTTCGACGATTTCGAAAACGACGAGTTGCAAACATTTTTATTTTATTTATTTTTTAATTTTTTTGTCGCTTTGTCGGTATATTTATTTGTAACTTTACAACAAACGTCCGTTTCAGGATTCGTCGCATTTCGACGATTCGGAATAAAATCTCTCATCGCTCGCGGATCGCGATTGAATTTTCGCGAGCGATATTTTTGCCGCGGCGGAGACGGTGGCCACGAGACGATTAATCACTCTCCCTGCCGGACTCGATTGGGCGCTTCGTTGGAATCGATCGACGAGTATCCAAATGCGGAACTCGCGCTGCGCGAGCATCGAAATTATTGTATATATTCCGACAATTCGACAGTATTGCTTTTTATAGAAATTCATGATAAACAAATCGTTCTGCTTAACCATTCTGTTCATTCACTGGTAACCTTACTCTACACTCGGCACAGATCGGCGAGCAAAAATAAGTATTTTATTACCATTTAGACGTGAGTAGACAAAAAGAACATCGTGGAACATGGAAACCGGTGCAACTGTCGATTTATTTTTCGGTAGCCGAAGGGCCGCAAAGGGATCTCCGGACGTTGTTTGTCCCTTCGTGGCCTCGTTTTTCCGGGAAAAATTTTCCCGATTTTTCCACGCCAGGCCCACCCGGTCTGCAGGGCCCGGAGATCGAGTGCTTGAGAGCCCCCCTCCCCTCCCTGTCCCAGGACCACGGGATGCCGGGGCATCGTCGCACATGCGCCGTTTCTGCGGCGGCAGCGGCGATAGCGAGAAGTGGGAGAAGGCGCGTCGGTCCGAAATTCTCGGGCGTGTTTCGGCTTCCGGAGCGAGTGGATCGACGCGCCTGCGGCACCCGAGATGCATCGATCACACGCGGCGACCGGCGCGCGCGAAGGCCACTTGAAACTTCGGTGTTTCCAGAGAGACTTCCGAACGCGCGCGTTCCTCGCTCTCTTTTTCTTTTCCTCGGACAAACTTAGAAAAAAAAAAAAAACACACAGAGAGAAAAAAACCATTTCCGGTCCTCTGTTAAAAAGTTCGCGAGCAATCATTGTTGTCGGTTTATTCGGTTAAAGGGGGGAAATCACATTAGGGGGTTCAAAAAATTCGATTTTTTTATTGCATGAATCGTTAGCTTAGCTATTCAATAAATTTGCATTCGTTTAGATTTTATGAACATAGATCATAAATTCATCCGAGCCAAAAAAAAATCCTGAAAAATGAGTGAAAATGAGCCTCCTAATATGTGGCCTAGAGTGTGACAAATAATAATAATAATATTTTTTATTTCCTTTTTTACGGCAAAAGTATGTATTCTGACATTAGTACACACCTCCCATGCAGAAAACGCGCCTAAATATATATATATATTTTTTTTTTAATTCGAAATTTCATGTAATAAAAAGACCTCGGTTGAGGCACCTTTGAACATCATTTGCCAGCAAACTCCTTTGGCACAGTTGATTGTTAGGTCAACCTCTTGAGTTTAAGCCATGAAGACCAATGAAAAGTGCGATAATTAGTAGTAAACATCAGAAAAACAAAAAAAAAATGGTATTTCTCGGGTTATCGAGGAAAAGTAATGAAATCCGAAGATTATCGCACTTTTCTTTGAGCTTCATGGCTTAAACTGAAGGGGTTGACCTAACAATTGACTGTGCCAAAGGAATTCACTGGCAAATAATGTTTAGAGGTGCCTCAATCAAGGTCCTCTTATTACATGAAATTTCGAATTAAACAAAATATATATATATTTAGGCGCGTATTCTGCATGGGAGGCGTGTATTAAGGTCAGAATACATACTTTTGACGTAAAAAAGACGAAAAAAAAATATGTTCTTTTTTTTACACACCCTCGTGTGCCCCCCCCCCCCCCCTCCCACCGAATAACTGTAATGAATAACTACGATAAAGTTCGCACTGGCAGCGTTTGACATCATATATTTTTTACAGTGCAAAGCTCCGCAGAGGTAATACGGATATACGTCAAAATCGCCTCGGAGGGAGCTCAACCGCACCCACGCGACCAAGGAATTTCGTACGTGGGACTGGTGGAGGGGTAGGGGGGGAGGGGGGTGGGAAATGCGCCGGGGGTGGTGCAGCGGACACCCACGCACTATTTTCGTTGAGGTGCAGCAGCCGCAGCTGCGCGGACGTGATAATATTCCATCCGTAGACACGGCGAGAGCCGCGTGGGTGTTGGGGGTTGTCACGGTGTATTTCTCTCTCTTTTTACGCAAAAGAGAGAGAAATACACCCCCGCGTGCATAGGGAGGTCTTTCATTTCATCCCCGTGTTATTTTCGTCCTCGCGGACTTTGTCAATTTGCGGTTTTCGTTTATTATGTTTTTTTCGTCGTCGCTGTCGTCGTTGACGTTGTCGTCTCGAGAACTAAAATAGTTTATTGCAATTAGGACCAAGCCGGTCCTGTAGGAAAAAAAGACCAACCCTTATGAAAGAATCTTTGGGATGATATCATATTTCTAAGGGTGTTTTTTCGCATAATTAATGAAAAAAATTGTAAAAATAAAAATAACTTTTTCCAACACTTTCCAATACTTTCACCAGCATTAGGGTTCATATTCTTAGAAAATAAGTTATTAATGTAAGATAAAAACCTTTTTGATTTCAAATAAAAATCGCACACGTCCCGCAATTGGAGAACCAAGATCTTAATTGGTTAAAGCTTTCAGCGGACCTCAGTGCGTAAATTTGTTATTATAAGCTTAAGTTATTCAAAAAAATTCTCAAAAGTTGCTCCAAATATGAATAAAATAATGTGAAAATTTTATTGAATACTAAAAACACACTCGGCGAAAAAAAAAAACACCCGGCCCGAGCGGAGCGCGAAATTCGGCGGTCCGGAGTGTCAAGGTCAGAGGACTCGTCGCGGGTTCGGCGAGCGAACGAAAACAAAACCGTTGGCCGAACGAGAACCGCGCCAACAGAGACGCCGGCGACGGTCGCAATTTGGCACAGTCCGAAGCAGCGGGAGGACGCGATGGATTTGTCAATTCGTCGATCGAACGTCGCGGGGGATCTACGACGAGTGCTGGAGCTTCCGAGTTAAAATTTAAACCCTTCCAATACCCTTCGTTGAATCAAAATGGGAAAAATATGCCACTTTTGGAGGTTTATACAAGAGTCTAGGAACCTCATCTCACTCTGTACAACCTAAGTAGAAGTTCACGGAGGTTTAAGCAAAAAATGTCAGCCCCGCAGTAGTCTCCGTTTACTCCAATTGGGTAGTATCTGCCACTTTCTGAGGTTTTGAGGAGTGTCAGGAACCTTGCGGGACTACTAAATTTCGGTTTTGCAGAGGGTCTAAATTTTAACTCGGGATTGAGCGGGAATTCGAGCTGGGTTATCGTTATCGCTTTTAAAGCTCGAGCGAAGCGACTGGCGGCGCAAAGCGAGACGGTATCGAACTGCGTGTCGGTTAGGCGCGCGCGTCGCGCGCCGCGCGAGCGGCGACCGAGCCCCGAGAGAGCTTTCACTCTCGTTCGCGGTCTCCAATGTCACGAGAGCGGAACCTTCGACCCGCGCTCACCGAAAACGAAAAAAATTGTTTTTCGCGAGCGACGTCCGAAATAAAAATTCATTCTTTTTCCTTCGAAATTCGAACCGAAGTGGGCGACGAAAATTCGTTCGTGCGGCGGTAAAAATAAATAATTTGGTCGAGTACTGAAAATAAAAAAAAACGCATGCACGTGCCAAATCTCGGATGCTCGTTTCTCTCCTCTCCGAGAATTCTCGAAGAAACCGAAACCGGAAGCGTCGGCAGCGCAATCGTTACGTCGCCGAGACGTTCCCGACTGTATCAATAAACCGCTTCCGGTCGGCCGCTCCGAGGAATTCCGAGATTCTTTTTTCCTTCGCTCACTCCGTCGGAGAAATTTCGTGGATTTCCGCTGGTCGAGAAAAACAATCGCGACCGAGGAACTTTTCGGCCCAAGACTGCCAAATCCAACGGGTATAATGATGATAATAATAATAATAATAATAATAATAATAATAATAATAACAACAACAACTCAGACTCGAGTCGGTCGATCGCGCGCGGTTTCTCAGTCGGTTGGCCGCTCGGTTAGCCGCCGGCAGGTCGCACCCGACGCGCCGATCTCCGGGCAAGTAAACAGAGCGGAGCGGCAAATCTCTCTCTCTCCGAGGCTCGTCGAGGGCGCAATAATCGCGCGACAATAATAACCGCCACAACAATAATAACAAAAACATGCCAATATACGAAAGTACAAAACTGGTGTAAATACCTCGACTCGCAGATATATCTCATAACCCGCTGAGAGTCCGCGTGTGTATTTGTCTCCCCTTGAGAAATGACACGGAGCCTCTCGACGTTTGGGTGTAGCGACGAACGACGACGACGACGATTCCGTCGAACGGCGACACGAAAACGCGAGTCACACAAAAACGGATCCACACAAAATCAACAGCGATCACCGACCGATATTCGCGCGCGATTTTTCCGTCCGACGATAAACTCGAAACGTTCGACCCGCCACTGCGGCTCGTAATTCTATATATCTCGATCGCACCTTTTCTCGCTATCTCTCTTTCTTTTATTATTATAATTATTACAAATAGCGTAAATCCCTCGAGAGTCCGTTCGGCGCGTTTCGACTTTTCGTCGCGTATTATCGTTTGTCAAGTGTATCGTGTTTTTTTTATTTCTTCTCTTTATTATCCCCCTCTCTCTCTTTCTCTCTCGACGCGCGGATGCTCCCTGGTCGAGCGTCTGTTTCGCACTGACTCGCCACACTCGCCGACTCGCCGGTTTCGTCGACTCGCGCGCGCGTCACTCGTACAGGCGGCGCGATTCCTGTGATGCCAGTTCGAAGCTCCGATGGAAGCGCTTCCCCTCCCCTCCCGCCCCACCCTTCGTTCTTCCTCGAGGCGCTCTCTCTTTCTCTCTGTCTCTCTCGCTCTCTCTCTCTCTCTCCCTCTCTGTCTCCTCTTGTCTCTCTCTCTCCCTCTCTGTCTCCTCTTGTCTCTCTCTCTCTCTCCCCCTCTCTGTCTCCTCTTGTCTCTCTCGCGCTCGCACAGTTTTTCCAGTCATTTTCCATCGGAGCTCCTCGCGCGTCGATTCGACGGTGCCGGGGTGAGGGGTGGGGGGAGGGGGAGAGGAGAGCGGATGGAGTGGTGGGGGGTCACAGCGCGGCGCCGGGTTTCCCCTGGCGGGAACGATCGGTCCTCGTCTCTCTCGCTCTCACGTGGGCGACTTCCATCCCCGACGCCCCCGACTACCCTTGAACCCGGCGTCAACCCTTCTCGCTTCTCCCACCGGGCGGGCAGAGGGGGTGTACGACGACATTGGGCTACGTCAGCGCGCGGCAGCCATGACACTGAACTCCATCTCCGCTCCATCCCCCCCCCCCCCCCTCCTCCCCCGACTCAACCCCACCCCTCCCGTGGATTCATCTGCGCGGGGATGAAAAACTCAGGTGCGCGTGTGTGTGTGGGTGGTATTGTGTATATATATATATATGCAGGTGAGACAGGTACTCGCACAGCGAGATTTACCACCGAGAATACGTGTCTTTATGCCCTGGTGCTTTACCAGCCTTCCCGGCGAATTTCGAATTCCCGCAGACGTCACGCGGTCGCCAAGAGAAATTTCCACTCGGATCCCCAGCTGGATCCCGCCTGGATTACCCTGTGCTGAGGTTGGGATCCAGTCCGATGACCAGTCGGTTTCCCAAAATCGAAATCTGATGCTTTGCAAAATGGATTTTTACCGGGATACTCGACTGGATCCGACCACAGATACACCCGAGTAAAAAATTTGTAGCGTTACATTTTTTTCTCCCGCCTCCACTGAAATAACCCCATTTCGTGTCCGCAACGCGGGCGGAAAATAGCTCATTTTTGACAAATGACTCACGCATGCGAAATACGATTTCATTTCCTCCCTAGGGAGGAAATCGGCTCATTCCTGCCCTGCGGGAGAAATGAAAATCGCATTACGCATGCGGATCGTCATTTGTTAAAAATAACCTAATTTTCCGTCCCCGTTGCACACGCGAAATGGAGTTATTTTGCAGTGAAATCGGGAGAAAAGTATAGTACGCTACATGGGAGGGATGCAACTTTTCACCTCGTGTGAATTTCTTCAAACTTCACACTCAAACTTCACACATCAAACTTCACACTCGGTGAAAAGTTGCACTTCCCTCCCTTGTAGCGTAATGTACTATTTTTCTCCCGACTCCGCTGAAATAACCTCATTTCGTGCCCGCAACGCGGGTGGAAAGTCGCTCGTTTCTAACCTGTGACTCGACGCATGCGCAGTCTGGTTTCATTGCCTCCCTAGGGACGTAATCGGCACATTCCTGCCCGCGCGGGAGTAATGTAATCCGCACTGCGCATGCGTCCTCGTCACAGGTTAGAAATGAGCGACTTTTCGTCCGTGTTGCACGCACGAAATGAGGTTATTTTTCAGCGAAATCGTAAGAAAAGTGTATAGTACGCGACATGGGAGGGTAGTGCCTTTTCACCTCGTGGGAATTTCTGCCCTCGCTTCGCTCGGGCATCAAACTTCACATTCGGTGAAAAGTTGCACTTCCCTCTCTTGTTGCGTAATGTACTATTTACCGGGATACTGGACTGGATCCGATCACAGATACACCCGAGTAAAAAATCTGTAGCGTTAAATTTTTTCTTTGTTTTTCTTCGTTGCTTTCTCAATTGTTCACCGGGATTTCGAAATTGTAGCATTTTTTTTTCTCCTTTTTACAGGGTTACTCAGATAACATCATCTTTTTTTTTTCTCAATGAAATTTCGGCATTCCTGGGGACTGTTTATTTTTCGTCGACTTGGAATATCGAAAAACAGTCGCGAAAATGAGCAATCGCGCGTTACAACTCGGTAAACACTCCGTTACATGACGCGTCGATGGTGGTTATACGAGTTTACAGCGCGAAGCGTCTGCGATACGCGAGGGTTGCCCTTGAAACGAGCTATAGGTATGCGCGTCCCCCACTCTGACGACACGCGCCACCCACCCTGGGGCTGGAGGCGAGGGTCGCGGGGGGAGCGCGAAGTTAAGAACCCCCGGACGGCACGTGCCTCGCCGGTTGGCGCGTGGGGTGGGCGTCCGGTGCTTCGATCTTCGTCCGCGCCGCATCGACGAAAAGAACAAAAAAAAACACACCCGAATCTCCAGCAACAATATTCCCCAAAATTCATTGATAAAACGCTGCTTGTTAAAATTTGTTACAATTTGGAACGACCAGCGTTGTAAAAAATTGTATGTAAATATAATGCATTATTTAAATTAAAAAAAAATGATAATGCAAGTCAAATCCAGCACCCATTATTTTGTTAATGTTTAATGGACCAGAGATCCATCACCTATTATTTTTTTTAACGTTTAAAGGAGCTATGTTTAATGAAGTAATGGGAGCTGTATCGCTTCTGCATTAAAAAAATAATGGGTGATGGATCTCAGCCCCGTTACTCATTAATAAAGTAGTAATATCCAGTGAATCCAAATTCCATTACCCATTTTTTTAAATAATGGGTTAAAAAACGGTGATGCTTCAGAAAAATAATGCGTTATCCTCAACTCTGGTAACGACGATATCGAAATATTTTCGGATTCGGAGAATCATTGATAAATTAATTGAGGTTTTTTCTCATCTCCGCCAATCGAATTGATTTTCCTTCGAAAATATCGAAAATATTTTCGGATGCGGAGAATCATTGATAAATTAATTGAGGTTTTTTTCTCATCTCCGCCAATCGAATTGATTTTCCTTCGAAAATATCGAAAATATTTTCGGATGCGGAGAATCATTGATAAATTAATTGAGGTTTTTTTTTCTCATCTCCACCAATCGAATTGATTTTCCTTGTTCGACATTGAGCAATAAAAAAAAAATATTATCGAGTGCTGACTGGGTTATTTTATATTATCCCTCTCTCTCTCTCTCTTTCGGTGTGTTCAGTGCCGACGTCGACGAGCGAGCTGAAGCGAGTGTTGGTGGGAGCGTCCCGCGGGGGATGCTGGAAATTCTGAACGAGAGTCCACTCAGCCTGCGAACGCGCGAGAGCGACGGAGAGAGGGTGAGAGGGAGAGGGAGAAGCGGGTGGGTGGGTTGCGAACGTCGTGCGCACGCGCAGGAACCTTGGAAAAGCATGAATGGAGAGCTTTTAGCTCGCCGGTGCCCGTTCAATGCCAGCAGTAACGTGCCCCCTCCCCTCCCCCGCCCCTCTGACTCACCCCGCGGCGCTTCGACCGATATACGTATAGCCGTGACGGTGAGAGGTGACTCGGTACGTCCACCGCTATATATACGACATGTCTACACAGCGAAACGCAGCTCTTCGGACCGATTCAACTTTTGCATTTATAATTCTGCGTCACGCGTCATTATTTTATTTATCAAATTCCCTATCGCGAAAAATAGAAACAATTTAATAATTTGCGATAAATTGTATATCAATATCACAAAGATTCGACATCGCGAAAAAATTTGGAAAAAAATTATACGTATTTAGAAAAATTAACAAATTATTTTTATCACAAAAAAAAAAACGTTAGGTTGCCGAGTAATTTGTTTAAACAAGTTTTATTTACATTCATTTCTTAATAACTTTTGGGTATTTTTTTTTGTACGATTGGCCTTCGCGGAAAATAGAAACAATTTATTAATAAATTGAGTCGACCGAAAAAACGGAAAAGAAAAATGAAAATGAAGACGGCGAAAGGCTGGAGAAAATCGCGACCGTCGCGTCGGGTATATCTATAGCGCGGACGCTGATGCCGCAAGGTTCGATCGTTAGAGCGCGCCGGGGCGCCGGCGTCGACTCGCAGCGTCAGAGCTCTCTTCATCCCCCTCCCTTATAACCCCTTTGCCCCCCTTTCGCAGTGCCGCGTTATCAACGATTCCCCCTCCTCCTCATTCCGTTCATTCCCCCTCCCTTTCATCCACCACACCTCGCGTTTCACCTTCTCCCACAGCCCCTTCGCTGTATACGTGAGTCGACGTCGAAACGTCGCTCATTCATAAAGCTTTTCCTCCCACTTTCCACATAATTTTCAGCCTCCTCGCGGCTGCGGCGGCGGCGGCTTCTGCTTCGCTTAATTCGCGTACGAAAATCGCTCGGATCATCGACAGGATTTTTTTTTAGCTACCATTTTTTTGGAAGTGACAATTTGAGAGGCTTGGAATAATTGAAGTTTCGAATATTCTCACTATAAAATAAGTGCAAAGATTTTTTTTCATTTGGGATCATCGCTCGGATCATTAACAGGATTTTTTTTGAGCTACCAGTTTTTTTGGGAGTGACAATTCAGAGGCTTGGAATATTTGAAGTTTCGAATATTCTCACTGTAAAATAAGTGCAAAGATTTTTTTTTCGTTTATCGCTCGGATCATCAACAGGATTTTTTTTTGAGCTACCATTTTTTTGGAAGTGACAATTTGAGAGGCTTGGAATATTTGAAGTTTCGAATATTCTCACTGTAAAATAAGTGCAAAGATTTTTTTAATTTGGGATCATCGCTCGGATCATCGACAGGATTTTTGAGAATTGCAAACTTTTTTTTTGGAATCGGGTTTATTGTACGATATGACGATGACACAAACCTCGATTCTGCGTAACCGTAATATAGTTCTCTCCCCTTCCCCCCGCCCGGGCGCCCGGGCGTCGACGAAACTCGATGTTGGAAGCTTTTGAGCTTCCGAGTTCCGAGAGCCGCTTCGTCCATCGGCGGTGCTTCTCGGAAATCCCTCGATCGGCTCCCGCGCCCCGAATTCACGGGGATGCCTGGAAAACGTGGGTGCGAGAGGCGAGAGAAAGACCACGAAATACGAGTGAATGCATTTTTTGTTTAGTTGTAAATGCAAATTATGCGTAAAACTCTACAGTTTTTGATACCACTATAATGAATAACACTACGAAAAAGTCCACTCTGGCAGCGTTTGTCATATATTTTTTTATTCAGTTTCGCCTGACTCTGACACTCGTCTCAAGCTAGAATTATCTCATCCCAGAACTCAAGTATCGTCAAACCAAAGAAAAAAAAAAAATCGGGATTTCGCAAAGAAAAAAAAATATAAAAGAAAGGCGTAGCTCGGTTGACGTTAAACGGCCCGTGGGTTACGGTGTTTGGGGGGGAGGGTGGTTGAGAGCATTTCCCACGCGCGAACCACATTCGAGGTAGTCGTCGGGTGGGGTGCTCGGGGGGTGGCGAAAACGTAGGCCGGAGGGGAAGGGAGGGTAAAGGGGGAGAGAGAGGGATAGAGAGATAGAGGTTAGGTTGGTCGCGGCAATGGACGTCGATGAACGAAACTCACGTCCCGGGATCCCCCGAGCGAGCAGTCCGTGCGCCTGCGCGCGAGCTTCGCAGCCCCCTCATAAACGAGGGTGGGGGTAGGTGAAGCTCCGCGCGGTCGTCGCGTGGGTGTCTTTCAAGGTCAGCCCAAGAGCACCGAGCTACGTAGTACGGCGCCTTCGTCGGGACGCCCACGCGTCGAACGTAGGCGGTACATAGACCCAGCGATATATAGATATAGTCGGTGATATAGTGATATAGATATAGTCGGTGGCGGCAGCGGCGGCGGCGCGTGTTACGCTGCGTCTTGCACGGTGTCTCATCGGGTACAGCGTGGAACAACACAGATAGACGCGTACAGAGAGAGAGAGAGAGAGAAAGAGAGAGGGGGGGGGGGGGGGGGGCGATTTTAGGGACTCGCCGCGACGTCGACGCAGGGCTACAGGACGTTACACCCGCGCGGTGCTCGCGCGACTGTCCATTCGGCGTTACTCGAAATATTCTACTAGGATAGATACACCGGTTGTGGCCGCTGTACTATAGGGCTGTACGTTTTGGACGGCCAAGCTGGCTCGACTACTGGCTACACTGTTAAAAATCTGCAGTGTCAAACGCTGCTGGTGTCGACTTTTTCCTGGTGTTACTTATAGCAGTGTCAATAGTAACAGTTTTTACGGTGTACACCGAGAGAAAAAGTTTCCTTGATTCAAAGAAATAGGTGGAGTGAATTTTTTTCTTTGATTTCAATGAAATATTTACTTGTTTTCAAGGAAATATTGTCATTGAATTCCAAAGAGATCATTTCATTGCCTTTAAAGAAACATTTCCTTGAGAAGTGTAATCGAAGAGACGTTTTCATTGATTCAAGGAAACGGTGTCTTTGATTTAAAGAAACGATTTCTTTGATGGCATCAGGTCCGCCACTTTAAGGAAAAAAATTCCTTAAAACAATGAACTCTGTTTCATTGCATTTCTGATCATTCAAAGAAAACATAATATTAAATCAAGTATATTATTTCCTTGATTTTAAAGAAATGTTTCTTAGGTTTAGATTTCAAAGAAATTTCTTTGAATCAAGGGAACTTTTTCTCTCGGTGTAAAATTAACACCAGCCGTTTCGTTAAATTTTTCCTGTATTACCGACGAAACACTCTAATACTGTTCGGTTTAAGGGCATGAATGGACATATCATGTGTGATTTTTTTTATTATCTCGTGTATGCATTAGTCACTTTTCTCAGTTTTTATCGAAAAATTGAAGAAAAAAATTGACTTTTTTATTACGGATTCCTCTACTGAGTAATTAGATCTGTATTTTTTTTTTTGAAAATCGAAATTCGGACTAATTCATTAACGAGACTCAGATTACTGGTGTCCGTATTTCAATTTTCGCTTCGATCCTTTGATAATTCGCGATAAACGGCACTTCTGATTGTTTTAGGTGAAAACCGGTATTTCATCAGATTCAGTTAACACCGCTCATTATCACCGTGATTGGTGTGGACCTATATGGACACCGATTTTAACACCGTATTTTTAACAGTGTAGTTACCATATAGGACTCTAAAAGTACCCTTATCAATGATCAGTCTAACTTTTACAGGCATAGGGCTAAGATTACCATTCAATAACGATTGCTTTTTTGGACATCATAAGCGTGAAAATAGAAACCCCCTGAAGGGGACTTTAGTGCACTAAATGGTCACAAATGGACCTTTTGGTGTTGTCAGGGACTGGCTAAGCCGGCTAATTAGGCCAAAATTTGCCGCGGATAAATTTTAAAGATTACATTTAAATTTAATTGACCTTTTTTATTTATCGTTAAGCTGCTTACTTCACAGTGAATAAAAAATTGTTATTAATTAAGGTAGTCCGAGATTATGCAAGGACTCTTAAGGGGGGAGAGGGGGATATGCGCGGGTCTATCGACGCGACAACATTTGCGCGAGCCTGTACAGCGAGGGACGCCAGGCCGCGAGACACAGAGGTGACCTTAAGGTTCCAACAACCCCGGTTACCCACGGCGGGCCAAAGTTCGCGCCGCGCATCGCGCGCGCGAGACCGGAGAGTCTCTGTGACCGTGATATAATTCGCGAGGGCTGCGCGGACGCCCGGAAAAACGATCGCGAAATCCCAACGACGCAATTTTTACGTCGGATTCGATCAGAATTTTCTTGTAAATTTACGATTTTCAGTTTTCTTGTAATTTCGGTTTTAAGGCAGTAGTCTGCTTTAGAAGCCGAAAAAAAAGCGTTTTTTCAGCAATTTTTTGTAAAGGGAAGGAAATGATTGGGGTAAACGAAATTTTCAGACCATAGAGTATTATATTTAAGCTTTAAAAAACAATTTTTATTATTAAAAAATATTGAAATTTTCCAAAGTTGTAAGGATTTTTCTGGAGCGCCTGGAGTCTGCACTTGTAAATCGGTGCCGGTGATAGCAAAAAGAATATATGTCCGATCGAAAAAAATCAAAGTGATCTAGCTTCAGTATTAAATTATCTTCTATTTGAACTAAAAAAGTTGGACAAAAGTATTATTTAAACTACTTGTTTTGCAACTTAGTGAATTCTTTTTTTTTTTTTTTTTTTTTTTTTTCAAACTTCGAAAAAAAATTTGAATTTTATAACTACTTCGGTATTTTTTTAGTTCAAATAGAAGATAATTTAATACTGAAGCTAGATCACTTTGATTTTTTTCGATCGGACATATATTCTTTTTGCTATCACCGGCACCGATTTACAAGTGCAGACTCCAGGCGCTCCAGAAAAATCCTTACAACTTTGGAAAATTTCAATATTTTTTAATAATAAAAATTGTTTTTTAAAGCTTAAATATAATACACTATCGTCTGAAAATTTCGTTTCCCCCAATCCCTTCCTTACCTTTAAAAAAAATTGCTGAAAAAACGCTTTTTTTCGGCTTTTAAAGCAGACTACTGCCTTAAATGAGTGCCCTGAGGAAAAATCGCTAAATCCAACAAAACGTGCGATTGCGGGCGGCGAAATAAATATTTTGCAGACTGGACTAAATATTCTATCACCAATTCCATCACCAGTTGCTTCGATCAATTAAATATTTTGTCCAATTTGCAAAATATTTATTTCGCTGCCCGCAACCGCACATTTTGTTGGATTTAGCAATTTTTTTTTTCTCAGCGTGGGAAACGACGAACAATACGCCGGAAATATTTATATCTGTGGGGGTCACGAAAAATTATAATTTTTCGTGACCCGCACAAAGGCCAAAATATTTCGTCCTTTTTCTCGACGTTCGACGCGCCCGGAACGAAAGGAAACGAAAACCCTTTCGCTGCAACGACCTTTTTTTCCTGCATCCCCAGCTGACGTTGCCGCCGCCGCCACAGGTAGCGGGAGCTGCTGCTGCTGCGGCTGTATGACATTTTCTCGAAAGTGCGGAAACGAACGAAACCGAGAAAACGTGGAAAAAGACGGGATCTTCACCGCAGTTTCGTGTTCCACTTTACTCGCAAGACGAGGAATCCGCCGTTCGAGCATCTTTTATTGTAGCCGGTCCCGCCCGGGTTAATCCGTCCGCGCGTCTCGTCGGTTCCATTGACGAGGGTTGAAGAAAAAAAATGATGAAGCAAAGATTCGGAAAAAAAAGATGTTTAAAAATAAATAAAAGGAGCAGGAAAAAGTAGTGAATGCTGCCGGAAAAAATCCTCGTTCGTGAAAATTCTTTATGTCGAATTGCGGGGGTGATCCCACGATCCTAGAGAGAATCTCTCGTGGATCGTTCGAGCGTGCTTTACGAGGAGCGCATAATGCAACGCGCGTGTAGGTATAAATGCGGCGCTAATCCGGTGCCACTCGAAACTGGCGGCCCCGAAAGCGGCGACGCGCTCCCCGATCCTCTATTAAAAAGTTCCTGAGCAACCATTGTTGTCGATTTATTCGGCCTCTGATTGTCCGTAGGGGCAGTTTGTCAGAAAAAAATCGATTTTTGAGCTTTTCTCGACTTTTGCGGTTTCTAAACTTTGCAAAATCGAAAATTCTTTTTTTTCTCGCAAGAAAAAACGCGTTGGGTAACCCTTACGCTGGCTAATCTCCGTTCGCGTCATAGTTTCTAGTCTCGAGTAAATGTTTCTCGCCCGTCTTTCTAAATCGGTATAGATTTATATATTTGTAAAAATCTTCTATTAAAAAGTTCGTGAGCAACCATTGTTGTCGATTTATTCGGCTTCTGATTGTTCGTTCGGACAGTTGGTCAGAAAAAAATCGATTTTCGAGCTTTTCTCGATTTTTTCGATTTTTTTTGGCAAAAAAAACGCATAGGGTAACCTCCTACGCTGGTTAACCTCCATTCGCGTCATTGTTTCTAGTTTCGAGAAAATATTTCTCGCCTGTCTTTCTAAATCGGTATAGATTTACATATTTGTAAAAAAAAAGTCGTAGCCACGAACAGATAGTTAATTTGCAGACCACGCAACTGCATCTATCGCCCGTTTTTCTAAATCAGTAGATCTATATACCTAGTCGCAAAAAAGAAAAATTGTACCCACGAACAGATAGTCAATTAGCAGACCGCGCAACTGCATCGATCGCCCGTTTTTCTAAATCAGTACATTTAGGGTAGGTGCACCGGTTGTGGCCACTGTACTAGTTGTGGCAATTTTCACTATAATTTATTTCAAATTACTGTTTTCCTGCATTTTCATGTTGAGATTTGAAAAGTATCCATACAAATTAACAACATTAACCATACAATTTGGTTTCGTTTTTACAAAACAAATAATTCTATTCTTTCGATGTCGGTGGCCACAACTAGACCAAGGGTGGCCAAAACCGGCACTTCTACCCTATATACCTAGACGCAAAAAAAAATTGTAGCCACGAACAGATAATTATTTCGAGAGCTGCTGCCAACAATGCGCACTCGTCAGTGGTTCGTCGAGTCTGTCGAAAAATCGTCGCGGACTACGGAGGAGTCGGATTATCCGTTTGAGAAAGTGCGGCGGTCGAAGGGACGACGAACGAACAATTGTCTCGGGGGACAAGACGAGGACTGTGCGCGCCGCAGGTTTCCTGGAAACACGTGCACGAACGCTTGCAGCTCCGGCGTGTTTTTCACCGCTCGACGAGATGTATGTAGTACAGAGGAAAATGCGGATCCGCCGCTTTGTCGCGCTCGTCCGTCGCTCTTGGAGTTTGCGCGTTGGAAAAACGAGACGGGACAGAGTTGGCGCGTTTCTTTCCATTTTTCCTCCGTGTACTTCGGAGCTGTCGCGAACGTCACGCGGTTTTTCTTCTCTCGATGACAATGACCCGTCGGAGTTCGGAATTTTGCATGTCTCACCCGTCATCCGCTTTGACCGACACCTGCACCTGGACCTCTGTTCCCTCCACCCCCTCCTCTCTTTCTCTCGTCGTTTTTGGCGTTCTAGTTTCTATATATTTTTGCATATTTTCTTTATGTATTATTTTTCAGTTTTAATTTTTATTCTGTACGTTATTTCTGTACATACACTGTTAAAAAAGTGGTGTTAAAAACTACACCAAGATAGTGTCTATATAGGTCCCACACCAATTACAGTAAAATCTCGGTTATCCGAGGTAATGTGCGGAGGAGGTACCTCGGATAAGCGAAACCTCGGATAATACGGAAACACACACAACTCAAAAACTTTTATTTTTTATATGAATTTGAAATAATAACAAATAAAAATTTGTAATCGTGACTCGGACCTAACGAACGTACGTTAATGTTTAGTGAAGAAGAGCGATAGCACTTGGTACTAGCGTGACTTAAGGGATCGTCACAGTGTGAAATAAAAAAAAATCGATTTTTTTTTTTTTCATTATCGGATAGTATACACGGTTATAAACATTCTGTTAAATTTTTTTTATCGAAATTCGAATTATTTCGGTCGCTTCAGCCTTTCTTAGAGAAAGGGATTGCAGCGTGACAGTGGCGTGTGCTAACTTTAAACGCGTTTTTCTCGGAATGTTGTTTTTCAAAACGGTGTCCACTCTCAAATGAAGAGTTATGACGATATCGATTTTAAATTTGGAGAGAACATTTCTAACGTCATTCTCTATCGCGCTATGAGAGCTTTTTTTTTATTTATTAAATCTTCCTATTTTTTTTTACGAAAAACTGTCGAAAAAAAGGGCTAAATTCGATAATTTTCGTTCCAACCGCCGCCATTTTGTCAAATTAAAAAAAAAAAAAAAAGCTCTCATAGCGCGATAGCGAATTTCCTACAGATTAATAATCTTTTTGAAATTTTTGGTTCAGATCAAAATTGCGGCCGCAATCGTGGACATAATGCAGGATCTTTTTTTTACACGAGCTATTTAAACAATTTATATCATTATTATACATTAAAGTAATGCACATAAAAAAAATAATTTTGTATTCTTCAAGAATGTACTTATTTATTTTAAAAAAACCAGACCAATTAGTTCATTACAACTTAACAAAAAAAATTCGCGAAAATCATTGACTTTTCGGAGGGTCACACTGTGACGATCCCTTAAGAAAGTCGGTAATACGAGGCTGCCTCAACATACTCATTCGTTTTTTAGCTGCAATATCTCGCCATCGTTTTATCAGTAACAGGTCACTCGCAGTACTTTTCGACTGTTCCTCGACATGTTTGAGGGCTAATTTAAGCGCGTCGTTTCAGCCGAGTTTTCCGTATTATCCGAGTCTCCACCTCGGTTAACGCGGAGTGCTCGGATGAGACCGGCGCCTCGGATAACGCGGAACCTCGGTTAATCGAAGGCCGGATAAGCGAGGTTTTACTGTAAGGTGATATCGAGCGGTATTAAAATATTTCGTCATCGATTTTTTATTTTATTTTTATTACATTTTCTATTTCGTGGTCGAGTTTTCAGATCCAACTTCGAGTTTCCTCGAGTTCGACGCGTTAGGAGCCGGCTGGAAAATTCCTACGCTGTTCGAGGATCGAATTTCCCGAATTTCCTGCTCGTCGGAGGGGCAAATCCGTCGGGGCCGGAGCAGCGGTTGCTCCGGTCCCGATGTTGCAGAGGAGGAAGACAAAACGTTCGTTGCCGCCGGGTTTTTCTGTTTTTCAGGCCTGCCGAACGCTTAAAATAGTGAAACGGTCAGTTTGCAGACTCCGCACCGATGATTTACAGCCCCCCTCCCTCGACACCGAGACCGCGCGCTTGAACCTGCAAAGAAAACTTTCGCCCTGTGAGTTTGAATATCGCGCAGGCTGTTGAACAAGCCCACCATAAATTGACCGCGCGACGACAGTCAGTGAAATTATTTTTATTGCCCGACATTTAACCATCGCAGTCTCCGAACAATTTTTTTTCCTTTTAATATCAGTAACGTAATTTTTTTCAATAAAAAAATATTCCATTTTCAATTCAAACATTTATTATAAAATATATCCCCGACAAAGTATCTGGTAGTTTTGAGGGCAGGCCCCAAAGATCTTTTTAAAAAACCGTTAAAATTCCTTACTAAAGCGGAAAATTTCTACTTTGGTACTATACACAGAGTTTTTGAAGAAAAATTCCTTGCTAAAGCGGATAATTTCCGCTTATATATTATATAGCACCGCGGCAATACTTTGTCGGAGATATATTTGTGGGAGGATATTTGAAAACAAATTTTTTAATTAAAAATTGGATATTTTTACGCGAAGATATATTTGTGGGGAAATATTTTATAAAAAATTTTTTAATTGAAAATGGGATATGTTTTCGAAGGGTTGTTTTGTCCCGCGTTGATTTTGTTTTGGTATATTTTGTTGTCGGGAATTTTGACGGGATATTTGGGGTCGCTGGGGTGTTTTATCGTGTTACCCGCTCGGCGCATGTTGTCGAGAGAATTTTAGTCAAGTCCGCGCAGCAGATGAGCCGAGCAGTAAATAAAACTTCCGGGGGTCCTTCGTGGCCGGGGTAATGGGTGCAGGTATTACGTGCTCTTTACAAAACTTGGGGTATTAGGCGATGGGTGGCCGCGCCGGTTCTTCCGAGAAGGACACCGGGAATATCAGGCCCGCACCGTTCAGCCTCGCTGTGTTCTTCGCCCTTCGGCGCTTCCTCGTCGCGCGGAAACTTCGAACCTTTCACGCGCAGCTTTTTCAACCGATCCACGAAAAATCCTCGGTACTACTCGAGTGTCGTCCCTCTCCCACGCTTCCTTTGTACGTTCTCGCCAACACAATAGACGTTTTTTTTTGCGGCTCTTCGCAGAGTCCTGGAAAGTTCGATCTAAGACGAGCGTAAAATTCCACTATGAAGACAACGGGAATAAGATAAGGAGACGAACTTATAGTAAAAAAGTTGAAAAATATTTTATTGTAAATCGAGTAAAACGATACAAACGGTCGTGACTCCAAAATCACGCGGGGCAATTGATTAAAAGATTCAAAGAAAAAAACAATGGAAAGGAATAAGAACGGTGTTTGTCGGATCAACAAACCCGTATCGTATTTTTGCCGACAACGATTACGAATCCGACATCCTGAAGATCCTTCAGCGCGTCCTCGAACATGTCGCGCGTTATCATCTGCGAGAAAAATAAGAACGTCAGTGGACTCAGAACTGAAATAAATTGTCAGGTTACCGTAGCACATTTTTGTCATATCGCGACTTACAGTCTGGGAGTTTTCCTTCATTTCCGAGAATATCTTCTGATAATTCAGCGACAGAACCTTGCCCTTGGACTGAATGAGCTTCTTGAGCGCCTCGGATACTTCAGCCCTTCGTTTTCTCGCGGCTGCCGACATTCCCGTCGTCAGGATGCTTATGTCGATCTTGCCGCTCAGCGGATCGATCGCCGACTGCTTGAGTGCCTCGCGATGTAATCTGCGGGACGAGAAATTCATTGGTCAAAATTAAGACGATGACAAAGTGTCGAGATTTTTTTTAAGCTATGTACTGCGATTATTTTGGGTTAGATTGGCTCGTTTATTTACCGGTGTTTTTGGAGTTTTCGCTTTTAGTATTTATTTTTATATATTTTGCGATAAAAGTTCGAAATTTTTTTAAGCTGTCTCACATAGGGTAGATGTACCAATAGTGGCCATTTTTATTATGTTATTCCTCAAAATAATTGTTTCCTATAATTGTATGTTGATTTTTTTAACTAATTCCTATGAATCCACTGAATGATCTACGCGATGTTTTTTTTTTAAGCGATTGAATATTTTGTTTTATTCCTTTGAGTGTGATGGCCACAATCGGCCCTAAAGTGGCCAAAAACGATACGTCTACCCTATTCCGACAATCTAGTCAACCGTTGAAATGTTCGCAAACAATGCGAAAGTATTTGCTTTTTATAAAAACTTATCATAAACAAATCGTTCTGCTTAACCATTCTGTGCATTCACTGGTGACTTTATTTTAAATGACTTTATTTATTTAACCATAAAGGATTAGTAAACCTACCTGCAGGCTTCCTCGACATCCTCGATATCGACCGTGCTGCTGAATCGAATTTTCGCGTGGGCCTCGGCAAGTCTGATGAGCGACTCGAGCTGCCGCGGATACGCGGTGATCTGGCCTCTGCCGCTGCCGACGCGACGCATGTCCACGTAGGCCTGGACGAGTCGTTGCTGCGCCTCCTCACCGAGTACGGGATGCACGTGCTCCTTCGCGTAGGCGATGTAGTCGCGGAGGATGCTCATGTCGATGAGATCGTCTTCCTCGGGCACCGCGGTTTCACAGTACAGCGACACCAGGTGCCGGCCCAGCCGGCGATCGAACACCTCGTTGTGCGAGTCGAGCATCAGGAATATCAGGTCGAAACGCGACATCAGCGTGTGCGGCAGCATCACATTCTCCACGACCTAACAATTAGCAATTGGCGATTGCCGTAACAACAAATTTCTTTTCATTTGGAGGAGCATCGATCCTACTTATCATTATTCTACACATCAGTAATTCAGCACATAACATTGTACACAATGTTTTCTACACGCGATAATGTTCTGCACGAGACATTCTACACATAATTAAATTGAACTTCCAATGTCCTACACATATTGTTGTTCACAAAAAGTCTGACTCAGTGTATCCTACATAGTAATATATTCTATGTACATATTTCTACACATATTCGATTGGTAGTTCGTGTTCCTCACATATGCTCTTCAGTCTAAAATTTGTCATGAAATATTCTACACCAATATTTTTCTACACACAACAAATACAAGCGCACTGCTAGCGTCACTTTTAAAGTCAGAAAGTCCACGTGACTTTCAGTTATTCACAATCTTCTTTAGAGGAAATTTCCGCTATGGAAAAGATATCTTGTGTAGAAATCGGGTGTAGATATCGTGGGTAGAACGATATTTTGTGGCAGATTTTATAATAAAGACCAATATATATATAGGAGGACGAACTATTAATCTAACATGTGTAGAAAAATGTTCACAGAATATTTGAATGTGTAGGATACAATGAGTCGGATTTTTTATGAACAAGAATATATGTAGGACATTGGATATTAAATTCTTTGGTGTGTAGAATGTCTCGTGCAGAACATTACCGTGTGCAGAAAATATTGTGTAGAATATTAATGTGTAGAATCTCTGATGTGTAGAATAATAATGTGTAGAAACGACTCTCCCTCTTTCATTTGCTCCTAATAAGCAGAGTTGTGAATCCCCATTATTCCCCATGAATTAATGGAGAGATTTGCAACTCTGCCAATAAGACGCAGACTTGTACTCACAGTTTTGAAATTGTTCCACTGCGACTCGCAGGGATTAGCCGCGGCGAGAATGCTCGTCCGCGCGTTCAGCTGACAGATGATTCCAGCCTTGGCGATCGACAGCGTCTGCTGCTCCATCACCTCGTGCAGCACCGAGCGCGTGCTCTCGTTCATCTTGTCGAACTCGTCGATGCAGCATATCCCGTTGTCGGCGAGAACGAGCGCGCCCGTCTGCAACACCAGCTGACGAGTCTCCGGGTCCTTGGTCACGTACGCGGTCAATCCGACGGCGCTCGAGCCTTTTTATCGCAGCGATTAAAAACAAACAAACGATTATTAGATTTGTTTCATCTTACCGATCCTTTCCGCTTTTTTTCTCCGTTGTTACCCACCTTTTCCACTGCTGTACTGCGATCGTGGCACGAGATTGAAGACGAACTGCAGCAGTTGCGATTTGCTCGTACCCGGATCGCCGCACAGCAGAATATTGATCTCCGCCCTGAAGTGCGTTCGCCCGAAGGACGTGTGAGTCTTCTTCGTGCCGCCGAACAGTTGCAGCAATATTCCTTTCTTAATATCAACGTTCTCGTAGATACTCGGCGCGATGTTTCTCGCCAAACGATCGTAAACGTCCCCCTGCTGGGACAAAAGCTTCAGGAGCTCGACGCGCTCCGGCGGAAAAGCGTGATCCTTGCCCTCCTCCTGATCGTACAGCCTCTTCGAGTCCTGCTTGCGGAAGTGCACCACATCGATGTGCGTCTTGTACACGGCCTTGAGATTCGAGATTCGAGGATTCACCTGAAGCGGAAGTGCCCGATAAATGCCCGTAACGGCGACGCGATCGCCCGGCGAAACCGCGTCGACGAGGTCGTTGTGAGCGAAGCAGATGACCGTGTGCGGCGTTTGTCCGGCCGCCATGTCGTCCGGACTCTCCTGGAGCTTGATCATCTGCTTGTCGCTGAAATGGCAGCGATTGTGAACGAGCGAGAAGCAGTAGTTGTTGTTGCAATGAGTGCAAACGGTCGGCTCGGCGATGCGACCGCGATCGATCTCCACGATCGTCGTGAACGCGCAGACGATGCACTTGAAGAAAGCCTCGCGCATCTCCGGCATAACGTTCGACGTTCTGATGACCATTCCGCTTATCGTTATCAGCTGATCGATGTCCTCGGGATTGAGCTGCCGCATGCTCTTGGTGCGCGTGACGTTGAACGGTCGCACCTGGATCTGATGATCGAGCACCGCAGCCGGATACTTCTCGAAGAACATCTCATTCGCCGCCATGTCGAGAGTCGGTATCACTTCTTGAGGATAGCACACGAGTTGGCTGTACAGCTGATTATCGAAGCTCTCGAGATGAGCGCAATTCACGTTGAGATAGGGTTCCTCGAGGGTGTGGATCTCGTCGAGTTTTTGGAGATACAGCGGCTCCGCGAGATTCATGTTGTCCGGAAGCTCGTCGTTCTCCGCCTCCGGATCGATGAATCGTTGGACGAAGCGCTTGAACTGATCCTTGCAGCGATTCACCACGACGTTCGTGCCCCAGATGACGAGCTGCGGTCCGGCGGATTCGCTCTCCGAGGTCGCTGGCTGCGCGTTTGCTTCCTCCGGGATCTGTTCGGTTTATCGTTAGCAAGTTTCAGACATTAAATAAAAATTGTACAGTAAAACCTCGCTTATCCGGCCTTCGATTAACCGAGGCTCCGCGTTAACCGAGGTGAAGACTCGGATAATACGAAAAAAATTAACTCTCAAATATGTATATTGAGGAACAGTCGGAAAGTACTGCAAGTGACCTGTTACTGAAAAATAGTAGGTTGAAACAGGTTCCTTGTATTACCGACTTTCTTAAGTCACACTAGTACCAAGTACTAACGCTCTTCTTCATCAAAGATTAACGTACTTTTGTTAGGTTCGAGTCACGATTACAAATTTTTGTTATTATTTCAAATTCATATAAAAAATAAACATTTTTGAGTTGTGTGTGTTTCCGTATTATCCGAGTTTTCACTTATCTGAGGTACCTTCTCTCGACATTACCTCGGATAACCGAGGTTTTACTGTATATCTAAGCAAAGCTCACCGGTTCGCCGATGTTGACCTGACGCATCCGCTTCTCGGTCCTGATGTCGACTCTCTGCCTGACGGGGGTGCCGCGTATTCCGCTCCGTGGCGTTCTCACCGAGCCCAACGAGCTGGGAGTTCCGTAATTGAGAGGCGAAGACAGATCTATCTCGCTCATGCCGGCAGCCAGGGGACTCGTTTGGAGTATGCGATTCGGCGATGACGCCGGCTGCGACGACGGACCCTCTGAGGAGGCCGCTATGGTGTCGTGAGTCCTGCGATTTCCCCATCTCAGCGGAGTGTCTACCGTCGAACTGGCTCTCTGCGGTGTACCTGTGGAAAAAACAATCGGTTGACGACGCAAAGCAAGCATCGGTGTATCGTTGCTATGATATAGAGTCGAAGTACCGTCTTTGCCTATATCAGTACCCTTTGTGGCAACGACGCTGAAATAGCGAAACGCCGATCTCGCAATGGTAACCCACGACTAACCTTGTTTGCTGGGTGTCCGATTCTTGTTGGGTGTACCGCGAATCGACGAGGCACGCGAACTCGGGGTTCTCTGTGTCCTGGGCGTTCCATTTCTCGCGGAATTCTCATCGTCCTGCGGCAGCGGCGTGCGCGGTGGTTTCATCGGGCTCGACATTTTTCCCGCAATTCCAGTTACAATTACGTTTGTTTGTTTGTTCGTTCGTTCGATCGAAGCCGGCAGACACGAGTTTTCGAACGACCGCCGACGCCGAGACTCTCAGCGCGATGAAGGGAAACCACTTTTCCCGCGCGAAATCGCTCGCGCCGCGCAACGACTGTTGCTGCAGCTGCTGCGATACATTTCGAACGTGCGACCGTATCGACGATCGATACATAGCGCCGACGCTTCAAATTTTACGACTGTTCAATCGAGTAACCGAAAAAAAGTTTGTATGTATATTTATGAAGAATTAAAAATTATTCTGATCTCGTATTTTCGAAACACAAAGTGTAACTACATATATGAGGCATTCCACATCAACACGGCCACTTCAAAACCTTAATGTCTTGGATTTTTGTGCAATTGACGTTTTTTTATTTCAATATCGCATTAAATTTTTGTTTTCAATTTTCGTTCTTTTTTTTGCTGAGCCTTTAGATTGAATTTCTCCATCTGGAAAAAGACGGATTCCTTTTGAAAAAAGTTTGAGGAATCCAAAAAAGAATATTTCAATTTTTTTAAAAATGTCATAATTGCCCAAAAATCGATTTCCATTTTTAAAATAGGTTTTTTTCCATGGAAAATGTAAAATGTTGCCTTGTAACATTTTTTTTCGTCATCCTTGCGACAAACACAACAAAAGTTGTTCCTAGCCATTTTTCGCTCCGACACACTATTTCCGTGTAATAAAATCAGAAAGAAAAACAAGCAAAAATCACATTTTCCTGTAATGTCATCCCTATCAATGCCACCATAAATTTAATACATGTCATAATTTTTGTTTCAAAGAGTACTATAGCATACGTCAATTGCACAAAAATCCAAGACATTAAGGTTTTGAAGTGGCCGTGTTGATGTGGAATGCCTCATATAAAGGAGAAATCCGTAAATTAATAGTAATAATAATGATGATAAGGTATCCGACGTCCAAAAGTTAACTTTCGGACACCTGACATCTTTTATACGAATATTGGCGATCATCATTTGGATAACAAAGTTTTGTGCTGCCTGGGAAGAGTTAAAATAAGAGAAGTGATTAGGTTTACCGATAGGATTGGATATGTTCAAAGGAACATGAAGAGAAAAAAGTATTAACCATTGAAACACGTTTTTATACTAATGTTCTAAGTCCTAATTTATTTTCAAGCTACGTTACTATGTACATAATAATAATAATAATGATTAATAATATTATCAATTCATTGTATCCTGATAAAATTTTTACAACGATTCGCTACGGCTATCAGGCTAAAATTATTAAATTGTAAATATATATATATGCTCAAATATATATATGTGTGTGTGTGTGCGTAGCGAATATAATTTGATGAAGGCGAATACGCAAAGCCGGGGACCACGATTCCCGGGACGCGACGGTCGATGGCTCGTTCCCTTGTTTTTCTCATTTATCATAAAAATAATAAATTTACGGCGCCGCAAATCATTGCGTCAGTGTTTTTTTTTTCTCATTTCGGTGATTCAATCGTACAAATTTTCATATAAACCGTGACATGACAAATTGCGATTACTTTTCTTCTCCCTTTTTTTTCTTAAGACTTCTACAAAAGTAGTTTTAGTAATAAAAGGCCGATTAATTATGAGATCAAATAGTTATAAAATATAATTTTGGGGTAGTAGTCAGGAGGGGAAAGCTTACGTGCTAATTATACAAAGTCCAATTGATCACAAGTCCCGCGGAGCAGCCGATCTGCCGTCGTGAACGAGAGCGAATCGAGACGCTAAATTCATACTTGAGACTTGACGCGAGCCCGCGAAATTCGCTCCGTTTTTACTCCCTCCCTCTTCTTTTTTTCATCATTTCGATCGTCTTTTCGAATAAATTGCAAAAAAAAAACGAAAAAAAAAAAAGTTTAGAATGAAAGTTCGAGAAAAAAAAGGTCTAACTTAATAAGAGTATGCTACGTATCACCCGAATTCGCCTAATCCTTCCGATCGTTCAAGTAATTTCGAATCACGTAAATCTAACACGTCCAAATTGCGAGCCGGAGAGAAATCTTAGAAAACACAAAGATCGGCGAGGCTCGTTCGGCGAATTAATCGCTGGACGAATTATTGAGAGTCAATTCAATTTTTTCTGTTTGTTATGATAATGCACCCAGGTAATGATTTTCGAACTAGTTATCCAGAGGAATAACTCGATTCGCGCTACCTGGATTTAACGTCAAGGCGGTTTGCTCGCGCCGCGTGAACGCGCAGAGGGCGAGGAGAATTTCTCGATCGGCGGAGATTCTACTGATTCTGCGTTCGACGCTCGCCGATGAGGTTCTCGAGCTTACGCGTCAAGAAGGGCGTATTGATGAGGGGCTTCTTCACCGGCGACGAGCCTTCCGTCGACACCTCCACGTCCATGTCGTCCGAGAGCAACCTCTTGCCCACTGACTTTCGAGCGTCCACGGATATCACCATTCGATTTATCGCGTCGAGGTCCTGAAAGAATATATTGCTCTTTTTTAACATTGGTATTTAATAAGTAGGGTAGAAGATTCTGGCCACCCTTCGTCCAGTTGTGGCCACCGATTTCGAAAAGACAGAATTATATGTACACGGAGAGATAAATATGGGGATAATCTCTATACTCATTTGGCAATTGAGAAACATTCCAGAATTCTAACGATTTTTTCCATACTTTTAGAAATATGCGTTAGAAAATGTATCGTGTATATCGACGAGTATGGGAAAAATCGCCAAAAATTCCGGAATGTTTCTCAATTGCCACACAAGTATAGTGCTTTTTCCCATATTTTTCTCTCCGTGTATTGTTTAGACGAAACAAAATTGTATGGATAAGCTTGTTAAGGTAGTCTGAGCGGTACAGTCCCAGGAAATGCGAGATTCAGAGAAATTCAGAGAGAATCTCAATACAGGAAAACAATAATAAAAAATAAATAGTAGTGGAAATGGCCACAACTGAGGAAAAAAAAGAAAAAATCAAGGGTAAATTACCTTAGCGGGACTGCGACTGAAGCAATATGTGAGTTGAGGCGCGGGCGACGCGACGATGGCTTTGGGATCGAGAGTTCGGGTTATGAGGCTGTTGGTGACGCGCCTGACGGGCGAATTGACGGGTGGTTTGCCCCTGGGCAGCGGGCTCAGCGTCAGATTTGTTACAGAGCCGGAGCGCGAGAGTCCGAGCCTCTTGACGATGTCGTTCACCGCCGGCACGTACACCTCGTTGTAGAATTTGATGAGATCGCCGCGTCTTTCGTCGCCGAAATTCTGCGCCGTACCGGCCATGTTCGAGGGCGTCGGTGGCGCGACGCCGTTGTTACTCGCCGCCGAATTCGCATTCGCGGCTTCCGCGTTCGCGGATTTATCGCTTGTCTTTAATATCAGTACCGATCGGTAAATGTGCGACTCCGCCTGAGGCTGAAATCTGTAGCATCGCATTATTTCCGTGAACGTGTTGAACTCGATTTTCGCGAGTTTGCAGATCACGTAGACGGCGCACATGAGAATCTGATCGAGATGCCGATCCTTCATGAGCTCCGTGCGCTCCTTTATCGAGTACTCGAAAATCGTCCAGATCTTCTGCAGCAGATCCGTGTCCCTGATCTCGAGATGCTTGCACAGATTCTGCATTCTTATGTAGCCGAGCATGTAGAATTTCCGGAAGAAGAGAGCGACCGATCCGGTTCTTCGCGGTCGGGTGGAATCGCGCGCCGGAATCGCCGGGCCCGTGGCAGTTACGCCGCCACCGCTGCCGACGGTCACCGGACTGGCGATTGCCACGCTGTTGGCCACCCGGGGAACCCCCGATTGGTCCGGGAACGTCAGGAGGATGCGCGGCGTTCCGTCGATCGTCAGGACCTTCGGGGAACATTTGTCCTTGAGGATACTCTGGCCGCCGCTTCGGCTGTCGTTGAAGAGACGCTTCTTCGCAGCACCCGAAGCTGCTACCGGGGACTGAAATCTGCGGAAGACGGGATTGTCAGTAAAATTGAGCCAACTGTAAAGTTGGATCCGTTTCTATCATAGACTATGAACCTATTATGGACCACAATAGGGTCTATGTTGGATCTATGTTTCTACCGTGTTAAATTTTGTGATAAAAATAATAAATGCTGAATAAGTCAAGTCAAGGAAAGTTGGATTTATGTTTCGATAATGGGCGATGACTCTATTATGGACCATAATATGGTCATGGTAAATGTTGTAATCTTACAATATTTAACGAATATATTTTCTCGCACACGAGATAAATATCTTAAAGGATAAACGAACATTTTTACTTTGGCGTTCTTTCATCGTGATGGATGAAAACTCGATAATTGACAAAATTACCTTTCGGAGGCCGACGATAGTGGGCTCTGCTGAACGTCGTGAAGATTACCGCGATCCAGCGCGATTTTCCTCAGCGCCGGCTGTCCCGGTGTGTTGGGATCGACGGTATCGTGAGAGCCGGGCAGGGCGACGTCGTCCTCGCTCGGCACTCCGCCGGGTACAAGCTCGATTACGTGCCACAGCGGACTGTTGGATTTCCACGCCAAAGATTCCAATATCTTCTCCTCGATGTTCTGCAAGTGCTTGACGACGTCGCGCGACAGCGGCAGCGCCGCCGAGCGGACTATTATCTCGATCAATTTGTAAAAATTGATCGGTTCGAGATTCAACGCCTGCAGGATCCACGGAAACAGACGATCCTGGTTTTTGTACGACCAAATTACTATCTCAAGACAGCAGGCAAACAGACACTGCAGGAACACAGCGTTCAACAGCAAATCCTACGGAAAGACAAAAAAAAATACAATCAATATTTTGCTGTAAAAGAAAAAACTCATTCCTATTATTAAATATTAAATTTAAACAATATTTACCGAAATGTTTGGTTTAATGCGTTTCTCCTCGTTGAGAATAATCTCCAAGACTTTGTAGAAAAGTGTTTGCCCAAGGACGAGACGTTGTTTGCCAAAATCGAGGCCGTTTGAGTCGCCGTCCTCGGAATTTTTCGCGTAATTCGCGTAAAACAATTCGCCGATTTCGCTGACCTGCCGCTCGACGAATGTCTTGACGTTCGGTGGACACGCGTTTATCATCTCGACGAGAGTGTCGCTGGGACCTGCCTGACGACCCGCCAACAATGCCTGCAGGTGTATCACGCTCTGCGTTACCGTCGACAACTCCGGCGACGAGTTACCCACGTCCTTCGTTCTCAGATACTTTCTTCCTGTTAACGGGGTCGGCGGCGCCAGTTGCTGCATCGCCTGCGAGATACACAATGATCATTAGCATTCTTAATAACATTTATCTTGGCACCTTTGGATAATACACGAATTTTAATTTTCATCTGGAAGATACTCACGCTAAATTGTTCTCTCTTGAGTTGAAATTGTTCGTGAAAATCGCCGACGTTGGGCATCTTCGTCGGCGAGCCAATATTGTCGCTGGCGTCGGCTCCTAAAAGACAATAATTTTTCGTCAACTTCCCTGTCGAGATATCGGGTCGTTTGTTCGTTAAGATTCAAAACCTCGTCGACGAGAAAATTTGGGTGGGAGTCAAAATAGCGAATGGTTAAAATAGCAAATGAAAAAATAATTAAAGTACGAATCTAAAATAGCCCTCGTTATGCAATTTGCTATTTCAGCCATTCGATATTGTGATCATTTGCTATTTTAACTGCATTTTAATTAAATGAGGAGTCAAAATAGTGAATGATCCAAATAACGAATCGCTTAAATATTGAATTCCGTAATGAAGACCATTTTAGATTCAGACGTTCATCATTTTTTATTTCGACATTTTTAGTCGTTTACTATTTTGGTCATTCGCTATTTTAACCCCCACCCGAAAATTCGCGTAATCTCGTCGATCATCTCCTTCGCCGTCCGTCGAATTGATCGGAGATCGAAACTGGGATTCACATCATTACCACCAACCTTTGAACGACGAGCGACGAGGTATCTTAGCTTTCGTCCCGACAATCTTATCCTCCGCCGCACCGGCAACGTGCGTGTTACTCGCGACGCGTTTCAGTTTAACCCTTCTCCATTCGGCTTATCAGTCACCCAGTCAGACACGGTTTAAGCGATAGCACCAATTGTGTTTTGTGTTGCGTGTTTTGCGTGTGCGAGAAACGGTTATAAACAAAGAAAAAAAAAAGACACAACAAAAATTATTAACCAAGAAAAGCGAGATGGAAAATTATTTAGTTTGCGGAAGCGAAGCAAACGAGACCAAACAAACGAAAGCAGAGAAGCCATGAAACAATAGACAATCGCGATTTTTTACGATCTCGATTTTTTTTTTGCCATGGTTATTTTTTCGATGCGATTTCAAATAATAAAAAAATAAATAAAAATAAAATAAAACAAGGGGAACGAATGGAAAATAATTTGTTAGTAGCGGCAATGATGAAAGCGTAGCAGCAGGATCAGCAGTAGGTAGCAGCAGCAGGCGGGGAAGAGGAAAAACGTGGGGTGGGGGTAAAGCATCGCAACGGAAGCGAATGGAATGGTAGGTGTAGCCGGTGTGGCGCGAGGGGGTTCGCGATCAGCTGTTTATTAAAGGCAGCTGTTGCGGGGTGTGTGATTTATCCCGTGCGCGGAGGGGAACGTGGAGGGGATAACGAAATTTAAAGGGCTCGCGCTTTCATTCACTCATTCGGCCTGCCGAATCGTTATTTCGTGACTCAGCTCCACGGAGTTGTAATAATAGTAATAATAATAATGACGATGATAATAATAATAATGCATTTTTTCTTTTTTTGGTTTTTCTCATTGCTATACTATTTTTCTAGGTTGCGCGGGTTGATTTGTTCTTCTGTCATTTTTGTATTGTTATTTGTAAATGGGCTTGCCCCGTTAATTGAAAAAATAAAATTGAAAATAAGCATAAAATAATAATAATATAGAAAATTGGCATAAATACCTAAAAATATTCTCTCATCGAAATCTCCGACGCTCAGGACGTGTTGCTCGTAAGCCTTGGCGATTGCTTCCTGATTTCCCTCGAAATTCAGAGCCTCGAGAATGCCCGAGAAATTCGACGGATCACCGCGTAAAACGCCGTCGTTGAAGAGTTTCGTCACGTGATTCTTAAGCGTGTACTCCTTGATGCTCATGGCATCGACGCCGATCGCCTCGTGACGATCGCACAACAGATTCACGATGCAGTTCGCGGTCTTTGGCGGGACGAACGAGTCGTCGTTGAACTTTTCCGGGAGACCTGGAAAAAAATCGTTCGTGAGGATTTGCTGGAAACAAAATTACGAAAGTCCCAGAGAAATTCGTGAAATTATTGCAATTTACCCGGAAAATTAGGATTGAGAAGATCCTTTCTGTTGGCCAAAAGTGCGTTCGCGTAAACGAGATCGCAACACGCGAGCAGCAGATGATACGAGTTGACGAGATCGTCGGAAATTTCGGGAAAAGCGCCTTTGACGCATACGAAAAAAGTCCAGCAGAATTCGAAGACCCGGGCGGGTGTGCAAGGCGGGGCTCGGTGCCTCCTCGATCGGGGCGGTCGCGAATTTTCGTCGGTCGGATTCTTGAATATGTCCGTGAATATCGGCTGATACTTCTTGAATATCACCATCGAGACGGTGAAATTTCGCTCCAGCTTGTCGATCTTTACGCGAAAGTCCTGTGGCATATTCGCCATGTCCGCCCACGATTTGCATTTTGAGAAAAATTGTATCAGCGAGAGATTGCACAGCTGCAGAAGACGCGTCAGCGATACGCAATTTCCCTCGACGTTGACGCCCGGACGACCAACTGTAGGTGTCGCGGTCGTGCGACACGCTACGTACAAAGCGCATCCTATCCAGTGCAATTGTTCACCCTGGAATAAAAAGAAAAAAGTAATTATTATTATTTTACTACAGAAAGTAAGCGTTACACTTTTTATATCTGCTTCTATAATAGCACTTTACGTAGAAAAGTATAGATCTATTTTATTCTTGAAACTGTTGACCAACTTTGCCTCGATTATATCCGAGTTAATTGTCTGTACTTATTCGCTCATTTTTTACATTTGCAACTGGTGCAGTTTGCGACTATGTTTTGCGCAACTGCAGTCAGTCGCCAGTTCTATCTCTACTAGGGTCAATTGGGAATGGACCCTAGTTGTAGATGGGAAAAATTTGATTAAGGAGAAAGTAGCCATGAGCTTCCTCCGGCAACTTCCTTAAATTAACGCTAACTGCGTTCCTCTGACTCTCGGAATACATATTATCAGAGATCTTCTTCAACATCGACGTTTGTCGTTTATTCATTTTTGCAGTTCAAGAATTAAATAAATTCATCCTTTAGTGTAGTAAAAAGATATAAAATGTATTTCTGCACATTGCTCAATGCGATCATTTTCTCCCCGAAACCAAAATAATCCCAGCGCTCTGCTCAAACTGGGATAAACAACCGAAACCGCAGACCCAAAAACCAAAGTCTCCGATTCACAAAACACGAGAATCGCGCCTCAAAAAAACATTCTCACGATTCTCGCGTGTTTTTTTTCGAATTTGTTCGCGCGAGACGCACTCGGCAGCCGAATGATCCTCGGACGATACTCCGAAGCCCCGACAAGCGGAGTGCACCGCGCGGGTGGGAAATACTCGAAACAAAACACAAGTGCGTAGAACTTGGAATCGGACGCTCGGGTTTCGCTGTTTCCAGGGCGTGAATCGTGCGAATCACAAACGACGGAGGGAGGAACGTTCGGTCGCAAAGCGAAAATCCGCGTCGAAGTGAAAACAAGAGAGGAGAGAATGGGGAACGGGGGGGGGGGAGGATTGATATATCATCGTACCTCGAGCGTGTAGTTCTGTCGGATGGTCGAGTACGACTTCCAGGCATCGGAAGCCGCGGTAGCGTCCATATTTAGCTTCTGGCATAATTCCTGATGTCTGCTGTACGTCGAGTCCTCGACGTCGTCCGACGATTGTCCCATCGTGTCGGCGTTGCGTCTGCTTGCTGCTGCTGGCGTTTTATCGGCCGGTGCTTCGCGCGTAAGCGTCTCACTTTAAGGGGGTTGGGAAACACGCACGTCGGTCGCGCGGTACCGAATTCACTTGCTGCGGCCGGGGGGACACACGAGCGATGCGAACGGGGTGTGCGCCATACTCGCGCCATACGAGACACAGAACAGGCGGCGGCGGCGGCGGCGGCGGCGGCTTGGAGCTGCGCTCGCTTTGGCGGGAAACCGCCGGGCGCCGCCATCTTGTTACAGCTTGGCGGGAAAATCCCCGAGACTCGATTCCGCCCCTCCATTAATAAGAACCCCGGCATCTTCCGGTTGTGGAAAATTCACCGGGCAACGAAATTGACTTCGCGCCGGAAAATTTTCCGCCATTGTAACGCTCGATTCGCGAATATTTGACGATCTACGCAGGGAGGACTATTTCGTCATGCGCAGTAGGAGCAACGCGACGCGCGGTCCGCGCAACGCGCCTTTCGGATTTCCCGCGACTCGCGTCACGCGTTTCGGGGTTATTGTTTCTTTTTTCTCCCACGCTGAGTTCTGCGCGGGAAAGTTTTCTGGCAGCGATAACAGCGTTCCTAATGTTAATTTTTTCGGGTGGGGGTTTTGTGGATGTTTTGGGGATTCGTTCGGATTTTCGCGGCAATCCGGGGGTTTCGGTGCGACGCGCATTTGGGATGTAAAACCGCGGGAAATGGTTTAGGCTCGGTGATTAGGTGTATAGCTATATTTACGAGCATCGCCACGCGAAACTGCAGCGTCATCTGACGAGCGAACGCGTTTATGCGCGACGGAAACGATAGATGGCGCGCATTCCTGCCTTATCGACGCTCATTCGCTGTCGGTATTGCAGAAATCTGCGCGCGCAAGCCCGATCAGCTGTTTTGAGGTGTCTTTATTATCGTAAACATAGACACGATTCTGTAAAAACGAAAGTAATTGTCGACTATTACAAATATTGCAACAATATGACAATTCATTGATCAAGGTTTCGATGATTGAAGATTAAATCGATCGGAGCGAACGATCGGAAATTTTGGCGCAGATTCGTCTGCTGGGCGGTTAGTGGATCAATTTTTTACATTGATTTTGCGTGTTTAATAACAGCTTTAAGATTTTTAGGTGACACGAGTCGGCGAATTGTGGCATAATCAGTGTTTTCGTCTCACAGATAATCGAAGAATGGCCGCAACAGCGAGACTTCTCGTGAATCATAACCTCAAACGTGGAATATGCAGCAGCGCAGTGAACTGCGCTTACGCGGCGAGACAGGGACGATTCATCAAGAAACTGATGGGATCGGATGTCGGCAAAAGGTTTACTATTTGGAAGTTTCAATATTAAAAAAACATTAAGTTTTTAGAGTTAAGGTGTCAACTTTTTTTCACCTGCCCGTAAGGGCGAGGGAGGGGTTAACTCGTGCAAAAAAAGCACATTTTTGTATTTTTTTTTTACAACACAGTTGAAATCCATGTAATAAAACGAATGGTACATTAAAGTATAACATTAGAAGAATATTGTGTAAAATTTTCATGAAGAAATATTTAAAAATACGGCAATGGCAGCATTTATTCGAAAGTGTCTTGGAAAAAAGTAGAATTGCGGTGCCCCTCATACCTTGGTGCTGGATCATCCAAAATAAAAAAAATCAAAGTTCTTTCATTAGATAATCGCTTTCCCCAGGTAACGACGAGGGTTTTTTTTCGAAATTTCAATTTTTCAATTTTTGGGAACACTTTGAAGGGAAAAACGCGATTTTTTGAAAAAAATCGGCTATTTTGCTATTGTAAAATAAAAAATATTAGTAAATTCGAAAAAAACTCTTCGGCGTTACCTCGTGAAATATGTACAGAAAGAGTATGCAAAAATTCAAAAGAATCAGTGCAGTAGTTTGGACGGTCCAAGGGACACCGACTTTGAAAACGTGAGTTGTGGGAAAAACGCTTTAAAGTGGCGCTCGGACCGGGAAGGTATAACAATCTTCAGATATAAAAAATTCATAACGTCGTCAATTTTGCTCCAATCGACTTGAGATTTTGACACAACATTCTGCAGATATTATGCATTCAGTTAGAAAATACAAAAAAAAAAAAAAAAAATTAAATACCCTATCCCCCCTTAATGCTTACAAATATTGAAGATCAGATGTCCAACAGGAAATGGTATCAAGGCAACCGGCAGCAGCAGCAGTCGGCTCCGTCAGGTCCGGTCGCAGGAGAGAAATTAACGAGCAGCCATGTGACTCGAAGGATGACAGTGCTTAACAAGCTTTTCATGCAACACATAACGGATCTGATGGCGACGGGAGAAGTGGCGCCTGAGCTTCTGGGCCGAAGCATCGAGATCACTCATGTGAAGGTGACGCCGGATTTCCATAAGGTTCTGGTGTTTTGGGGCTCGAAACGCGACACCGCAGATGTCACTGAAACCGCGCGGTTGCTCAGAGATTGCGCCTTTCGTCTGCGTCACGAGCTCACGCAGCTTCGGGTGATCGGTCAGGTGCCGCTGATCGAGTTCGTGAAGAATCGCCAGCTCGAGGCACTCGCGCTCTTGGAGAAGAGCTACAAAATCGCCGATTACGGCGAGGATTTCGAGCCAACCGTCGCGGTCGCTGCTCCGAAAGAAGCGTTGACCGTCACCACGCATCTCTCATCGGACGTCCGGCGGAAGATCCTCGATCTCGAGAATTCTCTCGTTGAGTCCGACCAGGAGGACGAGGAAGAGGACGAGGACGAGGACTACGACGTCGACCTGCCGGAGATGCGACACGACATTCTGGGCCTCGATCATTCGGCCATCATGAAAAGGGTAATAGACCACGGAGGAGATCATTTTTTATCAAACACTAGGAACAATATTTCGTCCCTTGCGTTTTTTTGCGAAAAAAAGAAAAAAATACATTTCGATTTCGCAAAGTCTGAAAACCCGAACGACATCGTTGTTCGTCCCAAAAATAGAATACTCGAGGAGAAAAACGCAAAAATTGCATATTTTTTCTGACAAACTGCCAAATTTCGAGATATTAAAAAAGCAACTGCCGGTTTCCCAACGATCAATCAGAGGCTGAATAACTCGACAAAAATGATTGCTCACGAACGTTTTAATAGAGGATTTTTTCGGAAAAAGAAAAATAATATTGTCGGTTAAAAATGTTCGCGCAATTTTCATTCCCAGGTTACGACGTCGCTGAGGAAGAGCCGCGAGGGAGCGAGAAATCGTCTGCTGAACGTGACAACGATACTTCCTTCGACGGATACGCCGATGGCCTTCGATCCCGCGAGCGTCCAGTCGTCAAAAGAGTCGGCTGAAGCGTTCACAGAATTTTTGATCAAGCGCCAGATAGAAGAGAAGCGAAAGCTTCGTCGCCAAAACAAGGAAAGCGTTTTAGAGTACAATATGCGAGAGCACAACGTCGTGGAGGAAGACGACGATTTCGTCGTCGAAGTCGAGCGCGACGTCGATGCGTTTGAGGACATTAAGCTGGAGTCCTTGAAATGATTTGCCGTTGAATCACTAGTTTTCTTTTTTTTCCACTAGTGAATAAAAGAAAATCCTTCGAAATTCAGCATTTTATTTAGTTCATTCGTGTCTTAACATAAATATAATACTTGCGCGATTGAGTCCCTGTGTAACATAATTATAATATATACGCGTGTGTATATACGAAATAGTAGCGTAATATAACAATAATTTAGGCATTTATTTATACATTTTATTGTACATTTTGTTACATCGCGCGACTATCATCGGTTTTTTTTTTATTCGCCGCAACACGACTGGTGCAAATTAAGTTTCGCGAGCTGATGTTCAACGAGACTCGTTCGCTTCTCGTTCCGCGCATCCTGCATCTTTTTTTCAAGCGAGATCGGACCAATACCGACGTTAAAAACCCCGACCCAATACTTGCCCCGAAGACAAGGAAAATGGTATAAAAATTCACTGGGCCTAATGATTAATGGCGTTCATCAACAGCGATCGGTGCATCTTGACTGTTTTTTTTCCCTCTCCTCGACGATCTCGTAAGTACGAAAACAAAACGAGCGCTCGTCCTCCCGATCAACGCATCGAAATGCGTCGATTTTCCTTGCATTTATCGTAATAACATTAATAATAATAAACTGTACAAGCCGACGTCCCGCGAGCGACGTGTGCTCGAGATACTTGAAATATCCGAACAAACGAGATCACCGGAATCGTCGCAAAAAAGCTCTTTCGTTCGCTCGAATTATTTTGTCAAACTACTCGCTATTGTTTTTACAAAAAGCGTTTTACCTTTTCTCTCTCTGCGATTTTTCCTCACCTCTCTCTCTCTTCGCATTTCATTGACTAAGGGATTTACAGAAAAAAGGAGAAAAAAAGAGTAAGGAGAGAAAAATACAAAATTGACTACTTTCAACTGGTCTTATGACGCGGGCTGTCCTCGTCGACGAGCTGCGGCTCGACGTCGTCCGCGTCGATCGGCAGCGCGGACATCGGTTTCGGCGACGTCGCTGCCACGCTCGAGGATGATCGAACGTTCGCCGCGGTGAGCACCGGCGTCGCGTCGCTCAGCGCGCATGCGTCTCTCACGTGCTTGTTGAATATCTCGCTCTTGTCTGCGTAAACGTGGTGACCGGCTCCGCTTATCACCTGAACGAGGAGTGAAATGTTATCGAAATTCTTCTTATAAAAAAAAATGTAAAGTAGAACCTTGCACATTGCCTTCTCGTTAATTTTTATTTTTCACAAAGCCTATGACGAAGCATATGTATTAATTCTGGCTTCCTCATATAGGAAGCTTTCACTGTCAGAAAAGCTCCGCTTATCACCTGAACGAGGTGTGAAATGTTATCGAAAGTCTTCTTATAAAAAAAAAAGTTGTAAAGTAGAACTTTGCACATTGCCTCCGCGTTAATTTTGATTTTTCATAAAGCTTATACGAAGCATAAGTATTAATTTTGGCTTCCTCATATGGGAAGCTTTCACTGTCAGAAAAGCTCCGCTTATCACCTGAACGAGGTGTGAAATGTTATCGAAAGTCTTCTTATAAAAAAAAGTTGTAAAGTAGAACTTTGCACATTGCCGCCTCGTTAATTTTGATTTTTCTCAAAGTCTATGACGAAGCATATGTATTAATTTTGGCTTCCTTATATAGGAAGCTTTCACGGTCAGAAAAGCTCCGCTTATCACCTGAACGATGTGTGAAATGTTATCGAAATTCTTCTTGTAAAAAAAAAAAAAATTGTAAAGTAGAACCTTGCACATTGCCTCCTCGTTAATTTTGATTTTTCTCAAAGTCTATGACGAATCATATGTATTAATTTTGGCTTCCTCATATAGGAAGCTTTCACTGTCAGAAAAGCTCCGTTTATCATCTGAACGAGGAGTGAAATGTTAACGAAATTTTCTTTATTGAAAAAAAATTGCAAAGTTTGTGGAAAATAGAACGATAATTGTCATTAAAAAAAACATGTTTAATAAAAAAAAGCTATGTACCTGTACATTAACGTAGGATGAAGACCGGGCCTGTTTGATGGTCTCGCCAGCGGAATTGTCGACCCACGAGCGACTCCCGTAGAGCAGCGTTATCGGTATTTCCGGGCTCATCTTGTCCATGCGATTGACGATCGGATTCTTTGCCCAGCCGAAGCCCTGCATCAGCGCGTGAAAAGCACTCTCCCCACTAATCGCCCAAAGCGGTTCACGTCCTCTCGTTATATCATCGACTACCACTCGCAATAATCAGCGACGACAAGTGACGTATACTCACGAAGGTGTCTGAGCGTTGCACTGATGAATGTACTGCGATATCACGCTACCGTCGTCCCTCAGCACCGGAGTGAATTTCTTGACTATGTCGGGTCGCGTTTTTTCAATAAGCCACTGGCCTGTCGAATCGAGACAAAAATGATATTGGCTTTTCAAATTTTCTCTAGACAACTGAATTGTTTTTTTATTCCATTGTAACGGCCCCTTAAATCGACAATTATTCATTCGCATTATTTTATTCACATTTATTAACCCCTTCAGCGGCAGACGAAATCGTGCGCACATTTTGTATCTCTTATATTGAGTCTGCTATTTTTTGTTTCTAAATTTTGAGTTCGGATTCGTAATCAGCGACCCTTAAAGCCCCCGAGTACCAAATTTCACGAAAATCAATCAAGCCGATCGGAAAATAATTGGATAATAATCGGGAAATGCATGCGCCACATGGCGTCATTGCTGCTGAAGGGGTTAAGAATATTGTCGATCAATTATTCATTCACATCATTTCATTCGCAGCGACAATATTATTAATAAATGTGAATCAAATAATGCGAATGAATAATTGTCGATTTAAGGGGCAGCCGTTAGACCACCAACCGAAGGGACCGGCGAATCTCACGGCCCAAAGGGGATTGAGAGGCTGAACGACGAAGGCGATGGCCTTGACCCAGAGGGGTATGTGAGCTTTCGCGACGTCGTGCGACGGTTTCTCCGGAAATCCCCAGGGATCGGCGAGCACGAGATGCTTAACACGCTCGGGATACTGAATCGCGTAGGAGGCCGCGAGAAAACCGCCCATCGAGTGTCCGAGGAGAACGAATTTGTCCAGCTGCATCTCACGTCTCCATTCCTCGACCGAGCGAACCAGCTGAGCTTCCGCCTCGTGCGCCTCATTGCTGAACGCCGGTCGACTGCTTCGCCCGAATCCTTAAATCACAAAAATCACAAATTACAGATTACCTTATTTTCGAATAATCTCATTATTCAGGGGTTCCCCCCGCCCAAAATGATAAACATGCTTTTCGTAATATCGATTTACATTGTAGTAAAAAAATTCCCACAACAGCCTATTTTTTCAGCTTCTACAGTAGCATAACCCCTTAAGGGGGGGGGGGGGGGGGGGGGGGGGGGGGGGGTAGGGTATTTAATTTTTTTTTTTGGCATTTTTATTTTATATTTTTTACTGAATGCATAATACCTCAAGAATATTGTGTCAAATTTTCAAGTCAATCGGAGCAAAATTGACGACGTTATGAATATTTTTATACTCGCGGATTGCTGTACCTACGCGGTCCGAGCGCGACTTTAAAGCGTTCTCCTGAAAATCATCATTTTGAAAGTCGGTGCACACGATTACTCAAAAACTAATTGGCCGATCGTTCTGAAATTTGGCACAGTGCTTCTCCATATAATTCGTCAGGTAACGCCGAAGGCGTTTTTCGATTTTTATTAAAATTATCAATTTCACAATAACAAATAGGCTGATTTTTCCAGTAAAAATCGCGTTTTTGACTTCAGTGATGCCAAAAATTCAAAAATGGTAAAAAAAAAAAAAAACTCTTCGGCGTTACCTCGAGAAACATCTCCTCTAATGAATGCCGTTTGAATTTTTGGATTCGGGCAATCCTACTTCGAGAAATCGTGTGCACCGCAAATCAACTTTTTTTCGAGACGCCTCCGGAGATTCGATGGCCAATCACTTGATTATTTATTTTTTTCCATAAAAATTTTACAGAATATTCTTGAAATGTGTCACTATTATGTGGAAAAAGATTTAATTGATTATCACTATTTATATCGCCACAAAAAATTCTCAAATTTATGCCTTTTTTTCGCTGAAAATACCCCCCCCCCCTTAAAATAACATTTGTTCGCCCGCGCGTCATTTACACCGTCGCGGGAATTGCGGCGTTGCTACAACTATGATTATTTTTATCGCCCGCGAATTCAATTGCTGAATCGTACTGCAATTGCACGCCAATTCCTTCCGCCGGACGCGATAAGCAATATTTTACGATCTCCGCGGGCCGCGAAAAAATAATCCGATCGACGTTTACGATTCCGTCGAAGATATTCTCGAGGTAAAAATATTCCTCGATTTCGCGTGGCGTTGTCTTCGATGGCACAGAGGAATGACGCGGCGCAAAACCCGTCGTCGTTACGGGGCAACGAAAAATCCAAAGGTCGCCCTGATGAATCATCATCTCGAGTCCGCGCGGTCTTGTCTTCGACGCCGACGAATAAAATTCCCTCTCGGCGCAGCCACGCAGGAAGAAAGCAGCAACGCGACCGATAAGAAATGCGTCGGATAAACGGAAAAGCGCTTTTTTCGAGAAAGAAAAATAACGGTTGAAAATCGAAATTTAATCTCGCGCGTGCGCCTGCGTCTTATCGCGTCGAAGTCGTACGCGCGACAAACTTACGATTAGAGTGCGAGAAGAATATGGGAAAAATCACGATATCGTCAAAATTCCGGAATGTTTCTCAATTGCAAAAAATAAAAAAAAAAAACTTTTTACCATGTCCACGAGTATGGGAAAAATCGCCACAATTTCGGAATGTTTCGCAATTGCAAAAAAATAAAAATAAAAAATATACTTTTTACGATATCCACGAGTGTGGGAAAAATCGCCAAAATTCCGAAATGTTGCTCAATTGCAAAAAATAAAAAATAATTTTTTACGATGTCCGAGAGTGTGGGAGAGATCGCCATAATTTCTGAATGTTTCTCAATTGCAAAAAATAAATAAAAATAAATTTAAAAAACCCTTATTACGAGTATTGTGATTTTTCCCATATGTTTCTCTCTGTGGCTAGCTACTGCTTTATCAAATGGGGACACGCGCGACGATGCGCTGCTGCGAGAAACCGCATAGAGAACCGCGGACGCGGGCGGGCCTTGACTTATTTTCCGCAACGTAACGCGTGAAATTACTCCATCTGTGTACGCAGAATTAAACGCGCGCAGAATCGAACATTCGACACGATAAATGTTTAGTTTATTATCGTAGTACCCAAAAGATCCATCGCGTAGACGGGTCGATCGGCGGCGAGATTGTCGAGATTGAGACACCAGAGAGCGACCCCAGCGCCAAGACCGTGAAGCAGCACAATCGGCGTCTTCGGGGATTCCTCGTTCAGCGATATCGTCCATATTTTGTCGGACGAACCAACCACCGGTCCTATGTCCACGTACCATCCTCGGTACGCTGTTTTTAGGCCTGAAAAAAAAACAAGAAATCATTTTTATGTTTTTATCCTTCACGCAAATTAATTAATTTCATTTCAGGGGGGAAACCACATTGGGAGGTTAAAAAAAATCGATTTTTTTATTGCACAAATCGCCAGTTTAAATATCCCAGAATACGCTCGGATAGTTAAACTGCCGAGTAACGTTAAAAGTAAACTTGTTATTTTTGGCTAAAATTATTCAAAAAAATTCACAAAAGTTGTTCGAAATATGAGTAAAGTGATGTCAAAATTTGATAAAATTCTAATTTATTCTTCCAACCCAAAAAAAAATCTTAAGAAATCAGTAAATATGAGCCTCCTAATGTGGGTTTCCTCCTTCATCGATTCGTGTGGATCAAATTGCGAATCGAACAAGGAAGCCGCGAGGAAGGCTACTGTTTTTGCTGCGTTCGCAGCAGCAGCGTAAGATTAGCTCACTGGGCCTCGGGAGGTCTTATCGAAATCCTCTCTCGCCCCTCGGAGTGTGTAATCGCTATCTTCCGCGGAAGTTCGTCTTGTTACAGCGCCCGAGAGCTGTGATTCACCGCTGCGTCGCGAGTTTAATATCCGCGACGCAACAAAGGAAGACGAGAACGAAGATCAAGAGAGAGAAAGACGCGTACAGAGAAAGCCAGAGAATATAGGAACCCTAGCAGAATCAGTGACCGGTCGAACGACCGAAAAAACGACCGGTCTTCAGATGGAAAAAAATAATGGTAAAGTTTGTATCGTTGGAATGCAACGGAAATAATAGTACTTTGTGATACAAGGGCGAGAAAGCGGCCATTACGCGCGGAGGTTAGGAAGCGGCGCACTCGCCAAATCGAGTGCTACAACGACACGAGCTGCGAAGCCGAGTGTTGTTGTAGCACGAGAGGAGGCGAGTGCACTGCTTCCTAACCTCCGCGGGATGGCCGCTTTGTCGCCCATGTATCACATATTACTTTTTGTAACGAATGTCAACGTGATGTCGCACATCTTCGTGCCTGCAAAGCGTGCGTGAGATCATCTTGTAGATAGTTTCACGCACGCCAATGTGTGCGTGAAGTAATGTAGATAACTTTACGCACCAGATGGCGTACGTGAAATTATCTACGTTGACATAAGCATAATACGCGATCTCACGCACGCTTTGCGGGCACGAAATGTGCGACATTACGTGCATGAGTTACAAAATAGTACTTTGTGATACAAGGGCGAGAAAGCGGCCATTACGCGCGGAGGTTAGGAAGCGGCGCACTCGCCAAATCGAGTGCTACAACGACACGAGGCGAAGCCGAGTGTTGTTTGTAGCACTCGAAATGTCGTACTGGGAATAAAATGTTATTATAGCGATTAATCGTCATAATGACTTCATAGAATCGTTAGAATCATTTTAGAATCGTTAGAACATTTTTTTTTGCATTCCAACGATGCAAACTTTAACATCATAAAAAAACCATTGGTAAGAACCAAATGACCAAAAACAACCATTGCATTTTTTTATTGGTAATTTTTTCTTGAATGACACCAGATGAACACGAAAATGACCTTCAAAATTATTGCAGTTCGTTTTCTTCGTCAAATAGCGTCTTTGATGGTTTTATTTTTGCATTTAACGACCGGTTGTTTTTACGATCGTTTTTCAGTCACTGGAAGATGCTAATCGCGCCTGGTGTATAATTTACTCACAGGAAAGAATCTTCTTCTCCGCTGTTCTCAGCATAGTAGCCGACGAACCCGACCAGCTGAACCAGCCCCAGATCCAGCTGCAAACATTCCAAAAGTAGAAACTCAGCGGCCGACGTCGCGAGAGCCGCGCGATTATTGCACAATTCGCGATACACGATAGATCGTCGCTTTTGGCTCCGACATTTGATTTGAAAGCGCGGCCGCGAGACCGGCGAATGAAACTCGGATAGACAAGACGAAGGCGCAAGGCCATCGCGGCGTCGCGCCGCGCAGATTACCAAGGCGACGAGGGTGCGCGGGTGACCGCGGTCTATGTGTTTACACTGTTAAAAACTAAGGTGGGGATCAAAATAACGAATGATCGAAACAGCGAATGGCCAAAATAACAAATTTAAAACTGACGAACATCTAAATCTAGAATGATCATAATTACAGAATTCGCTATTTTGATCATTCGGTATTTTGACCCCACATTTTATTAAAATGCAGTTAAAATAGCGAATGATCAAGATAACGAATGGCTAAAATAGCGAATTCCGTAATTATGATCATTCTAAATTTAGACGTTCGTTAGTTTTTAATTCGTTATTTTGGCCGACAATATTGGTGATAACATTTTGTCACCGATGTAAAACAGCTTCATAGCACTGATCCACAATAATCCAGTTTTTTTTTTTAAACTAGTTATCCGAAAAAAATCGTAAAATCGATGTTAAAAATTGAAATGAACACGGGAATAAATTTAATAAAATCAGCCCGTGTAAACTATACACCGTAAAAAGTGTTGCTATTACATTGTAATGAATAACACTACGAAAAAGTCCGCGCAGTGGAACGAACGGTAAAAAACGCCGGGATCGAGAATGACAAAACGCGAGTAAGTGCGTCGAGTGGCGGATTGCGCAAATACGTGAAATATGTATCCATAGAAATAATGACGTTGGGAAAAATAAGTCTCCACGTCGATGTAGGCTGAATGCACCAGTAACTGAACAGTCACCAGTGAATGAACGACAGCTTTTTGAGAGTTCATGATCAATGATGACGACTTGACTGAACATTAGATTCCTAATTTGTTTATTTTTTAGCTATCTATTGTGATTATTCTATAGCTATCTATTGAGTTTATTTACTGGTGTTTTTGGATTTCTGGCTTTCAGTATTCATTTTTATATATTTCGCGATGAAAATACGAGATTTTTATAGCTGTTTCACATATTTTTACATTCTTATCAACCGTAAAAATATTCGCAAACAATTCGAAGTGTTGCTTTTTATAAAAACTCATTATAAACAAATCGTTTTGCTTAACCATTCTGACCATTCACTGGTGACTTTACCCTAGGGTGAATGCACCAGTAATTGGACAGTCACATATTTTGACATTCCGGTCAACCGTTAAAATTTTCACAAACAATTCGGAAGTATTGCTCTTCATAAAAACTCATGATGTCATGATAAACAAATCGTTTTGCTTAATCATTTTGTCCATTCACTGGTGCCTTTACCCTAGGGCGAATGCACCAGTAATTGGACAGTCACATATTTTGACATTCTGGTGAACAGTTAAAATGTTCACAAACAATTCGAAAGTATTGCTCTTTATAAAAACTCATGATGTCATGATAAACAAATCGTTTTGCTTAATCATTTTGTCCATTCACTGGTGACTTTACCCTAGGGCGAATGCACCAGTAATTGGACAGTCACATATTTTGACATTGTGGTGAACCGTTAAAATATTTTCGCAAACAATTCGAAAGTGTTGCTTATTATAAAAACTCATGTTGTCATGATAAACAAATCTCGTTCTCCTTAACCATTCTGTCCATTCACTGGTGACTTTACCCTACAGCGAAGGATCTCGGATAACGAAGTGGAGAAAATATAACCTATCGGTGGATCCAGTCATGACACTTCATATTCCGCTGGTACACGCGGGGCCGGATTATGCACTTTGACGCTTGTGTAACGTCAACCGCGCGATCGTCGCGCGAGATAACGCGCGCGCGCGCGCGCGCACGCGACACGCGCAGCGAGCTACGGAAAACGGCCGAGCGGCACACGTCCGACCGTGTAAACTTCTCGAGGTTCTTTCCGCTTCCCGTGTCAGACACCGCGTGCGACGCGAACGAAAGCCTTGAAAAATCGCGAACCGAAAACTCGGAGAAGCGCTTGTAACACGTGACGTAATCGACAGATCGATGCGCTGGCAATGAGGGATCTCACTTGACGAGCCTGAAACGACGATGATCGCGGAGCCACTGAATTATTAGCTCATTTCTATACCACTGTTTTCCTATACGTATATTTATGAGTGTGTTTACGTATCGAGTCTCGTGCTGCGCGAAACACGAGAGGGGATGGCGGTTCGGCGGTGGAGTTGAGGTGGGGGGATATACTCGTAGCGCCTGCGCAGAGTGAACCGCGCGGTCGGTCACTCGATTCTATAATTCTACCGTCAAAGTACTTTAATCGGTCATATGACCGCTAACTGATCGATAAATGACAGCGATTTTTTTATTTTTCGTCTCCGATCGATGGAAAATAAACGTTCGACAACTCGAAAATCTCGATTTTTTTATTTTATCGTAAAAATTACTGCAACCTGTCATCTCGGTCATATTACCTATGTCTGGTCAGATGACCGCCGATAAATAACCGCATTGATTTGAAACATTTTTCACCGACAATCGATGAAAAATAAGCGTTCGAAATTCTTGCTTCGATGCAAAATAAAAAGTGCAAACTTTTCCCGGACAGATAACCTGACGAAGTGACCAATGCATTGGTAACATGACGAAGCTGACCGTTCGTCGAGGATGACGGTCAAGGCCGAACCGCTGGTCGCGTGCAGCGCGAAGTGCATCGAAGGGAAAGAGGTAAACTGTCAACGAGCTTCGTTGGCGGAAATCGTAGGAACGAGAATGAACGATTTTTTTACCTGGTCGGCTTGACCAACTCGAGTTCTGCCATTCGTGACTCTTTTCTCGTTGTTCGTTATTATCGAATAAAAGGCACAAATTCGCACAACCGTTTTGGCGAATGCGAGGCGATCGAAGCAGTTTTTCGGCGCACCGTCACGTAACGCGTCGCGAAAAGCGTCGCTGGTTGAACCCGCGAACTCAGCGGACCGAGCGCGACCGCGTGCGCCTCTTAGCTGCTCCTGCTCGGCACTGCTGGCTCGTCGCTGCTGGACGGACGACGGAACCCAGTCGTCTGCTGCTGCTACTGCTGCTGCTGCTACTGCTGGAAGCGCGCGCATCGCCGCCGCCGCCGCAGCCGCAACTGCAGCGCTCCGGCTTTTATTTACAGTAAAACCTCGGTTATCCGAGGTAATGTGGGGAGAAGGTAGGGTAAAGTCACCAGTGAATGAACGGTTAAGCAGAAAGATTTGTTTATCATGAGTTTTTATGAAATGCAATATTTAAAAATTGTTTGCGAAAATTTTAAACGTTGACCAGAATGTCAAAATATGTGAAACAGCAAAAAAAATCTCGTATTTTTATCGCAAAATATATAAAAATAAATACTAAAAGCCAAAAATCGAAAAACACCAGTAAATGAACGAGCCAATCTAACCTGTAGTTTTGATCGAAAATAAGCTTCAGCGACAAAATAATCGCAGTGGGTAGCTAAAAAATTAACAAATTAGGAATCTAATGTTTAGCCAAGTCGTCATAATTGGTCGTGAACTCTGAAAAAAGCTGTTGTTCATTCACTGGTGACTGTTCATTTACTGGTGCCTTCACCCTACCTCGGATAAGTGAAAACTCGGATAATACGGAAACACACACAACTCAAAAACTTTTATTTTTTATATGAATTTGAAATAAGAACAAATAAAAATTTGTAATCGTGACTCGAATCTAACGAACGTACGTTAATCTTTGGTGAAGAAGAGCGTTAGCACTTGGTACTAGCGTGACTTAAGAAAGTCGGTAATACGAGGCTGCCTCAACATGCTCATTCGTTTTTTAGCTGCAATATCTCGCCATCGTTTTATCAGTAACAGGTCACTCGCAGTACTTTTCGACTGTTCCTCGACATATTTGAGAGCTAATTCAAGCCCGTCGTTTCAGCCGAGTTTTTCGTATTATCCAAGTCTCCACCTCGGTTAACGCGGAGTGCTCGAATGAGACCGTTGCCTCGGATAACGCGGAACCTCGGTTAATCGAAGGCCGGATAAGCACGGTTTTACTGTATTTTCATTTATTCGCGGCGACGGCGATTACCGGAAAATGTGACTTTCTAATTCTTTTATTTACTTACGACCGTATTTTGCCGGTCGCGAAAATAATCTTCCTACACTATTGTTTGCAACATTTTTATTAGAATTTCGGCTATAGAATTCAGAGGCTGTGGCTCTAAAAATATAAATATTCAACGGAATTATTAACGATCGAAGATGTCAACTTAAATCGCGGCTCGCGTTATCCTCAGGAAATTTCCAAAATTACTGCTTCAGTCGGATAGATCGAGAGATACGCTCGATTTTACGTATTGTATTTTCACGTCGGGCTCTATTATCAATTGCGCTTTCGTCGTCGCGAAGGCCGCGTCGAGCTAAAATCGGAGACGCAGTCGATAATAACTGAGTCACGATTAATAATCCGCGACCGTACGCGAAGAGTTCAAGGGCCACATTGAAATCACGTCGTTCTCTACCTACGCGTGTAATCTGTTTCCGAAACTTATCAGCCACCGAAATAAATCGGAGAGATAGATTAACCGTTGAATTCTTATCGATTTGTACTTATTATCGCGACTTTGAACTGACCTCGACGGGCCCGTTGAGGCCGATCATTTCCAACAAATCTCCGAGTCAATCGTTCGAAGTTTTCGATTAAACTGACCCAAATATCCAACCGCTTCTCAATATTTCGAAGTTCTATCGATTTCCAGTTACGAATCAGTCGCTAAGACACCTGCCTAAGCATTGCCATGGGAAAACTGCGTTACCGACTGCTGGTATACGCAGTCGGTAAGGCAGCGCGAGAAGAAAAATTTTTCGCCGCCAGATGGAGTTACTGTCGGTCGACCGCTTGACTAAGGCGTGGCTAAGGACGGAATTCGCAGCTCTTCGGCGAAGCAAAAGTCGATTCTTCGGCTTCAAGCAACAAACGTAAATCAAACTCGAGGCAACTCGAGAATTCGGCTTTGGCTACGAATCTCCTCGTGTTATCAGCGACAAATTAGCTCGTCATTGAGGTTATCGGTAAAAAAACGGGAGCAAATTCCGACCGCCGCAGAGGTGCGAAGCTCGCAGCAGGCAGCGGAACGAAAGCGATACGACAAACCCGTCTGACAATCGCATTTCTCACACAGACACCCACACACGTTGGATCGTGTCGCCTGTGCGTGTGTGTGTGTGTGGGAGGGGGGAGGGGACACGAAAGCGATAGTATCGCAAATTGTGCAGTAACAGCGAGCAGCGGAGGAATCGGTCTGGTGCTTTCTACGCTGTCCGGCGCGCGATCCGACAATAGGCGTCATTCGTTCCAATCAGCACATCCTCATTGGGCATCGCCACAGCCCGAGTGTGCGGCGCATTTGCTGCTATGTACGCGCCTCGCGCGCTACATGATTCTCATGACTCTCGTCGTGCGGCGCGACACAATTGTTTCGCGAATTTTTCGTTAACTGTCCGAGGGAGCGACAGAGAGAGAGAGAGAGGGAGAGGCAGAACAGTCGCCATTCGGATGTTGTATACGCAGCCCTCGATTTTCGTTACGAACACAGCAGGGACATTTGCTTTGGGTTTTATCGAGAAAAAAAGGAAGGTGAAAGTAAAGGAGCAAGGTGAAACGACTAGTTCCGATATATTCGGAAATACCGGACTAGGAAGTCGCGATAACAAAAATTTTGATAAAGAAAAAGTTGATAAAGAAAATGACCCAAACAATTTAGCAGTTTGTCGGAAAACAATATTCGATTTTTGCGTTTTTCTCCTCGCATTTTCTATTTTTGGACAAACAACCGTAATTTTAGAATCAGCAAGAGATATGACATCGAGTAGAGCTTTCAAGCTTAACTGAATCGAAAATTTGTGTTTTTTTTTTCGCAAAAAACGTAAGGGGTCCTAGGTGCGTCACTGTTTCTAGTAAGTGAATAAAAAAAAAGGTTCGAGACATTTTTCAATAATGTAATGCGCCAGCAGGGATATGCATACATATATACAAATACATATACATATTATAACGAGCGTGGAACGGAAATCTAAGATAATCCGTTACGCAGCGTGTTCTGGTATATCCCTTTCGCCGGTGTGGGGTCTTCTCCCTCCCTCAGAGAGAGGCAGAGACAGAAGACAGAGAGAGAAGAGGGTCTTGTCCTTCTCTCAGAGAGAGAGAGCGAGAGAAGACCCTACGAGAGAGAGAGGGAGAGAAAGAGAAGACCCTCTCTCTCTTTCTGCTCCGCGCCCTTCGTAATCCGATGTGCAAAGCATGTGCCGCGCAGCCCATCCCATCCACAGCCCCGCCGAGGAAGCACATGGACGCTCGACAGCGTCGGCGTCGTCGGCGTCGGCGGCTGCGTCACACACACTTCGGACACACCCGTTATGCACGCGTCGACGTCGACGTCGCGGCGGTCGTTGCTGCTGCTGCTGCTGCTGCTGCTGCCGTCGCCGTCGACGAGAGAGCGACGAGGCGGCGAGAACAGCGCACAGCAGCAGCAGCGCAGCGATATCCGGCTCGACGACGGGCGTCGTCTGCTCGTCACTCGCGGTCGTCGCGCGGCGCGGCACTGTTTTCGCGCGAGCCAATCAGCGTCCGCCCCGGCACCGGCAACTTCAGCGTCTGCGTATATACGGCGTACTTCGTGTTTCGGTACTTCGTGCCCGGCGAGCTGCGCGCGTGCGCACTCGCCGGTACGTCTACGGGACGTTTCGCGCGGACTCGTCTCGGTCGGCCGGATCGACGCGAGAAAATATAGGAATACGTCGCGCGAGTGAGGATAGTTATATATGTAGCGCGTTGACGCGCGTGTTCCCGGTGCTTCCGCTCGATTTCCGGGCGGCGGACGATTACGCGCCGCCTCGGCTGCCGCTCGATGACGAATCAACGATTTTCGCGTTCGTCACATATCGTCAAAGTCGATTTTATTCGGTATACGCCAACCGAATGACCGCTGTGAGCTAAAGATCGCGTTTTATATGTATACTAGGCTAATCACACACGCTGGCGCGCGTGCCTGAGGTACTTTGCGCTGCTGCGCTCTTATAAAGCTTTAAAAGGGTGAATCGGAACTAAAAAAAACCTTGTTTAGTTGATTTAAAAAAAAAGAAATTTGTCGTTTTGCTTGTCAGAAATCGTAGATCTGGCCGCCGGGCCGAAACCGCCTAAATCGGGGTCACGAAATTTATTTCTTCAAAATATCGACTTTTAACCTATACCATCGTTCTCAAGTCGCATATTCTACCCCTGAAAACACCGGTTACAACCCTTTTTTAGTTGATTTTGAAAAAAAAAAATTTTGGCCGAACAGTTTGTCAGAAATCGTAGATCTGGCCGCCCGGCCGAAAACCGCCCAAATCGGGGTCACGAAATTTATTTTTTCAAAATATCGACTTTTAACCTATACCATCGTTCTCAAGTCGCATATTCTACCCCTGAAAACACCGGTTACAACCCTTTTTTAGTTGATTTTGAAAAAAAAAATTTTGGTCGAACAGTTTGTCAGAAATCGTAGATCTGGCCGCCGGGCCGAAAACCGCCTAAATCGGGGTCACGAAATTTATTTTTTCAAAATATCGACTTTTAACCTATACCGTCGTTCTCAAGTCGCATATTCTACACGGAGAAAACGAGGGTCTCGGATTGTAGTACTCAGTACCAGAAATTTAGGTTCTCAGTGCTATAATAGCATAGTAATTTAGAACCTGTTTGAATTTCCCGTAATATTTGCAATGCTCAATTCCGGAGGGTTCGTATGTAGCATAGTAAAAATTCCTATTCTTTACTTTGATTTCTCGTTATATTTGCAATGCTCAATTCCGGAGAGGTTGGTATGTAGCATAGTAAAAATTCCTATTCTATACTTTGATTTTTTACTATGCCACTTGCCGAAAACTTCCACCTTTTTACGAGTGTGCGGAAACGTCACAGATTTTTTGACGGTTTAAATGTTAATGAAACATTGAAAATAATTAGAAAAAAAATATTTCCCGACTCGAGAATTACCTCTCGAGGCATGGGTACTCGTTTCTACGGAAGAAAATTTTCCTGCCTAACCCGGGATTTGAACCTACGACCCTACCTAAACCTAACTTCCTAACCGCTTACGCTACCGACTGTGCTACCGACTACTTGACGATTTATGATATCTGAATCTCACATAAGAGTTGCGAAGGACATCGTGGTATTCGCTATGTGATTGCGGTTATATATACTAGGGCATTCAAGAAAAGTTACTATGCTGCGTAACACTTAAATCCATCCTATATAGTGAACAGGCCGACCGCTGCGCTACATAGCGCTTTTTACTATCCCACATAGGGCTGCGGTCCAAGTTCGAAAATAATGAAAAAATCGCTATATCGATATACAGTATATGCAATTCCTACTTACAGATTTTACCATGTGAATGATACAATCTGTTAAACGCATAGTATAAATTGTTTAGATTTTTATAGAAAATGTACAATTTACTATATAATATTAAACGTGGAACGCAACAGCTACATTTATGAATTGTCTGGACAGCATTTTCTTTCTATTCTAAGTAAAACCAAAACCAGCAAAACATAATTTACTATTCATATAACGCTATGAACAATGAAATTTAGGAAAATTTTTATCTTGTCATTATTACGATGTTGTATAGTAATAATTGCCGTCCGTTCAGTACTTATTCCTATATTTATAGCATAATTTGAAAAAATATAGTAAATATCATTAATTTCGCGACCCCCGTTTTCTCCGTGTACCCCTGAAAACACCGGTTACAACCCTTTTTTAGTTGATTTTGAAAAAAAAAAATGTTGGCCGAACAGTTTGTCAGAAATCGTAGATCTGGCCGCCGGGCCGAAAACCGCCCAAATCGGGGTCACGAAATCTATTTTTTCAAAATATCGACTTCTAACCTATACCATCGTTCTCAAGTCGCATATTCTACCCCTGAAAACACTGGCATCAACCTTTTGTTAGTGGATTAAAAAAAAATACGATATTTGACAGAACTGTCAAAGTTATGAAGGACAAATGAACCTGGACTCGGTCTGAGAGTCCCAGCCAATCACAGCTCAAATAGTTTGCTAACAATGCTTACCGTTACTCATGAACTTTTTAAAAGAGGGATCACTGATACGAAATAATTCGCCGTGTCTGGAGTCACGCAAATCGCAAACGTAACTTTTGTGTCATTAACGAAGTCACACAAGGTCCACTTTTTTGTGACTTTTGAAAATAACTATAAGTCACAAGAACATTGTGTGACTTTAGCAAAAAAACTAAAACTCTGGCGGATTTTGTGTGACTTTATAGTATAACGCAAGTTATGTTTTGCGTGATGCTAGACACTTCGACCATAACTCGTACTTATCGCTCTATTAGAAATAGGCGATTTCTTCGCCAATATCGAGCAACATTGGCATCGATGAGTAACCATAACTGCTCGTCCGGCTCATCGATTAAACGCTACGATTTCTAGGATCGACGACGACGACACAATCCTCATCTGTATTCGTACGACAAGGCGGGGGGTTCATAAATAATAATAAAAATAAATATTCATCGCAACGCGGGGCGATATGGAAGGAACTCTCGGATAACCTCCGATGCGCGGTGGCGGCGACATATTTCACGTAATCGGCAAAGGGCTTGGGAACAGATCGTTGATTCATCGTGGGTGCATCATCAGAGACGAAGACGGAGGAGTCGTAGGTGCCGCCGCGACCGATGCGCGATAGCCCGGCCGGCGGGTCATTAAAGCCCGCATGTCTTTTTTTTTTATTATGCTACCGAGTTATATGCACTCACGTACACACTCATCGCGCCCTGTCGTAACATATATATGGCGTTGTACGGGCGTGATGATCTGCGCATGTGTGCACGTCGGACGTCCATACGCAGCGTTGACTGAGCGGTAATAACGACGAGAGTGCGGCTGCACCGAAAATAACTCGGATTGGGGGGGGCGTGGGAGAAAGGAAAATCGGAAACGACGCGTCGCGCGCTTGCGGCTTTCGCTGCAACCCGGCGAAGGGCGCATTCTCAATTTTCGTCAATTATTTATTTCTGGTTTTGTCAACGTAACTCGACTCTTTGTCCAAACGCGACGACAATTGACACAAAAGACTGGCCAGCCCGCAGCCCCCGGGCATCGAGATGTCTTCGGTTCGTCTCGCGCAATGTGAGTCACACTGTCCCACGGCCCTTTCGAGCTCGTTAGTCATTTAGCTTTGTGCTATCGATCCACGGGGAACACCGCGAGCCGAGTCCCCAACGGGTTCGCGTTGGGTTATCAATTTGTATTGCGAGTCATTTTTTGTTCTCTTTCCCGCTGCAGCGCGAGTGAACGCGGTACATCCACAGGGTAGATGTACCGTTAGTGCGGCCGCTGTAAGGCGTTGGCCATTTTTATGATTCTTTAAATTATTTTTTTCCCACATCTGTGTTGATTTTTCGATCTAATTCATATATATTCGCTGAATGATCTGTCAGATGTTTTTTTTTAAGCTTTAGCGACCACATGGGGTACCAGTTACCCGCCAGTAATTAGTTAGTGCGGCTACTGTAAAGCGTTGGCCATTTTTATGATTCTTTAAATTATTTTTTTCCCACATCTGTGTTGATTTTTCGATCCAATTCATATAAATTCGCTGAATGATCTGACAGATGTTTTTTTTAAACCTTAGCGGCCACATGGGGTAACTAGTTACCCGATAGTAACTAGTTAGTGCGGCTACTGTAAGGCGTTGGCCATTTTTATGATACTTCAAATTTTTTTTTTCCACATCTGTGCTGATTTTTCGATCTAATTCATTTAAATTTGCTGAATGATCTGTTAGATGTTTTTTTAAAGCCTTAGCAGTCACATGGGGTAATCAGTTACGGCTACTGTAAGGCGTTGGCCATTATTATGATTCTTCAAATTATTTATTTCCCACATCTGTGCTGATTTTTCGACCTAATTCGTATAAATTCGCTGAATGATCTGTCAGATGTTTTTTTTCAAGCCTTAGCGACCGCATGGGGTAACCAGTTACCCGATAGTAACTAGTTAGTGCGGCTACTGTAAGGTTGGCCATTTTTATCATTCTTCAAATTATTTTTTTCCCACATCTGTGTTGATTTTTCGATCTAATTCATATAAATTCGCTGAATGATCTGTCAGTTGTTTTTTTAAGCCTTAGCGACCACATGGGGTAACCAGTTACTCGCTAGTAACTAGTTAGTGTGGCAACTGTAAGGCGTTGGCCATTTTTATGATTCTTTAAATTATTTTTTTCCCACATCTGTGCTGATTTTTCGATCTAATTCATATAAATTCGCTGAATGATCTGACAGATGTTTTTTTTTAAACTTAGCGACGACATGGGGTAACTAGTTACCCGCTAGTAACTAGTTACTAGCTATGTAGCTTGGCTGAGGTGTGGCCGCTAAGGGTTAACTTATTCAATTTTTTGTTTCACCATTTTCTACGTAACGGCCACAACCTAAGGTGATCAAAAACGCTACCTTAGCGGAGAGTCACGCGTGCGCGCGGACGTCCTTTCGACGAGCTCGCGCGGCCTCGAGAAAATTGTAGGTTAGAAAGCGCGTTGCTACGACGGCGAATAGAATTTGCACTGGGTGAGACGGTGCGTCGCGGCGGCGGCGGTCGGCACCTGTTACAGCGACGGCCCTCGTGGCGGCGGCAGTAGTAGCTCAGAGAGGGGAGGGGGGTCAGGATCACCGAGTGTGCGGGACACTCCGTGTGTCTCGAGGACGAGAACGAAGGCGCCCCGCTCGCCTTCGTCGCAGCGCGAAAGTGATTGCGAAAGATAGAGAAAGAAAAGTTTGTACATATATATGTATGTATATATATATGCGCACTTATAGTACGAAACGCGCGCGACGACGTCCGATATCGCTCGCTCGCTCGATCGGAGGGAGAGCGGGGATAAAGAGGGGCGTGGCACAGCGCAGGGAGCGAAATAGTCGTAGCAGCGCTGGAGGGGCTGTCGTTGCCAAGCAACAGGCAACGTCGCACGCGGCGGCGTCGTCGGTCGCCGGCCGCCGTTGCTGCTACACAACCCGACGCTGTCTCGTATCCCTCGTCTCGACTCTCGGGTGTGTCCGTGCAGGCGCACCGGCCGGTTCGACTCACGCCGGCCGGCGAGTAGAGCTCCCCAAAGCCGGCGTCGTCGTCGTCGTCGTCGTCGTCGTCGTCTCTCGCGTGGCGTACACGCCCTTTGCGCACGCAAACTATGCGCCGTTCCCCGCGCACACCGATTTCGATACGATAGTTCGATATTGACTCGACGGCTTTTCGGGCTTCGCAGTCTGCTGCCTCCGGCAGTGCGACGAGCGGACTACCCTTCTCTCGTGGGTTTTCAGATAAAAATTGCGACAATGAGAAATTGTATTATTTTTTTTTTTTTAATTCATAGAATTATTTTTTGTTTCGCCGATGAAATGATTCTTGAGTACTTTGCCGGCGCCATCATTGTTCTACCGAAAAGCGATGATTTTGGGTACATGTGCCCTTGGCGAGCCTTTTTCCCAGGACGCTTTATAAAAAAGTTTCTCTATCCCTCTCTCTCGCTCCCGGTCGTTTTTCTGCTCGTCGCTCGCGTGAGAGGCATCGAGGCGCGTCGGTCAACGAGGAATTTGCGAGCAGCAGCCCCTCGCGGTACCTCGCGCGCGCGCGCCCGAAAGAAAGAAAGAAAGAAAGACGAAAAGAGCGGACCGAGAGCGCGAGAGGGACAAAGGCAGAGGCGGCTACCTACGACCGAGTGGCTTCGGGCGAGGTTACCGAGCTCTATTAGAAATAAACGTCCGACGAATTTTTACCTCTCACTCTTCACTCTACTCTGTCCCTCTGTCCGAGCTTCGCCTGTGAAACTCCGTAGATTTCCCAGTTACGATTCGCCGATAAAACGGCGGGGGAAAAAGGAAAATGATAAAAAAAGGAAAGAAAAACGAGGGAAAGAGCAAGAGAGAGAGAGAAAGAGCGAAAGTGCGGCACAAAGAGCGGGGAGAACCGTTCGGGTGCGTTCGGCAGTGCTCGGGTCGATCCCCCCTCCCCGAGACCGCCAGCGCCGCTGCCGACGACCGAGTAGCTCGCGCTCTCTCGCTCCAACCGGCGAGCCAATGGCAGCGTTCTCCCTCCCTCGCAGCGCGCGCACCGCACCCGAGGCACCCGAGGCGCGAGAGCGAGAGAGACAGAGCGAGCCGCCAGCGCCGCCGACGAACGCGTAGCTCGCGCTCTCTCGCTCCAACCGGCGAGCCAATGGCAGCGTTCTCTCTCCCTAGCAGCGCGCGCACCGCACCCGAGGCACCCGAGGCGCGAGAGCGAGAGAGACAGAGCGAGCCGCCAGCACCACCGACGACCGAGTAGCTCGCGCTCTCTCGCTCCAATCGGCGAGCCAATGGCAGCGTTCTCTCTCCCTCGCAGCGCGCGCACCGCACCCGAGGCACCCGAGGCGCGAGAGCGAGAGAGACAGAGCGAGCCGCTAGCGCCGCCGACGAACGAGTAGCTCGCGCTCTCTCGCTCCAACCGGCGAACCAATAGCAGCGTTCTCTCTCCCTCGCAGCGCGCGCACCACACCCGAGGCACCCGAGACGCGAGAGCGAGAGAGACAGAGCGAGCCGCCAGCGCCGCCGACGAACGAGTAGCTCGCGCTCTCTCGCTCCAACCGGCGAGCCAATGGCAGCGTTCTCTCTCCCTCGCAGCGCGCGCACCGCACCCGAGGCAACCGAGGCGCGAGAGCGAGAGAGACAGAGCGAGAGCCAGCGACAAGCCGAGAGAGTCGCACGCGCAGCCGGAGAGCCCGACAGAAGCGTTGAGACTAGAGGGACGCGAACCGCGCGACAGAGAACACTACGAACCGAGAGGACTCTTCACACGACCGTAGCACCCTAAAGTCCTTCTATCTGTAAACCGCAAAAAAGTAAAAGCAACGATAGATAGAAAAAGAGAGAGAGAGCGAGCAAAAAAAAAAGCCCGATTCCGGTATATTTACAAGACTGAGCGATCGTAGTATAGCGATTTCGTTGGGGTTTTTTTTCGTCGTCGTCCGAAAAACAAGTTCGCAACTCGAGGAGCGACATTCGTTTTCGCGTCCTGCGGAAGAAAAGTTGTTCGGGAATTTATTTTCGAGGCTTTCGACGAGTGTGAACGACGACCCAAATCTCCGGATTTCCGTGATTATTGCTGTACAGTAATAATAATATTAATAATTTAATATATTATAAAAAAGAAATAACGACGATAACAATGGCGGAAGAGAAGAACGAAACGAGCCCAGTGGCAGAGGGCGAGAAGACGCCCCAGGAGGCCGGCACGCCGATGAAGAACGGCGAGGACGAGCCCGCGAAGGAGATAATCAAGGAGCCGTCGGTCGGCAGCGGCGACGGCGCGGCCGACGAGAAGAAGGAAAAGAAGATCGAGGAAAACGGTGACATGGAGAAGCCGAAGGAGAACGGCGAGGAGAAATCGACACCCGAGCCCAAGGACATGCGTGCCATCGTGCTCAACGGTTTCGGCGGACTTAAGGGTGTTAAGGCCCTGCGCAAACCCGAGCCCGCGCTCGCCGAGGGCGAGGTCCTCATCAGAGTCCGAGCTTGGTAAGTTTTTTTTTTCCCCCTTTTTTTTTTACCCCACCCCCTATATTCAACCTGTTTTTGGAAATTAAATCATTTGAAATAACAATGACGATGGGGTCCCCGGCGACCCCGGAGCAAAGTGACCTTCAAGGTCGGAGCATGGTAAGTTTTTCGTAGCTTTTCGGTAGCATGCAACGCTTTCGGGTTCATTGTACGACGATTGAAATTTCGTAGGAATTCCTTACAATGTATAGTTTTTTGTCTGACTTCTCGAAATGCTCCGAGAACACCGGGACGCTTGGCTCTCGTAGGATACACGTGGAATCTGCTTTATCATGCGTGTATCAATGATCGTTATTGTTGTGCGAATAGGCGACGGAAATTCGGGGAAAAATAAAATGATAGTTCAATATAACTGGACAGGATGGAGGCCTTTTCGAAATACTCCGAGAACACCGGGACGCTCGGCTCTCGTAGGATACACGTGGAATCTACTTTATCTCTCGTTTATTAATAATCGTTATTGCAGTTGCGAATAGGAGACGGAAGTTCGGGAAAAATAGAATGATATTTCAATATAACTGGACAGGATGGAGGCTTTTTCGAAATGCTCCGAGAACACCAGGACGCTTGACTCTCGTAGGATACACGTGGAATCTACTTTATCTCTCGTTTATTAATAATCGTTATTGCAGTTGCGAATAGGAGACGGAAGTTCGGGAAAAATAGAATGATATTTCAATATAACTGGACAGGATGGAGGCTTTTTCGAAATGCTCCGAGAACACCAGGACGCTTGACTCTCGTAGGATACACGTGGAATCTACTTTATCTCTCGTTTATTAATAATCGTTATTGCAGTTGCGAATAGGAGACGGAAATTCGGGAAAAATAGAATGATATTTCAATATAACTGGACAGGATGGAGGCTTTTTCGAAATGCTCCGAGAACACCGGGACGCTTGGCTCTCGTAGAATACACGTGGAATCTACTTTATCTTTCGTTTATTAATAATCGTTATTGCCATTGCGAATAGGAGACGGAAATTCGGGAAAAATAGAATGATATTTCAATATAACTGGACAGGATGGAGGCTTTTTCGAAATGCTCCGAGAACACCAAGACGCTTGACTCTCGTAGAATACACGTGGAATCTACTTTATCTCTCGTTTATTAATAATCGTTATTGCCATTGCGAATAGGCAACGGAAATTCGGGGAAAAATAAAATGATACATCGATACAACTGGAAAGGATAGGAGGCTCTCGGCTATCTCGCGATCTTCCTTTGTTGCGTCGCTGCGTCTGCGCCAGCAGCAGCAGCAGCAACAGCAGCAGCAGCAGCTCGCTCCGAGCGAGGCTATACATTTCGCGATACGTCGCGCGTGTGTTTTTTTTTCCTCTTGTGTTCGCCCTCGTGGCTCGAGGAGAGGTTTGTCTGCTCTCCAACGCGGCTAACGAGATTCGGGAGTCGAAGAGTCTCGAATCTCCGGGCTCGTCTCTTCTTCTCTCGGGAAGCGGAGAGAGAGAGAGAGAGAGAGAGAGACAGGGATTGGGAAAGGACGACGATGTATATAGTGACCGCCGCGCGCGCAGTGTGTATGTAGCGCCCATGCGGGGCGAAACGTACACCGGCGCGGAGACGGCGAGAAGCCGCTCGCGCGCGCGCACGGCCGACGAAAGGGCAAGCGAGAGAGCGACTTTAGATTGGCTCGCGGGATCCTCGACCGGCAGCGTCGACCGGCGTCGATTTCGAACCGGCGAATCTCCGTCCAGCCAATTTTTTCCGTTTGGATGCATTTTTTTTAAATCAAGATTTCTCCCGGAACAAAATGAATAGAATAATCGGTAATCAACATTTTTCCGATTTTTTTGAATGGTCAGACTCAATGTTTTTTTTGCTGCGTTTGGAGCGTCCAAAACGTCGATTTCGAACCGGCGAATATCCGTTCGGCAGTTTTTTTTCGTATGGATGAATTTTTTTTTAATCAAATTTTCTCCCGGAACAAAATGAATAGAATAATCGGTAATAAACATTTTTCCGATTTTTCGAATGCTCAGACTCAATGTTTTTCTGCTGCGTTTGGAGCGTCCAAAACGTCGATTTCGAACCGGCGAATCTCCATTCGGCCGATTTTTTTCGTATCGATGAATTTTTTTAAATCAAGATTTCTCCCGGAACAAAATGAATGGAATAATCGGTAATCAACATTTTTCCGATTTTCCGAATGGTCAGACTTAACGTTTTTTTGCTGCGTTTGGAGCGTCCAAAACGCTGGCAAATTTCCGTTCGACAGATTTTTTTCTCTGCTGTTGATTTTTTTTGTCTTCAATGAATTAAAAAAAAATCAATATTTCTCACGGAATAAAATGAACAAATTAGACACAATGTTTTTTTTCTGTGTTTCGAACGCCCAAAACGCTGGGAGATAAGGCAGCCGAGGCGTCGCGATTATCGGTGACGAGCGCGTTTTTCCCCGGCGAAGTAATCGCGAGCGCGGGTCGCGCCCGCGGTGCATCGGGCGCGCGTAGAAAGCGAAAGTCCGGGCGGCAAGCGCACGCCGCGTGTGTCTCGTCTCTCGTCTGAGGCCGCGCGGCGCGCGTGTTGGCTACTGCCACAGTTATAAATCCCATAAATTTACAGTACATTTTTTTTGGTAATTATTATATAATAATAATGCGTAGTGATTATAAAATAGAGAGCAAACATTTGGATGGTAGTTGAAAGAAAAACTAATTTTCGCTTTTATATCGGAAGAAACAGTGAAAAAAAATTCAAGAAATAATTAATGCATTACATTTTTCATTCATTTTTTTCCCAATATTAAAGCAAAAATTAGTATTTTTTCAGCTATTCAAATGTTTACACTCTATTTTATAATCACTACACTGAGAAAAAAAATTGCTCAATCCAACAAAACGCGCGGTTGCGGGCGGTGAAATAAATATTTTGCAAATTAGACAAAATATTTAATTGATAGAAGCAAATGGTGATAGAATTTAAAAAATCTCGATTAACATTGCCGAATATTTTGTCCAATGTGCAAAATATTTATTTCGCCGCCCGCAACCGCGCGTTTTGTTGGATTGAGCAATTTTTTTCTCCGTGTACGTATTATTATTAAGAAATCATAGTTACAAAATAAATTGTACTGTAAACTATATCTCACGAATTAATGGGGATTTACAACTCTGACTGTTGCTGCTCTCGTCGTTATTGTCGCGCTTCCGTCTCGCTCTCAACGTCGGTGCTGCTGCTGCCGCTGACGCGGGGAAGGAGGAGAAGGCGAGGCGCGTTTGCACTGCAGCGGAAAGCGCCAGCAGCAGCAGCAGCAGCAGCGACGCGTAGGTGCGGCATCAGCTGGTGTGCCACAAAGTCGTCGGGATTGCTCGCCAAGTATCTCTTTCTCCTTTCCCCCTCTCTCTCTACTCTCTCTCTCTCTCTCTCCTTCGCTCTTTGTTGTTTTTTTTCTGCGCTTTATTTTCAGTGTCATTGGCACCGCGGCTCGCAAGGTTTCTCAGCCGCGCACCAACCGTTCGCTCTTGCTCTCTCTCTCTCTCTGTCTCATCGTCTCTCTCACTCACTTTCTCTCCTTCACTCTCTTTCTCGGTCGTTCTCGTTCGCGAGGCTCGCGACCGGCGCGCGACTTCTTCCGACGCCTCCGCCTCTCTTGCTTTTATTTTTCTCTCACGCGCCCTCGACGACTTTGCGCGCGCGCACAGAGGGAAAAAAACAGCAGCAGCAGCGGCGGCGGCAGCAGCAGCAGCAGCAGCAACAACACCGCAGGAAAACAAAAGACCAAAAGATGACGAGACGCGCGCGTCTGGCGCTCCGGCCGATCGTCCCGCGCGCAATTACTCCGTTCTCACCGATGAAATTATTCGCGCGTATTCATATTTTTTTTGTGATTTTTTTCTGCGCGTTTTTTTTAAGTTGATTGTTCCAGAATTAGAAGACTTTTGTCCTGGAATCGAAATTCGTTTTTGAAAATGACATTTTTGGGTGATTTACTTTCTTTCGCATATGGCATGAATTGGTTTTTTTTTTTTTATTTTTCTTGTTTTTTCATAGAATTCAAGTTTATGTGATGTTGAAGTTTGCATCGTTGGAATGTAACAAAAAAGAAATGATTTCTAACGATGCAGACTTCGACATAATGAATTTATAGGGTTTAAGGGCATGTGAAACAGTGAGCGCCGAAAATCTCCGGATGTGCGGTTTGTCGCGAATTATGAACGGATCGAAGTGAAAATTGAAACACAGATGCCAGTAATGAAAATCTCGGGAATGAATTAGTCAGAATTTTGATTTTAGAAAAAAAAATTACAGATCGGTTACCGACATCAATTTTTTTTTATTAAAATCAAAATTCTGACTAATTCATTCCCGAGATGCACATTACTGGCGTCTGTATTTCAATTCTCACTTCGATCCGTTCATAATTCGCGAAAAAAAGCATATCCGCATTTTCGAGGTGAGGGTCGGTATTTCACATCGCCTTAACTATAGACTGAGTTTGATTTGATCGACTTTTCTCGGAATTCTTGGGATTGCAGTAATTTTTCGTTGTAAGAATCCAACGAGGATAAAATTAGTGACGAGGAGAGAAGATGCTGAGAATTTTCCGGTTAGCTGTGATTGGCGCGGATGCTGGTCGGCTGATGACCGTGGCGTGCGCGCGCGACCGGCGTCGGCGTCAGCATCACCAGCGGCGGACCCACCGGCAGGACCTTTTCACGCGTGACTCACCGTTCATAAAAGCCTTGATGGCATTGATGAGAAAATAGGCCCTCCAGGACTGGGCCCCCCCTCCCCCCGCTTCACCTACAGCTCCAGCGTCCCGAGCTCTTTCTCTCTCCCGCTCTTTCCGAGGGCCCTGCGCGCGAGAGCCTATAGAAAAATACATAATACGCGTTCGGTATTATGCTCTCACGAACAATTTCACTGCGAGCCCGGCGAGAGTGAGAAAGCGAGACCGGCGGATCAGCTCACGACGCAGTGGAGATTAAGTCGTTCGCTGTTGAAAGTGGAGGAAAAAAAACCCTGGAAGAAAATGCCCCTATCGTGTTTCATCCCCTCAGGAATTCTCTTTTAAAAAGGACACCGAAGATCGAAATATATCGAAATATTGAAGCCAGTGTAACTCGGTCGAAAATCGAAATATATCGAAATACTGAAGCCAGTGCAACTCGGGCTGTGATGGGTCGACGATGACTACGTCATAGTCGATAAACTTTTAAAAAATCTGGGGGTAATCGATCTGTAATTTTGTTCGATCTGCAATTTTTTTATTTGATCCGTTCATAATTCGCGAAAAACCGCATTTCCGAACTTTTGAGCTGTGCGCGGCGGTATTTCACATCGCCTTAAATAACGGTACCATTCCTGTTTTGGCAGTTGAGCTTATCATCTGCCTTTGATACATATTCTGTGCCGCGTCGTGCTTCGCCTGATTCTTCGTAGTTGCAGTAACCTTGGCCGAAAGGGTGCCTATTGAACAGGTAATCGTGAACGACCTTTGGTGGTCTGGTCCACTGATGTCGCTCACTGTGTATTCCGGAGTTTATAATTTGTAAGACGCGCAGTTATCCTGGAAAAAAGATTTATATCTCATTGCAATAAACATGGTGTGAGATATTCTGTAAGTGTATAAACTCTTTGTAAGACGCGCAGTTATCCTGGAAAAAAGATTTATATCTCATTGCAATAAACATGGTGTGAGATATTCTGTAAGTGTATAAACTCATAGCAAGTTTTCCAAACAGACAAAGTCATAATAACTGAATTCAGATTGAAATTATGTGCAGAAATTAGGTGTGAACGAATAGCTAAGATAATTGGTGAACAGTAATTAGATATAGCAGGCCAGAGCAGAGCAAACGCTTAATAGTAATAATATAATAATAATAATTAATAGTAATAATATAAAACGCTCAAAGAGTCTATGAATATGCATGACCTTGGGATATCATTTTCTCTAATTAATTTAATCGTTTGAAGAATGGCCCGAGTTTCTGCGGAAAAAATTGATAAGTGAGAAGTTATACGATATTTGAGACAAAGATTGAGAGTAGGACTGTGGATTGTAAGGCCTACATAGTTGCCTTCTCCCTTTTTGGAGCCGTCGGTCTAGAATATGGTTGCGCCCATATTAGTTGGTCGTGGAAAGCGGCGAGAAATTCGAGTATATCCCAAATTTTCCACCACTTCCAGCAACTCGACACGAAACTCGACCTCGAACACGTTTCCCTTCCGCGGAGAAAAAAAACGTTTCCAAATTCTACGAGTTTTTGTGAAACTGTAAAAAATCCGTGGAAAACGCGGAAATAATTTTTTTTTTTTTCGACGTGCGGTTGCGGGCGGCGAAATAAATATTTTGCAGATTAGACAAAATATTCGGCAATGCTAATCGAGATTTTTTTAATTCTATCATCAATTGCCTCGATCAATTAAATATTTTGTCTAATTTGTAAAACATTTATTTCGCCGCCCGCAACCGCACATTTCGTTGGATTGAGCAATTTTTTTTCTCAGTGTGATATTTCGCTTCTCTCAGCGCGAGTCGTTTGGAATATTTTCTCTTCCTCTCGCTTTTCTTTTTTTTTCCCGCCGAGTCTTCGTTAGGGCGATAAACCACGAGGCCCTCTCCCCCTGCTGACCCTACCCACGGGGGTCAGCCGAACGCGCGGCGTCGGCCTGAAAAGACGAGAAAACAACGGCAGCACTCATCGATCTTCGTGAACAACATTTTTTTTCCCTCTTCTCGCCAACTCTCGGCCAGGTTTAAAAGAAATAAAGTTTTTATTTCAGAGACTTTTTTTTTGTAAAAAATATCTCAATTAAAAATTGAGATATATTATTTTTTAATATTATTTTATTTGATTCCTACACGTAACCGTCTTTAGGCTTTTACGATTCTTCTCATTCCACACTTCATTCCATGACACCCTTATTTTTTCCAATAAAAAAAAAATCCAACGAAAAAATGTCGCCAATGATTTTTGGCAATTAAATTCTAACGCGTTTCATTTTTTCGTTTTTCTTTTTTTTTCGGAGCTGCATTCACTGGTGCAGCCTCGAGTGCACTTAACTCTTCCGAGTAAATGGCTATATGTATGAATGAACAGTTGTGGGGAGTCTCTCTCTCTCTCTCTCTCTCTCTCTCTCTCTCGATCTCCGAGGAGTCTCTCGTTGGACTCTCGAGACTTCATCCGTCCTCGCCTCTCGCCCTTCGGTCCCTTTCGCTCGCTCCCGCTGCTGCACCGTATAATAATAATCTAAGCGAAGCTGCAATGCACTCTCTCTCTTTCTCTTCCCCTTCCTCTTTCTCTTTAACGCTTCCACTCTCGCTATCTTAATTATGTAGCAATCTTATCGAGACGCATACCGAGGCCACATTTCTTTCGATTTACGAGCTCATTAATAATCGTATCAACAATGATGATAATAATAAAAATAAATCTCGTACATTTTTCTTTGCAATTTGCTTTGAATAAGTAATAATAAAATTCCATGAAATGTGGGCGAGCGTTTGATGATGTGTGAAAAAGTACAATGGGAAAAAAGCGTCGGCGCGATGGCTGCTGGGAATTGACTGGTGCATCCTATTGAGAAAGAGAGAGAGAGAGAGTGACAGAGAGGGAAAGCGAGCGGAGGTCTGTCGCTCGAGTTTATTGGCAGAAGGGATTACGGATTTGCTTTTTGCGTCGTCGGTTGTACGCGTATTTTCAAATGCACCGTCCTCGGTGTATCAGCTCAGAGGTTCTCAATCGCCTCGACCGGACAAAAATCTCATCCTCTTACGTCCCCCGCCCCTCCCGCTCCCACCCGGCCGGCACTCCGAGTATTTCGCGTAGGCTCTCGATAACACGAACCGAGATTATATTCAACACACCAGACGCAAGAAATCTCGAGTACGATTATACGATTACGTCGGTTGGTTAAATAACATCCTTTTTTAAGGGGGAACCCACATTAGGACCCTCATTTTCACTGGTTTTTTTAGATTTTTTTTGGGTGGGAAGTATTTATTATTTATGTATCATTCATTATTATTAATTATTTATGTATTTGTTTATTTGTGTATGTGTATTTATTTTTCAGTATTTTTTTGGGTGGGAAGAATTTTATTTTATTAGAATGTAATCAAATTTCGTCATCGTTTTATTCATATTTCGAACGACTTTTGTGATTTTTTTCAATCATTCGGTTCTATGGTCTAACATTTTTACGAGTGCGAATATCGCTTTGAAATTTTTGCAGCATATTCTTGGATAGTTGAGCTAACGATATATGCAATAAAAAATAGATTTTTTGAAACTCCTAACGGGAGACTAGTAAATTATTCGGCAATGACTGTACCTGTAGGACTGTCCCTAGAGTATATATATATAGCAGCAGCGCTGCATCTCATGCACCGCATATATGTGTGCGTGTTGCGGGGGCCGCGTTCGAGGGTCGTGCGCAACGAGGGTTCGCTCGCTCGCGAACCCTCTTTGCCGATTGCAACGCGGGTGACGTTGGCCTAGGCAAGCGCGTCGCTCGCCGAGCCCCTCGCCATGCTCTACGCGGAAAAACGAACGAAGGGCAGTCCACCCCACGGTGGATCCCGAGAATTCGACATATGGACGAGGTTAACGCGGAATAGGTTGTCCGTGCGAGGAAAATGTATCGTTGGACAAATTTGTCAGTCGTATATTTTAAGATCGGTTGTGTTTTGAGTTCGGTGTCAATTTTTACTTAACTGAATCGAAAAAACAAGGAGCAAAAGTGAGACGAGAATGGACGGCTGTGGCGGCCAAATTTGGAAAAAATTTCTCTGTCATATTTTGAGATCAGTCGTGTTTTGAGCTCAGTGTCAATTTTTACTTAATTGGATCGAAAAAACAGGGTGCAAAAGCGAGGCAAGAATGGACGGCGGCGGCGGTGGTCAAATTTGGAAAAAAATGGTCTGTCGTATTTTGAGAACAGTCGTGTTTTGAGTACGGTATTATCAATTTTTTTGTAACTCATGCACGTAATGTCGCACATTTCGTGCCCGCAAAGCGTGCGTGAGATCGCGTATTATGCTCATGTCAACGTAGATAATTTCACGTACGCCATCTGGTGCGTGAAGTTATCTACATTACTTCACGCACACATTGGCGTGCGTGAAACTATCTACAAGATGATCTCACGCACGCTTTGCAGGCACGAAGATGTGCGACATCACGTTGACATTCGTTACAATAGTACATTACGATACAAGTGCGAAAAAACTTTTTCTGACGAGTGTGAGTTTGCAGCGCGAGCCGAAGGCGAGTGCTGCAATCACACGAGTCCGAAAAAGGTTTTTAGCACGCGTATCGTACGCAATTTTATTTCACGACGTCGGAAAATGGGGTATTACGCACGCGAAGCGTGCGTAATGTCGCGTTTTACGCACGGAGTGACATAAAGTACTATTACTTAACTGGATCGAAAAAACAGTGAGCAAAAGCGAGACGAGAATGGACAGCAGCGGCGGCGAGTTGGCTGAAACGTGCGCGAAATTTTACGCACACGCGCGGTTCGCGCGTTATGGGGTTGCTCCGGTTTTGCCGGTGTTACGGGGGCTCTCGGCTCCCGGCTCACCACGGGTGTGGTCCGATCAATACACCACCACTACCACCACTACCACCATCGCCACCACCACCGACGCCAACACCATCATCGCTATACCTTGTACCAACCACCCTGCTGGAACGCTCGCGATCTATTATCCTCGCTTTGCAAAAACCAAGGCGACACGTTTCGGTAAAGTCACTATGGGTACCAGTCGGATATCCGTGTTTGAGGGGGTATCGTGTTCAGGGGGGGGAGTGCGGACGGCGGAGTTGACGCGAAATTTCACTATCGTAATCATCTCCCGATTCGATTACTTGCAGCCCGATGAATTTCGAATTATCCCCGCGGCGTTGGTGATACTCGACGCGAAACTTTGCGATCATTTTCGTCGCCGAGCATCGACTGCGATAAACAAGATTAACGAACGCGTCCGGACGATAACTCGATTTTCTTCTCGAAGTAAAAAAAAAAGAAAGAAAATCAGTAGCATCCTGCTACATCAGACCCTGATCAGGCCCTAGCCCGGGCCATATTAGCCACGTCAGGGCCTGAGCAGGGCCATGAGTTGGGCCGGATGAAACGCTACAGATTTTCTACTCGAGAAGTGGTCTCCGGAACAACATTTTTTTCGTGGTGTTCCGTTTGTTTATGTTTCTTAAGGGTTTACGCGCGAAGGGACGAACGAGATTGGTGGAAAAAAAGAACGAAAAGAGGAATTTCGTTCGTGAAGCACATGGACCTTGGCGATAGACGACGAGGGCTTGTCAAAACTTCCTCTACCCCCCCCCCCCCCCCCCCCCCATGAACCCTCGCGCAACATGTTTACTTCGGCCCCCGCGGGCTCTGACTATTTTTGTGCGAGGGATCGCGTTCTCGATGCTTCGACGTTGCTCCTGCTCCCTCTCTTCCTCCCGCGGCTCTGCTTAGCACGGGCAGGGGGCCGGACGAGGCTGCCAACCCCCTCCCCCCACCTTCGGTCTCTCTTTCTCTCCCTCGACGGCGGAACCGACGACAGATTTTTCGTTCCCGACTCGGATGTACCGAACGTGCACGACGACGACGAACGCCACTCTCGTAGAACCGCCGCGGCCCGCCAGCTCCGCGCCAGCTGTAGATCCCTGACATCTGCTGTAACACGCGTCCCCCGCGTTCCCCGCGTTCCCCTGGCTTATTGCTCTCCTCGCGCTGACGAGACCCACGACTTCTCTATGGCCTCGCGAACATGAGCATTATTTTACCACGCAACTTTGTATAACACGATCGTAGAATTCGATATTTTCGCGATTTTTTTTTCTTTTTTTACCGTCAATAATAATTTTGTAATAATAATAATAACATTAATAACACTAATTGGGGGAATTCAAATTTTTCTTGATTTTTTTTTACCGGGGTCTCACTGACCCCGATGAACATTTTACAACGCAACGCAACACGATCGTAGAATTCAATATTTTCGCGATTTTTTTTTTCTTTTTTTACCGTCAATAATAATTTTGTAATAATAATAATAAAATTAATGACACTAATTGGGGGAATTGAAATTTGTATTGATTTTTTTTTTTTTGGGGTCTCACTGACCCCGATGAACATTTGGCCACGCAACTTTGTACGACATGATCGTAGAATTCGATATTTTCTCGATTCTTTTTTTTTTTTATTTGCCGACAATAATTATTTTTCAATAATAATAATAAAAATAACGACAATAATTGGGGGAATTGAAATTTGTATTGATTTTTTTTTTTTTTGGGGTCTCACTGACCCCGATGAACATTTGACCACGCAACTTTGTACAACACGATCGTAGAATTCGATATTTTCTCGATTCTTTTTTCTTTTTATTTGCCGACAATAATTATTTTTCAATAATAATAATAAAAATAACGACAATAATTGGGGGAATTAAAATTTATCTTGGATTTCCTTTCTTTTTTTTCGGGGCTTCACTGACCCCGGTGCGCGCGTCGCGCAAACCGGACGGTGTTTAATATCGGGAGGGGGGCAGCTCGTTTGGAACGAACTTGAATTGGCAATTTGGGTGAAGCAGGAAGACCCGGAGAGCAAGGACCGCCCGTGAAGTCCGCCCACGCGGTCCGAACTCGATGCGCGAGCGTCGAATCCGTCCGACAAAACTCGCTGCACAAAATCGTCGTCGCGATCGTTTCCCCGCGGATTTTTTCCCTCCTTCCTTCGCAAAATGAAATAAAATTATACAATTTTAAAAACAAAATCCCGGACTGTGTCGACATTGTTTCGCGAATCGCGAAGATGTATTGCAAAACGGCAACGGCGTCTGGATAATTTTAATTAACGAGGGAAGAAGTTTCCAGTCGGGGAGAAACGTCACCGTCGTCGTTACAATGTTACAAAACAAGATTTGCTCTGCAATCGACAAATAAGTAAAGCGAAGAAAAAAAAAAGAAAAAAAAAATTAAAAGGAAAATAAATGAAACGATAAAGAAACGTAACTAAGACGGGACATAATAGCCTCCCCCTCCTCCCCCCCCCCCCCCCCCCTCCTTCTGGCATTCCTGGGACGAGTCAGCGGCTGAGTCACAAAAACAATAGTAATCTATCGGGACTCACAGCTGCTGCCGCTGTGTTCTCGCTCCCTGTTTTTTCCAGGCTCCCCTCCCGCACCCCCTCCCCTTCCACGATCTCCTCTGTCGCGGACACTTATACAGGGTGGCAAGAGAATAAATAATCGCGTCGCGCGCGGGGAGAGAAAAGAGCCGCAATAAATATTTGTCATCGCCGATGCCGAGCGACGAGCTTGCGTCGCGCAATGCGCGCGAAAATTTGGGCGGGGTTCAATATAGTGAATGACCAAAACGCGAATGGCTAAAATAGCGAATTAAAAAATGATGGACGTCTGAATCTAGAATAGCCATCATTATAAAATTTGCTATTTTAGTCATTCGCTATTTTAAGGCGATGTGAAATACCGACCCTCACCTCGAAAACGCGGATACGCTTTTTTTCGCGCATTATGAACGGATCGAAGTGAGAATTGAAATACAGACGCCAGTAATGTGCATCTCGGGAATGAATTAGTCAGAATTTTGATTTTAATAAAAAAAATTGATGTCGGTAACCGATCTGTATTTTTTTTTTTCTAAAATCAAAATTCTGACTAATTCATTCCCGAGATTTTCATTACTGGCATCTGTGTTTCAATTTTCACTTCGATCCGTTCATAATTCGCGACAAACCGCACATCCGGAGATTTTCGGCGCCCACTGTTTCACATGCCCTTAACTGCATTTTAATAAAATGTGGCGTCAAAATAATACCGAATGATCGAAATAACGAATGGCTAAAATAGCGAAAACCGTAATGATAATCATTCTAGATTTAGACGTTCATTAGTTTTAAATTCGCTATTTTAGCCATTCGGTATTATGATGATTCACTATTTTGACTCCCACCCGAAAATTCCTATCGTCCGTTTCTCGCGCTCGGAGTGAGGGAGAGAGAGAGTCAGAGTCAAAGAGTAATTTTATTTGTACAAGCGGTGAAGTATTGTACAAGCCAATGAAAAAAAAGAATAGTATACAGAAGAAGCATTAAATAAAAAATTGAGTAGCAGATTAGAACGCAGTTAGCACAGCAGGCAGTAGAAATTCACAAGGCAAGACAAGGAGTGAGAGAAAAAGAGAGATAGATAGATGGATAGATTCATTTATTGCGCTAGTTATTGTTATTATTTTATTTAATTAACTAATCAGATAAAATTAATAAGATTTGTTAAACAAATAAAATAATAACAATGCTCGACCCAGCGGCGCAAAGGGAGCCTAATTCGTGCGATGGCAATAAACGAAAGAAATACAAATAAAAATAACAGAAATAAAATACGTACTTCAACTTGAATAATCGCGAGTGAGAGAGAGGAAGGAAAAAAATGCTGCGCGTGTGTGGGGGTGATATGAAGATACCGGGCGAAGGGAAGATAGTCGACCGCGTCCCTGAAAGTAACGAGTAGAGGCACTTTAATCGACCGCACTCGAGGCCTCCGTGTAGACTCGACTCGAGCGACTCCACTCGAGACTCACAACTCACTCATCTCGTCTCTCTCTCTCTCTCTTCTCATTTCCCTCTTTTCGTCTCGTCGCCCTTTTGTAACCCTTGGAAAAATTTGCGATTTTTTTTTACGGACATTTGACAGTTTCTAGTTTACAGTAAAAAGTTGTAATAAATGTTATGAATTTGTTTTAAATATGTTTGTTTGTTTACAACTGCGTTTAAACGAATCTTCCGTTTGGTACGACGAACAATTTAGTTTATCCAACAATTCTGTACATTCGTCGAACAACATATGTTTCGAGACATATATATATATTCTTTAATATTCGAAAAATTGTAATAAATGTTATGAATTTGTTTTAAATACGTTTGTTTGTTTACAACTGCGTTTAAACGAATCTTCCGTTTGGTACGACGAACAATTTAGTTTATTCAACAATTCTGCACATTCGTCGAACAACATATGTTTCGATACATATATATATTCTATAATATTCGAAAAATTGTAATAAATGTAATGAATTTGTTTTAAATACGTTTGTTTGTTCACAAATGCGTTCAAACGAATCTTCCGTTTGGTACGACGAACAATTTAGTTTATCCAACAATTCTGCACATTCGTCGAACAACATATGTTTCGATACATATATATATTCTATAATATTCGAAGAATTGTAATAAATGTTATGAATTTGTTTTAAATACGTTTGTTTGTTTACAAATGCGTTTAAACGAATTTTCCGTTTGGTAAGACGAACAATTTAGTTTATCCAACAATTCTGCACATTCGTCGAACAACGTATGTTTCGAGTCAACATTTTTTCAAGTTGAATCGATGAACAATTCGTTTGAACGCATTTGAATGCTGGAAAAAAAAAGGAAAATTGAAACTCCGTGTATCGAAACACCGTCGGAGCCACTGCGACGACACAATAACGAGTTTATCGTGCGTCGGAGGCCACAGGGCTATCTCGCTGCTGCCGCCGCGACTTTCAATTCGAATAATATAAATAATCGAGAGCGATTTCTCTTCTCTCCTCTCGCTTCGGACTTTTATTCATATTATTTTTCGCAACGCGCAATTCACCTCGTTTCACTTGCGCTGCGTGCAATTTCTTTTTATTTGCACTTTTTTCGAATATTCACCGCATCTTGCCCGCAGGATCCAATCGAAATATTTTCGACATTTTTTTGTTTGTTTTTTAAATCAATATTTGTCCAATCTTTTTTTTCGCATGCGAGGAAAAATAAAAAATATGTTATTGATATTTATTCATATTGTTATGTTTATTCATATTATTTTTCGAAAGCGCCGAAATTCAACTCGTTTCACTTGCGCTGTGTACAATTACTTTTTATTTTTTTAGCAGGATCCAATCGAAATGTTTTCGACATTTTTTTTTGTAAATATTTGTCCAATTTTTTTTTTTCGCATGCGAGGAAAGATAAATATGTTATTGATCGGGAAAAGCGGAATGATGCGGCGCGCGAGGCGAGCGGCGGTTGGTCTAGACGCCGTCGCCGCCGTCGCGCGACGCGCGGCGACGGCGAAATCGATCGGCGAGCGTCGCGCGCGCGTTCGCTCAAACTTTAATCAAGATGATTCACGGATGCCGCTCGCGCTCTCGTTCGCTCCGCGAGAGTGAGTCACGTCGTCGTCGTCGGCGTCGTCGTTTTTTTTTATTTTTATTTTTATTGCTTCCTCTCTTTCGCGTCGTCGACTCGCGCTTTTAATCGGCTTCCTTTAGATTAGTAACGTCGAGCGGGTGACAAACGATTCGCGGTGACGCACTGCCGATTAATCATTCGCAAAGAAAAAAAAGGTTATTTTTTTTTTTTCTCTAAATAAAATTGTCAATGAATGTTTTCGATAATTAAAAAAAAATATTCGAATTTAATTCGACGAGTTTGTCGATTAATCATTCGCAAAGAAAAAAAGGTGATTTTTTTTTCTTTTTTCTCGAAATAAAATTATCCATAAATATTTCTATAATAAAATGAAAAATGTATTCGAACTAAATTCGATCATTTTGTCGATTAATAATTCGCAAAGAAACGAAAAGTGATTTTGTTTCTCTGAATAAAATTATCGATGAATTTGTTTACAATACGAGAATATTTTTATTCTCGACTGTACGTGACCGTCGAGCGGCGGTTCGCACGCACCACAGATCGGGGAATCTGAGGAAGCCAGCGAGAGGGAATAGGGGGAGGGGGGAGGGGGGTTGGAGCGAAAAGAAAGGAAAGTCGCCGGAGGGCGATCCCGCTTAATTCCCTTAAATTGCGTCAAATTGAGAGAAACAATTTCTTCTATTCTCGTCGAGCAATTGGGAGAGAAGCCCGGACGACACGCAACGCTCGCGGCGGTGGCGTCGCGACGCCCGTCGCCTCGTCTCCCGCTTCTCTGTCCTTCCTCCTCCTCCTCTCCCCCCATCGTCCCTCGTGCGTCCGTTCGACGTGTCGTAATCCCAGTAAAAAAGGGTTAAGGTGTTATGCCACTGAAGAATTTTCGAAAAATCGTTTTTTTCGTTTTAAAAGGTCCCTTGTAAAATACAACGATAATAAGACAAATAAAACACCCATTTTGTAATTTCGATTTGCATTGTAATTATTCTGAAAAAAAAAAAAAAAAACAAAAAAACAAACAAGAAAATCCTCAAAACAACCTATTTTTTGGCCTCTACAGTGGCATAACCCCTTAAAACATCGATTACGCTGCATTTTTACCACAATGAGAAAAAAAATTTGCTAAATCCAACAAAATGTGTGGTTGCGGGCAGCGAAATAAATATTTTGCAAATTGGACAAAATATTTAATTGATCGAAGCAACTGGTGATAGAATTAAAAAATCTCGATTAGCATTGCTGAATATTTTGTCCAATCTGCAAAATACTTATTTCGCCGCCCGTAACCGCACGTTTTGTTGGATTTAGCAATTTTTTTTCTCAGTGCAGAGTCATTACTGCAATCGATATTTCGATGTTCTCTACATTCATCGGACGTGCAGCGGATCCGGTTCGGGTCTCCTGCGGATTTTGCAGCCACAAAGCGTATTATATTTCGCTGAATAACGAAAAAAATAAAAATTATTGATTTGGGCGGATACTCTGATTTTTTTTTCTTTTTTTTTGTTCCACCCTCAAAAGGCTTCGCTCGCGTCTGTCGCTGCTCGGCCGAACGAGCGCGCGGAATAATCGATCGAGCGCGGGACGTGTTCGAAACACGCAGACAGCGAGGCGCCCGACTCGGCGGCGCTTTTCGTTTCTCCCTTTCTCCTCTTCCGCCGCTGTCGCTTCCCTCGCTTTCCGCTCGTAGTGCGGCTCGTCTGCCGTCGAAATACTAATACGTACAGTGTAGTACAGTCGAGGTGTATCACCTATACACTGGGTGTAAAAAAAAAAAAGTAAATTAGATCAATCCCAGATCCAACTTTACTTATTTTTCTCCATACTTTACCATTAATAATTATCAATCAGAATTGTCGATAATTTTCAATTTTATCCTTAAAAAATAATACCATTTTTAAACCTTGCACAAAATTCTCATAAAATTCATACGAAATTTCATTCATCACCTGATATATTAAATTTAATACACGTGTGTAGTAAAATTCCAGATTTTTATTCCACATTTAACTTTGATATTAAATTTCCTAATTTTTATAGAATTAAATAGTTGTAATTTTACATTACATTACATTTTACATTAAATTTAATACTCGTGTGTAGTAAAATTCCAAATTTTTATTCCACATTTCTTAACCTTGATATTAAATTTCCTCATTTTTATAGGTTTCAGTAGCTGTAATTTTACATTACACTGGCATTTTTAATTTAATACACCAGTTTATGTGAACGGGCTTCATTTACTCGTAATGGAAACTCATGCAAAATATTTTTAACGAAAGCTGCAAGTTCACTAAAAAAAAACTCGTTCTAGAAAAGGCGAGTTGAAAATTTCGAGGACATCCGATAGATTCGTGACCGTAACGTGGTGCCCCGGAGTTATCGGGGATTCGTGTCGCGTGACCTCGAGAGGCGCCCGCAGGTCCTGTGCGCGCGCCTGACGACCTCGGCTTACTCCGCGGCGGGCGGCACTTACCTGGACTACTTGCTAGAGGGATACCGCGTGCGCGCTCGATAGACCTGGTAACGGGGAGGGGGGCAAACAGGGCAACCGGGGATGGGGGAGAAAAGCGATTTATCGAGAGCGAGAGTGAAAGAGCGAAAGCCTCTATTTCTGGCAGACTTTCCGCCGGTCTATCGGACCGCCCACCTTATCAACCGTCGTCGCGTGTGCGCACTATACCTATGTATACGCGCGATCGCGCGGCTGTTGCGTCGACTTTCGGTTTCTATGTTCGCAACTCTCCTAACTTTATTTTTTTATTCAGTAAATAAAAAGTAAAAAAAAAGTTTCGGTTTCTACGTTCGCAACAATCGTAACTTTATTTTTTATTTGGCAAATAAAAAGTAAATAAAAGAAATCGGTTTCTACGTTCGGAACATTCGTAACTTTATTTTTTTTATTCGGTAAATAAAAAGCAAATAAAAGAAATCGGTCTCTATGCTCGCAACAACCGTAACTTTATTTTTTTTATTCGGTAAATAAAAAGTAAATAAAAGAAATCGATTTCTACGTTCGCAACAATCGTAACTTTATTTTTTTTATTCGGTAAATAAAAAGTAAATAAAATAAATCGGTTTCTATGTTCGCAACAATCGTAACTTTATTTTTTTTTATTCGGTAAATAAAAATCGATGCAATGTATCGGAGCGAAAATGAATCAATCGATATCGAAACGTTCGATCGGCTGCTGATGCAGCTGACGCTTATTATTAGCGTATTATTCGCAATCTAACGAGAGACGCGCGGCGACGGCGGCAGTGGCGACGATATCGAGCGACGGCGACGAGTCACCGCGAGACGCAAATAATAAACTTCGTCACGGGAGAAGTCCGATTACACTGATTACGAATACCGGGCGCGAGAGAGAGGGAAGAGAGGAAAAAAATGATACACAACGGCGACGACGACAACGACGTGTTTGTCGCGCGCGGCACTGTCCGCGACGCGTAATCTCTCTTTCTCCTCGAGTCGTCCTCACAACGGGCATTATACACTCACCGGCTCTAGTGGCGCGTCGCGTTACGCCTGCGTCACGAGAGCGGCGGCGACAATCCGCAAGCCGCTTGTCGCGTGCGAGAGTCGATAGCCAACCTGCCCGATAACAGTCCGCTCATCTGCAATAGAATCCGAAAATTCGAACGCGAGTACACGGAGAGAAAAATATGGGAATAATCTCTATACTCTTCCACGAATATACACTGAGAAAAAATTGCTAAATCCAACAAAATGTGCGGTTGCGGGCGGCGAAATAAATATTTTGCAGATTGGACAAAATATACGGCAATGCTAATCGAGATTTCTTTAATTCTATCACCAGTTGCTTCGATCAATCAAATATGTTGTCTAATGTGCAAAATATTTATTTCGCCGCCCGAAACCGCACATTTTGTTGGATTTAGCAATTTTTTCTCAGTGTAGAATATGTGGAACTCTGGCGATTTTTTCCATATTCGTGGACATACACAATAGATCCTATGTCGCAGATTTCTGCAAGCATGGCAAAAATCGCCAGAATTCCGGAATGTTTCTCAATTGTCACAGGAGTATAGAGATCATTCCCATATTTTTCTGTCCGTGTAATATTATTATTATTATTATCATTTTTTTATGGATTTCCCCTTTACATATATAGTTGCACTATATGTGATTCGAAAACACGAGATCAGAATAATTTTTAATTCTTAATAAATATACATACAATCTTTTTGAAAAACTAATAAGTAAAATCAGATACTATACAGTGTAATAGAAAATCTGTAGCGTTACATTCGGCCCTGATCAGGCCTTTGCCAGGGCCTGGCCAGGGTCGTATTTGCCACGTCAGGGCTCGAAAACCTGAGAAAAAATAAATAAATAAATAAATAAAATAAAAATAAATAATAGTAATAATAAAAAAAAAAATAAAAATAAAAATGGCGCGAACCTCGGCGGATTTGAGGTCGCGATAATCGATGCAAATCGCGTCGACGGAGCGACGGAGTTTCGAGCGTATCGAAAGCGGCGGCGCTGGCGACTTCCGGAGTGTCCGGCGTGTGGGACGCGAGGAGCGGCGGTGGCGGCGGCGGCGGCGTAGCCGCGTGGGTTTGGCCCGCGTTGCGCATAACCACCGCACCGGTCACATACGTTTCATTCGTTCTAATTAATTTATGCTCTGCGTTTAATCTCTCTCGCGCGTTGCCCGGTGTGTCTCGAATTCCGCGCGAGCGTGCGCGCGGAGGCTCAATCCGCGCATACCGCAGCCGGGCGCGACTCGTCCCCGTCGTTTGGCGTGGCGCGCGCCACGCCGAGTCCGTTTCAACCACGTACGGCTCGGTAATTACAAACCCGCGCTACTCGACTATAACACTGCCTCGGTTCGCAATCGCTTCGTCCGTCTCTTATCGCCTTTCCTCACTTTTCAACGCCACGAACAAACATTTTACTTTTCACACAGCCAATATTTAATTTCACCTCTTACACTAGTAAAAAACCGGTAGGGTAGACGTACCGATTTTGGCCATCTTAGGGCCAATTGTGGCCATCACATTCAAAGGGATAAATCAAATCTTTTAATCGAATAAAAATATCGTCGGGTAGGTAATTCAGTGAATTGAAATTTATTTGTTGAAAAAAATCATGGTGTAATTGTGGGGAAAAAATAATTTGAAGAGTAAAATAATAAAAATGGCCACTAACGGTACGTCTACCCTATATTTAAAATTGACCCTTTGCTAAAATAGACACCAGCAGAATTTATTACGTCAATGTAATGTTCACCTCTTACACTGGTAAAAAACCGGTAGGGTAGACGTACCGATTTTGGCCATCTTAGGGCCAATTGTGGCCATCACATTCAAAGGGATAAATCAAAACGTTTAATCGAATAAAAATATCGTCGGGTAGGTCATTCAGTGAATTGAAAGGCATTTGTTAAAAAAATCAACGTGCAATTGTGGTGAAAAAATATTTTGAGGAATAAAATAATAAAAATGGCCACAATAGGTACAGCGGCCACAAACGGTACATCTACCCTATAATAAAAATTGACCCTTTGCAAAAATAGACACCAGCAGAATTTATTACGTCAATGGACAGGAGAGTGTTTTTCGACGTAAAATCCATTTTACCCCACTCGAGAGTCAATTGCGTTCTCGCAACGTCGACGAGCGTCCGCGTATTTTTATTTTTTTTTCCATTGCCCTTTCGTCTCCCCCCCCCCATATTAATAGAGGATCTCTGCGCGATAAATCGGTCCATTTAGAGCGGGCCACATAAATTGACCCGATATATTTATAAATAGAACGGGGCCGGTAATAGACGATGGGGTTACGGCCGCGCGTTGCTTATCCCACATTCCAATCTTCATTCATTCGCTCATCAATTTGCCCGCTATACATCGATACGCGCGCTTGACTTTCGATTTTTTTTTTTTTTTTCGCGTCGTCGTTTGATTTGCCGTATAATCGCCAAGGATACCGCACGCATTTGCCGCATTGCCGTCTATTCTCCGTTTTACGTGCGCCATTCGCGACTCGCGTGTCCCGGCGTCGTGAAAACTCGTCGCACGCGCCGTACTCGCTAATTGCTTCTTCGTCCGACGACGGTTATATCGTTATATGCTTCCACCTGGTTGCTACCCGCAATGAAAAATAAAAACATCATTGGAAAATTAAAATTAAAAAATAAAAAATAATAGTAATAACTAAAAATCGCTATGCCTGATTTCAGGCATAGCGATTTTGAGGTCACACTCAGAAAAATGTATGGTTGCCTGAGACGACAACAATGCTTTTATGGTTCCCGCAACTATACATCATTAAACCGACTGCCAAATGATGGTGTCCGTGACTATTTATATAGTAGAACACACTATATTTGACATTGGTTATCCCCTGAATTTTTCTCAGTGCAGGATCCAATCCGATGTCCAGTCGGTTTCCCAAAATGAAATGTAATACTTGCAAATGGATTCCTATTCGGATACCCGACTGGGCCCGGACGTGGATTTCATTGCCTAATCTGTATCATCTGGATTCCTGCGAGAACTCCCGTTTTTGGGTTTCCCTGCACAGACCCTAACTTCACTAATTTATTGATTCCATTGCCAAATGGGAGGCAATGGAACACGGAGAGAAAAACTCGTGTTACTACAGCAGGCCCTATGCTACTGCAGCAAAATATGTCTGTTAAAATAGTGACAACATATCCTTTTGTTGCGGTCACAAATGTAGTTTGCTACGTTTGATTTGCTAACCGAGCAAATAGCGTTTGCTGTCATCAACGCTTTGTTTGCTATCATAACTCGGAGCATTTGCAATCGCTGCGCTATTGTTTTTCGCGTTAGTCAATGCTAATAAATATATTTGCGGAATGAAAAATAAAAATAAAAATATTATCGCGTCGAGGATGACTTTTTACGGAAGTGTCAGTGGTAGTGTATCGGTGAAAACGGTATCTGTCGAAGAAAATTTTGTCCTGCCTACACCGAGATTCGAACCTACAACCTGCCTACCTAACTTCCTAACAATCGCTGCCGCTACCGACTGTGCTATCGACTACTTGGTGGTTTGAAACGTGTAAATCCCATATAAATGGCATAATAGTAAAGGAAGAGAGAAACATTATAATAGAAGACCGAGAGCGCGCGTTGTTATAGTTTCGATCGCGCAACATTGTCCGTGTACATTGGCTTAACGTTATCGTCAATTCGACAATCTAACCTCCAAACATCACTACGGGATTCACAAATATACGAGTGGTTGGCTTTGCAAACCCTTTTTCGTTCCGCTAGCAAATCAAATATGTAACAATAGCATATCATTCGTGATGACAGCAAATTCCCGTGCTATGTCAGCAAACCATACAAAATTTCACAGTTTTTGTCTCCATAGCAAATCATTTTTTGTTATCAATACATATTTTTTGCTACAATAGCATTACGATTAGCCGTGGCAGCAGTAAAACGGACAACAAATACTATTCTGTTGGGTTGACATGAGGATTTCTCTCCGTGAAGTTTTTAGAGGAATCCCTAACCTGAATTCCTGCTGGAATCCCGTTTTGGGGAGACCCACATCAGGATCACTCTGGATTCTTACAAGGAGTCTGGATTTGGGGAATCCAGATAAAATGCCGATCGGAATCGGATCGTACATTGGGACTCAACAATAGATTAGATAGAAAACTTCCATTGCCAAATGGGAGGCAATGGAAGTTTTTAGAGGAATCCCTAACCTGAATTCCTGCTGAAATCCCATTTTGGGGACACCCACATCAGGATCACTCTGAATTCTTACAGGGAGTCTGGATTTAGGGAATCCAGATGAAATTCCGATCGGAATCGGATCGTACATTAGGACTCCACAATAGGTATTCTGCTGCAGAAAATCTATCGTCCCGTTTGCTGCTATCGCTCGAACTGAACGTACGTGCAACGTGCGGCGAGTTGGAGGAGCGGGAGCTGCAATTTTCGCGTCCCGCGAGGCTCGCGTGCGACGCCAGCAGGTTGAGGCGTCGCGTCTCGTCGCCGCGGCGCCTTCGACTTGACCCTCCGCCTTTCCAGTACTTACGCATTACGCGTACGTAGCCGAGCGATCGGCGAGGGTGATGCCCATCGCCGTGCAGAACATCCATCGGCCGTGGATGGCACCCACATATACATATACATAAACGTGTATGCATATATGCACCGTACTCAAAGTACCGTACATGGCGAATGTGTCAGAAACGTGTATTTACACGAGTTACACGAGTATGAGGGGGAGGTCGACGCCAAAGCTGACGCCGCCGACGACGACGACGATGACGACGACGACGACTCGGTACTCGGTACTCGCGAATAAGGGGGGAAAGAGGGGGAGGAGAAGGTGGGCGAGGGGCAAGGGGCGAGAGCGGTAAAACTCGGGGGGAGCTCCGTTGCCATGTGGAGGGAATTCTATTTTAACCCCTTTTTTTTCTTCTTCCGCCCCACGCTCCGAACACGCGCGGCACGCACAAATTCTGCCGCGAGTCGCGAGGCGACTGTGCTGAAACGCAAACAGTCATTGGTTCCGAGAATTTTCCGGGGCGAATCGAATTTCGGTACGGAATTTTCTCAGTATAGGGTAGACGTACCGTTTTTGGCCACTTTAGGGCCGATTGTGGCCATCACATTCAAAGGAATAAAACAACACATTTAATGGCATAAAAACACACATCGAGTAGATAAATCGGTGAATTTATATGAATTTATTCGAAACGTCCACACATTTTTATGGGGAAAAAATGAGAAGTGCCGTTTATCGCGAATTATCAACGGATCGAAGCGAAAATTGAAATACAGACGCCAGTAATGTGAATCTCGTTAATAAATTAGTCAGAATTTTGATTTTCAAAAAAAAAAAAAAATTACAGATCAATTAGCCGGTAGAGGAATCTGTAATGAAAAAGTCAATTTTTTTCTTCAATTTTTCGATAAAAACTGAGAAAAGCGACTAATTCATTCACGAGATAATAAAAAATAACACATGATACGAGCATTCATGCCCTTAAAGCGAAAAGTATTACAGTGTTTCGTCGGTAATACAGGAACAATTTAACGAAACGGCTGGTGTTAATTTTACACCGTAAAAAGTGTTACTATTAACACTGCTATAAGTAACACCAGGAAAAAGACCAGCGGCGTTTAACGCCATAGATTTTTAACAGTGTAACGGTACATCTACCATACGTCATATTTAAATTGAAACATTGAATTATTTTTTAATAAATATGTGTCTTTTTTGTCGTTGCAGTGGCCTAAACTTCCAGGACCTGATGGCGAGACAGGGTGTCATAGATTCGCCGCCGAAGACTCCGTTTATCATGGGATCGGAGTGCGCGGGCGACATCGAACAGGTCGGCGAGGGAGTCGAGAACTTCAAAGTAAGATCAATCGCGATTTTTCCTTTTATTCTACCGCTCCGTACAAAAAGAGAAACTATATTCTTCCCTAATGGGATAAATGTAAAAACCTGCAAGGGTATGCATCGAAATAAATTACTACTATTACTATATTCTTCCCTCGTCAACCGTCGCACATTTTGCGAAATTTATGCAGAGATTACAAAATCAACCTGAAAAAAAATCCTGTATTTTTTCTTTTTTTTTTCATTGATTTTTTCAAATATTTGCTCGAAAAGTCGTTTGTTCTCTTATCATTGGCTCCGAGGAAATCGGTGAGGGTATCGCGGGTGGGTCTCGAGGGAGCAAATGTGTTTTTGTCGCGTTTGCTCGAGGGGAAGACGAATTTTGCCCCAAGTGTCCTGTGGGCGAACGGAGATCGAAGAGGAACGTACGGAGGTCGCGCCGCTCGTCGTCCTCCCTCAGGGTCGCCGCTACGGATGCGGATACCACGTGCAAACGACCTCCGCGGAGCCGCGGGGCTTGGACGGTCGGGGTGGCACGCTCGGAGGGGAGGTAGCTAGCGGGGCGAGGCCTCGTCGAGGGTTCTTTTACGACTCTGCCCTCACCTTCTCCTTCTTCCATTTGTCGATCCACTTACCCTCGCGTTCCCAGTTCCTGCATTTCCTCCACAAATTTCGGGTGGAGGTCAAAATAGCGAATGGTCGAAATAACGAATGGCTTAAATAGTGAATTCCGTAATGATGACCATTCTAGATTCAAACTCCCGGGTGGAGGTCAAAATAGCGAATGACCAAAATAAAGAAGGCTAAAATAGCGAATACAAAAATGATGAACGTCTGAATCTAGAATGGTTATCATTACGGAATGCACTATTTATGCCATTCGTTATTATGATCATTCGTTATTTCAACTGCATTTTAATAAAATGGAGGGTCAAAATAGCGAATTGTCAAAATAACGAATGGCCGTAATGATAACCATTTTAGATTCAGACGTTCATCATTTTTGCAATCGCTATTTTAGCCATTCATTATTTTGGTCATTCGCTATTTTGACTCCCACCCAAACTCCCGCTTCAAATTTCCACCCGCCAACTTTCGCAAAATATAATTGTCGCAAAGGTCGTTTTTCCTGACTGTGTGTTATTTGCTTGCAGGTCGGAGACCGAGTGGTCGCACTGCCGGATCACAAGGCCTGGTCGGAGCTCGTCGCGGTTCCGGCGTCCTCGGTGTTCGCGCTGCCGTCGGGCATGAGCTATCTCGACGCCGCGGCCATAACGATGAATTACACCGTCGCTTATATCCTGCTCTTCGAGCTGGCTTGTCTCACGCCCGGCAAGAGCCTCTTGCTTCATAGCGCCGGAGGTGGCGTGGTACGTATTTTTTCCATTTTTATATTTTAAGCGATTTTTGAGGGCTGAACGTAAGATGAGTGACAACAGAGAGCGTGGTTCAGCTCGCTTATTAGTAGATCAACAGTAGAGTCCAATACTTGGACTCTACTATTGATCTGAGTGTTGTTTTTTTTTCACATATAAATCCGTTTATTTCGGGCAGGTAGTCAAATTACAGTGAGGTTGGATATATAAACGAAAAAAAACCAATGCCGGTCGATGACATGAAAATTCCAGTTTACGTTTCTGCTCCGATCTGAACTCTCTTCAGAAGTATATTTAGCCAATCTATAAAATTAGTTACGGAAAGGTGAATAAACCGAATGGCCCTATTCAGGCTCTCGTCGGTTGAGATCTTAACCAATATGTAGAGCTTCTGAACTATACAGTTCAAGCTTTGGCGTTCACGAGCTAAAATTTTAGAATGTGCTCCTGAAAAATGCAAGAAAAAATGGAGACCAAAGTGTTGAGTTCTACTAAGCATTAAAAAACGAATGCTTTTTTGGACGTTATAAGCTTAAAAATAGACGGTTCTCCTAACCGTCTATTTTCGCGATAATTTCGATAATTTTGAGCGATAATTTCGTTCAAATGGGCCCTTTTGTGTTATCTGGATCGTCGCGAAAAAAAAAAGCTTCTGATTTAGGGGAAGCGAGAAGAAAATTGCCAGATGCACCGAGCGACGCGTTGATTCGAGTAACGACGCGAAAAAGCAATTTCGTCACGCGGGACCGACGGAATTTCTCGCATTCCTCGCGACTCTCGCGCTAGGAAGGCCAACGCGGCCACGGACAGTCGAGAGCGAGAGCAGCAGCAGCAGCAGCAGCAGCAGCATCAGCGGCGGCGACGGAAAGGGCGAGAGCGTCAATTGTCAGAGGGATTCGAGCTATGTGAACGGCGGGAGCACCGGGTGCGACGCGCGCGCGCGCGCGCGACGGCGATAGGCTCGTTTCGTCGCATGCCGGTCCTTAATTATCCAATGAAAGTTAACGAGCCGTGTCTAAGGGCACGAAAATCCCACGACAACTACGCGCGGGCTGTCGCGACTCGCGACTGTCATTCGTGCACGTCGAACGCCTTTTTTAAATAATTTTTCCGAATTTTCGAATCGAAAGGAAATTTTCGATTTCGCTAAATTTTAAAAACCTTATCTGAATCGAGAATCTCCTTATTCGAGGACAAAAATGTAAAAACAAAACGTAAAAAAGACGCACGTCGAACCCCCTTCCTTATTTTTTCGAATTTTCGAATCGATAAGAAATTTTCGATTTCGCTGAGTTTTGAAAACCTTATCCGAATCGAGAATCTCCTTATTCCAGGAGGAAAATGTAAAAAAAAAAAAACGTAAAAAAGGCGCACGTCGAACCCTCTTTTTTATTTTTTCGAATTTTCGAATCGAAAAGAAATTTTCGATTTTGCTAAGTTTTGAAAACCTTATCTGAATCGAGAATCTCCTTATTCGAGGAGAAAAATGTTTAAAAAACGTAAAAAAAGACGCACGTCAAACCCCCTTTTTTATTTTTTCGAATTTTCGAATCGAAAGGAAATTTTCGATTTCGCTAAGTTTTGAAACGCTTATCCGAATCGAGAATCTCCTTATTCGAGGAGAAAAATGTAAAAAAAAACGTAAAAAAAAGACGCACGTCGAATCCCCTTTTTTATTTTTTCGAATTTTCGAAACGAAACTAAATTTTCGATTTCGCTAAGTTTTGAAACGCTTATCCGAATCGAGAATCTCCTTATTCGAGGAGAAAAGTGTAAAAAAAGACGCACGTCGAACCCCCTTTTTATTTTTTCGAATTTTCGAATCGAAAAGAAATGTTCGATTTCGCTAAGTTTTGAAAACCTTATCCGAATCGAGAATCTCCTTATTCGAGGAGAAAAATGCAAAAATCGATATATTTTCTGAGAAACTGCCAAATTTCGCGATATTGAACAACGAACTGTACAATGGTTGCTCACGAAATTCTTAAAAGAGGGTTTGTTTTATGGGGCCGGGAAACTTTGTCGACGATGGTCGTAACTCGCGGGCGAGGAAGCAAGGATTTTTCCTCTCGGTACTTCCGTCATCCGGCATCGTGACGTTTCCTACGCTGGCGCTCGGTTATCTCGCTCGCGAACGCGAGTCACGTTCGTCGCCCGTGTTGCTTCTGGGATAATGGCGCGCGCGCGCGCGAGATATAAACCCCGGGAGGTGCGAAAGCTTCCGCGGTGACCCGGGGACTGCGAGCAGGGGAAGTGACGTCAATGGGAAATGATAGCGCGGAGCGAGGACACGACCGGCAATTTGCTCGAGCCTTTTGCGTCGGTGCTTTCGCACTTGGCAGTTTGTAAAAAAGAAAAAAAAAGAACCTACTGACTTTGATCGTTTTTCGTCGGTGCTTTCGCACTTGGCACTTTGTAAAAGATAACAAAAAATAACCTATTGGCTTTAATGGTTTTTATTCACAGTGCTTGAAAATCGCTCGGGCGTCTAAAAACATTTTTTTTTTGTTTTTTTAATATTAGGCCCAACAATATTTCTCGCATCGACGTTGCGTAAAGCTTTTCGAATTATCCCGAATTTCGGAGCGCCGACATAAATCGCGAGGGCCTCGACCGTTGTGCCGGCTTTAAGGGGTCGCTTCTGTATAGAGGCCGAAAAATAGGTTGTTTTCGTGATTTTTTTCCAGAAAAACTAGAATGTTAATCAAGATTACGAAAAGAGTGTTTATCATACTTATCAGTGACTGTATACAATCATTTTTTTTAAGCGATTCATAACGAAATGGCGGCTGTGCAGCGTTTCTGCGATGACGTCACCGTTTTTCCAGGGTCCACGGCCATACTGAGTACTTCAATTACTGACTACTTGAAGTACACTGAAAAAAATCAGTAGTTGCGATAACCAATCATTGGTTCGATCGACCAAAATATTGGTTGCAGTTACTAAAATATTGGTGGCTCTGATCAACGATTCGTAATCACAACTATTAATTCTTCTCAGTGATACCAGGTACCCAGTATTTCCAGTATTCATGATTCTTGGTACTCGAAATACGAGTATTCCAAGTACTTATAGTACTTTGTACTTCAAGTATTTTCTGTTACTTTGCCCAGTTCTGTTTAGAACAAACAAAAAAAAATCGATTTTTCGAAAATTCTACAGTGGCATTACCCCTTAAGCGCGAGATATATCAGCCATACAGACAGCCAGCCAACGTCGCGTCTGGCGCTACGAAAATTCGAGGCGAGTCCGGGCGGCATCGCCCAAGATTGCGCCGAGGATCAATACGGTTCAACAGGTTACCGCACCCCCGTCGGGCGCGTCACCCCTCGCCACCCCCGTCCCCCAGACCCCTCCGCCCGCGACGGCCCTCGCTCCCTTCTTCCCTCGGGGTTCTCGCGAACCGATGCCCGCGACGCAAGTCCGCGACGAGGCGAGAAGATGGGAAATCCACCCCCCAACCACCCCCAACCTCCACCCCACGCGCATTCTCTCCTCTTTCCGCCTCTCGCTCCGGGAATCCTATGGGATTGCGCCGCCGTCGCGATCCTAGCGGGAGACGAGAGACCAGAGAGCGGCATTCTCTCTCTCTGCCCCTTTCTCTCGGTTTCACTCCGTCTCTCTCGCTCTCGAACGCACCGCCACTGCCGCGACAGCTACGTCGCGAGTTTCCTGGCGAATCCGTTGCCTGGCAACTCGATCCTCTCCGCTTCTCCCCTTCCACCTTCCCTTTTCATCCCCCTGTCCTTCCTCTCACCTTCGTCCGTCCTTCTCCGTCTGTCTCAATTGTCAATGATAAAAATAATAATAACGGTGCAAGTTTCACGATAGACTGACATTTATATGTGCCGCAGTTGTTTATTGGTGGTGAAGGTGAAAAATAATAAAGGCACAAATTTCACGACTGACTGACATTTATATGCGCAGGTATTCGGAGATTTTTTTCGGTCTTGTTTTTTTTTTCATTGGATAACATTTTTGAACGCTGCGTTGTTTATTAGTAGTGAAGGGTATCGGCAAAGGAACTGTCGATGAAAACAAAATTCAAATTACGCTTCGGCTCTTGTCTAAGTTCTATTCAGAAATATATTCGGCCAATCTATAAATACGATTACAAATCAAATATAACAAAATCTATAAATGATCTATAACATTTTATTAAGAATCTACTATAAATTTGTTACTTAGGATTTTGCAAGAACTGACTTTTTGGTTTTATTTTTTGAGAAATTGGCGTACGTGCGCGTTTACGACTGCATTTATATGCGCCGCAGCTATGCGCAGATTTTTTTCGTCTTTGTTTTTTTTTTGTTGCATACGATTTGTGAACGCTTCGTTGTTTATTAGTGGTGAAGGGTATCGGCAAAGGAATTGTCGATGAAAACAAAATCCAAATTACGTTTCGGCTCTCGGCTGAGTCCTATTCAGAAATATATTCGGCCAATCTATAAATACGATTACGTTTCAAATAAAACATATGTAAAAAATATATAAATGATGTAGAACATTTTATTAAGAATCTTCTATAAATTTGTTACTTAGGGTTTTTCAAGAAGCGACTTTTTTGGTTTTGTTTTTTGAGAAATTGGCGTACGTGCGCGTTTACGCGTTTTACCCTGTATATCCCTCGGTTTCCGCGATCGACCACCGACCGCGCCCGTCTGAGAGACGGACTCCTGGGTTGCCAACCTCGCTCCCCCCCTCTCCCCTCTCCCCTCCCGACGCCGCCCTCGTCACCCCCTCGAGCGCCACGTGGCACTTTAAAGCCTCCGTGCAACGCCCTTGAGCGAGCTCAAACAATATCCTCGTCTACGGCTTCTTCCTTTTTTTTAAGTACTTTGGGAAGTTCAAAATATTTTTTCCAAGCTCAAAGCACAATGTAACGTACGTAGAGTGATTTCTTTTTTTTTTATTAAAAAAAAAGTACAAGCTGCTGCGGTGAGAAAATAATTCAGGGAGAAGACGCGAGGATGGCAAAGTTCAAGTGACGACGACGACGACGACGACGACGACGACGACGACAAGTGGTTCTTTTTGAGCTTCCTCGGCGTCGTCCACTTCCAGCAGGACGTGACTAGCTTTTCAGACCATCCGAAGAGGGGCGGCGGTGGGTGCAGGACCACTTGACTCCTGGCCATCTTAGACCCTCTTAATGTATTATCCAAGTAGGGTAAAGTCGTTAGAGAATGAACGGTCAAGCATAAGGATTTATTTATCATGAGTTTTTGTAAAAAGCAATACTTTTGAAACATTTGAGAAATTCCCACGGTTAACCAGAATGTCAAATTATGTGAAACAGCTACAAAAATCTCGAATTTTCATCGCAAAATAGGGTGAAGACGCCAGTGAAGGGACGGTTAAGCAATTCTACCATTTCAGCCATCCGTAACTCTGTAATCTTTGCTCAGATTCGAAAGTACTTTGGACCATTGGATTCGTTAGAATTTCTCTTTCGATTCGTATAATTATAAACGACGTTTGATTTATGATAGGGTTTATATCACGGTTTGAACACGAAAATACGGAAAGTCCTAGTGAATGGACGACTTGCCAATAAATGGACGTTCTTGCCAATGCCTGGACGCGTGATAATCAGTCTTTTCATGTACCGATCTTGACTTCCGACACGCGGAAATGATTCTCTGAAATTTCTTTTATATAATAGACTAATTTTCAACAAAGAATTTAATAAAACTCGCTCTGAAAGTCTTATTTTAGAACCGACGATTATCGTCGCACCTCAATGTTTGGTTTGGTGTTCCGAGATGACTGGGCTCGAGCGCGAGAATTTGTATCTTTTCTTCAAAATAGTAAACGTTGAAAGGTCATCTAATGAGTAAACAATCTCTCTAAATGTAGAAGGAAACTAAAAATACACCTGCCGTTGGTATATTATCCACCACATTCTTAATAATTAGCTTATTGTGCTAGACCGTCCATTCATTGGCAGGTGTCCACCCACTGGCATGTTCACCCTATATCAAAATAAATACTAAAAGCGAAAAATCCAAAAGATTTCTGCGACAAAAAAATCGCAGTAGATAACTGAAAAATAAATAAATTAGGTATCTTTTGTTCAGTTAAGTCGTCATTATATTCTATGAAAAGGAAAAAAATGGTCGTACGTGCTGGAAAAATGCGTTGAGTATCAGGTCAAGTCGAGAGACGAAGCGCGTGAAAGAATCGACAAGCCGAGAGTGGAGAGAAGCGTCATTCCGCCCTTCTAGGAAATAATGAATGGCCACTTCTGTTGAAAATCTCGCGCGTCTCACGCGATCCACCGCGCGGCAACTCCCCGCTGTCTTCCGTTCGCTTTCTCCGTGCTCGTTTCTTTTTCGTCGTTGTTGTTGCGCTTTTCAGAGCCAGAAAAGACCACACAGGCGATCGCCTTGTCTCTCGGTCCGTATGAAAGAACCTTTATCAGCGGCGAAGCTCGACATTCCTCTTGGAATTCCTTCGGTCGACGTTCGGAGCTCGTTCACACAGCGAAGACGACGCAAACCGATTTTTTCCCTTTTTTATTTTTTTTTCTGATAAAAATTGGGGTGTTGGTGAAAATAGTGAATACTATTTTCACCAAAATAGCGAATGGATAAAATAGCAAATTAAAAAATAGTGAACGTCTGAATCTAGAATAGCCATCGCTATGAAATTTGCTGTTGTAGCCATCCACTATTTTACCTGCATTTTAATAAAATGGGTGGTCACAATAGCGAATAATTAAAACAACGAATGGCTTAAATCACGAATTCCGTAAAGATGACCATTCTAGATTCGGGTGGGGTTCAAAATAGTGAATAGCTAAAATAGCAAATATCAATAATGATATTCTATTCTATTCTTATGGCTATTCTAGATTCAGCCCTTCATTATTTTTAAATTCGCTATTTTAGTCATTCGCTATTTTGATCCCCACCCAAAACGACAGACGACGAAGAACGGTAATTAATCGAGTGTGTTATTGTTCTGTGTTACAGGGCCAGGCAGTGGTGCAGTTGGCCAAGACGATCGACGGCGTGACGATTTTCGGTGTGTGCAGTAAATCGAAACACGAGGAGCTGAAGGCAGCCGGCACGATTGACCATTTGTTGGAGCGCGGCAGCGACTACAGCGCGGAGGTTCGAAAGTAAGTTACGCCGCGGATTAGCAATTTGCAACAATCATGCACTTCTAATTCGACATCGGCTAATTTAATTGCTTGTTCGAATTTGCAGAATATCTCCGGAGGGCGTGGACATCGTTCTCGATTGCGTGGGCGGCGAGGAGTGCAACAAAGGCTTCAACCTTCTGAAGCCAATGGGAAAATATATTCTCTACGGATCGAGCAACGTTGTCACCGGCGAGACCAAGAGCTTCTTCTCGGTCGCCCGATACGTGAGTCAATCATTTCTTTTTTTTTTTCTTCTTTTTCGTTGTCCAGGATAAAATTGATAAAAGTCATTGTTTCAAAGAAACGAGGATACATTTTGGATTTTTGGGATTTTCCAGTGGTGGACGATGGACAAGGTGTCGCCGATAAAGCTCTTCGAGGAGAACAAGACGCTGTCCGCGCTGAATCTCCGTCGTCTGATGCACCAGCACGGAGCTCACGATTTCGTGCGAAAGGCCGTTGATCAGGTTTACCAGATGTGGAGCGACGGAAAGATAAAGCCACGCGTGGACTCGACGTGGGCGCTCGAGGACGTCGCCGAGGCGATGCAGAAGATGCACGATCGTAAGAACATCGGCAAGATCGTGCTGGATCCGAGTCTCGAGCCGAAGCCAAAGCCTGCGACTCCGGCCAAGGGCAAGGCGAAGGACAAGAAGGCCGCGAGTCAGGAGGACAAGAAGGCCTCGAGTGTCGAGTCCGACGAGGGCGAGAAGAAGAAGGAGCCGGAATTGACCAACGGAACGTCCGAGGACAAATCTGATACCGGTAAAGCTATATCGATAATAGGGTAGAGTCACCAATAAATTAACAATTACGCAGAAGGATTTCTTTATCATGAGTCTTTATAAAAAGCAAGACTTTCGAATTATTTGCGAAAATTTTTACGGTTTCCCAGAATGCCAAAATATGTCAAACAGCTAAAAAAATTGCTCATTAACTCTTAAAAAGCTGTTGTTTATTCACTGAGACTGTTTATTTACTGGTGAATTCACTCTATAACAATCACGCTGATTTTTTATTTATTTTCGTCCATAACACAATTGTAACGCGCCTCTTTGCATTTTCTCCCTGCAGATTCCAAGGAAAAGGAGTCAAGCTGAATCGTGAGCGAAAAGAACGAGCTAAACACGCAGCCGATGTCCGTCGAGATCGGGGAGGGGTAGAGTATACACGACACACGACAACACCGAGGGAACGATCGATACAAGAAAAATAACAAAAGAGCGACGAAAAAAAAAAAAAATCAAACATTCGCGCTTGAATTTTTGGGGTCTTGGGAGTAAAATTTGCGGCAAAAGCGCGCGAGACCCCAAAACCGGTAGCGTTCGCGTCTCGAGTCAAAGAAAGGAGGGTAAAAGTAGAAGAAGAAGAAAAAGAGAAGAAGAAGAAACGTGTGAGATGAGGGGATAAATAATCAACCAAATAATATCAATTCTGACGCGGTCCACAAGTAGTTTGCAGAACGAAGAAGAGAAGAGTGGAGTGGATGAAAGAAAGAACGAAAGAACGAAAGAACGAAAGAAAGAAAGAAAAACAAACACGATTTTATTTTTAATACCATGAATGATGAACGAGAGTACCCGAATGAATAATATGGATATCAGTTGATTCTTTTTTCTCACAAAACGAGTACACAAAACGTCACGAACAATATTCTCTATTTACCTATTAAACTATGCGAAAAAACCTACGTAAAATAAATAAAGAACTATAAGAACGAAAAAAAAAAGGAAAACATAAAATACTTTCTACTACGATTAATCACTAAAAGCGCTGCCGCTAGGAGAAAAATCTACTAATCACTATTACTACTATCAAATATTACGCCTGCCATCGCTAATCAACTACTAAATGCTCTGCAAAGTCGATCTTTCGTTTTTTTTACCGAGAAAAATCGAGGCAACGATTTTTCTCACGAGGTTTTCATTTCTGTAACGAGAAATACACATCGATTTTTTCAATACAAATAAATTTCATAACGTTTTTCTAACGAGGAGAGAAGTGAGAAATTAACGAAAGTATATCGTAAAGTTCTGGGGCCTTCGCGAAAGTATTAAAGAATTTCACGTTTTTTTCCCTTTTTTTTTCTATTCTTTCCGTTTTCGACGAAAACGCGCGACAATATTCGTCGTCGCGTTTTTCGTGTGAGACGCAAACGGCCTCGGAACTAGGACCCCTTTTTGCTACTACTCAAATCTACACTCGCCTTTTTTGACTGAGCGATTTTGACGTCGAGGATATTTCGCACTTTTTGCCCCGACCAATGCATATCTCCTGCCGAGGAAAAATTCTCGCGAACAAAAGCACCTCAACGAACGCGCTTGACGATTGGAACAAATTTTTACTGGTAGCTACGGCCTGTTCGTTTAGAATTTGATACGAAAGACGAAGGAGAAAAGAAAAACATTAAGAAAAAAAAATTAATAATACAGACACGCTATATTATAAACACTAATTATTACTGTATTACCGAGTGAATTAACGACGCGAAGTCGATGGAATGGCTGAACAACGGATTCCATCTTTTTTCAACGATTATCCACCGATCTTAGCCCCAGAAAAGGGCGTTTTATTCATTTTTATAAAAAAGAAAAATAAATAAAACGTCCTTTTATCCGCGGTGAAGAGAAACCGCGAAAAATCGAACGCTACACCAAAAGATCGCGCGTTTATGGCTCTGTAAAGTCGAGAGAATGCGAATGAGAGTGGAAAATGCACGAAGAGCGCCCAACGAGACACGGAAAAAACGCACACCCACACAGACACGAAGATAAAAAAAAAGTAGAAAAAAAATATGAAAAAAATTACACGAACATTGTATATTTTACGTAAGGCTTTAAATGTTTCATCAAATAACTATCTATTATATTATAATATATCTATATATTTGTATCGACCATTTTGTCACCTCTCCGCCTCCCCGTTTGCCCAGTTTTTAGTTTACGACGGGCGAGGAGCGCGTTGCGCGTATTTTTTATTTCCCAACGATAGATAAAATGTTAATTTCGTCGAAAAATCGATCTTCGATAATGGATATTCGCGCAACGTCCTTCTCAGCCCTCGAACATAGCGAATAGTCACCATTTTTTTTTATCTCCGGGCGAGAGAATTTCGACCGCTGCGACCGCTCGACTCGTCATTTTTCTCGCGGAAATTGATCAGCCATATTTTTTATGAGTTTTTTTTCCCTGTATTTTACGAGTTCCGCGAGTGAAATCGAAGCACAAGAGCCGAACGTCACTGCGGTCCGAATGTCGTGAGATCAACGAATTTTCGTCGAGGAGGAAAGTCTTGTCTCTCGGCCTCCGCACTCGCTCTCTAATTTTTTTATCGATCAATCGAAATGTACAATATATAATCTATTTTTTATTTAGAATTTGGCTGTCGCGCGTCGTAATGTAATTTCTCGTTTCCTTCGCCTCTCTCTTTCTCCTTTTCTCACGTGCTTTTTTCGTACTGCGAATATATGGAAGCAAAAATATTGTTTCACGCTCGAGAGAGAAAGAGACAGAGACAAAGATAGAGAGAGAGAGAGGGAGAGGGAGCGAAATAAAAGAGGAAGAAAAAAGTTGTATTAATTTAATTTAATTAGTTACGATTAGTTTTTAATATTATAATTATTATTATTTTTATAGCTTAACAGCTTGGCAGGTGCGTCGTCGCTTTGCCGAATTTCTGCGGGAATTTGTGGCGGCCGCAGGAGAAAGAAACAAAAAAAAAAATGCTAAATGATGGAAAGAAAAAAACGGAAAATAAAGTAAAGCATAGATTATGTGTAAAATTGTAAAATTTCTTCGACGTCGAAGTGGGAGACGGGTGCGTTTGCTCGGAACGTGCGTGTACAGACACAATTAGTAGAATATACGTGCTTCGAGAGTGTGTGTGAGGACGGAGCGAGAGAAAGGGAGAACGAGATAGAAGAGATAGAGAGAACGAGGAAGAAGAAGCGGATTAGCGACTAGAGACGAAAAAAAAGAAACAGTCGATTTTACATTTTTTAGAATTTAGAAAACCAGCGACGGGGACGGAGAAGCGTAATTACTATTATTATTATTATTATTTCTGTTTTACAATAAATTGCGTATGAATCGAGCATGAATTATTTGTCAAATGGAGCGCCCGCCGTTTCCGTTTGATCGTATGATTATTATAATTATAATTAATATTATTATTATTACGTTGGTGGAGAAGAGGAGGACGACGACCGACGAATCTTCGCACCCGATCTCCCACAAGACGGCTTGATATAATAGATTGTATTTTTGGCTTATTATTGTAAGACTGACTATGTTGCTATATTAAAAGATTGCTTCGAAAACAAATAACGAGGGGTAGCGATTATTTCTATTTTTGTTTTTATTTGGTTTTTCTTACGTCTCCTTTTTCGTGACTCTCGAAACCTGCTTCTGTATTTTCATTTTTCGTTTCTACATTTTTTTCAGAAATGTTACAGAGTTCTCGGCTACGCCCCAGTTAAAATTTTCTCCCTTCGAGCATCCTTTGTTGAATCAAAGTGGGTAAAGTATCTTAAACACTTTTGAAGGTTTATACAAGAGCCTAAAAACCTGATCTCATTTTGTACAACCTAATTGGAGGTCCAAACATAAGAATTTCAGTCCGCAGTAGTTTTCGTTTATTCCAATTATTTTATATCTGCCATTTGTGGAGGCTTGGAGGAGTGTCAAACGGGAAGAAGAACCTCCTTTTACCTTGCGGGACTACCATATTCAGGTTTTGAAGAGGGTCCACATTTTTCAGGCTCTCTGTGATCGACGGAGAATGTCTGCTTTATCGTTTGCTGCAAAGTGGAAAAATAGTCTGATCACTCGAGGGTCAATCTCCGCGATACACCTGCTGGACGCTATCAATGTTGCATTCTTCACTTACCCTCCGTGTTCTGCCGTCGCCAGGATCTTACGATTAGGCTAACTAAAAAACAATAAACTCCCTTAACCCTGATTCCAACATAATAAAACAAATAAAAATCCAGTCTCAACGATTTTTCCATCACACGAATGCAAAATTCCGAAGTGTCAGTTCACGTGACTCTGAATATATATTCAAATTCGTACGGCGACGCGAGACTTTTTTCGCCTCCGAAATAGGGGATGAATATAGGGGTTGTCGAGAGTTTTGTAATCCCCGGGCGTGTGATGTAACGGGGAGCAAAAAAATAAAATTGTGTCAGGGATCGGAAAGGCGAGAAAGTTGGAGTAGAGAGGGGAGGCAGAGGGGAAGGGAAGAGTGGCGAGAGTTAAGGTGACTGAATTTATTTACCCGGCTGCGCGGAATACTAACGAACCCCCGTGCGAGTCCGGAGCGCTGCAAATTCACCGAGCGTCGTATTATTTCAAAGCTGAAAATATACACTGTCAACCGCCGCCGCGTCGAGACATTTCCACGCTTCCTGCATCACGCACGGCTCTCCCCCTCTCACCACCGACCACCCCCGCGAGCGTTCCATTATGAATTATAAATTACGAGTTTAGCGATAGCGCGTCGAGTCGTAAAGGTCCCGCTCTATGCAATCAGCGGGGGAGGTGCTCGAGGGTGAAAGAAATGGCCACATAATGGTGGTTCCGTTGTTCTGAGAGAGAGAAAAAAATAAATAATAATAATAATAATAATAGTAATAAAAATAAAACAGAAAAAAGGGGAAACGGTCATTCTGGGTCAGACAAGTCGCGAGGCTCTTGCCGGAAATTCGCGGCTTTTCTCGATACCGTTGAGCGTTGAACAAAGGTCCACACTGTTAAAAATCCGGTGTTAAAATCGGTGTCCATATCGTACCAATCACGGTGATAATGAGCGGTGGTAACTGAATCTGGAATACCGATTTTCACCTTAAAAAATCAGAAGTGCCGTTTATTGCGAATTATCAACGGATCGAAGCGAAAATTGAAATACAGACGCCACTAATGTGAATTTCGTTAATGAATTAGTCAGAATTTTGATTTTCGAAAAAAAAAAATTACAGGTCAGTTACCCGGTAGAGGAATCTGTGATGAAAAAGTCAATTTTTTTCTTCAATTTTTCGATAAAAACTGAGAAAAGCGACTAATTCATTCACGAGATAATACAAAATCACACATGATACGAGCATTCATGCCCTTAAAGCGAAACGTATTACAGTGTTTCGTCGGTAATACAGAAAAAAATTAACAAAACGGCTGGTGTTAATTTTACACCGTAAAAAGTGTTACTATTAAGGGATCGTCACAGTGTGAAATAAAAAAAAAAATCGATTTTCTTTTTTTTCATTATCGGATAGTATACACGGTTATAAACATTCTGTTAAATTTTGTTAACGAAATTCGAATTATTTCGGTCGCTACAGCATTTCTTAGAGAAAGGGATTGCAGCGTGACTGTGGCGTGTGCAAACTTTAAACGCGTTTATCTCGGAATGGTGTTTTTCAAAACGATGTCCAGTGTTAAAGGAAGAGTTTTGACGATATCGATTTGAAATTTGGAGAGAACATTTTTAACGTCATTCTCTATAGCGCTATGAGAGCTTTTTTTTTTTTTTTTAAATCTTCCTATTTTTTTTTACGAAAAACTGTCGAAAAAGAGGGCTAAATTCGATACTTTTTGTTCAAACCGCCGCCATTTTGTCAAATTTCAAAAAAAAAAAAAAAAAGCTCTCATAGCGCGATAACGAATTTCCTACAGATTAATAATCTTTTTGAAATTTTTGGTTCAGACAAAAATTGCGGCCGCAATCGTGGACATGATGGAGCATTTTTTTTTGCACGAGCTATTTGAACAATTATTTTCATTATTATAAACTAAATAAATGCACATAAAAAAAATCATTTTGTATTATTCATGAATGTATCTATTTATAAAAAAAAAACCAGACCAATTAGTTTATTACAACTTAACAAAAAAAATTCGCGAAAATCATTGATTTTTCGGAGGGTCACACTGTGACGATCCCTTAACACTGCTATAAGTAATACCAGAAAAAAGTCCACACCAGCAGCGTTTGACACCGTAGATTTTTAACAGTGCAATAAAGAACGTATCGAAATCGAAATTCGTCGATGGATCGTTGGACGAAGCGTTGAAAAACGCATATATAAGATTGGCGCTCGCGTTTGTCACACACGATGGATTATCGTAATTGTTATTATTATTTTATAACTGGGTGGGGCCTCGGCCTTGTCTACGCACTCAGCTTTTTTCCGACGGTTCGTATTACATGCAGCGCTTGTTTCACTTAGTTTGACTTGTTAGCTGCACTAGTTTCGATCGTAGTAGTTTTGCCTGCGTAGAAATAGAATCCGACCGATACGTGTCGTATATTTTATTCTTCACGAGGTATCGGCCGAAGAACCGGCACAACTCTTACGTGTTGCGCGATGAAACACATTTCTGAACGAAAGTTTTGTTTCAAGCACGCAGAAATAAATGTATCGGGCGGGGGCAGTGGAAAAGGCGGTGACGTGGTCAGACGCAGTACACTGTTTTAAAAGTAACGAACGTCTAAATCTAGAATAATCATCATTACGGAATTCACTATTTTCGCCATTCGTTATTTTGACCATTCGGTATTTTGACCCCACATTTTATTAAAATGCAGTTAAAATAGCGAATGATCAAGATAACGAATGGCTAAAACAGCGAATTCCGTAATAACGATCATTTTAGATTTAGACGTTCGTTAGTTTTAAATTCGTTATTTTGGCCATTCGCTTTTTGGTCATTCGCTATTTTGATCCCCACCTGCGGTGCTGATAGAGTCCACACCGTGCCAACGACTAGTGTTCAATAACTGCTGTGAATTTGAAAATAGCGAATGGCTAAAAAAGCAAATTTCAGAATGATAGCTATTATAGATTCAGACGTTCATTATTTTTAATTCGTTATCTTAGCCTTTCGCTATTTCGATCTGCACCCCATGCATCTCTTTATAAAGGCAGCGTATAACGTTAGATAAATAATTCAGTACTGTCCGGAGAATATAATAAAGAAGGTGTTGGTGAAAAAGTCATGAACCCGGAAGACAAATTGTCCCGGCGAGAAACTACCCTCGGCGCATCGCAGCGGGATGATGACCCCCGTGTCGCGGCCTTGAGGAAAAGGCTCGGCGAACGCGTTGAATAATAAATACGTCCTGCAAATTGGTGATTAGCGGGTATTAATATGCATTAATCAGAGATTAATTAAGGTGCTGGCGCCAAAACGGCCGTGAGTAGGCAATGAGGGCTGCGAGGGTCCGAAATCTCGCTCGATAAATGTTATCTTATTGTTTGTTCGTTTGTTTTCCGACTAAATACGACTTTCGATAATTCGCTTTGGGGTAGAAAAAAAAAACGACCCGAGGTCGAGACGAGGTCAGCTCGTGTCGCGCTGGGGTCGATGCCACCCCACCTCGGCACCTCCTCCTGCCCTTCGGCAGTTGGCCTCCGTTCGTTTATCTCGACGACTTATCTCCATTTTAGTTGGCCACGCACTATATATGTATACGTGTATCCCCATGAAAGCTCGTTTTCCGACCACCCCGTCGCGCGCGACTATTATCTCTCCGAGCAGGAGGGTTAGGACTCCTCCGGTTGCCCTTCGCGCACTGCGCGTTCGGAAGGACAATTAAAACGAAAGAGTCAACAATTGGTAAAGAATATACAGGGTGTCCCAAAACTTATGAAGTTCCGGTTGCTTAAGGCAGTAGTCTGCTTTATAAGCCGAAAAAAAAGCGTTTTTTCAGCAATTTTTTTTAAAGGGAAGGAAATGATTGGGGTAAACGAAATTTTCAGACCATAGAGTATTATATTTAAGCTTTAAAAAACAATTTTTATTATTAAAAAATATTGAAATTTTCCAAAGTTGTAAGGATTTTTCTGGAGTGCCTGGAGTCTGCACTTGTAAATCGGTGCCGGTGATAGCAAAAAGAATATATGTCCGATCGAAAAAAATCAAAGTGATCTAGCTTCAGTATTAAATTATCTTCTATTTGAACTAAAAAAGTTGGACAAAAGTATTATTTAAACTACTTGTTTTGCAACTTAGTGAATTTTTTTTTTTTTTTTTTTTTTTTTTTTCAAACTTCGAAAAAAAATTTGAATTTTATAACTACTTCGGTATTTTTTTAGTTCAAATAGAAGATAATTTAATACTGAAGCTAGATCACTTTGATTTTTTTCGATCGGACATATATTCTTTTTGCTATCACCGGCACCGATTTAGAAGTGCAGACTCCAGGCGCTCCAGCAAAATCCTTACAACTTTGAAAAATTTCAATATTTTTTAATAATAAAAAATGTTTTTCAAAGCTTAAATATAATACACTATCCTCTGAAAATTTCGTTTCCCCCAATCACTTCCTTACCTTTAAAAAAAATTGCTGAAAAAACGCTTTTTTTCGGCTTTTAAAGCAGACTACTGCCTTAAGGGGGAATTGTCTTTTTTATCACTAAATTTCCCGCTTTTTTCGAATTTTTTTTTTTACTAAGAAGCTACACAACGGATGAAGGTGAAATTTGGCATGTAGATTTATTAACTCGTTATGCATACGTAACAAAAAAATCGAGCGACCTCCTCGAAAAATACGCCTCCCAACCCCCGAGACCCGCGATGTTCCATATCCGATGGTGTGCGTGATTGTAGGTTTCTTGTTAATCCTCTGACAAAAATCCAAGAACTTCTTTTTTAAAACACATGTAGCTATCGTTTGATGAAGCGAAAAAAAAACAAAAAATATTTGATGTGATGTTTTTAATTTTTTTTAATTATTTAATTCAAGATCAAAACATCACCGGGTCCTCAAATATATGTATATATATTTTTCGCTTCGTCAAACGATAGCTACATGTGTCTAAAAAAAGATATTCCTGGAGTTTTGTTGCAGGATTGACGAAAAGCCTATAATCACGTACACCATCGAATATGAACCATCGAGGGTCTCGGAAGGTGGGTGGCGTATTTTTCGAGGAAATCGATTGAATTTCTTTTCATGTATGCATAACGAGTTAATAAATCTACATGCTGAATTCCACTTTGATCCGTTATATAGATTCTTCATAACAAAATTAGAAAAAGGAGAGAAATTTAGGAAAAAAAAAGTCATCCCCCCTTAATTTTGTACATAAACAGGGCTAACAGGGCCGAAAGTTATGAAGGGCCGGCTGCTTAAGGAAACTTCGGGATTGTTTTTTAAGAGAAAGGACGGTTTTTCCCGATTACATTGGAATTATAACGTTTTTTTTTTCTTCGGAATAAATGAACTTGACTTTTGCAGCTGGTCGCGGCTTCTCCTCGATTTCACCGTAATCACCAGTACCGACGACTCAGCTGGGCTATTTACGTTCTAGCTGTGTGTTTCCTTATTTTTCTTTTTTCTTCCACGTCGCAGACATCTATTTTATTCCGAGTCGTTGGCTTTATTACGGCGTAGCTGTATCGTCCTCGTCATTTCCGGCATTCGACTGGCAACGTTTGTGCCCCGTCGTCGCCGCGATGTGCGCACGGAAGAACGAGCTCCGAGAGTCGAAGAAATCGTGTGAGCTGCGTGTGCGTGTGTGTTTGTGCGGCGCAGCAGCAGCAGCAGCGCCATCCGAGGACGAAGAAAAATACGTCGAGGAGGCTCCGGCAACGCGAGCAGCAGCAGCAGCAGCAGCAGCAGCAACGTCGATGCCATCGAATAAAGTCGATCATCCGTGACAACTTGAGACTCGTGGAGCAACACGAGACGCGATTCGTTTCCGGATAATGCGTTTGATACTCGTGTCCTTCCCGACTCGTGGGAATAAATGTAAGAAAAATAGATGCCGGCTGCGTCGAGGTGGAAAATAAAAAAATAACAAAAAAAAAGATAAAAATCGATGCACTGGAATAAACGATTTTTCATTCGTAAAATGTCGACGAATGACAAAATGTAATTAATAAATGTAAGAAAAATAGATGCCGGCTGCGTCGAGGTGTAAAATAAAAAAATAATAAACAAAAAAAAGATAAAAATCTACACACTGGAATAAACAATTTCTCATTCGTCAAATGTCGACGAATGACAAAATATAAATGTAGATGCCGAAATAGATGCCGGCTGCGTTGAGGTGGAAAATAAAAAAAAATAATAAACAAAAAAACAAAAGATAAAAATAAACGGTATAGAATAATTTCCCATTCGCAAAATGTCGACGAATGACAAAATAATAATAATGACATTTTGTCGCGTAGATAGCTGCAATACGGCAGCTTACGCGTCCGTCGGACAAAGGTGATCCTAATGAGAAGCGGCGGTAGCCCAAGATATTCCAAGGGAAATGCGGTAGCTACGGTCCGCGGCGCGTCAAAGCTACGTAGGGTGGGGTTGGGGGGTGTGGAAACGACGTTTTTCGTCGTATGGTTGCCATAGGCGAGCTGCAGTGCGCAAAGACCGAGAGCTTAGAGCGTGCTCAAACGCCGGCTAATTGGATTTTCCCAGTTTGGTTACCGGAAGAAAAGGGCTCAAGGAACAAGAGGAGGAGAAGGAGGACGCGAGGGATGATGGAGCGACGCTCGTAAAGGCCTGCTTCACCGTGCATACTAATCGTAATTCACTAACATTATTCGTCTCTGGAACCGTCATCCGTGTTACAAACCAAAATATGCCACAGAAGTAGCCGAGTTAAAATTTAGATCCTTTTCGAAACCACTGTGTTGACTTTGAACGGAAGTTAGTCGATGCTTCGATCGGTAAGTATAGTTTAAAAAAAAAGTATAAACGCAAAAATGAAAATACAGAAGGTTTCGAGAAGGATGAAAGGGCCCTTTCATCCTTCTCGATGGCGGAAGACAGAGGTATCCAATTGTTATACCTCTGTCTTCCGCCTTTGCCCGGGCAAAGGCGGAAGACAGAGGTAGGATTTGAGTTTTAATAATCAAGTGAATTAAGCGGCCAATTGCGTGAATATTAATTAGTCTCGAATCAACAGCCTTAATTATTTCCATCAATTGTTATACTTCCTAACGATCATATCAAACAGCTCGGAAACAACTGTGTTGACTTTGAACAGAAGTTAGTCGATGCATCGATCGGCAAGTAGTTCCAAAAAAAATTTAGAAACGCAAAAATGAAAATACAGAAGGTTTCGAGAGGGATGAAAGGGGCGAAGGCGGAAGACAGAGGTAGAATTTGAGTTTTAATAATCAAGTGAATTAAGCGGCCAATTGCGTGAATACTAATTACTCTCGATTATTTTTTCAATCAACAGCCTCAATTATTTCCATCAATTGTTATACTTCCTAACGATCATATCAAACAGCTCGGAAACAACTGTGTTGACTTTAAACAGAATTTAGTCGATGCATCGATCGGCAAGTAGTCCCGAAAAAATGTAGAAACGCAAAAATGAAAATACAGAAGGTTTCGAGAGGGACGAAAGGGGAAAGGGTGGAAGGCAGGGGGAGGATTGGAATTTTAGTAATCAAGTGAAGCGGCTAATTGCGTGAATATTAATTAGTTTCGATTATTTTTTCAATCAACAGCCTCAATTATTTCCATCAATAATCCATCAATAATACTTCCTAACGATCATATCAAACAGCTCAGAAACAACTGTGTTGACTTTGAACAGAATTTAGTCGATGCATCGATCGGCAAGTAGTTCCGAAAAAAAGTAGAAACGCAAAAATGAAAATACAGAAGGTTTCGAGAGGGACGAAAGGGGAGAGGGAGGAAGGCAGGGGGAGGATTCTAGGTGAGGCTGCAGGGGGTGCGAGGACGATAGATCGATGTCGGGCTGCGCACGCAGGCGTCACAGGGGTAGTAGTGGAGGTGGTGGTGGTGGTGGTGGCGGAGGGGTGGGTGTGGGGGGAGGGGAGGCTTTGGAGGTGGTTGTTGCGAGTCGGGGCAGCGAGGCAGAGACGCGACGGAGAGTCGGAGGCAGGAGCAGCGTAGCCAGGCGCTACGGTCGAAGCCAGGGGGATGAAGCCAGGGGGGTGAAAGCCATCAGGGGGTAGGTGCGGACGGTGCGGAACAGAGCGAACCCCTGCCAGGCTGAGATCCAGGGGCTGACGAGGGATGGCGGCGGGAAGGGAAGGAAAGGGAACGGTAGGGGAGGGAGGAAAAGCCTTGAGGGCGAGAGGGGTGGTTTTACACGAAGCACCCCCGAGTGTTGCAGCCTGGCGGGGTTGCCGCCTGCCGCAGCGTTCGACGAAAAGGCTGCGCGGGGAGTCGCGCAGAGGGAGAGAGGAGGGTGCTCTCCCTCCTCCGTTTTCCATCTTCCGTACCGATGTTCCTGCCGTCGACGGACCGCGGAGGACTTCGGGGTTGATATTCACGGACGCGTCCGGCGCAGCCGAGAGAAGGGATGAATTACTGGCTGCCTGTAGCTCGTCCGCGAAATTCCGCACCCTTGCTCGCGGCCCGCTTGTTTTTTCGTTTCTATGACGAATTGTCTGTTTTGTATAAAGCATTGAAGAAAGTTGAAGAGGTGGGGGAGTTGAGACTTCTGGAATAGAGATTGACGGACGTAGTTGTTATTGCGCAGAGAAGGATTATTATGCGCAGGCGCAGTAGATAGAGAATTGGGAGGACATTGTTTTGGTCCCGTGTCGAGCGATTTGCACGAGGAAATGCGCGGCAAGAGACCCAAGTAACAAAAAGACATCTGGAACCATAAAGCTATCGAAATGGGTTACTAATGTCCACCTGAATGATAATTATAAGATATCAGGTACCCCAAAGTTAACTTTTTGACACCTGATACCTTAAAGTTATGATTCGGGCGGACATTAGTAACCCATTTTGATATCTTTTTGGTTCCAGATGTCTTTTTGTTACATGGGGAGTGGAGTAGAGTAGAGTATAGATTTATTCCATCTTGAGATATGAAATCTTCTAAAGAATTCTGTCCTTTGACTTGGAACGGACAGAATTATTTGCATTTGCAGAATTATTTGAAATGGGTTACTAATGTCCACCTGAATGATAACTATAAGATATCAGGTACCCCAAAGTTAACCTTTTGACACCTGATACCTTATAGTTATCATTCGGTCGGACATTAGTAACCCATTTTGATAACTTTTTGGTTCCAGATGTCTCTTTGTTACTTGGGGAGTGGAGTAGAGTAGAGTATAGATTTATTCCATCTTGAGATATGAAATCTTCTAAAGAATTCTGTCCTTTGACTTGGAACGGACAGAATTATTTGCATCGTTAAAAAGAAACAAAAATGTTTCAATAATCTTATTAACTTGTATGGATACTTTCCAATTTTCAACATGAAAATACAGGGAAACAATACTTTGAAATAAATTATAGTGAAAATGGCCGCAATTAGTACATTGGCCACAACCAGTGCATCATCTACCCTTCAGCAAAAAAAAATACCTACATCTAACTGACATCTAAACAATCGAAATAAAATAGGGGAATGTGGATGAATTCTGAGGGTAAGAGTGTCGAATGCATTCGATGGCGTTGAGAGTGTCGCGGGAGAGGGATGAAAAAAGGGAGGAAAGGTGGGAGGCGATGGAAAGTGGAAGGGAGAGGAAACGTTCGAGAAGGGATAAGGGAGACGCGCGTCGAGGGAGAAGGAAGAGGCGATGAACCGGCCAGCGATGATAAGGGGGGGAATATCGAAGGGTGCGTTCGGGTATTGTAACAACGTTGGGTGGCTGCTGAATGGAGCGACGGTGGAGGGGAGGGCGGGAGGGAGTAGGGTAGCGCATTCTGAGATTGCGAGAAAAGACGAGAGGGTTCGCGAGGTTCTCGAGTCAAAGGCGGGAGGTCAGGAGAATCGCTGAACGAAGGAGTAATTTCAAAATAGTGAAAGAGACAGAAGGAATTGTTCGAGAGTGGAGAAGGAAAAAGCAAAATAAAAAAAGAAATTGCAGTCCGAAAGGGAGCCTGAAATAAAAGTCTGAAATTCTCGACTCAAAAGAGAGTGTCGGGACAATTGCCGAACGAAGGAGTAATTTCGAAATAGTGAAAGAGACAGAAGGAATCGTTCGAGAGTCGAGAAGGAAAAAGCAAAAAAAAGAAATTGCAGGCCGGACGGGAGCCTGAAATAAAAGTCTGAAATTCTCGAGTCAAAAGAGGGAGGTCGGGACAATTGCCGAACGAAGGAGTAATTTCGAAATAGTGAAAGAGACAGAAGGAATCGTTCAAGAGTGGAGAAGGAGAAAGCAAAAAAAAAAGAAATTGCAGGCCGAAAGGGAACCTGAAATAAAAGTCTGAAATTCTCGACTCAAAAGAGAGTGTCGGGACAATTGCCGAACGAAGGAGTAATTTCGAAATAGTGAAAGAGACAGAAAGAATCGTTCGAGAAAGGAGAAGGAAAAAGCAAAAAAAAAAAGAAATTGCAGGCCGAAAGGGAGCCTGAAATTAAAGTCTGAAATTCTCGAGTCAAAAGAGGGAGGTCGGGACAATTGACGAACGAAGGAGTAATTTCGAAATAGTGAAAGAGACAGAAGGAATCGTTCAAGAGTGGAGAAGGAAAAAGCAAAAAAAAAGAAATTGCAGGCCGAAAGGGAGCCTGAAATTAAAGTCTGAAATTCTCGAGTCAAAAGAGGGAGGTCGGGACAATTGCCGAACGAAGGAGTAATTTCGAAATAGTGAAAGAGACAGAAGGAATCGTTTGAGAAAGGAGAAGGAGAAAGCAAAAAAAAAAGAAATTGCAGGCCGGACGGGAGCCTGAAATAAAAGTCTGAAATTCTCGAGTCAAAAGAGGGAGGTCGGGATAATTGCCGAACGAAGGAGTAATTTCGAAATAGTGAAAGAGACAGAAGGAATCGTTTGAGAAAGGAGAAGGAGAAAGCAAAAAAAAAAGAAATTGCAGGCCGGACGGGAGCCTGAAATAAAAGTCTGAAATTCTCGAGTCAAAAGAGGGAGGTCGGGACAATTGCCGAACGAAGGAGTAATTTCGAAATAGTGAAAGAGACAGAAGGAATCGTTCAAGAGTGGAGAGGGAAAAAGCAAAAAAAAAAGAAATTGCAGGCCGAAAGGGAGCCTGAAATAAAAGTCTGAAATTCTCGAGTCAAAAGAGGGAGGTCGGGACAATTGCCGAACGAAGGAGTAATTTCGGAATAGTGAAAGAGACAGAAAGAATCGTTCGAGAAAGGAGAAGGAAAAAGCAAAAAAAAAGAAATTGCAGGCCGAAAGAGAGCCTGAAATAAAAGTCTGAAATTCTCGACTCAAAAGAGAGTGTCGGGACAATTGCCGAACGAAGGAGTAATTTCGAAATAGTGAAAGAGACAGAAGGAATCGTTTGAGAAAGGAGAAGGAGAAAGCAAAAAAAAAGAAATTGCAGGCCGAAAGGGAACCTGAAATAAAAGTCTGAAATTCTCGACTCAAAAGAGAGTGTCGGGACAATTGCCGAACGAAGGAGTAATTTCGAAATAGTGAAAGAGACAGAAGGAATCGTTCGAGAAAGGCGAAGGAAAAAGCAAAAAAAAAATAAAGTGCAGGCCGAAAGGGATCCTGAAATAAAAGTCTGAAAATCTCGACTCAAAAGAGGGAGGTCGGGACAATTGCCGAACGAAGGAGTAATTTCAAAATAGTGAAAGAGACAGAAGAAATCGTTCTAGAGTGGAGAAGGAAAACGCAAAAAAAAAGAAATTGCAGGCCGAAAGGGAGACTGAAATTAAAGTCTGAAATTCTCGACTCAAAAGAGGGAGGTCGGGACAATTGCCGAACGAAGGAGTAATTTCGAAATAGTGAAAGAGACAGAAGGAATCGTTCGAGAAAGGAGAAGGAAAAAGCGGAAGAAAATCGCAGGTCAAAAGGGAGCCGAAATAACAATTGCCTTGAAGTTTGCTTCGCTTGTGGGTTTTGTAAAGGACGCGGAGGTCGTTGAAAGGAAGTACGACGGTTAGAGAAAGGGCCGCGAGACGAGGGCAGCAATGGAAACTCGAAAGGAGAACAAAAGTTCGGGAAAGATGAAAGTGGAAAGTGGAAGGGAAAACTCGAATTCCAAGGAGGGTCGTCGCGGTACAAAAGAGATTATAAAAGGAGAACGCCGAGAGATGACATTGAACCGGCGTAATACCGAAGAGGGAGCGCGAAATTCCGATGGAAACGAGACGCGACGAGAAACGTCGGGGAAACAATAGGGAATGCAAACGAGGAAAATTCGGGAAGTGGAGGGTAGGAAGGAAAATTCGGAAAGGGGTGACAAACCCCAAAAAGATTGGAAGATATTATCGGCGAGAAGAAACTTGAGTTATGCAATAACGGAAAGGTTGGATAAAATTCCGGGAGGGGTGGAAAGTACAACACCGAAGGGATGCTCGAAATGCTATATATATTTTTTATTTTTATTTTTTTGTTACGGGCATTGCCCAATTACATGCTCGATGGGATATACCCGTCGCTCGATAACAATACTTTGTGTTCTAAATTATATCAACATGTACTTATTATTTATTATTAATTTAGCATATAAAATGAATATAGCATAGATATAATAACAATGAGAAATAGAAAAATCTGTAAGAATCGCCCCACTTATGTCGGTAAATAATAGGCAATGCGAACGAGGAAAATTCAGAAGCTGGAGGGGAGGAAGGAAAATTCGGAAAGGGGTGACAACCCCCAAAAAGATTGGAAGATATTATCGAAGAGAAGAAACTTGAGTTATGCATTAACGGAAAGGGTGGAGAACATTCCGGGAGGGGTGGAAAGTACAACACCGGAGGGATGCTCGAAATGCTATATATATATTTTTATTTTTATTTTTTTATTACGGGCATTGCCCAATTACATGCTCGATAGGATATACCCAGCGCTCGATAACAATACTTTGTGTACTAAATTATATCAACATGTACTTATTATTTATTATTAATGTAGCATATAAAATGAATATAGCATAGATATAATAACAATGAGAAATAGAAAAATCTGTAAGAATCGCCCCACTTATGTCGGGAAATAATAGGCAATGCGAACGAGGAAAATTCGGAAGCTGGAGAGGAGGAAGGAAAATTCGGAAAGGGGTGACAACCCCCAAAAAGATTGGAAGATATTATCGAAGAGAAGAAACTTGAGTTATGCATTAACGGAAAGGGTGGAGAACATTCCGGGAGGGGTGGAAAGTACAACACCGGAGGGATGCTCGAAATGCTATATATATATTTTTATTTTTATTTTTTTATTACGGGCATTGCCCAATTACATGCTCGATGGGATATACCCGTCGTTCGATAACAATACTTTGTGTTCTAAATTATATCAACATGTACTTATTATTTATTATTAATTTAGCATATAAAATGAATATAGCATAGATATAATAACAATGAGAAATAGAAAAATCTGTAAGAATCGCCCTACTTATGTCGGGAAATAATAGGCAATGCGAACGAGGAAAATTCGGAAGCTGGAGGGGAGGAAGGAAAATTCGGAAAGGGGTGACAACCACCAAAAAGATTGGAAGATATTATCGAAGAGAAGAAACTTGAGTTATGCATTAACGGAAAGGGTGGAGAACATTCCGGGAGGGATGGAAAGTACAACACCGGAGGGATGCTCGAAATGCTATATGGGGGATGATAGGGCAGCGTCGAGAACAAAACGGATCGCGGGCGAGCGAGACGTCCTCCCCCCCCCCCCGAAACGGGGGGTGGAAATGAGACGGGGACGGGGTGAAACACGGTGGTTGGTTTATTTCTACGAAAACTCCACCCGCCCCACTCCGGCCGAGCTTACGGTCATGGAGTGGGGGTGAAATGGATGGGGGCGAGCCGAGTGAGACACGCGACCCTCTCACCTGTTTGCCGAGCCGCCAGTCTGGTTTACGCGCCCGGTCATTCGCTGCCTTCCGCCCAGGCGTCTCGCGACTCCAGCGCGCGCCGAGAGAGCACCAACCCGCTCGGCCAGACCGACGCTACAAGTGGTCCCGCGAGCTTTCGACCTTTCGACGCGCGACGCTTGCGAGGACAGTCACATCGCGTGTCACCGACGCTTCGTTGGAAAAACAATTTTTCCTTTTACCTTTTTCCTCTCTCTGCTCCCTCTTCCCAACGTTACCATCGGAGTTGTAAAAATATACAAAAACAGTTAAACTTTTTACTATGATATAAATTAATTTCGATGAAATTCATTAACGTGAAAAATTTGTGAAAATTTCTATTGACGTCACTCAACGTGTTTTCAAGTGGTGTTTATCTTTTGTCCTTAAAAAAAAACTGTTGCTGTTTTTATCGGCTCGCACCGCTTCCAAGTGCAGCGGGCTGCCGGACATCTGTGCGTCGTGTGTGTTGAGTATTCCGAGCCCGGAGGGGAGGAGGCTTTTTTTTCTTGATGGTGATATCGGACACTGGCTTGATCGGGGAAGTGGAAAAAGCTGCGCAGTTGCCGATGTGCCGCTTGGGTGAGTTGTCACGCGTCACAATATTGTCACTTGTTGCCCTGGTGTTTACAACCCTGTTTACTTGTCTTGGTGCTTTTTTTTTCGAGAAAAAATATTTGTTGAACTTCTTCGAGGGCACATTTTTTCTATCGAAACTCGTGTGGACCTTTTCTTTGTCGGACGTCGAAATAAAATCATCATAACTCTGCCATAATTCTGTTAGAGTATTTCATCGTATATTTAAGGTAGTATACGCGCAATGACTGACGTCGCACAAGTTCGAGGAAACATTGATAAAATTCTGAAGATAAAATTCTGAAAAACAAAAAAAAAATCAAGCATAGGTGCTGAGAAGATTATTCTGGCACAATAATAATCACCAAATCACCAAACTGAAAAGAGGCAAAAGCCTGAACGTAGAAATAAATATATATGTACACATATATTTATTTGTATCCTATATCTAACATTGCCAAATTGAAAAGAGATAAAGGCCTGAATGTGGAAATAAATATATACGTATATATTCCTTCCCGGCGAATTGTGATACATTGAGGAGAAAAAGCATCGTAAGCCATTCGAGGATTTATCGGCAACGGAGAAATTATACTCAAGGGCATTGCGGGAGAGTCGTTTGGGCAGGGAAAAAATCTGCGAGGTTGAAACACGACGACGAGGAGTGCTTGTTGGGGTGCACAAATGGGTCAAGGCAGGGAGTATTACCGTGGCGTCCTGTTTCGCGTTCGAGGTATCGTGGCAACAGAGGGTTCGCTTTATATATATATACGACCGTGTGTACGCCGCTCGCGTCCTGGTATACGCGCTGTACGAGTGCACCGATGACGTACGTTAATGCATAGAAATCGAGGGTGCGGAAGATCGAATAACCGATTTAATTGACGACGAGGTCCCAGGGTCAAGGCAAAATCGTCGACACACGTTTCAAACACAAAATTCACTCGATTTTATTCTCCTCGCGAGCTTTATTAATATTTAATCCAATTTACGATTACAGCGAACGTGACTGCGATCCTTCGAATAAATTGAGTTTTAATAATGGAGTACAGCGGCCAATTACGTGAATATTGATTAGTCTCGATTATTTTTTTAATCAACAGCCTCAATTATTTCCGTGAATTGTTATACTTCCGATCGATCGTATCGAACAGCTCGGTAACAACTGTGTTGACTCTGAACGAGAGTAGTCGATGCTTCGATCGGCAAGTAGGTCAAACTGTATCCGAGTGATTTCGGTCGGCCTCCTACCTGGCCAGATAAAAAAGCACCGTCGGCAGCGAAAATTCGAGGACAATATTTTGTCGAGTCTGACCAGTCACGGTCTTTACCACTCGATTATCCTACATTTTGTCAGTCACGACGTTTACCACCCAAACAGCTTACGTTTTTGGCAACGTCTGACTAGTCACGGCATTCCCTACTTAGTCACCCTATATTCTCCGGGCTGACCAGTCACGGCATTTGCTACTTGGTTATCTCACATAATCCACTCATCGCCGTTCCGACAGGGGCAAGCTCCCCGTCGTCGCTGCGATAATATACATAGTGCATGATATATCAAGCTGCGGTAGGTGCACCGGGAAGTAGATATAACCGACGAGTAGTAAGAGTCCGCGTTGATCAGACCCATAAATTACACCAAGAATATTCCCCATTATCTCTCGTTCCACGTCGTAAGGCGACGTTAAGCAGATCAGTGTTAGCTCCTGGACCGATAAACACGTTGATCCATCGGACGTTAAAGACACTCGGTTTCCAGTCACGTTTTCACCATAAAGATTTTCTCACCGCATAGCATCAAGTAGCTCAGGCACTTTCAAGTGCCCCATAATCGTTTTACGCTCTCGTAGCGGTGGCACGCGTTCACTCTCGGCCACTAAGCCACTCCGGAAGTCGGAATATATATGTGTAGTCGCAGCAGCTGCTCCTACGGCGGCGGCGGTGGCACCGAAGCCGGACTGGGATAGGATCTTTCAGTAGTAAAAGTTGTTATTGGTGCGGCCAACGACTCGGCAAGAAAAAAAGGGCGCCTTAAAAGGAAAACCAGTGGCTATGAGATCAGACAAGAAAAGCTTCGAAGTAGATAACGCAGGCAGTAGTTCAGGCAATGTGCGGTCAGACGGCTCTGAAAGACCGAAATAGCAGAAGTAAACGCTTCCGAAAAGTAGAAATGGCAGCCTGAGGTCAGACCTGAAACGGAGGGAGTGGAAAATACCGCTGGTAGTAACGGTAATGGGCTTGAAGACTATAATATTTCAGAAAAAAATCATCGAACGAGTGGAAAAATCATTTGATCTCTATCCGCTTCGAGTGACTCGAGAGTGGCGCGAAAAAAAGAGTTCGAAGCTTTTGATGAATGCGATTAAAATGCATTTGCTTCTCGACACGATTCCAGCGTTAACGACGCGGATCGCTTCTGCCACTGTAACTTTTACCGGTTTTAATGGTTTTCGGCACTCTCGATGAGTACCGAACGTCCTTCACAGTGCCATTAACGCTTTTTCGCCGAATTGCCGCTGGGAGGAATTCCATTTGCGCCGAAAATCAAAAGTGCAGTGAATTTTTGTTCCAGTACTGTTTATGAATAAACAAAATTGCAAAAAAAAAAAACAAAAAAAACGCAAACTCGTAAACGGGATGAGGGTTGGATTGTTGAAGTCGTGATTTGCCCGTCGAGAATTCAAATTTGCCGGCATACGCCGTAGACGCGACGGACGTTTCGGCCAAGAGGATGTATAGGTCGCGGCGCCGTTGGTGCTTCTGCTTCTACCGTTGGTTCGCGACGCGCCAAAGGCTAAATATGCATGAATTCACGGGCATCGGTCGGGCATAAATCAGAAATGCATGACGTCCCACGGCGCTAGAGCGAGTGCGAGCTCCGGCGAACGTTAATACGAGGACTAGCGTCCCGAGCCCCGGAGCTTTTGTACGTACTTCCCGCACCTCCTCCTCCTCCTCCTCCTCCTCCTCCTCCACCCCAACCCCCCTCCTCCTACTCTTCCACCCCTCCACCGACTCGACACCCGAGCCTCGCTTCACCTTCGCCACCTCATCGACGTTTTTTTTATGGGGTGCTTCAGCCTAAATGCAAATTGTTGGAGCGTGACCTATCCGTCTCACATTTTTTACATTCTTCATCGAGCGAAAAATCGAGTGGTCGAATGGATAGCTCATCACCATCCCTCTCACCCGTTATCGTGGCAAGTGGAAAAAAGTTTGGTATTTGTTTAAGTGGTTGCCACTGTAGAAGCTGAAAAAATAGCCTTTTTTTTTTTTTTTTTTTTTTTCCGTGCTACACTTGAAGGATGCTTTTCCAGCCATTTTTTCACTGAAAAAGTATAAATGCCGAGAAAATTTGCACCTTGTATATGCGACTGCCGGAGGACTTATAAATGCCTGAGCTTACGGCGCATTCAAAGAGGACGCCTCGCAAGTTCTGCTCTCAAGTCACCCATTCGTTTCCTTTTATCTTCGGCGTCGAGTACAAAAAACTGTCGATGAAAGGACACGGAAAGTCCGGCTTAAGACCGCGGCGACAGTCGCGACTGCCTCGAGGTCGGAATTCCGTGAACAAGATTGCGCGCAATATTGTTAATATGTCGCGTACGAGATATTTTTTAATAGAAAAGCTCGAGTACCGGGAAAATCGACGTAGCGAAGCTTTCCGCGAATACGAAACATTTTTATTTTTCTCGCAGGGAGAAAATATTGCACGTGCTTGCAAACTCCCAAGGGCAACAATGCCCGAAAGCTTGCTCGACAATTGTGCTTTTATCGCCCCAACTCCATCCCTCCCGTGCACACGTCCCTCTTCTGCGAAGCTTTCGCGAAGAACGAATTTATATTTTTGTGACACATTGAGCTTGAAAAGTGCTCGGAAGTGAATGTGAACCGTCAAGTGGCACGAAAGCTCAGTGACATTCATAATAGCCGAATATCCGGGGCGTTGGAGTCACGGTGAGCTTTCGGGGAAAAAATTCTATTTCCACATTCGTCACTGGCTGCGCGAAACGGATGTTGAAAACATGATTGTAACTGCAATTGTTTAACGCGAAGTTAATAATAACAAAAATATTTTTTTGCGTTGCAAGCTCAAAGCTCAGCGTAATATTCTTCGTCGATAATTCGATTATCGAATTTTTCACGTCCAGCGGAACGGAACGTGGCATTGTTGTTATTATTAATTCATTACTCGACGATGCGTCAATATTTCGGCAAATGCTTGACAAATAATCGCGTGGATTGGACGCGGCGAAAGCTCGGTATTCGAAGCTCTCGGGGCTTTTGATCCGTGGCCTTCCCGCGTTCCATTCCTATAATTTCGCGAGAACGTACACTGATTAATGGAGAAACGGCGATGGACGCGCGCATCGGCGAAACAAATAACCACGTCATTTACCAGGTGACTGTCAATAATGGCGCGCAACCTGATAATGCATTGCTCAATAACCGACGCGATGTTGGCACAATACGCTTCTGGTCCTCCGTTGCATTATTATTTGCACCGAAGGGAAATTGATATAAATAAACATACATCGTTAATAATGCGAGTAATTATTTAACACTTCTAGGAATAATAACACGGGCGAGCAAAACCAACAGCCCAATTATCTTCAAAAATTGTAAATCTTTGCTTGCGTTTTTTTTTGTGAAAAAAAAATGTTCGATTTCGCAAACTTTAATTCGAGGCGAAAAATGCGAACACGATTTTTCACTTTTTTCGATTTTTGTCACTTCAGTCGCGAAAAAGTCGCCGCGAGGCGTTTTCATCGTATGGACGATTATATCACACTGCGATAAACGCGACGAATATGTGTTATATAATATTTTAGTTGACTACGGCGTCGCGCAGCGTACGTCTTGCATTTCATTGAAGAAACTTGCGACGCTCCGGCGATGCTCCTAAACTTCATCGTCGTCTCCTCGTTCTCGTCTTGTTTCCTGACAAACTTCGTAGGTGGTAACACGATCGACAAGAGCTGTTCCTGTTTTCCGCAGCCCGGCAGGTATACTCGTTATGCGTGAGCCTTTGAAATTTCATCGAGAAAAATGTCGTTTTCGGAAATACCCTGGAGAAACCATATTTTTACAACAACACTTGTTTAAGGACGTGGTAAGGTCAAATTGGTAAAAAAAAAGCATATTGTCAAGTTTTTTTTTAGGTGATACAGGCAATGCTGGTTTATTTAATTAAGTTCCATATAATGATATAACATCTGAATTATATTTTCCTACATTTCCATTGCAAAATATTGATAAAAAAAAAAATTTCGGCTCTCTCCATGGCCCATTGATTTCCATTTTTACGAACGGCTTTGCAGTCCTTGTAAAAGATAGAAAAATAAAACTCTAACGATGGAAAAAGAAGAATTTTTTGTTGGCACAGCTTTTGTATAAACACAATACGAGCTTTATTCGACGATAAAAATCCTCACATTCCCACATCCAAGACCGACGCGCGGTATTACCGTCCTCTTGTGTATTTCGCTGATGATTGACACTTCAATAGGGTCATTTAACGACCTGACAAAGGCACAATGCTACCAGCATGATATTGTTTGAAATCCAAACAGTCAAACCCCCAGCCCTCCCCCTCGCCGCGTCACCCTTTATATCTCCGATGATATGGAACTCGCGTGTATCGAGTGGACTTTAATTGAACGCTATGTGAACCGGAAAAAAAATATTATTGTTATTTGATTAACGAATGCTGCGAAAATCCGATCGATTGAAATACCGAAAAAAATGGTATCAATCCTGATAAAAAATACCGAGGACGCAAAACATATTTTCCTCAAACGCTGTGATCCTGGAAAAAAATATTATTGTTATTTGATTACCGAATGCTGCGAAAATCCGATCGATTGAAATACCGAAAAAAATGGTATCAATCCTGATAAAAAATACTGAGGCCGCAAAACATATTTTCCTCGAACGCTATGTGAAACGGATAAAAATGTTATTGTTATTTGATTAACAAATGCTGCGAAAATCCGATCGATTGAAATACAGAAAAAAAACCTAAGCCTGATAAAAAATTCCGACGACGCAAAACATATTTTTCTCGTGTGACAGCAAAACGGCAAATCAAAAACCCGCCCCCTATTGTCACGTTTGCGAGCGAGAAGCGAAAGGAAGATCGCGCGATTCGAAAGATTTCGCGATAAAACGTTTCGTGTGCCGCTGCTTGGCGATAGGGGCCGTCCCGCGCGGCGACGGGTTAACCGCGAGCTAGAAATAGGAAAGTCGAAAGAGAAACGATAAGAATGGTAAAAAGCGATGCGAAAAATTCGTGCGGGTTTGGAATTTCCGCGGCGTATGGTGCGGAAGTGGCGCGCGGGGGGAGTCGGCGGCGGCAGCTTCGCCGACAGCGGGAAGGGAATAATGGAGGGCAGAGATTTCCAATTTCCCGCATAACCGAGAAACCGCAGGGTACCATGTAAATTAGAGCTCCGCGAATCGACGTATAACCCCGTTCGTCCGCCCCCTCCAGCCATAGAACTTTTCCGTGCTTTTGCCCATTGCTGCCCTTACTGTAGAAATTTAAATTTGAAATTTGAAAATCTCTGGCGCGTTACGTAGGCTCGGGACATCGATACCTATAGGGTAGATGTACCATTAGTGGCCACTATACCTATTGTAGCCATTTTTATTATTTTATTCTCCGCGAATCGACGTATAACCCCTTTCGTCCGCCCCCTCCAGCCATAGAACTTTTCCGTGCTTTTGCCCATTGCTGCCCTTACTGTAGAAATTTAAATTTGAAATTTGAAAATCTCTGGCGCGCTACGTAGGCTCGGGACATCGATACCTATAGGGTAGATGTACCATTAGTGGCCACTATACCTATTGTGTCCATTTTTATTATTTTATTCTCCGCGAATCGACGTATAACCCCTTTCGTCCGCCCCCTCCAGCCATAGAACTTTTCCGTGCTTTTGCCCATTTCTGCCCTTACTGTAGAAATTTAAATTTGAAATTTGAAAATCTCTGGCGCGTTACTTAGGCGCGAGACATCGATATCTATAGGGTAGATGTACCATTAGTAGCCACTGTACCTATTGTGGCCATTTTTATTATTTTATTCTCCGCGAATCGACGTATAACCCCTTTCGTCCGCCCCTTCCAGCCATAGAACTTTTCCGTGCTTTTGCCCATTGCCGCCCTTACCGTTCGACTACACAGTCCTCTACAGTTCTACACTCTTTCCATACTGTAGAAATTTAAATTTGAAATTTGAAAATCTCTGGCGCGTTACGTAGGCGCGGGACATCGATATCTGGGTAGATGTACCATTAGTGGCCACTCTACCTATTGTGGCCATTTCTATTATTTTATTCTGTAAATTATTTTTTTCCCACAATTGCACGTTGATTTAAAAAAAAATACATTTCAATTCACTGAATGACCTAGGGTGAAAGCACCAATAAATGAACAATCACCAGTGAATGAACAACAGCTTTTTGAGAGAGTTCATGACCAATTATGACGACTTGGCTGAACATTAGATTCCTAATTTGTTCGTTTTTTAGCTATCAACTACGATTATTTTGTCGCTGAAGCTTATTTTCAACTAAAACTGTAGGTTACGGATTGGCTCGTCCATTTACTGGTGTTTTTCGATTTTTGGCTTTTAGTATTTGTTTTTATATATTTTGCGATGAAAATACGAATTTTTGCTAGCTTTTCACATATTTTGACATTCTGATCAACCGTTAAAATTTTCGCGAACGATTTTTGAATATTGTGTTTCATAAAAACTCATGTTAAACAAATCTTTCTGCTTAACCGTTCATTCACTGGTGACTTTACCCTACCCGACGATTTTTTTATTCCATTAAATGTTTTGATTTATTCCTTGGAATGTGATGGCCACTATTGGCCCTAAGATGGCCAAAAACGGTATGTCTACCCTACCCTGTTAGAAGTCCAGGGTGTTAAACCTAACTAGTATGCATTTTTTTTATCAGTGTTGACCCACTTGGTGTTAAAAGTAGCACTGTCCACTGAAGTCCAGCTGTTTTGTCGAGTCACGGGATCTGGAAGCAGCGTAGGCACAATGAACCAGTAGATACGGAGTGTAACGCTCGGACCGCGACAAGTTTGAGCCATGAATAATAATAGATTTATTGTTCCCGGGGAAAATTTATACGCGCTCGACCATCACTCGCCGTGACGACGACTATGTCGAAACAACATCGCAGTCGTGACTCCACTGCGGTCGGACGCGATGGTCGCGCGCCGACCGATGGTTCGTTGAATTCTCCGCTATAATTCCGTCATCGATCATTCCCGGCGAATTGCTTGATCTCTATTAACGGAACGTCCGGCCACCGTCAATGGTTTCCACAGGCTGTACATGTGAATTCCATATCGACGTTTTATCGAAGTCTCACTGTGCAGATAAATCTTTTTATTTACTTTGGTTTTTAGCACGATAAGGAGAAAAGGAGAAATATAATTTGTTTCGTTTCGTTTGTTGAAAATGACTAATAAGTATTATAATAAATTTAGTATATTTTATTTCATATAGTGCATGTGTTGGATTTTTAATTTCGTCCCGGTGCATTTATTTTTTAAATAATTATAGATTCGATGGTTAAAAATTCACGAATATAAACGACAAATGAATATAAAAAATATTGTACAAAGAGACGGAAACTTTAACGATTAACATGAAAAACACATACAGAAATATAATGTTGACACACCTGATGATGTGAATTTGGCAACTTGGAAAGTGCTACTTTTAACACCAAGTCGGTCAACAGTGATCAAAAAGTCCACACCAATTAGGACCAACACCCTGGATTTCTGGCACTGCGCGTATTTTTGTTGTTTTTTTGTATCAATTCCAAAGCTCGTCAGATGCAAGAAGAAGTACCTGTATTTTGTTGACAGAGTCGGGGCGTCGAAAAGTGGGGACGATCCGGTGGTCCCCGGAGGGCGTGGAGAAGGCGCTATTGTCGTTCGTACGTGTGGCGTAAACAAAAAGTAGGCTAGTCGCGCGAGTGGCGTGACAAGAGAGTGAGAGAGAGACAGAGAAAGAGAGCCCGAAGGGTGAGTACGACAGCGACGGTGTGGCGATCGATATTACAAGGGAAACGCGTAGTAGTTACGTTTCTCGGTTGGTTGCGTGAAACGCCAACAAGGCGACCGGCGTTTCACTCCCCCCCCCCCCCCCCCCCCCTCGCCTCCCGGGCTCTTCACCTCACCTGTTCGGGCTCTTTCACCAACCTCGCAAACCTCGTGGATCCCTCCCCCTCCCCAACTCCCTCCCCCAACCCTCTACCCCTTCTCGCACAGCCGGCCACACGCTCCTTTCGTTCGCGCACGATAACTTGATAAATTATCGTCCACTCAGTGTGTACCGTCCGACACTGGCTAACCAGGACTCGAGTAAACATACGGCAGGGGAAACGCGTGTCTTCCGTGTCTCTCGTTTATTTTCACGGCGAGAGTGAGGGAAAAAACAACGCCAGTCGATTGGGTCGTTAAGAGGCGGCCCAAGACGCGGACACTACGGTGACGTGTTTTGTCAAATTTTCTACACTCCGTTTGATGTTTGTCACCCAAGTTGTTGTTTTGCTAATTTTGCGTTACTTAAATAAACTAGAACGTTCCATGTGCGGAGCGATAAAAATCCCCTATGGAAATAAAGTATATTGGCTATACATCAAAATTTATATAATGTATATATCGGATATATTTCTGCGAAGAGTTGAGTATTTTTATACAGGGTGTCTATGACTTTTATTTTCTATAGTATTTTTGGGCAGTAGGGTAGTATTTTTTTTAGATAAAGTAGGCTAATCAAACAAAACAAAATCTTTGCGCTGCTGCACTCTTATAAACCTTTGGAAGGATAAATCGCAACTAAAAAACCCTTGTTTAGTTGATTTTGAAAAAAAAAATAATTTGTCGTTTTGTTTTTCAGAAATCCTAGACCTGGCCGCCTGGCCAAAAACAGCCCAAATCGGGGTCACGAAATTTATATTTTCAAAATATCGACTTCTAACCTATACCATCGTTCTCAAGTCGCATATTCTACCCCTGAAAACACTGGTTACAACCCTTTTTTAGTTGGTTTTGAAAAAAAAAATGTTGGTCGAACAGTTTGTTAGAAAACGTAGATCTGGCCGCCTGGCCAAAAACAGCCCAAATCGGGGTCACGAAATTTATATTTTCAAAATATCGACTTCTAACCTGTACCATCGTTCTCAAGTCGCATATTGTAGCCCTGAAAACACTGGTTACAACCCTTTTTTAGTTGATTTTGAAAAAAAAAAAAAAATTTGGTCGAACAGTTTGTTAGAAAACGTAGATCTGGCCGCCTGGCCAAAAACAGCCCAAATCGGGGTCACGAAATTTATATTTTCAAAATATCGACTTCTAACCTATACCATCGTTCTCAAGTCGCATATTCTACCCCTGAAAACACTGGTTACAACCCTTTTTTAGTTGGTTTTGAAAAAAAAAATGTTGGTCGAACAGTTTGTTAGAAAACGTAGATCTGGCCGCCTGGCCAAAAACAGCCCAAATCGGGGTCACGAAATTTATATTTTCAAAATATCGACTTCTAACCTATACCATCGTTCTCAAGTCGCATATTCTACCCCTGAAAACACTGGTTACAACCCTTTTTTAGTTGATTTAAAAAAAAAAAATTTTGGTCGAACAGTTTGTTAGAAAACGTAGATCTGGCCGCCTGGCCAAAAACAGCCCAAATCGGGGTCACGAAATTTATATTTTTAAAATATCGACTTCTAACCTACACCATCGTTCTCAAGTCGCATATTCTACCCCTGAAAACACTGGTTACAACCCTTTTGCTTCCTCATAGAGGAAGCTTTGTTTTCGTGAAAAATTTTTTTTTCGAGATTTTGATGTCAGTAGACTCAGAATGGTCCAAAACGTCGAGAAAAGTGGTTTGTGCGAAATGTATGTATGTATGTATGTGTGTGTGTGTGTGTATGTGCACGTTTCGTTGTTTACACGATAACTGTCGCAATTTTCGATGAATCTTCTTCAAATTTGGCATGTGAGTGGGCTATCATGCAACACTGTTTGGGATTGTAGTTGACGCGAATCGGTTCATAAATTCAGATTTCGCAGCATTTTGAAAATTTGGCAAAAATTGTTTTCACGATGTAACTTCCGTAAATTGAGAGATATAGGGATGAAATTTTGTACGTTAATAGACCACCATAAAACCATGATCTGTACCAAATTTGGAGAAAATCGGTAAAGCAGTTCCCATGTTATTGCAATTCCAATTTTTTTCGAATATCTGGAAGTAAATTTAGCTCCTGTAATAATAAGACATCCGATTGCAATTTCGAACGTGTCATTACGTTTATTGATTATTAATGAAGAGTTTCGTCAAGGAAACGGTCATTATATCGGTAAATTTAGATTTTACGGCATGAGAAACTAAAAAAAACCGACACGAAAAAAAAAATGCGGAAAAAATTTTTGCAGAACTACCTCATATTTGGTTCACATATGGACAACCATAGACTACGTTTTGAGTCGAAATTTGACGCGGATCTGTCCAGCCGTTCAAATTTTATGGCATTTTGAATATTTTGAAAAATCTCGTTCACGCGCTGGATCGTGCAAATTACGAGGTTACGGGTTCTAATGTAAAATATATTGAGCTCAAACAAGCCTGCAAAGTAGAACCTTGCAAATTGCTTCCTCTAAATTTTGCACTTTTAACGAAGCTTCCTCTATGAGGAAGCCAAAACCGATCAACATACTTCCTCATAGATGTAGCGTCGTTAAAAGTGCAAAATTTAGAGGAAGCAATTTGCAAGGTTCTACTTTGCAGGCTTTTTTAGTTGATTTTGAAAAAAAAAAAAAATTTGGTCGAACAGTTTGTCAGAAATCATAGATCTGGCCGCCGGGCCAAAAGCCGCCCAAATCGGGGTCGCCGTAGGTTAAACAGTGCTGCAGCGCTCATTACGACAAACTGTTTAATCTCGCACTGTTAAATAACGAACGGCCGATCTTGACGGTCCACGACCAATCAGAGGCCGAGTTATATTGACAACAATGGTTGCTCACGCACTTTTTAATAGAGGATAGGGCCACCACGCGCGCTGAGGCGCGCGACCGGATGTTAGTTAGCGCTGCAGCGCTCCGACCAATCAGGAGGCGAATAGTTTGCTAACAATAGACTTTGATAGCCAAACTCGAAAATCGATAATCGCGCCACCAACTTTTTACTGGAGGATCAGGTGGAAGATTAAAATAGCACACTTTATATATTAGATATATAACAAATACACCCGATGTATCATCTATGCACTGGCGATATATATAATTCTTAGATTAATTATATATTTCCAGTATACTTTATTTCCATGGGGGATGTCTCGGTTATTGGTCAATGTCGCGCTCTATCGATACATCCTCTTTCATCGCTCTCTTCCTCCTCTCTATCGGTGCTTCCTCTCCGGTTCTCTGCTCGTTTCCCCGAGAACATTTTTATTCCCTGGCGCGCGCGCGTGCGCGACGGGCGTTGCCCGGTCGCGAGCAGCGAACCACCCCCACGGCGGCGCGATCGCGACGCGGCCGGTTCGGTTTTCATCTGGCGATCGCATGATCACCAGGGGGGGGGGGGGGGGGGGGGAGTGCCGAATCGCATTGTGTGACGATCGCCGGACGATGGAGTGGAAAAGAGGCTGCGGGATGCTCGAACGCGAGGCACGTTCGTCGCGAAGCGGCGACGACTGCGAGAAACGAAAGGGCGCCGAGCCGCAGCGGGGAAATGAAAATGAGAGGTCGAAACGAGCGTGGAACGCGATCCTAATCGAGAACCGCTGATTTCCTGGCGGCCTCCGGGCCGCGACCGGATGAGCTCAATTGCTCGTCTCTTTCGAAGACCGCCGCTGCGCGACCCACCCTTTGCACCCTTTGACACGCTCTGTGTGTCTCTCTCATCGCTCCTCTACTGGGAATCGCTGCACGATGCATTTCTCGCTGCCCCGTTTCGATTTTTGCTGTGCTTCCTTTTACATTGAGGAAAAGGAAGCGAAAAAGGTAATAAAGTCGCCATCGGTGCGAAAAGGAATAAAAAAACGCATGGGATGTATAAACATAATTTTTGTAACTCATGCACGTAATGTCGCACATTTCGTGCCCGCAAAGCGTGCGTGAGATCGCGTATTATGCTCATGTCAACGTAGATAATTTCACGTACGCCATCTGGTGCGTGAAGTTGTCTACATTACTTCACGCACACATTGGCGTGCGTGAAACTATCTACAAGATGATCTCACGCACGCTTTGCAGGCACGAAGATGTGCGACATCACGTTGACATTCGTTACAAAAAGTAGTATGTGATACATGGGCGACAAAGCGGCCATCCCGCGGAGGTTAGGAAGCAGTGCACTCGCCTCCTCTCGTGCTACAAACAACACTCGGCTTCGCCTCGTGTCGTTGTAGCACTCGATTTGGCGAGTGCGCCGCTTCCTAACCTCCGCGCGTAATGGCCGCTTTCTCGCCCTTGTATCACAAAGTACTATTTTTTATGCCACAGCGTGCGTAAAATGCCTTCTTCACGCACTAGAGGCATAAAACTGTATACGAAACTCGTGCGAGAAACTTTTTCTCAACTCGTGTCACTGCAACACTCGTCAGAAAAAGTTTCGTCGCACTCGTATCGTAATAAACTATTTGCGACTCTCATCGTATCTTCGTTAACATTTCTGTGGTGGGCGAAGAAGTAATAGCGCCGCGATTTCGGGTGCCCTTTGCACCCTTTGACACGCTCTGTGTGTCTCTCTCATCGCTCCTCTACTGGGAATCGCTGCGCGATGCATTTCACGCTGCCCCGTTTCGATTTTTGCTGTGCTTCCTTCTTCTTCGAGGAAAAGGAAGCGAAAAAGGTAATAAAGTCGTCATCGGTGCAAAAAGGAATAAAAAACGCATGGGATGTATAAACATAATTTTTTAATGCTACGGCGTGCGTAAAATGCCTTCTTCGCGCACTAGTGGCATAAAACTGTGTATACGAAAGTCGTGCGAGAAACTTTTTCTCAACTCGTGTCACTGCTTTCGTCGCACTCGTATCGTAATAAACTATTTACGACTCTCATCGTATCTTCGTTAACATTTCTGTGGGGGGGCGAAGAAGTAATAGCGCCGCGATTTAACGACAAGTTGCGTTTTTATATCAGTATTTTATCTAATACGCACCTTCGGGTCGACGACGATGGCACATAAAAAATGTATAGCCATGCGCGAGGCGTCGTTGTGTGTATTGCGCTGTGTCAATTCGGAATTGTCGCGTGAGGCTTCGTCGTTTGTCAATACGAGTCACCCCGATTAGTCGGCATCCTTCGACGCGACGGCGCGGCGATTCAGGTGCCGTTGTTGTTTCGATTCGCCTTCCAACGAAATTGCCACTAAACTCATCCCACGCGACAGAATCGATTTCTCGTCTCTCGACTTATCGCCAGACGATGCGTACGAGCTCGACCTGCACTCTATATAGGTCACTGGAACGTTTGCGTTTCGATCTGCAACCAATCGAAATGGTTTTACCGACTCGCTCGATCGTCCAGCGAAAAATAAAAAAATTGTTCTACGTTTTGGAAAAAATAAATAAAATAGCACCACCTGGGTTCTCCGTCTGTTCAACTTGGAAGAAATTAAAAAAATAAAAATAGAACATAGGTTGGAAATGGAATTGGCGCAGTTTGCGTTTCGACCTGCAGCTAATCGAAATTATTTTACAGACTCGCGCGATCGTCCAGCGAAAAATAAAAAAATTGTTCTACTTTTTGGAAAAAAATAACACCACCTGGGTTCTCCGTCTGTTCAACTTGGAAGAAGCTAAAAAAATAAAAATAGAACATAGGTTGGAAATGGAGTTGGCACAGTTTGCGTTTCGATCTGCAGCTAATCGAAATGATTTTACAGACTCGCGCGATCGTCCAGCGGAAAATAAAAAAATTGTTCTACGTTTTGGAAAAAATAAATAAAATAGCACCACCTGGGTTCTCCGTCTGTTCAACCTGGAAGAAACTAAAAAAATAAAAATAGAACATAGGTTGGAAATGGAGTTGGCACAGTTTGCGTTTCGATCTGCAGCTAATCGAAATGATTTTACAGACTCGCTCGATCGTCCAGCGAAAAATAAAAAAATTGTTCTACGTTTTGGAAAAAATAAATAAAATAGCATCACCTGGGTTCTCCGTCTGTTCAACCTGGAAGAAACTAAAAAAAATAAAAATAGAACATAGGTTGGAAATGGAGTTGGCACAGTTTGCGTTTCGATCTGCAGCTAATCGAAATGATTTTACAGACTCGCGCGATCGTCCAGCGAAAAATAAAAAAATTGTTCTACGTGTTAGAAAAAATAAATAAAATAGCACCACCTGGGTTCTCCGACTGTTCAACTTGGAAGAAACTAAAAAAAAAAAATAGAACATAGGTTGGAAATGGAGTTGGCACAGTTTGCGTTTCGATTAGCAGCTAATTGAAATGATTGTACAGACTCGCGCGATCGTCCAGCGAAAAATAAAAAAATTGTTCTACGTTTTGGAAAAAATAAATAAAATAGCACCACCTGGGTTCTCCGACTGTTCAACTTGGAAGAAACTAAAAAAATAGAAATAGAACATAGGTTGGAAATGGAGTTGGCACAGTTTGCGTTTCGATCTGCAGCTAATCGAAATGATTTTACAGACTCGCGCGATCGTCCAGCGAAAAATAAAAAAATTGTTCTACGTTTTGGAAAAAATAAATAAAATAGCACCACCTGGGTTCTCCGTCTGTTCAACTTGGAAGAAACTAAAAAATAAAAATAGAACATAGGTTGGAAATGGAGTTGGCACAGTTTGCGTTTCGATCTGCAGCTAATCGAAATGGTTTTACAGACTCGCGCGATCGTCCAGCGAAAAATAAAAAAATAGTTCTACGTTTTGGAAAAAATAAATAAAATAGCACCACCTGGATTCTCTGTCCGTTCAACTTGGAAGAAACTAAAAAAATAAAGAATAGAACATCGGTTGGAAATGGAGTTGGCACAGTTTGCGTTACGATCTGCAGCTAATCGAAATGATTTTACAGACTCGCCCGATCGTCCAGCGAAAAATAAAAAAATTGTTCTACGTTTTGGAAAAAAATAGCACCATCTGGGTTCTCCGTCTGTTCAACTTGGAAGAAGCTAAAAAAAATAAAAATAGAACATAGGTTGGAAATGGAGTTGGCACAGTTTGCGTTTCGATCTGCAGCTAATCGAAATGATTTTACAGACTCGCTCGATCGTCCAGCGAAAAATAAAAAAATAGTTCTACGTTTTGGAAAAAATAAATAAAATAGCACCACCTGGGTTCTCCGTCTGTTCAACTTGGAAGAAATTAAAAAAATAAAAATAGAACATAGGTTGGAAATGGAGTTGGCACAGTTTGCGTTTCGATCTGCAGCTAATCGAAATGATTTTACAGACTCGCTCGATCGTCCAGAGAAAAATAAAAAAATTGTTCTACGTTTTGGAAAAAATAAATAAAATAGCATCACCTGGGTTCTCCGTCTGTTCAACCTGGAAGAAACTAAAAAAAATAAAAATAGAACATAGGTTGGAAATGGAGTTGGCACAGTTTGCGTTTCGATCTGCAGCTAATCGAAATGATTTTACAGACTCGCGCGATCGTCCAGCGAAAAATAAAAAAATTGTTCTACGTGTTAGAAAAAATAAATAAAATAGCACCACCTGGGTTCTCCGACTGTTCAACTTGGAAGAAACTAAAAAAAAAAATAGAACATAGGTTGGAAATGGAGTTGGCACAGTTTGCGTTTCGATTAGCAGCTAATTGAAATGATTGTACAGACTCGCGCGATCGTCCAGCGAAAAATAAAAAAATAGTTCTACGTTTTGGAAAAAATAAATAAAATAGCACCACCTGGGTTCTCCGTCTGTTCAACTTGGAAGAAATTAAAAAAATAAAAATAGAACATAGGTTGGAAATGGAATTGGCGCAGTTTGCGTTTCGACCTGCAGCTAATCGAAATTATTTTACAGACTCGCGCGATCGTCCAGCGAAAAATAAAAAAATTGTTCTACTTTTTGGAAAAAAATAACACCACCTGGGTTCTCCGTCTGTTCAACTTGGAAGAAGCTAAAAAAATAAAAATAGAACATAGGTTGGAAATGGAGTTGGCACAGTTTGCGTTTCGATCTGCAGCTAATCGAAATGATTTTACAGACTCGCGCGATCGTCCAGCGAAAAATAAAAAAATTGTTCTACTTTTTGGAAAAAAATAACACCACCTGGGTTCTCCGTCTGTTCAACTTGGAAGAAGCTAAAAAAATAAAAATAGAACATAGGTTGGAAATGGAGTTGGCACAGTTTGCGTTTCGATCTGCAGCTAATCGAAATGATTTTACAGACTCGCGCGATCGTCCAGCGGAAAATAAAAAAATTGTTCTACGTTTTGGAAAAAATAAATAAAATAGCACCACCTGGGTTCTCCGTCTGTTCAACCTGGAAGAAACTAAAAAAATAAAAATAGAACATAGGTTGGAAATGGAGTTGGCACAGTTTGCGTTTCGATCTGCAGCTAATCGAAATGATTTTACAGACTCGCTCGATCGTCCAGCGAAAAATAAAAAAATTGTTCTACGTTTTGGAAAAAATAAATAAAATAGCATCACCTGGGTTCTCCGTCTGTTCAACCTGGAAGAAACTAAAAAAAATAAAAATAGAACATAGGTTGGAAATGGAGTTGGCACAGTTTGCGTTTCGATCTGCAGCTAATCGAAATGATTTTACAGACTCGCGCGATCGTCCAGCGAAAAATAAAAAAATTGTTCTACGTGTTAGAAAAAATAAATAAAATAGCACCACCTGGGTTCTCCGACTGTTCAACTTGGAAGAAACTAAAAAAAAAAATAGAACATAGGTTGGAAATGGAGTTGGCACAGTTTGCGTTTCGATTAGCAGCTAATTGAAATGATTGTACAGACTCGCGCGATCGTCCAGCGAAAAATAAAAAAATAGTTCTACGTTTTGGAAAAAATAAATAAAATAGCACCACCTGGGTTCTCCGTCTGTTCAACTTGGAAGAAATTAAAAAAATAAAAATAGAACATAGGTTGGAAATGGAATTGGCGCAGTTTGCGTTTCGACCTGCAGCTAATCGAAATTATTTTACAGACTCGCGCGATCGTCCAGCGAAAAATAAAAAAATTGTTCTACTTTTTGGAAAAAAATAACACCACCTGGGTTCTCCGTCTGTTCAACTTGGAAGAAGCTAAAAAAATAAAAATAGAACATAGGTTGGAAATGGAGTTGGCACAGTTTGCGTTTCGATCTGCAGCTAATCGAAATGATTTTACAGACTCGCGCGATCGTCCAGCGAAAAATAAAAAAATTGTTCTACTTTTTGGAAAAAAATAACACCACCTGGGTTCTCCGTCTGTTCAACTTGGAAGAAGCTAAAAAAATAAAAATAGAACATAGGTTGGAAATGGAGTTGGCACAGTTTGCGTTTCGATCTGCAGCTAATCGAAATGATTTTACAGACTCGCGCGATCGTCCAGCGGAAAATAAAAAAATTGTTCTACGTTTTGGAAAAAATAAATAAAATAGCACCACCTGGGTTCTCCGTCTGTTCAACCTGGAAGAAACTAAAAAAATAAAAATAGAACATAGGTTGGAAATGGAGTTGGCACAGTTTGCGTTTCGATCTGCAGCTAATCGAAATGATTTTACAGACTCGCTCGATCGTCCAGCGAAAAATAAAAAAATTGTTCTACGTTTTGGAAAAAATAAATAAAATAGCATCACCTGGGTTCTCCGTCTGTTCAACCTGGAAGAAACTAAAAAAAATAAAAATAGAACATAGGTTGGAAATGGAGTTGGCACAGTTTGCGTTTCGATCTGCAGCTAATCGAAATGATTTTACAGACTCGCGCGATCGTCCAGCGAAAAATAAAAAAATTGTTCTACGTGTTAGAAAAAATAAATAAAATAGCACCACCTGGGTTCTCCGACTGTTCAACTTGGAAGAAACTAAAAAAAAAAAATAGAACATAGGTTGGAAATGGAGTTGGCACAGTTTGCGTTTCGATCTGCAGCTAATTGAAATGATTGTACAGACTCGCGCGATCGTCCAGCGAAAAATAAAAAAATTGTTCTACGTTTTGGAAAAAATAAATAAAATAGCACCACCTGGGTTCTCCGACTGTTCAACTTGGAAGAAACTAAAAAAATAGAAATAGAACATAGGTTGGAAATGGAGTTGGCACAGTTTGCGTTTCGATCTGCAGCTAATCGAAATGATTTTACAGACTCGCGCGATCGTCCAGCGAAAAATAAAAAAATTGTTCTACGTTTTGGAAAAAATAAATAAAATAGCACCACCTGGGTTCTCCGTCTGTTCAACTTGGAAGAAACTAAAAAATAAAAATAGAACATAGGTTGGAAATGGAGTTGGCACAGTTTGCGTTTCGATCTGCAGCTAATCGAAATGGTTTTACAGACTCGCGCGATCGTCCAGCGAAAAATAAAAAAATAGTTCTACGTTTTGGAAAAAATAAATAAAATAGCACCACCTGGGTTCTCTGTCCGTTCAACTTGGAAGAAACTAAAAAAATAAAGAATAGAACATCGGTTGGAAATGGAGTTGGCACAGTTTGCGTTACGATCTGCAGCTAATCGAAATGATTTTACAGACTCGCCCGATCGTCCAGCGAAAAATAAAAAAATTGTTCTACGTTTTGGAAAAAAATAGCACCATCTGGGTTCTCCGTCTGTTCAACTTGGAAGAAGCTAAAAAAAATAAAAATAGAACATAGGTTGGAAATGGAGTTGGCACAGTTTGCGTTTCGATCTGCAGCTAATCGAAATGATTTTACAGACTCGCTCGATCGTCCAGCGAAAAATAAAAAAATAGTTCTACGTTTTGGAAAAAATAAATAAAATAGCACCACCTGGGTTCTCCGTCTGTTCAACCTGGAAGAAACTAAAAAAATAAAAATAGAACATAGGTTGGAAATGGAGTTGGCACAGTTTGCGTTTCGATCTGCAGCTAATCGAAATGATTTTACAGACTCGCGCGATCGTCCAGCGAAGAATAAAAAAATTGTTCTACGTTTTGGAAAAAATAAATAAAATAGTACCACCTGGGTTCTCCGTCTGTGCAACTTGGAAGAAACTAAAAAAATAAAAATAGAACATAGGTTGGAAATGGAGTTGGCACAGTTTGCGTTACGATCTGCAGCTAATCGAAATGATTTTACAGACTCGCACGAGCGCCCAACGAAAGATAAAAACCTGTGTTCTACGTTTTGAAAAAAAAAAAAAGATTTTTTTTTCGCACCACCTGGGTCGGTTCAACTTGGAACAAAAAAAATAAAATAAAAAAAAGCATAGGTTGGGAATTGGCGAAGTTTGCGGAGAAACTACGTGGATTTATCGTTTGGCGTTCGGCAAAGAAAACTGGCACTTAAACGTGAGTGGAGCGAAGCTCGAACGCGCGCGGGAAAGGTGGAAAGTCCTTTTGGAGTAACTTCGGTGCCGCGTCTCGTTGACCCAACCACCGCCCCCGCCCGCCCAGTTCCAACCCCTTATCTGCCACTCTTTGTACCCGAAACTTGCACGACGCGCTTTCCAGTTCCAACTTTCCACTCGTGATAATAATAATAATAATAACAACAACAGCAACAGTCGAAACGAGTCCTCAGGCCTCTCGAGGGACGTCTCGGTACTCTCGATGGTCCACTTTGCGCGCCGACGAATCATTCGCCGAGCTCGACGAAGGGGAAAACTTTTTTTTTTTCGAACCTGCCGAGAATTTTTTATTCATCGAAAAAAAAAAATTAACGTCATTTGTCGAACGTTTTTTGTGGTCGAAATTCAAATATTTTTCCAAGTTCTGATTTTACTTGTAAAAGAAAATCTCAGCGACGACCCGACTTTTTTTTCAAACCAGCCAAGCATTTTTTATTCTCCGAAAAAAGAATTAACGTAATTTGTCGAACGTTTTTTGTGGTCGAAATTCAAATGTTTTCCAAGTTCTGATTATACTTGTAAAAGAAAATCTCAGCGACGATCCGACTTTTTTTCAAACCAGCCAAGCATTTTTTATTCTCCGAAAAAAGAATTAACGTCATTTGTCGAACGTTTTTTGTGGTCGAAATTCAAATATTTTTCCAAGTTCTGATTTTACTTGTAAAAGAAAATCTCAGCGACGACCCGACTTTTTTTTCAAACCAGCCAAGCATTTTTTATTCTCCGAAAAAAGAATTAACGTCATTTGTCGAACGTTTTTTGTGGTCGAAATTCAAATGTTTTCCAAGTTCTGATTTTACTTGTAAAAGAAAATCTCAGCGACGATCCGACTTTTTTTCAAACCAGCCAAGCATTTTTTATTCTCCGAAAAAAGAATTAACGTCATTTGTCGAACATTTTTTGTGGTCGAAATTCAAATGTTTTTCCAAGTTCTGATTTTACTTATAAAAGAAAATCTCACCGACGATCCGACTTTTTTTTTCAAACCAGCCAAGCATTTTTTATTCTCCGAAAAAAAAATTATCGTCATTTGTCCAACGTTTTTTGTGTTCGAAATTCAAATATTTTTCCAAGTTCTGATTTTACTTGTAAAAGAAAATCTCAGCGAGGATCCGACTTTTTTTTCAAACCAGCCAGGCATTTTTTATTCTCCGAAAAAAAATTATCGTCATTTGTCCAACATTTTTTGTGGTCGAAATTCAAATATTTTTCCAAGTTCTGATATTACTTGTAAAAGAAAATCTCAGCGAGGATCCGACTTTTTTTTCAAACCAGCCAGGCATTTTTTTATTCTTCGAAAAAAAAATTATCGTCATTTGTCCAACGTTTTTTGTGTTCGAAATTCGAATATATTTCCAAGTAAAATCTTGATTTTACTTGTAAAAAAAAAGATGTTACGAAAAAAGAAGATCTCAGCGCCGTGGCCCGAGATTGTCGCGAGGCCCGAGGGGAAACGGTGAGATGAGGTTCATTCGTTGGGTCTCAAGTTTCGCGATTAGTCGAGAAGCGAGGATCTCGAAGACTTTATGAGAAAGACGATATATCACTTGGGCTCGTGGCTCTCAGATTTTCCCGGATGCGCGCCAGACTCCGAACGTCGAGGTACGCGGAGGCTCGGGTAGTACAACGAAACTTTTCTCATAAAGGATTTCATCCGCAGCAGCTCCCCGTTAAACCACCCCCGACAGTTGATACGTTAATTATCTCCAGTGGGTTCTCGCGTTGCGGCGCGCGTTCGTTTGTCCGCGTTTGTCAAATATTTCGCTGCAATGCGACGGCGTCGTATGGACGGAATTTTTTGTGTACAAATAAAATTGCGTATAGGGTAAAGTCAAAGCAGAACAATTATCATGAGCTTTTTATTTTATAAAAACCAATACTTTCGAATTGTGAATATTTTAACAGATAACCAGAATGTCAAAATATGTGAAACAGCTAAAAAAGTTTCGTATTTTCATACCAAAATATATAAAAATAAATACCAAAAGCTAAAATCCCAAACCACCAATAAATAAAGAGACCAATAAAATCAATAAAAACGTCTTCTCGATTGTGGCGATCAATGAAATGTTTCATTAAAGTCAATGAAATTGTTCTCTTTGAAATTCAAAAACACCATTTCATTGGAAATAAAGAAATATTTCTCTGGGATCAATGAAAAAAAAAAAAAATCCAATGAGGCTCTTTTCATTGAATCAATGAATCGATTTTTTTTCGGTGTAGAAAAAAATAAAAAATAAAATTCTCGAGTATAGTCAACATCGTTCGCGTATCTGTCGTTGGTGTCAGGGCTTCACTTACTCTCTGTCACCCCTTCATCTGGTATTCCAGAGCGGCGGCGTGGCTTTCGCGCGAACTGACGTCTCGCGTCACGTGACGCGAAATACCACGAGAGAGCTTTCCGGCTGACGAACGCCTCCCCCCGGCACTTACAGTGATTACACACGAGAGACGAGAAAGTAACCCTCGGCCCGTAAAATTGCCTCTCAGTCAATCACCCCTTGTCTTTATTTTTTTCCCCCTCACGTCCCCTTCTACTTTTTGCGACCCGGGGGTGAGATCGTTTAGTGCGAAAAAGCTTCGCAGTGTTGAACGACAAAAAAAGCCACCATCTATTTTTATCGTTTGTGGTCGCGAGCGACATATCTCTAATAACTAATCATCGTCGACTGTGATACACTTGTGCTTCTTCATTTCCGCTGTCGAGCGCCCGAGGCAAGAAAGTTGATCCGAAAGGCAATATTGGTCCGTGCCACATCCCGACGGCTGGTAATTAATAAAGTTCTCCCGTGAAGTCTGCTCGATGGGCGGTGGGGATAAATGGTCGCACCAAAAAAAAATCACATCATTGATTTAAAGAAAAAAGCCTCATTCGATTTTTTTTTCATTGATCCTAATGAAATATTTGCTTATTTCCAATGAAATGGTGTCTTTGAATTTCAACGAAAACGTTTCAAATGAACAATGTTTCGTTGATTCAATGACACTACATTTCATTAACTTTCAGATCAATCAATAAAAATATAGTATTGCTTCAAGTATATTATTTTATTAAATTAATGAAATAGTGTTTCTCGGTATGGTGCGAGAAAATAAATCGTTCGATCTAATCGGTCAGGCAAAAAGTAATAATTGTGCGATGACAATTTTTGTTAACCGCTCAATGGATAAGGCGATTATACATTGAATTAATTGAAAATTAATGCGATTGGCCCGACGATGTTATACGTCAACTGAGAAGTTTTCGAAGCAACTCGATAATAGATATGTAATTACCCGAGACTACACGGGACCCGGTGTTGCGACCGTGTTTAATAATCCCAATGCCCTGGATTAATTAACAGGCTTATAACGGGAAAAGCTCATCGGTTGAACTCGACGAGGGAACCACCGACCCATCTACGCGGCCCACTCGTGCCCGATCGATAAATTCGTGAAACTCAAGTGATGAACTGTTTTTCACAATATCGTCGAACCCCTCCGCGGCCTTAATTCATACCTGCGGTCCGTCTCGACGAGCCTCTCGACTCGGACTAATAAATTCATTAACGACGGGTTTAATGAAAATTTCCCGGCGTACTCGCATAAATTACTCTCCGCTTAAGGTTTCCCAACTTCGCACAGGATCCCCTCTGGGATGTTGTAGGAAAACATTGAATGATATATAAAAATGGTCTGTCTGACTCTAACTTCCCAGCACTACTTGATTTCCCATCAAGCGCACGAATTCCCTGTCTGATCGTAACGAGCCGTTACCACTTGCGAATTAATTGCAACGCGCATCACTGCAGAATTATCGAATAAATTCTCTATTGATCGTATTATGAATTTCCGCGCTGCTAGTAGTGTCAGCCGATCGTTGTCAGACAAGGCAATAATATTCAACGAATTGTATAACGTAACGAGGAATGAAGGACGAGCGGAGGCGATGGAAGACAAATCATTATACTTGGACAAACTAACGGGCAGCGAGTCAACGCCGGGGGATGAGTGGTGTGTCGAGGCGGGTTAAGTGGCCCTAACCCGCTCTAACCGATCCAATAGCCTCGGTCTCTGTCAGCATGCAACAAGAGCACTCTTACCCACACTCCGATGTGCATCGGTCAATTAGTCACCCGGCAATTCCTGGAGGGTACGACAGTCCGCCACTTGGTACAACACCCCTTCGAAATTCCAATACGTGTTTAGCCACCCCATCCCCTCTCCCACCCCTCCCCTCCGTTGTGTCGAAACTCGACTCTGCGAGCACGTGACTCGCGATAAGGGTTAAGGGAGACGAGTCAAAACACTTTGGTTCGTTTCAAGGTCCGATCGATGGTGTATCCATTTTTTTTCTATAACTTCCGAGAATGTTTTCAAGCCCCGAGGGTTGGAAAATAATTTATTCATCGTGCGAATTGCGATGGCGTGACACGACTGCTACGCGCGCGCGGCTTTCACATTATTAACATTTGCGGCATAATATTCCGTAGAACGGTGAAAATCACAAAGAGTCGAGGGAATTAAGGGTCTTGGTATCGAATTGTTGCTCTCACGCGATGTAGCTCCGCTGTAATAATTACATCCAGCGCGCTTAAGGTAGTCCTTGCGCGTTAAGCTGTGTTCGCACAATTTTTCGTAAAATGGGAGAGAATTACGAACACTTCTCGCTAATATAAAAATCTAAAAAACAAATTTCTGCAATTTCTTCTGATTTTTCGAAAAATTATGTTAAATCGGCATCAGGCAAAAGTTCGGCACCAGGCAAAACTTATACCTTAATAAGTTTATGGAAGTTTACCTGTAAATTTTATTAGCGGGTGCATTTTATTTAAATTGAGTTTTATTACAAAAAATAATCGGGAGAAAATAATTAATGAGGGGATTTAGTTTAGTTAATTAATTATATAGGTATTGCTTCTCTAAAATATTTAATGAATAAAATTAGTTTAAATACATATACTACGTTAAACGCGAAGATTTTGGAATTTCGTGAAAAATTGAAGACCGGCAAATTTATTTCCCAATTATCAGAGGACCGTTTCGTTGAGTCAACGATGCAGTTGACCGACTGGCGCAACAGGCGCGAGTTAACATCGCGGTTTCGTCTTCGAACCACCCCTAAAACAAACCCTTGAGTGTCCAAATTAGTCTCTGTATAGCCGCGCAACCTCCCCCAGCAGCATCACTCTTAAGATCTCCCTCCCACTCCCTCGCGCAGCCACCACAAGGGAAACTAATTGTGAACATCGAGATAAGCAGCGAGAGGCTCGTAGGGCTGACGGATTACCGAGTCGTAGGCTCCGTAATCGCCCCCTTAAGGGGCCTCCGGGACCTGAAAGTGAAAATATTCCTTCGTCGAAATTCTCGAAACTTTTCACAAAATTCTGTGTAATTTCGAAGTTGTTTCGTGTAATTTAATAATAAAAACAATAATTACAAAGAAACAATCATCGTAACGCTGAGTATCCTGTGTTACCGACCACCTTTGAGGGGCTTCGAGATTCACTCCCCTTGGGCCGAGTTTCCAGATGGAATAATATCAGACCGAAGGGTGCCGCGACCCTCTCTTAATCTAAAAATGTTCAAGGTCTTGTACTCGCTAACCGTGCGAATGTTCTGACCTTTGAGAATTCGTGGATCGTCTTGTTGGAAACTGCTTGTTGGTTACCTGTGGATAATTTTTTTCTTGTCATCTTGCAACATTTTTTAAGTGTCATCTTGTTGAACACTATTTTCCTGAATTTTCGTGCTTTTTCACGTCGGGTTTCGCGATGGTTTGTCAATGTTTATAAATCGGACGTGAATGTGATTTTAACAAACCAAGATCAACGTTTGAACATGGTGTTCCAATAATACGGGGAAAATCGAGACACGAGTCAGACACGAATGGGGGAAAAAAAAGAAAAAAAATTCATGCGATCGATATCTGCAGTCAGTGTAAACTCGACTAGGGTTTTGCCGGCGCGGTCTGTGCCGCTGCTACGAATTTCGTTGGAATTGACGTAGCAAAGCAATTACCGAGAGTTCGGTTCGTTAAACAGATTTGCCAGCGGTATCCATAGCTGGCGTTTTCCCGGTGCAACGCCTGCCGCTATTGCCGCCGCCCCAATTCTGCACGCTCCACACATCAGCCCTATTCCCGGCTTCTAGCTTCAAAATACTAACTCACCAGAAAAAATAACAACGATTTAACGTAGAACCATCCACATCGATCCAACGTTCCTTTGTTCTTTCAGAAAATTACAGCTTGTTACCAGAAAACGACAGGAAAAACAAATTCGTCGTAAGAAAATAGCAATATATCATTCAATAATCCACGTACTTAATTCTTTCGTCTTGAAAAAATAACAACGGTTAATGTAGAACCGTTCTACATCGATCCTACATTTCTTTTTTCTTTTAGAAAATTACAGCTTTTTATCAGGAAATGAAAGGGGAAACGTGTTCGTTGTACGCAAATAACAATGCATCATTCAATAATACATATTACGTACTTATTTTTTTTTTGCGAATGCAAACAGATGAAAAAAAAAAACAAAAAAAAAAATTAAACCGATGAAATTGCGATGGAAGCAATTTGTCCCGATGGCTTTGAAGTTGGTTGGTAACTCTCGGGAACCATATTAAAGTCGCTTATCGATGGTCCAACGATACTGTACAGTTTTATCGAGCGTTTTTATCGTCGCTGAGGCGGAAAAGCTCGAGCTTTTCCGCCACACGACGACCAGGAACGCTTAGAGTATACAAAGCCGAGGCGAGGAAAGAGGAGACGCGGGGATGGAGGAAGGAGGGGTGAAACTTGCAATTGATTTATAAGCTTCGCGACGGCTGTTTACAAAAGTGCTGATAGCGTTCCGTGTTAGCATCTTCGCGACGTGTCTACGATCGCCTCGAGCAGTTTAACGAAAGCTTCGAGAAAATCGAGTGTTCGGTCGATTTACGTCGCGACAACTTCCGCGACATTATATCTGATGTAAAGTGTCGTGGAATATCATTTTAGAACTATAATTTTCTCTGTATTTTTTTTCTCTCTTTATCAAATTGATAAAAAGTACGACAAAGTAGGTTATCCTCTATTAAAAGTTCGTGAGCAACAATTGTTGTCGAGTTATTCGGCCTCCGGTCGTTGGAACTGACTTTACTTTATTTTAGTTCACTGTGGAGCCTCAAGTTTCACAATAATGTTCAATAATTGTAAAAATAAGCCTCAAGTTTCACAATAATGTTCAATAATTGTAAAAATAAGCCTCAAGTTTCACAATAATGTTCAATAACTGTAAAAATAAGCCTCAAGTTTCACAATAATGTTCAATAACTGTAAAAATAATTTTCACAAAATGGCGTTTGGTTTTTTTATTTCGGATTTTCGATTTTTCGGGCAAACAACCGTGATTTCTGGAATCAGCGGAAAATTTGCCATCGGATAGGGTTTTTAAACTTTGAAATCGATTTTTCTTTTCACAAAAAACGCAAGGGGTCCCCGAGTTAAAATGTAGACCCTCTTCGAAACCTAAATGTGGTAGTCCCGCAAGGTTCTTGACACTCCTTAAAACCTCCGAAAGTGGCAGATACTAACCAATTGGAGTATACAAAGACTACTGAGGGACTGACATTTTTTGCTTGAACCTTCTTGAACTTCCAATTAGGTTGTACAAAGTGAGATGAGGTTCCTAGACTCTTGTATAAACCTCCAAAAGTGGCACATTTCACCCATTTTGATTTAACGAAGGGTATTTGAAGGGTTTAAATTTTAACTCGGGTCCAAGGTCTACATTGTTTTAAGTACTGTAAAAAGTAAAACACGGTTGGACAGTCTGGTTCTGACTGGTAAAACCGGGGTTTGGCCTCGAGACAACGCAACCTGTTGATTCCGCGTGAAAGTCCGATCGATGCCGGACGTCGCTACTTAGCCGTTTTTGGTCGTATCTTCGTTGAAGCTCACGCGTTTACCACCGCGGATAATACGTTGATCGCTGTCGCAATGTACTGCGACGAAATGCATAGATTCGACGCGCGAAACACCCGAGCAGTTTGTCCGCCGTTCCAAATATCCCATCTCGTTCGAGCGGCGTCGTTTCGCTCACGCAAATCCGAAAAGCCCGAAATCCCGCGGCAGCGTAACTGGCGCCCAGACGGATAATAGCAGACTAATGGATATCGCGTTTAACGTACCCGCTTCGCGAGGTGGAAGCTCGTTGCTTAAATCCAACGTGATTATCGCGGCGAATTGATCGAAACTATTTATACGCGTCGCGCGATAACGTCTCTCGAGCTCCTTGCGCAGATAAAGCAATTTCATTTTGACACAAGTTAATTCGAACGATAATCTCTCTGAAAAAAAGTAAACTAATTAGTTTCTATTCTAAGTCAGCAGCTTTTGCTTCACGTCAGAGTTGTAAATCTCCATTAGCTCATCATGAGGTACAATATGTTTTGTAATTATGATTTCATAATAATAATGGATAGTGATTATAAGATAGAGTGTAAACATTTAACTAACTGAAAAAAAAACAAATAGTACTGTTAATTATATCTTATGAATTAATAGGGATTTATAACTTTTGCTTCGCGTTAAGTTAATTTAAATTGTTTTTCTCGTGTTACACGGCACGGAGACTGGTCGATGCTGTAACGATTACGATAGTTTGCGATTTGTCGGATAGCGGTTTAATTGAATTAAACTTCGTAAATTAGGGTTTAGACTGTTTCCACTGGCTGACATTGGTGTTGTTGGAAACACCGAGCGGTATACCGGCAGCGAAATGTCAGACACACACGTATCAGGTCTGTCTACCGTTGGAAGCACCCTCGAAAGCCGCCTATCCTCCATCAGAGCAGTCCCAGCAGGCACGTAATTACCAACTCCAAACCCACTCGGAACGGTCATCTTCGCATCCAGTGGTCGGCCTCACTGGAATCGTGGCAATCGCTCGTCGATCAACGCGAAGCTATTTACTTTTGTTCTTATAATTAAGGATGTAGGAGCGCCGCGTGCAAGTCAACACATCTCAAATAAAAAATAATAAAGCGCTAGCAGCACTTGTATATAATTATTCATTTCTGAGAATTATTTTCTCGCCCAGATGCCCGCATTAAGGGGCCTTGAAATTTCACAGACACAACATACGTTATCTTGAAAGCAAAATGTAAAATTTCCAGAACCTAATCTAATAGGGTGGGGGTTAAAATAGTGAATGATCATAATAGCGAATGGCTACAATAGTGAATTTAAAACTAACGAACGTCTAAATGTAGAATGATCATCATTACGGAATTCGCCATTTTAGCTATTCGTTATTTTGATCATTCGGTATTTTGACCCCACATTTTATTAAAATGCAGTTAAAATAGCGAATGATCAAGATAGCGAATGACTAAAATAGCAAATTTTGTAATGATGGTTATTCTAGATTCAGACGTCTATCTTTTTGAAATTCGTTATTTAGGCCACTCGCTTTTTGGTCCTTCACTGTTTTGAACCCCACCCATCTAATACTAAGCCTGGTGTTTCCACATTCTTAACCCCTTAAGCGACCGGATTTTTTATCTGCCACGGGTCCGCCATTTTTCGTTTCTGAATTTTGAGTTCGGATTCGTAATCAGTGACCCCCAAAACCCCCGAGAACCAAATTTCACGAAAATCAATCTAACCGATCGGAAAATAATCGAAAAATAATTGGTCAAAATTTGACGCCAAATGGCGTCAATGCCGCCGAAGGGGTTCAGGCTCGGCGTGAGCTTGCACAATTTTTCAGCCGCAACGACACTCGGTTCATTGGTTATTTTTTTTAATAAATAACCAATTTTGACGTTTAACGCGTTTAACACGTTTTTTCATCGTTGCAAGTTGACGCGCGCGAAGAATAATTTGATTAATAAAAATATCGATGAAGTTGTCGACGGATGTTTCCGGAGGGAAATTCCGCGATCCGCGTCCACTCTGTGTACTTTCATCCCTTCGCAACGTCAACTTTATCCGGGCTGGCGTGCTCGAAGCGCGTTGCCGGCCGCTCGCGCCGTGCAAGAGTTACTTCGTAAAACTCGCGCCTCTCTCTACCTGTGACCCAATTTTCCTCGTCATTCTCCTCCCTTCCCTCCCCCACCCCGCCGCCCTTCCCAACCCCTGAGCCTTTACTTCGTTTACCTCGACGTCTCTGCTTCGCGCCTGGTTCGCTGGATCCTGGCTGATACACCTTTTCTCTTGTCCTTCCTCGCTCGACGGGATCGACAATAGAAGCAAAAAAAAAATGAAAAACAAAAAAAAACGGAAAAGATGGAAAATTGTTTCGCGTTTCCGTCCAGCTTTAACCTTGTTTCCTCCTGATACCATCGCCGATACTCTACTCTGGCGTCGTTTCTCGTGGTCCCGGAAAAATTACAGCAAACAATAGAGATTTACGAATATTTTTTATAGCAGAAAGAATGGCTAGAATGTAACCATCATAATCAATATTTTTGTAATCTTTTATCTTATCTTTGCACTGTATTATTTCCACGTTCGATGGGATTTTTTTCTAAAGCGTAAAAAAAGATAAAAAAAAATCTGTCTTTATTTTAGTACGTAATATGTAATTGGGCACAGCCCGTTTTCAATAAATAAATTAATTAATAAATAAACGAATAAATATGCAATTCCTTTATTCGTTCGTAATCACAATTTCGTCTTTAATTTCCAGGCAACTGAAGTCATCGATGACGGAAATTGCGCGGAGAACAGTCGACAGGTCGGACAGCCACGTGTAAAACGATCGAAGAGGAAGATTGCTCGGAAAAAATGACTTGACTGTATCGACAGTGAGAGAGAGAGAGAGGAAAAACGAGGCTGGGAAAATTGTCGTATCGAGCGCGAGGAAAAGCCAGGACGGAAAAATGAGTTTCTTCAACTCGCTGCAGCAGTACGTGACCGACAGTGTGGCGAATCTCAGTCTGAGTCCCAAGAGATTTTCCTTCAGTCGAGAAGATTCGACGGGTGATCCGAGCGGAAGGACCGGATCCACCGGAAGTGTCACCACGACGACCAGCACCGGTACCACCGCGCAGTCGACCACGCCCCATGGATTTCCCAAGGTCAGTAGAGACGTTTCGATGTCATCAGTGGAAGATGGTAGTATCCCCCATTGTCATTTTGGATTTTCAAAAGCCGAGGGCGGTGCGATCCTAGCGGGTCCACTATACACAACGAAACCATCATGCTTCCCACCAGACGGGAATGTGCCATCATACCCACCGCTATTTTAGTCATTTCCACGGTGATTCCCATCCTGATAACACCAAAGGGTCCATTTGTGAGCATTTAAGTAGTGCACTAAAGTCCTCTACTTGGACTTCTATTTTCACGCTTATCATGTCCCAAAAAGCAGTCGTTATTAAATGCTACTCTTATCACTACGCCTGTAAAAATGAGACTGACAAATTTGTCGTTGTTTCTATGCATTTCCTCCCTTAAAACACTGAAATTTTAGTTGAAGGCACCGAAAGTTGTGGAAAATTACTCAGTGTCTTTGAGACATCAATGTGCATTTGACTTTAATAATGAATAAATCAAAACATTTAATGGAATAAAAAAATCATCGGGTAGGTCATTCAGTGAATTGAAATGAATTTGTTAAAAAAAAACCAACGTGCAATTGTGGGGAAAAATAATTAGAAAAGTAAAATAATAAAAATCGCCACAATAGGTATAGTGGTAACTAATGGTATACATCGATCCTATCCTTGAAATAATTATTTCCCCATAAAAACTTGTCGACGTTTCGAACAAATTCATATAAATTCACCGATTCCTCTACTCGATGTTTTTTTTATGACATTAAATGTGCTGTTTTATGCCTTTGAATGTGATGGCCACAATCGGCCCTAAAGTGGGCAAAAACGGTACGTCTACCCTATCGGTAATAGCGGTCCGCGCGAGACGACGCGCGCGTTGGTAAGGTAGATCGAAGGCGTGACGTAATTTTTGTTTGTTTCTCGCATTACAGGTCGTTCCGCCGCCGGGCACAATCACCCCGAGTCCCCACGCGCCCTTCCTCGCCACCAGAAGGCGCACACTGGACTGCACTTCCGTCTCGGGATTGTCCGTGCATCCGGCTACCGGCGGGGGCGCGGTTTCACCGAGGCGGCAGGGTTCCTTCAGAAGAAATGTCGCGCCCAGTGACAGACCGCCGCTCGCGTTTTGTCGGCGTCGGCCGTCGTGGCCCGAAGTCGACATCCAGGCGACATCTGGGTGAGTCCTAAAGTTTACATCGTTTCGTATTCCAAGCGGGAACTCCGCCCCGCCCCCCCTGCGGGAACTTGTCAGCGGCAGCGACGACTGGTCGGGAGTGGGGGTGGGGCTAGGGGGTGTGGGGGGGGGGGGGGTGCAGGAGTTTTCCCGACGAGAAAAAACGGGCCAGCAATAATTCCTTTATGACCGAGGGAAGACGTTACTTTTATTATCTCTGGTTGAGACTCTGAGTGGTATTACTCTCCGGACGAGGAAGGGAGAAACGATACTTTTTTTTTTTAACGAATCACAACGAGGACGCTTCTTCGTGATGAGGGCGCGAAGGGGAAATCGAAATAAAAATGATTACCAGAAACGCAAGGGCAACCCTTCAAAAAAATTTGCGATTTTTGAGGGTGGACTTTAAAGTTCTGCGAAAAATTGAAAAATCAAGATATCGGGTTTCGCCTTGCGGGATTCTCTTCATTAAAGAGTTTTCTTCCGAACGCAAAAGGAAAATTCAGATTCCATTCATCCAAAGAAAAATTACATCGATTTTAGTTAAGTGACAACATTTTTTAAAAGTGAAAGATCATATTTCGCGTTTTTCTCTTCGAATTTTTTTATTTTTGGGGCAAACAATTACTTTTATTATTTATGGTTAAGACTCGGAGTGGTATTACTCTCTGAACGAGGAAGGGAGAAACGATATTTTTTTTTAACGAATCACAACGAGGACGCTTCTTCGTGATGAGGGCGCGAAGGGGAAATCGAAATAAAAATGATTACCAGAAACGCAAGGGCAACCCTTCAAAAAAATTTGCGATTTTTGAGGGTGGACTTTAAACTTCTGCGAAAAATTGAAAAATCAAGATATCGAGTTTCGCCTTGCGGGATTCTCTTCATTGAAGAGTTTTCTTTCGAACGCAAAAGGAAAATTCAGATTCCATTCATCCAAAGAAAAATTACATCGTTTTTAGTTAAGTGACAACATTTTTTAAAAGGTGAAAGATCATATTTCGCGTTTTTCTCCTCCAATTTTTTATTTTTGGGGCAAACAATTACTTTTATTATTTATGGTTAAGACTCGGAGTGGTATTACTCTCTGAACGAGGAAGGGAGAAACGATATTTTTTTTTAACGAATCACAACGAGGACGCTTCTTTGTGCTGAGGGCGCGAAAGGGAATCGAAAAAAAAAAAAAATTATTACCAGAAACGCAAGGGCAACCCTTCAAAAAAATTTGCGATTTTTGAGGGTCGACTTTAAAGTTCAGCGAAAAATTGAAAAATCAAGATATCGAGTTTCGCCTTGCGGGATTCTCTTCAAGGAAGACTTTTCTTTCGAACGCAAAAGGAAAATTCAGATTCCATTCATCCAAAGAAAAATTACATCGATTTTAGTTAAGTGAGAACATTTTTTAAAAATGAAAGATCATATTTCGCCTTTTTTTCCTGCAATTTTTTTATTTTCGGGGCAAACAATTACTTTTATTATCTCTGGTTAAGACTCCGAGTGATATTACACTCCGCAGGAGAGAAGGAGAGACAATTTTTTTTTTCTTTAACGAACTATCGCGAGAACGCTTTCTCGTGCTGAGCACGCGGAAGGAAAATGTATTCCCGACATGAAGTCACAACCACGAAATGAGGAAGGGATGAGGGAGCGTGAGGCTCCCTCGGGAATCGACGTTACGCTTCCCTTGTCTTTCCGAGGGGGCTCGGAGAATACTATTTAAATACCATGGGACGCGAGGGTCCTCCGGCGTTCCGGATGGTACCGAGCCTTATGCTTCGGGGAAAACGTGGAAACCTCGCGGAGGAAGGTTTCAAAGTCTCGCGAGTGCTGCTCAAAAGTCAGCAGCGCACATCTGCACCTCGGGGAGGGGAAACGCGAGTTTAATATTCTTCCTCGTTTTCCCGCGTTCGCGTTGCAAGATTGATTTCCTCTATTTCGCTGCACGCGCGATCACCGAACGATTGAGTTTTCCCCGGAATGACGTCATTTGCGCGGATGACATTCGAAAGAGTGACCTCCTTGGGTGATGACGCGTACGTGGCCCTACGCCGACGAAGGGTCCGGGCGTTGTCGAGCTCGGCAAACCTCGGAAAACCTTACGGCGGAAATTTCCTCGCTGCAAATCGGGAATCGCGACCTCCTCCTTCTCGTTTTCCCACCTTCGCTGCGCGAAGATTGATTGCCATCGTTTTGCCGGGTGCATGGAAAAATTCGTTTCATTGATTTAATGAAAAGAGCCTCATTGCATTTTTTTCATTAATTTTAATGAAATATTTTCTTACTTCCAATGAAATGATGTCTTTAAATTTCAAAGAGAACATTTACATTTCGAGAACCTAACCACTTTTCCAAGTGTCACTAAAATCAATGAAAAACGTTTCATTGATTCAATGACACTACATTTCATCAACTTTCAGATCAATGAATGAAAATATAGTATTACTTCAAGTATATTATTTCATTGAAACCAACGAAATCTTTCATAGGTTGAGATTTTAATGAAATTTCATTGAATCAATGAAACGATTTTTTTCGGTGCGCCCTCGCTGCGTAAAGATTAATGTCCATCGTTTCGTCGGGTGCGATTGTCTCAATGAACGACTTGTTCCGAAATTTTTCAACGGTTAAGATTTGAATGAAATTTCATTGAATCAATGAAACGATTTTTTTTGGTGCCCCCTCGCTGCGCAAAGATTGATGTCCATCGTTTCGTCGGGTGCGATCGTCACAATGAACGACTTGTTCCGAAATGTTTCAACGGTTGAGATTTGAATGAAATTGAATTGAATCAATGAAACGATTTTTTTCGGTGCACCCTCGCTGCGCAAAGATTGATGTCCATCGTTTCGTCGGGTGCGATCGTCTCAATGAACGACTTGTTCCGAAATGTTTCAACGGTTGAGATTTGAATGAAATTTCATTGAATCAATGAAACGATTTTTTTCGGTGCACCCTCGCTGCGCAAAGATTAATGTCCATCGTTTCGTCGGGGACGATCGTCACAATGAACGACTTGTTCCGAAATATTTCAACGGTTGAGATTTGAATGAAATTTCATTGAATCAATGAAACGATTTTTTTCGGTGCGCCCTCGCTGCGCAAAGATTGATGTCCATCGTTTCATCAGGTACGATCGTCACAATGTACGACTTGTTCTGAAATGTTTGATAGGTTGAGATTTTAATGAAATTTCATTGAATCAATGAAACGATTTTTTTCGGTGCACCCTCGCTGCGCAAAGATTGATGTCCATCGTTTCGTCGGGTGCGATCGTCACAATGCACGACCTATTCCGGCGAGTCGGGCGACCCACTCGCGGCGCTAACGACGCGTGGCTGATGTCCGGGTGGGTCGACTGTGGATTAAGTGATTTTCCTGTGATACACGAAGGTGAGTTCGCGCTTCGACGAATTAAGGGTCCGGGTACTCCTTTCGGGGTTCTACAATCGTGAATCCGGTGCGGGAACCACCCGCAGGGCCGCACCTGCGAGACCCTTCGACCCTCCGTTCTCCTCTTCGTCCCTCCGTGCGCTTTGAACGTCCGGCCCGAGTTTCCGGCGAGCTTATCGCGGCAGGGCTCTCCCCGCGCGGCGACCGGAGGCGCGGAGGACGAGGAGGAACGAGGAGGGCTGGTCGAAGCGTAGGTGGTCCTATCGATCGACAACCGACGACGACGGCGACGACGACACACGGGCAGCAGCCCACGGTGAATACCTCCTGCAATCTCCCGGGCTAACGTACTCTTGCGACATTGCCGAGACTCCAGGAGCGGCGTTTTCCCGAGTTCGTGATTTTCCTCCCGCGCTTTGTCTCTTCGTCGTCGCGTGTCTCGTCGCCCGACACCGTCGCCAGGGTAGACGCAGCGATTGTGGCCCCTGTACCATTCCCTGACAACACCATTTGTCCATTTGTGATCCATTTGTGGTCCATTTGTGATCATTTAGTGCACTAAGGTCCCCTCCCGCGCTAAAATTTGAACCCTTCAAATACTCTTCGTTGAATCAAAATTAGTAAAATATGCCACTTTTGGAGGTTTATACAAGAGTCCAGGAATCTCATCTGACTCTGTACAACCTAATTGGAAGTTTAAGAAGGTTCAAGCTAAAAATGTCAGTCCCGCAGTAGTCTCTGTTTACTCCAATTGGGTAATATCTGCCACTTTCGGAGGTTTTGATGAGTGTCAAGAACCTTGCGGGACTACCACATTGAGGTTTTGAAGAGGGTTTAAATTTTAACTCGGGGCTACTGGGGTTTCCATTTTCACGCTTATGATGTCCAAAAGAGCATGATGTCCAAAAGAGCACATGAATGCTAATCTCAGCATTACGCTTGTAAAAGTTAGACTGATCATTGAAAAGGGTACTTTTAGAGTCCCATATGGTAATTACGTATGACCTTCCGGTCATACGTAATTACCATATGGTCCGGTGTTATCAGGGATTATAGTGGCCGCATAAAAAATATATATTGTAACGAGCCACTGTCCACTACATATGATCAGGCAAACCTTAGATTTGCCAGATCTGGACCTGACGAAGTTGAACTTATCGGGTACATCCTAGATTTGCCAGATCGTTTCGCGGTGTTATTCATTTTCATTAAAAAGGAGAACTGCCACGGTGGCGTCGATGCCCGGACTGCTGACGCGAGAGAGGAAGAGCGGATCGAGGATTTACCGGTGAAACACGTTTTCAATTCGCCGGTAGTAATTAATCCCAAAGGGACGCGGCATTATATACGGGGAAATTACGGCGAGGACGCTGAGAGTTTAATCAGGCACGTAGCGAGAACATCGAGCGCGGGGGTAACGACTGAGAAGGACGACCAAGGACGCCGGGGGTGGCGATGGGTGGCGCAGCAGGAGCTCTAAGATTTAATCGCGAAGCCGATTCCCGATCCTGTTTCAACTGACCCGCAATTGTCTTCGTCTCTTCTTCGACTTCCTCTCGTCTTCTTTTCTGATCCGGTTTGATCCAGTTGTCCTTATCAGGTCCACATTTGGCATATGTAAGGTGAACCGGATAAGGTATTCTTTATTCAGAGCCAGATCTGGCAAATATAAGGGATACCTGATCAGACTTTCCTTATTCAGGACCAGATCTGGCAAATTTCAAATGTACCTGATGAGGCGTTCCTGTTCATGGCCGGATCTGGCAAATGTTAGGCATACATGTTCAGGCTTTCCTTATTCAGGACCAGATCTGGGAAATTTCAAACGTACCTGATATGAGGCGTTCCTGTTCATGGCCGGATCTGGCAAATGTTAGGCATACCTGACCAGGCTTTCCTTATTCAGGACCAGATCTGGCAAATTTCAAACGTACCTGATGAGGCGATCCTGTTCATGGCCGGATCTGGCAAATGTTAGGCATACCTGATCAGGCTTTCCTCATTCAGGACCAGATCTGGCAAATCTAAGGTATACCTGATAAGGTATTCGTTATTCAGGACCAGATCTGGCAAATTTCAAACGTACCTGATGAGGCGTTCCTGTTCATGGCTTGATCTGGCAAATTTTAGGCATATCTGATCAGGGTTTCCTTATTCAGGACCAGATCTGGTAAATTTCAAACGTACCTGATGAGGCGTTCCTGTTCATGGCTTGATCTGGCAAATGTTAGGTATACCTGATCAGGCTTTCCTTATTCAGGGCCAGGGAAGTCGGGGTTTTCTAGTCGGGTTGAATTAAGGCCCCCGGCGGCCTTTACAGGCCGCCGCCGGGGGCAAGTGTCCGCGAGACAATTGAGATTCGCGGCGTCGCGTCTTTTCGTACGTGCAACTTGATGGACGAGGCGTGTGTGGGCAGCAGCGGCGACGGCGGCGGGAAGTCGCGGGACGGGAGGCGAGAGGCGCGACGGAAGTGCGCGTGGACGGACACCACTTCTAATGCGCGGAAAGGAAGAAAGAGCGCGCGGGAATGACGTTAAGCGGATTGCGAGAGGCTGAAAAGTGACGCGATACATCAAGCTCGCACATATATATGCGCGCGGTCCCGTTGTGTATCATCGTCAACCATTCTATCCGCGCTGCTGCTTCGCAGATGTATTTTCACCACGTGGCCTGAATTCCAAATAATTCTCCGTGAAAAGTGTCAAGCGGAAAAATACGAAAAATAGCCCCCCTTTTTCCTCAAAACCGATTTCCTCGGAATCTAGGTTCTCACGATTCAATTATAATATACTTAAACGAGCTTTCACTCTGAAGATGATTTCGAAATTTTCTCTGACACGGCGAGAGCCTCGGCGAACCCCGGATTTTGATTCATAACGAAGAGGGAATCGAGAACAGGTCGGTGTGGCCTCGACGGCGCACAGCCGGACTAAAGAGGATGGAAAGGGACGAAATTCCCATCTGACCTCCGCGTTTCGTTGAATATTAATGTTCACAAAAATTGAGGTATTACCCTCGCCGCTTCTCATTACTTATCTTTTTCGTATACAGGGCGTCTCAAAAGTTATGACGGTCCGGATGCTTAACCCTGTTCGTATACAGGGTTGAGCGAACTGGGTTAACAGGTCTAAAACAATTCGTCTTGTAACAAATCGTCTAAAAGACAATTCATCTAATAATAATTCGTATTTCTCAACTATAAAGGAAATCATCAGTCGATGTTGTCGATTTTAGTAGGAAATTTTCTTCGAATTTTGAATTGTTATTGAACGAATTGCTATTAGACGAATTGTTATTGAACGAATTGCTATTAGACGAATTGTTATCAGACGAATCGTAATTGGACGAATTGTTATTAGATGAATAGTAATTAGACGAATTGTGCATTAGACGAATTGTGCTTTAGATCAATTGTATTTTAGAATAATTGTTTTAGATGAATTTTCCGCAGACGGGGTTAAGCAGCCGGAACTTCATAACTTTTGGGACACCCCGTATATAAGAAAAATTGCAATCAACGAGCGAGTTAATAAATTTTTTCGTTCAGAACCGAATCTCTCTTCGCGGTTACGGAGAAAAACGTCAGCTGCGGCTCGCGCGGCGGTGGGAGGAGTTTGCTCGTTCCGTTTATTAAAATGTATTCGTTCGCTCGAAGAAATGAAAAAAAAAGGCGAGCGACTGCGTTACGTGTGGCCGGTGCGCCGGACGGTCTTTCCGCACCCTGCGAAGTGTCCTATAAATCCGCTCTGCCCGCCGCGGCGACTGCTACACGACCGCCATGTTGTTTACGTCGCAGGACCCCGCGCGGCGCGTATAGTCGGAATATAATGGCAGAGAACGCGCCCCGTTCGCCACCCGTCCAGTGTGCACCTGCACCTGTAATGTCCTTCGTAGATCGATATAACCCAACGCACACGCCTGGCCCTGGTTAGATAACGAACATGCCATTCGTCGCTGCCGCCATTATAGTCCATCGCACCCCTACGATGACCTCCGGGAGCTTCGAAATTTCGAATTACGACCCATCCCCCAACAACGCTTCGCGAATATTCGCGGCAGCTGTGAATTTAGCGGAAATTCTTCGAGCACACGATAAGCATTATTTTTGCTTTAATTATTTCATAATTTTTTGTTTTTTAATTACCCGAGCGCTTCCGGATCGCGGCGCAAGAGACACGGTACGGGAATGAGTGGGAGGAGGAGGGGAGGTCGGGTACGGTTGACAAAAGGCTCCGCGCGTCCCGGGAAAAAATCACAATGGAAGAGCTCGGCCCGAGAGACCCCACAGTCCGCGCGCGCCTCGTCTCGGCATAGGAACTCGACCTCGGGACGACCTTGGGCCGCAGCAAACGGTCGAGTGCTTCTCGCGCGATTCGAGAATGTTTCAAACGGTCTCTGGCGGATCTGAAAGACCTTTCAATAACTAAAAAGCAAGCGGTTTGCTATAGATAAAAAATGAACTGAGAAATTATGCTGAAGGAAACGGCAATAATATCATGATTGCTGGTTGCTTCATGATCATGATCCAATTCGAGTAAACTACTGCAGACTGACATTTTTATGTTTGCCCGAGTTAAAATATTAACCCTTCAAATACCTTTAGTTGAATCAAAATGGGTAAAATATGCCACTTTTGGTGGTTTATGCAAGAGTCTAGGAACCTCATCTCACTCTGTACTACCTAATTGGAAGTTCAAGAAGGTTCAAGCAAAAAATCTCAGTCCTGCAGTAGTCTTTGTTTACTCCAATTAGGTAATATCTGCCACTTTTGGAGGTTTTGAGGAATGTCAAGAACCTTGCGGGACTACCACATTTAGGTTTTGAAGAGGGTTTAAATTTTAACTCGGGTGAACCTCCAATTAGGTTGTACAGAGTGAGATGAGGTTTACCCTTCTGTAAACCTCCAAAAGTGGCATATTTTATCCAATTGATTCAACGAAGGTTATTCGAAGGGTTTAGATTTTAACTCGGCCTCGTCCGTCGCCGAAGGGGTTAACCGTTCATTCCCTGGAGACTTTACCCCGGTTGAATAAAAATCCTCGCCTCGTCTCGACCTCGATCTGTCTGTCCTCGCGGCGAAGGAATTTCAACGTGTCCTTGGGCAAGGGCGCGTGCTTACGAAATCCAGTTCTGACCCTTCGATGATATTCGGCCAAAAGCCGTTTAGGGTTTTCGTTGGCAGCGAAGGACATGGAGAGGTCTCTGTGTCGTGGAAATATGTATATAGATGGCGATGGAGTCCAGGTCCGGCCAAGCAGGTTTCATCGAAGTTCGCGTTTGCAACCCTAATACTCACATCCACACATATATATACATTATACACACACGCATACCAAATACGTGTACAGTCAACCGCACGCGAAACGTTCGAAGCTTGACGAGGGTCTCTCGAATTATTCCCCGAGTGAGCGGCACCCGTGCTATGGCGACCCTCTCGATTATTAACGAACAGGCACGCGCCTCTGATAAATCAATCCAAGAGACCCCGAACACCATCGTGAATCGCGACGCGGCCCCGGTTATACTTTCCACCGAACCCCCTTGATATTCCATTCTCACGTAACCTTGCGGTTTCGGAACCCCTTTGATCGATGGGGCGCCGGCGATTTGCGGTCTACGGCGGCTCGGCCGCCGCGGAATAATTTGACCCAAATAGTCGTTCCATCGGTTCGCATCGGAAGACCCAGTTTTGAGGGGGGTAACCACAGAAGGCTCATTTTCACTGATTTTTTAGGGTTTTTTTTCGGGGGTGGAATTAATTTGAATTCAATTCCGATATCCGTGGTGACGATGACGAAGCCTCTCTCCCTCCGCGCTCGTCTCGAATAAATTGTATCGCGACCCTAGTTAAAATTTAAACCCTTCAAATACCCTTCGTTGAATCAAAATGGGTAAAATATGCCACTTTCGGAGGTTTATTCAAGAGTCTAGGAACCTCATCTCACTCTGTACAACCTAATTGGAAGTTCAAGAAGGTTCAAGCAAAAAATGTCAGTCCCGTAGTTGTCTCTGTTTACTCAAATTGGGTAATATCTGCCACTTTCGGAGGTTTTGAGGAGTGCCAAGAGCCTTGCGGGACTATCACATTTAGGTTTTGAAGAGGGTCTACATTTTAACTCGGGGAGTCACACTCTCGTCGCGACGTTTGTTCTCCGACGATTCGCCGCGTTTATCGCCTCGAGGCGTCTCGGAACGTCGGCACACACACGCGACTACCGGCCAGACGATTTTTTCAGACCCCCCGAGTTAAAATTTAGACCCTCTTCAAAACCTAAATGTGATAGTCCCGCAAGGTTCTTGACACTCCTCAAAACCTCCGAAAGTGGCAGATATTACCCAATTGGAGTAAACAAAGACTATTGCGGAACTGACATTTTTTGCTTGAACCTTCTTGAACTTCTAATTAGGTTGTACAGAGTGAGATGAGGTTCCTAGACTCTTGTATAAACCTCCAAAAGTGACATATTTTACCCATTTTGATTCAACGAAGAGTATTTGAAGAGTTTAAATTTTAACTCGGGCGGCCAGACGATTTCGTCAGACCCCCGAGTTAAACTTTAGACCCTCTTCAAAACCGAAATGTGATAGTCCCGCAAGGTTCTTGACACTCCTCAAAACCTCCGAAAGTGGCAGATATTACCCAATTGGAGTAAACAAAGACTACTGCAGAACTGACATTTTTTGCTTGAACCGTCTTGAACTTCCAATTAGATTGTACAGAGTGAGATGAGGTTTCCAGACTCTTGTATAAACCTCCAAAAGTGGCATATTTTACCCATTTTGATTCAACGAAGGGTATCTGAAGGGTTTAAATTTTAACTCGGGCCACCACGCGCTACCACGTTCATTGTTTTCGTGTTTTCCGTCCCTCCCGCGATGTCTGTTTTTTAGTCCTCGCCCTGCATCTCGTAATATTAATCTTCTCGAATTTCCCGTGTCCACGTGCGAAGTGGCTCCGTAAAAAATTCACAACATTTTTAATAACTTTCTGCGTACTCGTTTGGTCGAAAATTTAATACGAGTGCCGTCGTATTAAATTTCCGACCAGCCAGGTGGAACGAAACTAAACAAAAAAGAGCGGGTGAAAAAAGAATCGGCAAGGGCTATTCTCGACTTTCCGCGTCGAGTGTTCTCAGCGTCAACAGAATATTTTTTTTTGTCGCCGCCGAGTACAATATTTACAGGGTTGAAAACGAGACGAGGGAATAAGCGACCGGGGGGACTCGGCGGGTGGGTTTGGTGGGTGCGGCGAAGGGTGGAGATCGCGGGGCTCGGATAAGAATATTTACAAGGGGCGAGTCGTCGTGTCGAGTACGTCAAAATGACTTTATTTTCTACCTCGGCGTCTTCGAGTTTCTCTTCTCCTTGAATAATTTTTTTTTCTTCTCTCGACATCTTCCTCAGTTCCTCGGTATCCCTCCCCCCTCCCCTCCCCCGTATCGTCATCTTGTTCCCTCTGCTATTTCGCTCGACACCCTCGAGCCCTTCGCGCAACTTCATCCGATACTGAACAATATCAAATTCGATGGCTTTTCTCGGCTCCCGCGTCCTTCACCCAAATTTTCAACCCCTTCGTTCGCCGCAAACGAGACACGTTTCTCTTTCGTTCGCCGCGAAGGTCACTGAAGATATTGTCTGCGTTACGCAGGATAGAACTGTGAAAAATTTCGTTTCGCGAAATCTGCATCCTGTTAAGTTCGGTTTCGTTCTTTTCTTAAAAAAAAAAAAAAAAAAAAAAAAATCCGTTTCGCGGTATGCGCGCCCTTCACTCCCATTTTCAACCCCTTCGTTCGCCGCAAACGAGACACGTTTCTCTCTGGTTCGCCGCGAAGGTCGCTGATCATATTATTTGCGTTACGCAGGATCGAACTGTGAAAAATTTCGGGTCGCGAAATCCGCATCCTGTTAACTCCGGTTTCGTTTTTTTCCTTGAAAAAAAAAAAAAAGAAATAAAAAAATCCGTTTCGGTTCGCGCGCCCTTCATCCCTATTTTCAATCCCTTCGTTCGCCGCAAACGAGACACGTTTCTCTCTCGTTTGCCGCGAAGGTCACTGATCATATTATTTGCGTTACGCAGGATCGAACTGTGAAAAATTTCGGGTCGCGAAATCCGCATCTTGTTAACTCCGGTTTCGTTTTTTTCCTTGAAAAAAAAAAAAAAAAAAAAAAGAAATAAAAAAATCCGTTTCGGTTCGCGCGCCCTTCATCCCTATTTTCAACCCCTTCGTTCGCCGCGAAGGTCACTGAAAATATTGTCCGCGTTACGCAGGATCGAACTGTGAAGTATTTCGTTTCGCGAAATCTGCGCCCTGTTAAATCCTGTTTCGGTCTTTTCTTTAAAAAAAAAAAAAGGAAAAATCCGTCTCGACTTCGCTCACGTTCCCAGCGGAATTACGGGCATGAATAATGTCGGCATTATCTCGGATTAACCTCGTTTGGGAGTAGTTGGAGAATAAGATGGGCTGGCGAGCGCGCGCGAGGTGTACGCGATGGCCCTCTGGCCACCTGTAATCAAGCCGGGGAGAGAGTTGGAAACGGGGATATCGGAGGGTTAAGGACAGATAAAGTTGGAAAGCGCCGAGCTTCGGATTTATCAAAATCCGACGTCGAAGTTTGTACAAAATATTTATTGCGATCGGTATTATTTTTACTATCATTACTATTATCTGTTACGAATTATTACAATTATCTGTAGTGCTACTGTAATCTCTTATGCGAAGCTCATCTGCGTCTGGAACGAATTGTTTTTGTAATCATAATCAATTTTTTTATAATCCAGCATCTGATCTTTGCACTGTTACTATACATTTCTGTTATCTGTTACCAATTATTACAATTATCTCTAGTGTTACTGTAATCTCTTATGCTAAGCTCCTCTGCGTCTGGAATTCATTGTTTTTGTAATTATAATAATTTTTTTTATAATCCAGCATCTGATCTTTGCACTTTTACTATACATTTCAGTCTGTTACTATACATTTCTATTATCTGTTACGAATTATTACAATTGTCTCTAGTGTTACTGTAATCTCTTATGCTAAGCTCATCTGCGTCTGGAATTCATTGTTTTTGTAATCATAATCAATTTTTTTGTAATCCAGCATCGGATCTTTGCGCTGTTACTATACATTAAAGTCTGTTGCTATACACTTCAGTCGATGGGATTTCCCTTCAACCTGCAATTGGGCACAGCCCGTTTCCAATAAATAAATAAATAAATCGCAGACCAATGAAGTTAAGTTTTTCCACGGAGGCTCCAGTAAAAAAAAAAAGAAAATTAACGACTACACGCGAACGCAAGTAGAGAGCGTTGAGTTTCATTGAGCTTGGCTCGAAACTCGAGCTTTGGAAACACAAGGATGCTCGAGGCGGTGCTTCGCCGCGTCTCGCGGTGGAAGAAGTGGTAATGGTCGAGGTATAGTCAGACCCCCGGTAAAGCGGCGTCGTCGACGTCGTCGTCGTCGTCGTCGACTACGTCGGTGATTAGCGAGCAGCGAAACTCTCAGCCGGAAGTTGTTACTCTCGTCCGTAGACTCGTGCGAGTTCCAAGTTTCCGCGCGCTGTTTGCCTCGAGTGTGTGTACACCGCGCATACGGAAACTTGACGCTGAGCTTCGCGACCCGGATGACTGGCAGGATGCTGCGGTGAACCCGGGCCGAGCGCGCACGAGTCCTGCCGTCGACAGAGTTGGCGCGCGCGCTTGACTCGGACTCTTAACCCTCAGCGATCGTTGACCAGGGAATTTGGGACATAGCCGGAAAAATCGATCCATTGATTCAACGACATTTCATTGAAATCTCAACCTATGAAACATTTGATTGAATTCAATGAAATCAAAACAAATCACCACACTGTTAAAATTCCGGTGTTAAAATCGGTGTCCATATAGGTCCACACCAATCACGGAGATAATGAGCGGTGTTAACTGAATCTGAAATACCGATGTTCACCTAAAAAAATCAGAAGTGCCGTTTATCGCGAATTATCAACGGACCGAAGCGAAAATTGGAATACAGACGCCAGTAATGTGAATCTCGTTAATAAATTAGTCACTATTTTGATTTTCGAAAAAAAAATACAGATCAATTACCCGGTAGAGAAATCTGTAATGAAAAAGTCAATTCTTTTCTTCAATTTTTCGATAAAAACTGAGAAAAACAACTAATTCATTCACGAGTGAATAAAAAATCACACATTATACGTGCATTCATGCCCTTAAAGCGAAAAGTATTACAGTGTTTCGTCGGTAATACAGGAAAAATTTAACGAAACGGCTGGTGTTAATTTTACACCGTAAAAAGTGTTACTATTAACACTGCTATAAGTAACACCAGAAAAGGTCCACACCAGCAGCGCTTGACACCGTACACTGAAAAAAATGAATAGTTGTGATTACCAATCGTTGGTCGGAGCTACCAATATTTTAGTAATTGCAATCAATATTTTGGTAGATCGAACCAACGATTGGTAATCGCAACTACTGATTTTTCTCAGTGTCGATTTTTAACAGTGCATAAACTATAGCCAATGTATTCATAAATATTGTGTAAACAGTTTAAAAAATATCAACACTCATTTGACTAATGCGTAGCAACCTCCTTAATTTTATGTCATAATTGCACATTAAATTTAATTGACGAGTTTATGAATAACAATTTCCAGTCTTTTCTGACAGTGTAAAGAAAAGCAAAGATAATAAGAGGGAGAGAGAGAGGGTATTGTGTATTCCGTATGCTGTAGGGCAAAGCCCCCAAAGCACACCGTGCGTGTACGGCAGAAAGAGAAAGGGAGGAAGTCGGTTGTGTCGTCACAGACGCGCTATACGCGACCACTCTTTTTCCGTCCAAGCCTGACGCGCATTATTTTCAACGAGGAACGATACTTCACGTGGATATTTTCCATCGAGTCCATTAAGGTCCGAGCGCGTGGGACGATGACAGCGGCGCTGTTCCATTCTCGTTAGCGAGGCTTCGCGCAGCATTTTACGTCCGCACGACAGCATCGATCGCGACGGCTGATCAATCCGCGCGTCGTGTTTTCGATTTTTTTCCCTTCGCACAATCCTACACGTCGATTGTAAGAATAGTGCATTTTTTCAATATGATTTATTTTTATATTGTCGCAAGAAAAAAAAAAAAAACAATATCGTCGCTGCAGTCTTTTTCCGTCAACGTCATCGGTGTCGCGTCGAAGAAGCCACTTAGCAACCCCCGCAGGGCGCGTTCATTGGCCACCCGTGGCGCAGAAATACTCGAGTGACGTCCGCGTGCTGAACGCGCCAAGTGGTGACGGATCGTCGCTGCGTATCAGCGTTTCAGGCTCTTTGGCTTCTTCTTTTCTTCGTGTTTCCTTTTTTTCTCTTCTCTATCGCGACGGGATGCCACCTGCAGCGAGCGTCTCGGAAATTGCACAACGGACCGTCGTAATATATATCTCTGAGGGTAGTCAAACCGAAGGTCACCTTGAGATCCGTCGAGCTTACCAGGACGAGGACAAAATACCCCAGCGACAAAATATCCCTTCAAAATTCCCGTCGAAAAAATATCCCAGAACAAAAATGCCCCACGACAAAATGTCCCTACGAAAAAAAAACTATTTTTAATTAAAAAATGTATCATAAAATAGCCCCCCACAAATAAATCTCCGACAAAATATCGCTGTGAAAAATTATTCTGTTTCTAATTAAAACAATTATTTTTAAATATACCCCCACAAATATATCTTCGACAAAGTATATGGCTGTTTTGAGGACAGACCCCAAAATAATAATTTTTCATTATTAGTTATTTTGTCGTCGGGAATTTTTACAGCATGTTTGGTCACTGGGCTGTTAAGGGGTCTCTCTACTTTGAAATTTTTTTAAAATCAAATTTTTTTGTGCATTTTTTTTAAGTTTATATATTTAAAAGTATTATCTGAAAATTTCAGAAAGATCAAAGCATTCTAAAGGTATTTTCCATACGTTGAACGCTACCTGAGCGCGCTTGATTGTCGTATATCGCTAAAACTTTAAACGCGTTTTTCTCGAAACAACGTTTTCGAACTGCTTGTTGAAAAAATCTCGGGAACTACTGATCGGATCCTTATGAAATTATAACCACATATGCTGTACACTTATCGCTATATCCCCTACCAGAATTATTGCAAAATGAAAATTTTTACTATTTTTTTGGCAAAAAACATGCAAAAAACACGTTTTTTTCAATTTTTTTTTCTTTTGCCCGCCATTTTTTTATTTTCGCCTATACATGAATAATTCTGGTAGTAGATATAGCCAATGATATACTGAACCTAAAATCATTTAATTTTTTTGATTCGCATCTGCCATTGTTGAGATTTTTTCAACAGCGCACACCTACCTACTTTTTGCGGACTCCTGTTTACCTGGCACTTTCGCACTAAAAAAGTGACTAAAATCAATTTTTTTTTTTTTGTAATTTACGAATGCCTTTGTTAAGCCCGATACGTTTTATATCGCTAAACTTAACAGCATTCTCAAAAAAAAATGAACAAAAATAGCGTTTTTTTCCATGCATCCAAAGTAGAGAGACCCCTTAATCGTGCTGTCGGAGATTCCGCTGAACACTGAAAAAAATGTATGTCACCGCGACAAATTAACAATTTATTTGTCGTTACTTTGTTTATCGGCTTCCAGACAATCGTCGTCGGGACTGACGACGGCGAGTGAAGGAAACGCGAAATAGACGTCGCTGAAATGTATCGGCGGTAGTGGAAATAAACGACTGGTGCGACAGAGCGGAAGGAAGGAAGTGCGCGGGCACACACTGCCTCTCAGCACGAATAATCCCATGTGGCGCAAAGTGGCGACGCAAAGGAAGTTCGCCGTGACGGAACGAAAAAGAGAAACCGTGGGGGCGAGGCAGAAGGGGGGGGGGGGGGGGGGGTGGGTGAGGAGCACTCGACGTGCTCGAGACGACGACTCGCGGCGCCCGTTCGAGTTAAAGTCGAACCGAAAGAGAGATCCTCGACGAGCGGTGCGCGAGTAATCGCGCGCGGCGGCCAAAGGAACAAATGCCAGGAAAGAATGGAAATGAAGTTCTCTGCCGCTGAGTGCCTCTCATCCGCGGCTGAAACTCGGTACAGTCCATCGTAAAAGCCGAACACACGGCCGCAGCCGGCGTGTAAATATTTCCGTCGAAGATGTCGTGAGAAATCCTTCTTCAAAAAATCATCAGTAAAAAGTTTTTACGAAAAAAATCCTTCTCCTTGAAAAAAATTATCTTCCCTAAAAACGTTGGTGGCGAGATTATCGAATTTCGAGTTTTGCTATCGAAGTTCGAAAATTGTATTGTTACTAACCATTGACACTCTGTCATTTTATTTATGGAAAAACAAATTCTGTCTAATTCATTCACGAGATTCACATTACTGGCGTATTTATTTAAATTTTCACTTCGGTCCGTTCATAATTCGCGACAAACTTCACTTTCGAACTTTTTGTATATGAAAAAAAAAAAAAAAAAAAAAGTTTTCGCAAAGCGAGACTAATTAACCGAACGAGGGAACAAAAATTGACACCGCAAAGGGCGAAGGTCTAATAAGGACCCGTGTCAATGTCGCAAAACCTGATTCGTCCTTCGCCGCGGGAAGGTCGTAATAAACTTGTAGGACAGAATATGTATATGGCCGAGTCATGCGATGACTAGGAAGTTCGGTACGAGAGAGAGAAGGAGACGCGGTCGACCCCGGAGGCCATAAAACGTCGTCTAAGAGGGTAGCAAAGGGCTTTCGTAATTGGCCGTCCGAGAGGCCCTCGAGGGTTCGGGTTTGCGTTAACGATAAGAAAAGGGCTACCGCCCCTCTCCCCGCTTCCTCGGAGGAGGTCGATACCTTTCCTCGAGGCTTTTATTATTTCTAGTATTAATCGTGATTTATTAAGAATATATTTGATATTAATAATAATTAGTGAACTTTTTTTTATTATTTTATTTTTTTATTTTTTTTATTTTTATTTTCCAACCTGGTCAGGATATAACTCTTAATTCTCGTTGTCGTTTTTATCTCCGCGTGTCTCACACGTCAATACTCGGCGGCTGATTTCCCGGGAAATCCATAAATGTGCGGTCAGGCGGAAGGGAAAGAAAAAAAAATTGTGATGCTCGTGTGCTCGTAAAATAGAACGTGCAAGTCGGGTTGAGTAGTTCGTTCCGGGCTCCACCCCCGTCCCTACCACCCCCCTCAACCCCTTCGATCTTTTTCGTCCGCGCGGATTATTCTTCATCCCGCTTTCACCTCGTTCGCCATTTTCCGTCGAAGTTACAGCGGCCAACTTGCCACGGTCTTGATTGAAAATAAAAGATAAAAGAAATATCTCACGGTCCGAGGGTGGAAACATTTTTGCGCGTTATTTCCAGTCCAGTTTGTGTTTTAACGAGAATTACTTCTCTGTTTTACGAAATTAAAATGTCCATTTTTTTTTACAATGACAGCAATCATTTTTTTAATAAATATATTTTTAACGAAAGGTGATTACGTAGAATATTTATTCTGTTCGTAATTTATTAATGTGTCAATACCGACATGTCGAAATGTGGACAGAGTCGAATGAAAGAAGTCTTGTCGCGTTTCTCCGGTAAATTTACTTGTCCCGAGGCTCTCTTCGTAATTTTTTTCAAATATTATAATATTGACTCAGCGGAGACAATTTCATCTTTCTATTATTTCACTCTCTTCGTGCTACTAAGAAAAAAAAAAAAAAAAAAAAAAAAAAATTGTAGCTGACGATGGGAGAAACGAGTCCGAGTGCCGGACACTCGAGGACGAGGAGGGCGAGGCAATTATAACGAGAAGTGAGAGAAGATGCCGAGGGAATCCCTTTAATTTCAATCGGGAGTCGCTTGTAGAACCTCAGTGCGCAAGTCGCGACAGAGAGAGAAAGAGAAAGTCGTATGAATGGCGTCGTAACGATTCTATGAGCCCCTTCGAGGATAGAAGAGAAGGGCGAGGAAAGGGCGGCCAATTACAAAGAATCCTGTTGTTGCATTTTCAAGGAAAAAAATATGCAGAGAGGAAGAAGATACGAGAAGGCAGCGAAGGCAGAATTATTATGAACAATTTGTACAGACGAGACGTGTGCATTATTCCTCGCTGGTTGCTCACACACATACACAGACATACTTACACACACACTCACACACATTCCGGTCTCTCATAAAATGCAGAAAAAAAAGAAAATAAAGATGAGAACGTCGGAGAACGAGCGCGGCAGGAGCTATCAAAAAGCTGCGTTCATAAAAAAGTTACAAGGGTCGTTAAAAAAAATGAGTGACAAAGGAAATAAACCCCGACGACGCTGCTGTCATAAATTCCTTTTTAAAAAAAGTGTGACACTTGCGGATTGTTTCTTCACTTTCTGAATTACAGAATTTTTTTTATTTTTTTTTTCAACTATACAGAATGTTCTGAACTTGAGAATTCGTAAGAAGTATAATTAATTCTTTGAATAAATTTGCTGAACGTCGAAATTATTTCCGAATATGAAGTGTACGCAAAAGTGTTTTGTATTTTATACTTAAAAGTATTAAAAATACTAGAAAAGTATTTGACTGTTTAAAATAGTTGCAAAATTATGTGTACTTAAAACACTGCTCATCCGTCTGATCCTAAAGCTCGTATCCTAAAGCTCGTTTGGAAACTCGAGAAACTAGGGGGTGGTTCGAGGGGGCGGAAAAATAAAATTCTGAGAACTTCAATGATCGAGTGGAGGATTAAGTTGTTTCACTGTGGTCAAGGAGTTTACTGCGCGGGGAGTGTGGATCTTGTGCTCGCGGGGTTGTTTAACCCCTGGGGGTTAGTGGCGCCAGGGGGTGGGTGGAGGGGATGCGTACTTGCAACAGCTGCGCGAAATTACCAGGGCAATTAATCTTTACCGGACTGCGGTGCGGGCCCCCTGAACCATAGCCCACTGAGAGCATCAGACATCGTTACAGAATAATAAATACAAATATATCATTGCAAGCTGTACATTTGCGCTCGGGTGCCGGAGCTTTCGCCACATAAATTCTACTTTTCGTCGAACCGAGAAGCTCATTGCGAATTCCACGGAGCTCCTGGTACTTAAAGATTTTGTAATTTACGAGCTGTTAGAAGAAAATAAAAAGCTCCCGAGCTTTCGTCCTTTATTCGGAATGTGCCGAGCGGAAAAGCTCGCCAAATAAATATTCAATTCCGGGAAAGTAGATTGCAGCGGACGTTTAATTCGTAAGTTTTCGCCGAGCAGGACTTCGTGGAGCTTGCGACGAAGATCGATTAAGGGCTTCGAGGCATTCCAATTTAATTTCGTGCTTACGAGTTCGTCCGGCCGCAGACACCATCGAACATCGTTAGACAATAACAAATACATCATTGCAGAATTTACATTTGTACCAAGGTGTAGGAGCATGCGCCACATAAATCTGTGCTTTCCTTCGAGGCGGTGGAAAGTTCGCTGGAAATTTCATGGAGCTTAGGTAACCAGTAGATTTCTTAGTTTATGCTAAACGAAGCTTGCCACTGGTTTTTCCTGGAAAACAAAATCCGAGCTTTTGCTTTTCGTTGTAAAAAGCTCTGATTCCACGCCTCGCATGTGCGCCGAGCTGAAAAGCTCACCGAGCAAACATTCAATTTCGTCAAAGTAGATTTCCCGGATTTGACATTTAATTCGCAAAATTGTCACCGAGCAGAGCTTGCGCGAAGCTCGATTCGCAGCTTCGAAGCTTTCGAATTTCATTTCGCCCTCGCGAAAGCTCGTTACTCGATCGTATGTTTATTCGCCACATTCGTTACATTCTCAGCTGCGACGTTTAAAGTGCGAAATGAGCTTTCGTCGTAGCGAAAGCTTCGCGGAATCGCTGTGACCCTGTAAGGATTTTGTGCTTTTGTACCGGCAAGGGCTGGCTGACGCCTACGCAAATATTCGCTCGGTGGAAAATCTGTCCCATGGTATTTTTCATCCCCTTGTAAGGATCGAAAAATCCACTGGTAAAATCCACGTAAGCTCTGTGACAACGTAAAAGTGGGAATGCGGCCACAGGGGAGAGGGGTGGATTTTGCGTTACCGGAAATTGCAGGACCTCTGACGATGGACAAGTGTTGTCTTCGTATCGCTGCCTCGTTTTGCATTACGTAGAAAATTATTCCCAGCTGTTTGTCGTTGTTGTTGCTGAAGGAAACAAATTTTAAAAAATGTGTGTGTTTGCCGAGAATATAAATTCCGTATGAAAAGTGGAAAAATGGAAAAGTACCGGAAAGATAGAGAGAAATAAACGAGGAAGTAAAGGAGACATGGACGAGATTGAGAGATACGACGTGTGGGAAGAGATGAGAAACGAGAATATAGGAATACGAGATGCGGATGCCACGTGCACGTGGAAGGAAGTAAGAGACTTTGGAACATAATATATGTGAATGCGGGGAAGCAAACACGGAGGTACAAGGAAAACTGGTACCTGGTATAGAAAAATGGAGAAAAGCGTCAAGCGACAGAGCCGGCAGAAACGGAAGTGGATAAGTTGTCTGCGACGAACCGGAGCTTTGTGGGAATATGTTGGAAAATTCGAGGGAAGATCAAGGCGATGGAAACGGTGCTTTTCAAGCGAAAAATTAAAAATTAAAAAATCTGCAGATTTGGCAAAATTAATCATGATCAACTGTGGCAATTTAAGGGGGGGGTAGGGTATTAAAATTTTTTTTTTGGCATTTTTATTTAATATTTTTTACTGAATGCATAATACCTCAAGAATATTGTGTCAAATTTTCAAGTCAATCGCAGCAAAATTGACGACGTTATGAATATTTTTATACTCGCGGATTGCTGTACCGCCCGGCCCGAGCGCGACTTCAAAGCGTTTTTCCCACAACTCACGTTTTCAAAGTCGGTGCCCATCGTACCGACAAAACTACTGCACCGAACAACCTTTTGAATTTTTGCATACTTTTTCTGTACATGTTTTACGAGGTAACGCGGAAGAGTTTTTTTCGAATTTATTAATATTTTTAATTTTACAATAGCAAAATAGCCGATTTTTTCCCCGAAAAATCGCGTTTTTCCCTTTAAAGTGTTCCCAAAAATTGAAAAATCAAAATTTCGAAAAAAACTCTCCCGCGTTACCTGGGGAAAACAATTACCTAACAAATGAACTTTGGTTTTTTAATTTCGGATGATCCAGTACCGAGTTCTGATGGGCACCGCAATTCTACTTTTTTCCGAGACGCTTCCGAGTAAATGCCGCCATTGCTGTATTTTTTAATATTTCTTCATAAAAAAATTACACAATATTCTTCGAATGTTATACTTTGATGTACAATTGGTCTTATTGAATAGATTTTAACAGTGTCGTCAAAAAAAAATTCACAAAAACGTGCCTTTTTTGCACGAATTAACCCTACCCCCCCCCCCCCCCCCCCCCCTTAAGGGGTGTTATGACACTAGAGGCTAAAAAAATAGGCTGCTTTCGGGAATGTGTGTTTTCTGGGTTCGGGAATTTTCGGTCAGGGCAAATAAACATAGTATATGTGAATGCGGGGAAGCAAACACGGAGGTACAAGGAAATCTGGTACCTGGTATAGAAAAATGGAGAAAAGCGTCAAGCGACAGAGCCGGCAGAAACGGAAGTGGATAAGTTGTCTGCGACGAACCGGAGCTTTGTGGGAATATGTTGGAAAATTCGAGCAAAGATCAAGGCGATGGAAACGGTGCTTTTCAAGCGAAAAATTAAAAATTAAAAAATCTGCAGATTTGGCAAAATTAATCATGATCAACTGTGGCAATTTAAGGGGTGTTATGACACTAGAGGCTAAAAAAATAGGCTGCTTTCGGGAATGTGTGTTTTCTGGGTTCGGGAATTTTCGGTCAGGGCAAATAAACATAGTATATGTGAATGCGGAGAAGCAAACACGGAGGTACAAGGAAAACTGGTACCTGGTATAGAAAAATGGAGAAAAGCGTCAAGCGACAGAGCCGGCAGAAACGGAAGTGGATAAGTTGTCTGCGACGAACCGGAGCTTTGTGGGAATATGTTGGAAAATTCGAGCGAAGAGCAAGACGATGGAAATAGTGCTTTTCAAGCGAAAAATTAAAAATTAAAAAATCTGCAGATTTGGCAAAAATAATCATGATCAACTGTGGCAATTTAAGGGGTGTTATGACACTAGAGGCTAAAAAAAATAGGCTGTTTTCGGGAATGTGTGTTTTCTGGGTTCGGGAATTTTCGGTCAGGGCAAATAAACATAGTATATGTGAATGCGGAGAAGCAAACACGGAGGTACAAGGAAAACTGGTACCTGGTATAGAAAAATGGAGAAAAGCGTCAAGCGACAGAGCCGGCAGAAACGGAAGTGGATAAGTTGTCTGCGACGAACCGGAGCTTTGTGGGAATATGTTGGAAAATTCGAGCGAAGAGCAAGACGATGGAAATAGTGCTTTTCAAGCGAAAAATTAAAAATTAAAAAATCTGCAGATTTGGCAAAATTAATCATGATCAACTGTGGCAATTTAAGGGGTGTTATGACACTAGAGGCTAAAAAAAATAGGCTGTTTTCGGGAATGTGTGTTTTCTGGGTTCGGGAATTTTCGGTCAGGGCAAATAAACATAGTATAGGTGAATGCGGGGAAGCAAACACGGAGGTACAAGGAAAACTGGTACCTGGTATAGAAAAATGGAGAAAAGCGTCAAGCGACAGAGCCGGCAGAAACGGAAGTGGATAAGTTGTGTGCGACGAACCGGAGCTTTGTGGGAATATGTTGGAAAATTCGAGCGAAGATCAAGGCGATGGAAACGGTGCTTTTCAAGCGAAAAATTAAAAATTAAAAAATCTGCAGATTTGGCAAAATTAATCATGATCAACTGTGGCAATTTAAAGGGTGTTATGACGCTAGAGGCTAAAAAAAATAGGCTGTTTTCGGGAATGTGTGTTTTCTGGGTCCGGGAATTTTTCGTCAGGGCAAATAAATCAGGTGAATGATAAAAATGGGACACCTGGTATATTTATTTGCGAATAATGTAGTACAACAATATTCTCGCGTTTACCGACAATACAAGTTTATAAATTCCGCATCAACGCACCCCCTGCATTACACGCGTGACCCTGAGGCCTCGAATAACCCGGCGTCGACGGTGCGACACGACGAAGCTGTTAAATATAAAACGAAGCAAAAATAAAAAAACCCGCGCGCGCTCGATAATTAACGATTCCCGCGTGGCTTTCGTCAGTGGTTTGCTTTGCACGCTGCTGGCATTTAATATTCGACAATAATAACCGACAGCCACGGATTATTCGATGCACTAATTATCGTAGCCGCATTAACTGATGTCCATTCGGCTGATTTTTGATGCTTTGATCGGAGATGAAACAAAAAACTCACACGCATATTTTTAACTATTACATTTTTTTTTCTGCGAATGAATTAATCCTGATAACGATTTAATGGAAATTACTGGGAGGGGCTGGAACCCCTCGAGCTCCACGGCTGCTCCCCTCGCTTTGATGTGGATTCAGTACAGAAATTCCAATTAATTAAAATAACGAGGAAGCCTTGGGGGAAAACGCACATATTTTTTCCTTCCTTCCACGTCCGTTCGTTTCTCTCTCTCTCTCTCTCTCTCTCTCTCTCTTCCTCTCCCTCGCCCTCTCTCTCCCTCTCTGTTTCACCGTTTCCCACGAAAAAGAGGAAAAGTGGGTTGGTGCCGTGTTAATTTTCTTTTTTTCTCTCTTTCTCCCTCTTTTCTCTTGCAACGAAAGCTTTAAGAGTCTTTTAATCTCACGAATGCACACTCGACGTAAGGAGAACCCTGAAGAGAAAGAGCGAAATTTCAATAGAATTTTAATGACTCATATAGAGTTGACATTTTTACAGGTGAAAAAAAAAACGTTTTTGCTTACTTAATAATCATAATAGAGCCATTGCGGCGTGTTGTTTAGTTTTATTAGGCAGCTTTTTTCTAACAAACTGAACGATTTCGTGATAAGAAAAAATGAACCAATGTCGACCAATCAAACGCTGAATAAATCGACAACAATGGTTGCTCGCGCACTTTAATAGAGGACCAGGCTAATCACACGCGCTGGCGCGCGTGACCGAGATACCTTTGCGCTGCTGCGCTCTTATAAAGCTTTAAAAGGGTAAATCGCAACTAAAAAACCCTTTTTTAGTTGGTTTAAAAAAAACAAAGAAATTTGTCGTTTTGCTTGTCAAAAATCGTAGATCTGGCCGCCGGGCCAAAAACCGACCAAATCGGGGTCACGAAATTTATTTTTTTTAAATATCGACTTTTAACCTATACCATCGTTCTCAAATCGCATATTCTACCCCTGAAAATACCGGTTACAACCCTTTTTTAGTTGATTTTGAAAAAAAAATGTTTGGCCGAACAGTTTGTCAGAAATCGTAGATCTGGCCGCCGGGCCGAAAACCGCCCAAATCGGGGTCACGAAATTTATTTCTTCAAAATATCGACTTCTAACCTATACCATCGTTCTCAAGTCGCATATTCTACCCCTGAAAACACTGGTTACGACCCCTTTTTAGTTGATTTAAAAAAAATACGATATTTGACAGAACGGTCAAAGTTATCAAGGACAAATGAACTTAGACTCGGTCTGAGAGTCCCAGCCAGTCACAGCTCGAATAGTTTGCTAACAATGCTTTCCGTTACTGATGAGTGATGATCTTTTTAAAAGAGGGATTTTCAGTCCGTCGCACAATGTATTACCTTAACAGTGCTACTATAAATGACGTGCCAATGCAACTTCGCAAGTACAAGTCATATTAACGCGTCGGATATTTCTGTTTTTCGTTTCAGCGTACAGGAGACCGATGGCTCTTTCTTCGAGAGCTTCACCGCCCTCTCGTGGAAGCAGGAAAATCGACGACTGGTGGCGCTACGGGAGGTCGAGGCACGAGCGGAGGAGGCGCCACCGATTCAGCGGGACTCGAGCTCGCAGAAATACCGGCTGAGCAAAAAAGAGGTGAGCGATCGATCTCGCGAATTTCGCGTAGACATACCCAATACTCAATTAACCCCTTCGGCGGCATTGACGCAATGCCGCCGAAGGGGTTAATTGATTTTAATTCGTCATCGATGTTTCCCTTCGCAGTTGGAACAGTTGTACGTGGAAGTTCTTTACACGATCGCGAATACCGTGGGCGCGAGTACGGGAAAGTATACGCACTACAAGGAGGACCTCTTCAGATATGCCCAGGAGGCCTTCGGCGTGTCACCTGATCAACACATACGATTTCTCAAGCTCGCGTCGGAGGAGAAGGTAAATTCGATGGAATTTGTTATTCGAGTACGTCTGTCATCGAGAGCTCGAATTTATTCGTCCTTATGCGCCAGACAAGACGAAAGGACTACCTTAAGGATGTAGGAGCGCGGCATATTCAATTCACATAAATTCGAGAAATGTGTGAGGGAATCGCAAACACTTCTCGATAGTCTAGAAATCTGAAAAAATGCATGCACACTAAAGGTATTGAAAAGATTAATTTTGCATAATAATAATTGCAAAATGTTATTAATAATTTAATGAAACAAAAAATTGTTCAACAAATATTTCCATGACCCAAGTTTTTTTTTGGATCAAAATGGTTCCTTTGTTTTTCTGAATACGTATGAATTTTTTCAGATTTTTAAGTAATCTTTGAAATTCGTACATATTTTCCATATAAAAAAACACAAATTTCAAAGATTACTTAAAAATCTGAAAAATGCATACGTATTCAGAAAAACAAAGTAACCGTTTTGATCTAAAAAAAGAACTTGGGTCATGGAAATATTTGTTAAACAATTTTTTGTTTCATTAAAATGTTAATAACGTTTTGCAATTATTATTATGCAAAATGAATCTTTTCAATACCTTTAGTGTGCTTGAATTTTTTCAGATTTTTAGACCATCGAGAAGTGTTCGCAATTCTCTCGCACTTTTCTCGAATTTATGCGAATTGAATACGTCGCACTCCTACATCCTTAAGGATGTCATACAGCTTCACACCAGTCAAATGAGTGCTGATTTTCAAAAAAAATTTATACATAGTTTTAAGCATCTGTTGATTATTTTTTATGGTGATTTGTATTGGCAGATATGTTCTTGACCTGGTAAAAATTTAATTGCAATCGATTTGCAAAAATATGAACCGATTTGCGCAAACTTTCGGAAAGGTACTTTTCGTTCTGTTTTTAAAAAGAATAAACCTTGTTTTTTGCCCGATTTTGATGTTTCACGGCTCATTGCCTTCCTTAGAAGATGCTTAACGAATTTGCCTCGTAAATAATTTTTAACAATTTCCGTTGAAAAATTACAGCAGTTTGCTTACAAAATATTTTTGGTGATGGGTAAACAAAAGGCCGTTATTTTTAAACGGAGAATGTTATAAATTATTTATGTGGCAAATTCATAAAGCATCTTTCAAGAAACACAATGAGCCGTGAAACATTCAAACCGAGCAAAAAACACGGTTTATTCTTAAAAAAAACTTAACGAAAATTACCTTTTCAAACGTTTGCGTAAATCGGTTGATATTTATGCAAATCCATTGTAATTAAATTTTCCCCAGGTTAAGAACCTACCTGGCAATACAAAAAACCATTTAAAATAATCAACAGATACTTACAACTATGCATAAATTATTATTAAAAGTCATCACTCATTTGACTAGTGTGGAGCTATATAACATCCTTAAAAAAAACTCAATTTATTTATCATTTCATTATGATCGTCCCCTCCACAGCCTCCGATAGTCGTGTTGAATGTCGTGGTCGTCGAGGCTGAGGATCTCGAGGCCAAGGATGCCAATGGTGAGTGAACGAAGAAGGAGAACAAGAAGAAAAAAAAAGCTCGCACTCCTTTGGAATTCTCGAGACTCGGGTGGACGGGAATTTGATCGCGCGGCGCGAAAACGACGAGATCGTCGAGTGATCACGCGCGAGGAGCGAGCGATGAGTGACCCAACCGTCGGTCCGTCGCTGCTGCGAGGATCTATGCGAATACGTGATTTATCGCTGATACGCTTGTGCTTTTCGCGAGACGTTGTATCGCGGAAATGTTCATCATCCTCGAACCCCCGGAGCTTTTCTCGGTTGTTTCTTCTCGGCGCTTGCAGCCGCGGCTAAGTCGGCAGCAGTTCTCGCGTCCGACGACCCCCGAGTCACGTTCGCGCTATCACCCGACGAAACGTGTCGTCCGTGCTCGCGCGCGATACACCCAAATCCGACCCGAGGCCACCTCATCCGGTAGTCTCGTTCTTTTTCCGTCAGACGCAAAAGCTCTCGAGCCAAGCTCGTCGTTCGCTCTGCTGCCATCTTTTTTTTTTTTTCTCTTCGACTCGGAATAATTTTCACGACTCGACGCGAAATATATTTCCCTTCATATACTGTTATAAAACCGGTGTTAAAAATGACCCTTCGCAGTGTTGACAGAGTTTGGATTCTAACATTTCTATTTCTAACATTTCTAAGGTAGACGTACCGTTTTTGGCCACCTTAGTGCCAATTGTGGCCATTAGATTCAAACGAATAAAACATAATATTTAATCGCACATAAAAAAACATCCAGTCGACCATTCAGTGAATTAATATGAATTTTTTCGAAAAATCAACATTTAGTTACACGAAAAAAATACTTTGAAGAATAAAACAATAAAAATGGCCACAATCGGTACAGTGGCCACTAACGGTACATCTACCCTATATATTGGATTTCTAACATTTTTATCGTTGATTTGGGAGTTAATTCGCCGTCACTGTCAAACAGGCTACAGCGATCCGTACTGCATGCTGGGAATTCAGCCGGGCAACACGGGGCCGCCGCCGAGTCCGCAGACGAATTTGACGGCTCACTCGCCGCACACGCCGCCACCGTCGCCGCGACAGGCGACCCGCGCCCTCTCCGACGGCGGCGACAACGACAATTCCCATCACGAGAAGTTGAGAAAGCACCACAGGTAATAACCTCCATTAAAATAAAGTATGTACATATATTGGAAAATATATAATTACTCTGAGAATTGTTCTTAGATTAATTGAATATTTTATTATTTATTTATTTATTTATTTATTTATATAGCAGATACGAGCGAGGGTCGTTTCTACACATTTTTATTCTACACATGGGTGATTCTACACAAAAAATTCTACACAATTTTTCCTACCCACGATAATGTCCCGCACGAGACATTCTACACATAATTAAATTCAATTTGCAATATCCTACACATTTAAATATTCTGTGTAGATTATTCTACACATCTTAGATCAATAGTTCGTGATTCAACACATACAACGAGTACTAAAGAGGATATTAAAGAGTTATATGTGTAGGATCACGAACTATTGATCTAAGATGTGTAGAATAATCTACACAGAATATTTAAATCTGTAGGATATACTGAGTTGGATTTTTTTTGTGATCAACAGTATGTGTAGGACATTGCAAATTGAAATTAGTTATGTGTAGAATGTCTCGTGCACGACATTATCGTGTGTAGGAAAAATTGTGTAGAATTTGTTATGTAGAATCACCCATGTGTAGAATAAAAATGTGTAGGATCAATGCTCCCCCAACAGATACATAATAATTATTTAACTTTTCGCCGAAATATATCTGGTACATAAATAATAGAAATTCTTATGTATCTCCAATACATTTCATTTCCAATAGGGGAAAAACAAAAATACTTTTTTTTCCATCTTTTTTTCACGTAATTGCGATTTGTCGTCGTATTCTCGAATTACCTTCGGATAAAACAAACCCAAGTACGCGGTTCCTGCGAGAGACACCGCGCAGTTTCAATGAGATATTTTTCATCCCGTTGGGCCTGGCGTCCGCGCGCGTGAAACGTGACAAAGCCGCGAGTGGAGCTTTTCACGAAAAGCTCGGTGAGCGCGCGGACGTGGGATCAACGGATGGTGCAACGGTGTTCGCGGTGCTTGCGAAAGAAAGGACCGAATGCCAGGGGAAACGAGGCGACGAGGGACGAAGCGGGGTGAAGGGGGTTGGGGTTGGATGGGCGAGGGGGGAGGGGGGGAGAGGTATATGCGTTTCGTGTTGCGGCCTCCAGGGAATACCAATTAACCCGTTGGCGGTCGGTGAAGCGGACGCGTGTCTGGTTACCGCCTGCCGCCGCGTGTACAACCCCCCCCCCCCCCCCCCCTCCCCGCCCCCTTCGTCTCTTTCTCTCGGCTTTCATGCCTGAATTGTGAAGCGCTTACACAGAAACGGATCTTGTTCACGCTCGCGTTTTGCTGCGCCGGAGAAACGCGCAAAAGAACGCAAAAAACAAAAAAAAAAATTGAAGGGACGAGAAAGACCCAACTGCGACCAATTTGTCGACCGACAAACGAAAACACCGTTCGCCCATTTTTTCGACGTATTTACGGTGAATGTAACAAGCGTAATTAAAATTGTTAATGTTACGAATTTTAGTTGGGTTTGTATACATAAATCGTTGAAAGGGGTGTTTATTGAAACTGACAATTATTTATTGGTAAATGAATCAAGAATAAAAAGAAAGAGAAAGATATAATTGATTAGAAATGAATTTACGAGGAATAACTTACAGGTTTCGTTGCTAATTATAATGCGGGAAAAAAAGCGAGTACGTGACACACTCTTTATTTTGTTTATCGACAGCTTTCGACTGTCGTTCAAGCGCAGAGATCATCAAGGCAGCAAGAGGGAGCACCGAGAATCGCTGAGCGGCGCCGTGCCGGCCAAATTCATTCGGGCCACCTCCGTCATACAGGAAACTCTCACGCCCAAGTGGAACGAGCAATTTCACTTGTGAGTTAGGACGTCCATTTTTTAATTTTTATTAAATATATTTTTTTGTTTGTTTTTTTTTAAATCCGTCACGTCATTTTTGTCTTTGCTTTTCAGCGACATCGATGACACGAAGACGGACATTCTCCATCTGGACATTTGGTGAGTTCGTTTTGTCGAGTAAAATAAAAGTTACGAGAGTGAATCGCAAGGAGCCAATCCCAGACAACACAAAAGGGGCCATTTACAAAAAATAAAAATATAAATAATCGCTTTACTCCTGGTCGTCCATTTATAAGCTTATAATGTCCAAAAAACACTCGTTCCTAAATGCTAGTATTAGATTTATAGTAGATCCAAATACTTGAGCTCTACTATTAGATTGGAGACATAACGAATGTCATAATTGAAAAAACTGAAAAAATTCGGAAAATCCAGGTCAAAACGGGACACAATGCCCCATATATGTAAACCTTATATAATATTTTTACTTGGGATGATAATTTTGTGCTGCTGCTGCTGCCTCTCGCTGACGGACACAATTGCAGGGACCACGACGACGAGTCCTCGGTATTCGACGCCGTAAGCAAGCTCAATGAGGTTCGCGGGGTCAAGGGTCTCGGGCGTTTCTTCAAGCAGATCGCGCAGAGCGCGAGGTCCGGCAGCCAGGATGATTTTCTCGGATGCGTCAACATTCCTCTCCACGTAAATACCCCTTTTTCAACGTTCGCCGAGTGTCAAACGAAAAAGTTTCTTTTGCCTGTATTTGTTTTATTTTTCTCGTTTTTTATTTTCTCCGAGAAGAACATCCCGAGCACCGGGCTGGAAGGGTGGTACAAGCTCCAGGCGAGAACTCAACGTAGCAACATCCAAGGTCGAATAAGGCTCAAGCTGTCGCTGTCGACGCGCGAGGATCGCGGAACCTCCGAGGAGTACAACTGGGGCGAGCTGCGACAGCAGGAGAGACTCTACACGGTTTTTCTTAATCACGAGATAAGCAAACAGGGGGTAAATTATATATCTCACTTGATTGCGAATTTCCCCGCGGCGACGAATCCCGCCTCGCTTCGTTAAATTATTCGCAGCCTCATTTTCTCCGTTCACGATGGATTTTTCTTCCGTGCGTTTTCTCAATTAAAAAGCGATAAAAAATGTAGGTGCTTAATTTTTGTTGCACTATTATTTATTTAAGTAATTTATGAATAGTATTCAATTATTAATGTGCCAAAATAATCTGTTCAGGATCTTGCATATGCTTAATTTTTTTCAGTTTTTTATCTCATCGAGAACTGTTCACAAATTCTGTCTAATTGCCCCTTGAATTGATGCAGCGTCAGACAATATGAAGAGACTACCATAACAACGGTGGAAAGATATAAGATATCGAAATTTCGCAGGCGGATTTCTGCGACGAGTTACCGCAGGCAGCGCTGACGATTCTTCATCAGCACGCGATACAGGGCGATATAACGAAACTGCAGCAGGCGATGATAAGGTGGGTGGCGAGCTCGAAGAATCCCGCGGTCGATCCGAGGACTCTTCATCGTCTCCTGCAGGTGAAACTGATGTTCCAAGTATCATCGATCAATTTGCGGAAGACACTGTTAAAAAACTAGGGTGTTAAACCTAAGTAATATGGACTTTTGATCAGTGTTAAGGGGTCTGTCTACCTTGACATTTTTTTTAAATCGATTTTTTTTCGTGCATTTTTTGAAAGTTTACATATTTAAAAATATTCTCTAAAAATTTTAGAAAGATGGTGATACCTTTAGAATGCCCTGATGATATCAGGGCATTCTAAAGGTATTTTCCATACGTGGAACGCTACCTGAGCGCGCTTGTTCGCTGTATATCGCTAAAACTTTAAACGTGTTTTTCTCGAAACAACGTTTTCGAACCGCTTGTTGAAAAAATATCAGGAACTACTGGTCGGAATCTTATGAAATTTTAACCACATATGCTGTATACTCATCGCTATATCCTCCACCAGAATTATTGCAAAATTAGAATTGTTACTATTTTTTTTGGGCAAAAAAACATGCAAAAAAACACGATTTTTCAATTTTTTTTTCTTTTGCCCGCCATTTTGTTATTTTCTCTTATACGTGAATAATTCTGGGAGAGGATATAGCCAATGATATATTGAACCTACTGTTTGCGGACTCCTGTTTGACAGGCATTTTCACTCTAAAAAAGTGCCGAAAATACTTTTTTTTTGTAATTTACGAATGCCTTTGTTAAGCCCAACACGTTTTATATCGGTAAACATAACAGTAATCTAAAAAAAATTGATAAAAATAGCGGGTTTTCCATGCATCCAAAGTAGAGAGACCCCTTAACCCACTTGGTGATGAATGTTGCAATTTCATGACCCTAGTTATTGAACACTAGTCCTTGACACGGTGTGAACTCTGCCATACTGTCAATTTTGAACACCGGATTTTTAACAGTGTATGAATCCGACAGCTGATTTTTGTTTTCTTATTTTCTTCTTTAAATTCAGGACTTGAACGCGCATTGGCACACCGACAGCCTGAGCCCCGACGAGGAGGAGTGTCTGGCGGATTCGTTCAACGCCTTCATCGAAATGTCGCTCGACAAAATTCGACATCATCGGGTGCTGTTTCCGCCACTGCATCGTCTGGCCATTAACAGGCTCGACTACTTGCTCAGGTTGCGCCAACTTGCAAAGCAAATATTTCGACATTTTCCGATTTTTTTTCCTCGTTCAATGATATTCTAATTGTTTTTCAAAATCAGATGTCTTGGTTTGCTGTCGGCGATGAAAGCGTATTCCAAGTGTTGTCCCTTCAACAAGCAGATTCGCGGGGAGATAATCACAGCACTGAAGAACGGTACTCACGACTGGTGAGTGTGACTCTTTAAACCTTATTTCTTATTCCGAAATAATTTATTTAAATATTGTAAATTTAGAAGAAAATGAATAAAAAATGATAAGGGGATATAAGTGGAGAATAAACGTCTCCCAGGAGAGCAAGAGAGATAGAGATATAGAAACGACGCTTCGTGCTTAAACGTACAAAAGCTGCAGACACGACTGCGCGATTCTGCAGCCACGAGAAGGCACGAGAGAAAAAAGAGAAAAAAAATTTACATTTCTTGTGAATTACGCCGGAGGAGAAAGAACGTGCCGAGCCGTGAAAGACTCCAACTCGGTAGACTGGGAATCGAAGCCCCCGGAGCAACAGAGCCGGAGGAGTTTATTAATCGGGTGGAAAGTACCGGGAGATTTTTCCGGCGGACAATTAGCGCGATATCGCGAGAAGAAAATGTGTTTACTTTTTTATTGCAACGGATTTTTATTTCTCGTCAAGTCGGAACAATATCTAATTTAATAAAAAAAATATCGACAGCAAAAAAAATGGTATGGCGATAATGCGATTTTTTACCCACGATTTTTTCTACGACGTCCGATATTGGCGGACAATTAGCGCGATTCGCGAGAAGGAAATGCGTTTATATTTTTATTGCAACGGATTTTTATTTCTCGTCAAGTCGGAACAATATCTAATTTAATTAAAAAAAAATATCGACAGCAACCGAAAATTGTACGGCGATAATACGATTTTTTATCCACGATTTTTCCTACGACGTCCGATATTGGCGGATAATCAGCGCGATTCGCGAGAAGGAAATGCGTTTTCATTTTTATAGCAACGGATTTTCATTTGTCGTCACGTCGGAAGAATATCGAATTTGATTAAAAAAATATCGACAGCAACAAAAAATGGTACGGCGATAATACGATTTTTTATCCACGATTTTTCCTACGACGTCCGATATTGGCGGATAATCACCGCGATTCGCGAGAAGGAAATGTGTTTTCATTTTTATTGCAACGGATTTTCATTTGTCGTCACGTCGGAAGAATGTCCAATTTGATTTAAAAAAAATATCGACAGCAACGAAAAATGGTACGGCGATAATACGACTTTTTATCCGCAGTTTTTCCTATGTCATCCGATATTATGGTCGTGATCTTGTAGTCGATAATCGGACAATTAAGGGGGAAGGTAAAGATGGTATTATGTAAACCGAAGGGAATCACGAGCATCGCGGATGCTCAGGATCGTCCTGGTAGTCGGTGATATTCCAGTGTTCGATCAATTACGCGAGCCATCTTCTACTTGAATCTAATATCTTCCCCGGCAACGTCATTAAATTTAATTGGAAGGGAAAAGCAGAGCTCCCGATTGTGTACAGAACTGCGCTCTGTTCCCGGCCGAAGACGAGGGAATTTTCCAAATGCACAAGTTGAACTTGATGAAAAAAAATCATTTATAAACTAGAATTATCTAAATAATAAAAATATATATATGGCAAAATAAAATTTTCTTTCAGGTATGCGGAGATCAGGCAGCAAATAATGGGCCATGATCAGGAACCCGATCAGGACATCGATCGCGTGTTCATGGACTTCACGAACCTGGTGACAACCCTGCTCATCGATCTCGAGCAGGGTCAGCTCTACTACAACATTCTCTTCGAAAAGTAAGATCATTTTTTTTTTTGAGTGTGGGTCAAAAACGTTCAAAATCAAAAGTGAATAACCAAAATGGGGAATGGCTAAAACAGCAAATTTCATAAATCATAAATCATTTCACAATCATAAATCATATTTCATAAATGTCATGAATCTAGCCATCAGGCTACATTCAGACGTTCATTTTTTTAAATTCACTATTTAAACCATTAATTTATAAAAAATTAAACATATAAAACTAGATGCATTCGAAAACAAAAACTTTTTTCTTATCGAATAAGAATTATTTAATAAAATGTTGTGCCAGGAACTTCGGATGAATCTTCTCGTTAATTTTTTCATCAAGTTACGTCGTCTTGTTTCCTCTGACTGGAAAGTTTTTAAGACGCTTGAGTGGGAGGAGACGCTAACGAGAAACGTCACTTCAATGCGAGCTGAGCTTCGCGAAACTAAAGGGCGAGGATGTAAATGAAAGGGAGAAAGAAAAAGAGAGAGAAAATGTAGGAAAACGTCTGAATAAAATAATCCCCTTTGAGTCTCTTCAACGTCTCTAAATGAGAGTCAAAACATTTTTCTTGTCGAAAAAAAAAACACAATTAATTATTTTACATGATTAAATATTTGATGAAAAAATGTGCTGATATTGCAGAACAACCGCAGTGTGCTACTTCACCGTGATTTACAAGTGCCTGGAAAAAATGGTGAGTCAAAGGTTGAATAATAAATTAAACGACCGATCGAAGTGCCGGAAATTTTTATAACGATAACCATATTTATAACGATAAGACGCGAAAATGGAGAGAGATAGAGTGACAATCGGTATATCAAACTCACGAAAGACAACAAACATCATACACACAAAAATTGAACAACAGTCAATATCATTATTATATTTATTATTAATATTATCATTATTATTATTAAATGTATATTATTATTGGTCTAGTCGTCTCGTCGAGCTGGATGTGCTATGTTTGGCTTTATATTGCGCTTCTTGATGATGACACGTGACGTTTTTTCCAGAATACCGTCGGATATAGTGTTATAATTTTGTTTTGAAAAAAAATAAATATATACTTTTTTTTTTGTGCGGGCGCTTACACAATCACGATGCGAGTGCCCACGTTTTTGCGATTCGCAGGAACAAAAGAAAATTAATTTTGATCACCCGAATTTCGATTACCTGAAGGCTGCGACGCAAAAAATTGATAAAAAAAATGTAATTTCCGGTTTTTACTGATTTTATTTTTTTTCGATCGTGGAAAATCGTTGCCGTCAGGTCGTCGCGATTCTAACTGTATACACGAAGATACGTTTGTCCATAGCTGGCGGAACACGTGGCGAAACACATGGAGAACACGGCTGAGGTACTTTTTTTATTTTTTTTCCTTTTTTTTTTAAATAAAACCCAAAAACCAGTAACTATTTCGTTTAATTCTCAAACTTCGTTATCACTATTGTTATCTATTTTTCAAACTATCTCAACAGCTGTCGGCCTCTCTACTATTCTTCGTATCTCCATTCTGTTCTGTGTATACGAGAATGTACATTTTTGTCGATTGCATTGTAATTGCATAGAAATATTTCGAGAAATATGTCCATCTACTATCGATTCCTGTAAGAAAATATTTTTACAAAAAAAAGTGTGTGGTTTGTGTGTGTGTGTGTGTGTGTGTGTGTGTGTTTTTTTTTATTTCTTTCACCGTTGCATGCGCCTCGAGCGATCGACGAAACTTTGTGTGTGTTTTATCTCGAGCACGCCCCGATTGCGCAGCGATTATCAGCGGGAATGCAATTTCTGTGGCTGCTTTCTTTCTCTTATTATTTTCGTTCTTTCTCGTGCGCCACTCAATCACGAAAGTCGCATTCGGACACGATATGCACGACGATAGAGAGCACGACACACCACTGAAATACTTAAACGTAACTATGTTCACTCCGCTCTGTTTGGAACACTGTGAATATATACCATAGAATATTTATATTTTATTAGAGTACAACCCCGAGCCCTATCGAGTTATATACTTAACTGTACTGTACGTTGACTCGAGCCACACGCAACAGGCTCGAGCAAATCTCTCGGACCTATCGAAGCGTGACCAGGACTTCTTCGACTTAGCCGAATTTTTTCGTGCGGCAATGCCCACTGGTTCCCGCTATGTATATCGTACTGCTGCTATAACTATATCAGAGTTGGGCAAAATACTCGAAAATACGTAAAATACAAAAAACAAAATACTTGTGCTTTAAATGCAATACCATTACTCATGAATAAGGTCGGGCAGAGTCAATTGCCTCTTTGTATATTATACTTAAGACGATGCTGGGGTAGATTTTTTTACCGACAGGACGGTAAAAAAATACGGTTTCGTAGTTTACAGAATTCGTTGCTATTATAGTACAAATATGTCTGAAATTGCACAGGATTATAATATCAACATAGGCACATCGGCATCCACTCTCATTTTTCGAGAGTGATTCCTAAAACTGTTTATATAATACAAAAGAGGTGACAGTTGACAGTTCGACCAGCCATATTGGTTTTCGATAGATTTACAAAATTACGATTTTCTTTGATTTTGAAGCGTTTTCACCCAAAATTCGAGTGGACGCCGATGCGCCTATGTTGATATTATAATCCTGTTGCAATTTCAGACATATTTGTAATACAATAACAACGAATTTTGTAAACTACGAAACCGTACTTTTTTACCAACCGGTCGGTAAAAAAATCTACTCCAGCCCCTTAAAAGTAATTAAAAATACGTATTTTAAAAACTTGCAAAATTAAATTTACTTAAAATATTGCCCAGCTCTGTTTGTACTATATAAACTCGACACCCACTATTGTAATTACTATATTCATTTATTTCATAGCAAATACCATCGCAGTTATTTAATACTTAAGCTGTTCGAGAGGCAAATCCGCTACCCGCTTTGCTACTTTTCTCACGACACTTTTCGAGCTTATGACTCGTTGTTATTATTATTTCGCAATTTCGGCGAATTCAGAGCACCTCGAAATCATAACGCATTCACGGCGAAAGGTGCGGCAAAGCTCGCGGTCGAGTGCACGTGGAACGCGCGCGGAGTAGTTTTGCTCGCGGAGTTAACGCGTTTAGCGGAAACTCCGGATTCGGAGCGTACGTGGTGCGACTCCGGTGGGCGACTCGTCCGAATGGCGAAAATATACAAGGAACAAAGGGACCCACGGACATTCGACGTGGTGGCGTAGTAAGCTGCAACCGCGCAAAATTAAAGCTCGCGCACGTGCAGAAGCCTAAATTCACAACTCGTGCACCGAATTTCGGACAGTCGATCGAGGGATGACTTATTTTATTTGTCGTGAGAAAAGTAATAAAGTTTTTTTCAAGACGAAAAACGAGCGGAACGAAAATAAGCTCAATGCCGGATTGTGAACGTTGTAGATCAGGAACGAGCTCGGAGCTCGCGTACCGGCGACTTGTCTGCACGGCCAGGACAATGGGGAGCACGCGATCGTGCTGCCACCTGGTGCCGAGATCGGCACGCCCATCTTCGAGCTCTATCTCGCCCTCCAGGAGTTCGTCAAGTGAGTTTATTTTAAGGGGAGAAATACCTTTAGAATTTTCAAAAAAGCAATTGTTTTTTTTACATATTTCGAAAGTGTGATACCTGACCAAAGGAAAACTCAAAATATTGAGTATTTGCAGAGTTATCGCATATAGTCCAGAGCGCGGGGACACTGACACACAGGGGCGCGTTGAAACTTTAAACGCGATTATCTCGAAACTACTTTATCAAAAACTGCTCGTGCTGTAGCTCAAAAAGTTATTGACCGATGTGGATGAAATTTTGGGATGTTACTCTCAGGAATATTATCGGAAGGATATACCAAAAATTAGAAAGGTAGCATGTGGATAAATAATTTTTATGGGGTTACATATGTCGAAAAAATGGTCGAAAATTCGGCCTCTGGAGTAAGAAGGCTCCCAAATTTTCAATTTTGAACTTTTTCATCATTTTATAGGTATATCCTTCCCCTTAATATGTCAGTAAACGAATGACACTCATTAAATCGTCTTCGGATCGATAGAAAAAGTGTGACAGCTGCAGCACTTTTTTTTTGCACTAGAATCCTAGAATGTACTATTTTTCGAAATTTTGCCGAAATCGCTCCGAGATGTAATAATTGTCTCGTCGTGTCAGCATCCGGCAGAATCTCCCGACGTCGGACAGAAAGAACCTAGCCATTTGCCAGTATTACCAGCGTTTCGCACCGGCGGTCGATAAATGGTTGGATCTCGCGAAGCTGAAGGCTCATCAGCGGATCAGGCGAGCCGCCGAACTCGACCGCGTCTGCACAGGCGAGATGATCGTCAAGCATTGCACATCGGCCGTCGATGCCACTGCGTGTTTTTATCAGGTACAGTGCAAAACAAATTACGATTGTTTGCCCAATAAATCGAAAATTCGATTTTTTACGTTTTTGAGTTTTGTCACTTCACCAAAGTCGATGTCATTTTTCGTTGGATGAATGGAATATGGATTTTCTTTTTGTGTTTGAAAGAAAACCCTTCAACGCCGAAAATGCCGCAAGGCGGATTGCGATATCGTCGCAGAATTTTAAAGTCGACCCTCAAAAGTCGCGATTTTTTCCAAGGGGTACTTACCCTTTGCGTTTTTTTTTTTAATAAAAATAAAAATGTCTTGCAGATCAAGGAATTTTGGAAGCAGCTGGCTTGGCCCGATCTGCCAGGCTCCTGCGGCTTCGTCCTCAAAGTCATCGACGTGAGTTGAAGCGAAAAAAAAAAAAAAAAAAAAAAAAAACACAAAATAAAAGAATGAATATCAATCTATCTTTCAATTCGATTTCAGGCGATCTGCAGCTCCGCGGCGTATTACGCAGAAATCACGCACCAGAAGCTCGCCGACAGTGGCTACTACGAGGAGCAAACGCCGTATGTGACCACTGACGAGGTAATCGCCCAGGTAGAGAGTTTGCTTATCGCTCTGGTTACGAATTTACACCTCAGTCGCCCCGCTTCGCCAAGCTAGTAGATGTTATCCAGTAGTGTTTTTCGTTATCACGTGTGTATTATATATAAATGTATTTTCACAAAATAATTGTATGTCAACAATTTTGATTTTTATTTTGCACGATTCGGGTAGTTCTGTCGCTTCACGCTGACTTTGGATAAGTTTTCGAAAAATGAGAGGGAATTGATAAACACTTCTCGATGATATAAAAATCTGAAAAAAATCATGGGTACTAATGTTTGAAGCGACAGAACTATCTTAGGGGAGGTTTACCGATTTTTATGATAAAATCGACGGGCCTTTCGAAAAAATTAACAAAAATATATGTTTTTCAATCGACAAAAATGCCTTTATCGACAGATGTGCGTTGCGATAAACGGTCTCGAGTACGTGAGACGCTGGCTGCTGAACCTCGGCGAGGAACTTCGCGTGGAGGAGGTGATCGCGTCGCTCGACGTCAACGACTCGGTTCGTCAGCAATGGACGACCGCGCTTATCACGCCGCTCGAGCAGACGCCCGGACAGATGCTTCTCTTCGTAAATCAAATTATCTCGCGAATCGGATCGAAGGTATTTTCGTAAAAAAAAAAAGAAATCCAATTTCTTTGCAATGACGAAAAAAATTCATTTTCACCATCATGATTTATTTTTTCAAATTTATCTGAAAAATAAAATGTAAAAAGAAATTCGATTTCTTTGCAATGACGAAAAAATTCATTTTTATCATAATGATTTTTTTTTCAGATGCGAGCTCCGCTGAAAAAGACGATGTTCCATCTCGCCTGGTCGCCCGACAGTTTACCGACGTCCGAGGCGATAGCGCCGCTTCTCGAGTATCTCGACCTGCACCTGGTAACGCTGAACTCTGCACTGCTCGCGACCAATTTCATCCGAGTGCTCCAGGACGTCTGGGAAGTTGTGCTGAGCGAATTGAGCAATCAGATGGACGGAAGTGCTGGGGTGAGTGGAATAACAAAAAATCTTTTAAAAAAATCGGAAGTACTTGACATTTTAAGTAGAAATACTTGAAGTACATGACATATACTTGAAATTATAAGTACGAGCCTAATAATCACGATAACTTTAATTTTTTCCCAAAAAAACCGCCAACGTGACCATAAAAATAACGCTCAATAGAAGTTATTTTTTGCGCAGAAGAAACTTCCGAAATGATCAAAATGAACGTCGAAATAACCAAACCCAAAAATCTTACAGTTGATTTTTCGTCAGCAGAACCAATAACTTACCGTCACGATGACCCTTTTGACGGTAAGGTTGTTTTAACAGTAAGATATTTGTTCTAGCAACGAAAAAGTAACTATCACATTTTTTTTGTTTCGTCATTTCGAAGGTCATTTTTCCAATTTCCGAAAGTTACTTCTGTGCAAAAAACAACTTCTGTTGAGCGTTATTTTGATAGACATTTTGAAACTCGTCGCGATTGCTAGGGAAATACTTAATACTCTCTGGTACGTTCACCGTACATTTATTTAATATTCGTCTGCTCAGGACAAACCAGCCATGTTCTACGAAAGACTGCACGAGGCCCTCGAGCTGCTGGTGAACTTTTTCCACGCCGAGGAGAAGGGACTTCCCTACGAGACGCTGAGATGCGAGAGATATCTGAATGTCGGCGAGCGACTCGAGTACCACAAGATGGAGACTGTTCTGCTTATCGACCGCTACTATCAGCAGCGACTGCAGGTTAAATTGCGATTTGTTTGAAAAAGACAAAAAAAAACGAAAAAAATCATTTGTTATTTGAATTGAATTTTGAATTTTCTTTTCTCAGGACCAGATAAACACGCTGACCGCCGAGTACGGAATTCTCACAGTGAGAGCTTATCTGAATCACGACTCGCTGTGTGTGGAGGTGATAAATGCGCGTGACGTCATACCTCTCGATCCCAACGGCTTCAGCGATCCATTCGTCATTATCGAACTTCTGCCGCGTCGCGTGTTCTCGCACTGCGCCGAGCAGCAGACGAATGTTAAGAAACGCACCCTCAATCCCGTCTTCGAAGAATATTTTGAATTGTGCGTGAAAAATAAAAATAAAAAAAATAAAAAAATAGACGCATCATTTTCTTTTGAACAAAAATGCAGCTAAAAATTGTATTTTTTTATTTTTCTCAGTTCCGTGAGCGTGGAGCAATGCAAGAGTCCAGACGCAATGGTGCTCTTCACCGTGATGGACCACGACGTTCTGACGGCGAACGACTTCGCCGGCGAGGCTTTTCTCGGCCTGAGCAGCATCCCCGGCGTGGCCGACTCGAACGCCAGTATCGACAATTTTCACGGCCTCAAGCATCAGGAGCTGCCACTGATGCACCAAAAAAATCGAAGTGGGTTGTTCTGCCCATTGCAAAAAAATGAATTATATATTTTTTTTAACGAAACTCTTTATTCCTTTCTTTCTTTTTTGTCTTTTGGTTTGAATTGCAAAAAATGCATTCAATCTTTTTTTTATCGAAACTCAAATGTATTGGGTGGGGGTCAAAATAGTGAATGATCATAATAGCGAATGGCTAAAATAGCGAATTTAAAATTAACGAACGTCTAAATCTAGAATGATCATCATTAGGGAATTCGCTATTTTAGCCATTCGTTATTTTGATTATTCGGTATTTTGACCCTACATTTTATTAAAATGCAGTTAAAATAGCGAATGATCGAGATAGCGAATGACTAAAATAGCAAATTCCGTAATGATGGTTATTCTAGATTCAGACGTCCATCATTTTTAAATTCGTTATTTTGGCGATTCGCGTTTCGGTCATTCACTATTTTGAACTCCACCCAATGTATTTTGGTTTGAATTGCAAAAAAGATGTATTCTATAATTTTTTTTATCGAAACTCAAATGTCTTTTGGTGTTTCTTTTTTCAGACAACGCTATTCTGCAGATACTGGAGACTCGAGCGGGCGAAAAGCAGGCCCTGGACTTTGTGAAAAAGCAGAAGCAACGTTTCGCCGCGACGTAAGAGACGACGAGGAGAATTGGGAGGAAAAACAAATCAATCAACGAAGCGCGACGAAAAAAAATGTAATGCTTGCTCGTCAGTCGGCAAAGAAGGGAGACTAGAGAAATTGAAGAAAAAAAAACTTATGCGAAATGAGGGAGTCGAGTGGACGAGTTGATGAAGATACGATGAGAGAGTCGAAGGACCGAAACGGTACTGAATGTGGCCATTAATCTACTTCGGACTAATCTGAGTCCCGAATGAACGAAAGCTCGTTTAAAAAATTGAGTAATTTTTGTTCGAAAAATTTCACGAACACAAATGATTTATTCTTTCAATGCATTTTCCATTTGCTGAATTAAAATCCAACTGCAAGTAAAATAATTTCTTGAAATATTAGTTGCCACTGAAATAACCAAAATCAAAAGATTATTTTCCTATCGAAACGAAAAAAATAAATCAATTGCGAAAAATAAAATCAGGGGCTTTCGATTCACGAAAAATCGCTACTCCTCTTCGGTGTACAATCGTGTTGAATATTTATCAGTGTTGACAATTACGAAAAAAAAAGATAAAATCATATAATAAGGGAGATAATTGCAGAAAAAAGATGAAAATTAAAAAAGATATGTGAAGAACTATTTTTGTGTCGATGTCGATGATGAGGCAGATATAAATGATATAAAAGATGTTTGTGTCTATTCGAGAACAGAGAGATATTAACCGGAGAGTGAACGACGGTATTATAAAAAAAAAAAAATGCGAGGCGAATGCAAAAGGAAAAACAGACGAAGGGAGCGAAGTAAAGAATCCGATAAATCGTTGTGATGTATCTAACAATCAATGTTTAAAAAGCTTCTGCACATCCTCGAGACGAAACTATAAAAAGGGACGACAAAAAAATCTACATTTTTTTGAGCGACGACTACGGCGATTTCTTTTTCTTTTTATTGCTGGTATAAAAAGATTGTATAAAAAATCGCTTTGGTGAAAACGTCTATCGACCAGCAAATTCAAAAAGTATAAAACCTACGTTAAAAAATTGTGATTTTTTTCACTTGTTTCCAAAATATGTTTGAAGTAACAGAGTATAAAAAACATAAAACATAATAATTTATATAAAAAACATAAGCTTGTTCGGTTCGGAAAAAATTCAATTGATAGTTTCGAGGTCTCGTGCTTCACCATCACTTCCAGAGGGTCGAAATAATATTTTTCTTACTCGTCTCTATGACTGAGATATATGTCGATATATGACCGTAAAAAATACACATACACAACCACGTATTAATGATATAATGGGATGAAGTTTTTGCGAACTGTCTCTTATCCTTGAACTAACACATACACACAAACTCACAAAGCAAGTTCGCCCTTTGAGTTTCCTGGCTTCAATCTTTATCATAAATCATAACTCGAACTGTCCTTCCGCCTCTTCACTGTTTATTCCATACTCCCGCTTGAGCGACTTTGCACCGATACGAGGAAGAAAATAATTTAACATTATTTCCCCGCAAATAAAAAAAAAATGTTTGATAGACGAGAAGATCGTCCTTTTGTGATTTTTATTTTTCAACGAGACTGAAAGTGCAACCTCGCTCGGGCCACTCTCAGACGAGGAAAACGTGCGACCAAAAAAAGCCATCGAGTTATCATTAAAAAAAAGTTGAAAAAAGTAACAATAAAAAAATAAAATAAAAGTAAAACTAGACGAAGAGGAAGAAAAAAAAGGAATAAGAGACTTTATTACTACAATCAGACGAGATATTAAGCGAGACGAAGAAAAAAGGACAAAAAAAACGGAGCGCACACACGTCAATTTTTTCTAATGCACAGAACTTAAAGTTAACGAGAGATCCAAGTGGTATATCGAGAATTGTCTCGGTGAGACGATTCGAAGGGGAAAAAATTATTATTAAATCATTATTCTTATGGTTATTGTGATAAAATTGCGAAATGGGGCTGGCGCCATCGCGAGACTCGCGAGAAAAAATGTAGGGAGAAACAATTGACGAAACAGGTAAATCGACGATCAAAGAAATAACGAATAAAAAATTGAGAGAACAAAATATGATGAGACTCGCGTACGTCGGATCCTCGATCTATGTCGCGTGCATCGAACGAAATTCTAATCGATCTCTATCTCTCTCTCTGTACAATCTGTACAATTATGTTACGTTTGCTAATCACAGCCCTATTATACCTATGCGTAACGCGTACGACTAAAATGAAGACAAAACAGGAAGCAAAAAAAAGGAGACAAATGTTTGGCGAATCAGACGAGATGTTAGATCATGATCAAACCGTGAACGTACCTTTTTCAATTACCAAAAGTATGTACGATCTATCTTGTATCATGCGAACGAATAAACAATTATAAATGTATGCCGACGTTTTTTTCCCTACTATGAAAAAAGGCGGAAAAATGAGGAAAAGTGCAGTTTTGAGATAAACGCGTTTGAAGTTTGGCCGTTATTCAAAAACTGAGTACTTAGCGGTTTTTCCCAGCCATAATCTTGTGGGAAATTATTTCCGAGGTCCTAAAGGACCATTTAAAACAATAAACAAAATAATCGATTTTTCGAAAATTCTGCTGTGTGGCATAACCACTAAATCCAATTTGCGGAAAATTCGTCTAAAATAATTCGTCCAAAGCGCAATTCATCTAATTACGATTCGCCTTATAACAAATCGTCTATAAGACAATTCATCTAATAATAATTCGTATTTCTCAACTATAGCGGAAATCATTAGTCGATGTTGTCTATTTTCGTAGGAAATTTTCTTCGAATTTTGAATTGTTATTGGACGAATTGCTATTAGACGAATCGTGATTAGACGAATTGAGCTTTAGATCAATTGTACTTGAGACGAATTTTCTTAGAAGAATTGTTTTAGATGAATTTTCCGCAGATGCTAAATCCATTTCTAAGAATCGTTGCTGTTGATGTAGTTGGACATTCCTGCGTTGGTGTTCGCCAGAAAAAGAGTGGTATCGGTTTATTTACAAGATTATATCGACTCATCGCCATGCCCCGCGTATGATAACCATCGAATTTCGGCGTGTCCTCCAAGTTATCATTATATCGTGTCAGTAGGCGCAATAGCCGAGTTTTCCCCGAAGCGAGCGCGCTGTCGTTGCTTCCGAGAAGACCTGGCCGGGGTTTACCCGTCTCCCCGGGCTCCCCTCTTCAACGAACTTTTCGACGGGTTCGAACACGCTCCCAGCGCGTAGTCAATCGTCGGTTAGGCGTCACAACGCGAACCACGTGTTGCGCAGTGTTGCGAATACTGGTGAGGGAAACGCTGGCGCCGGTGGATCGATGCGAGTCCGGACAGGTCGACGCGTCTCCCACCAACCGGCGAGCCGGGACAGACGCTCGGCCGATATATAAGCGTAACCACAATAACAAGAGCATCATTTCCGCATGGTTTTGTTCGTCGCACGTGTTCACCGAGTACATCTTGAAAGCGGCGCAAGGAGGTAAGCAATTTCGGTTCACTTCACATTCGCAAAACGAAATGTCAATGACGATAGTGCGCGATAGTGGCAACTGTAGAGTGGCGAATAAGTTGTCATAATTGTGACATAAGCGAGTCGCGGTAAGTCAATGTCAATCGGGTCTGACAGTGCATCGAAGCGTCGACAATAATACTGTTCTGGCACGCGGCGCCATCTTTCGAGTACCTCGGGTAGCGTTTCGACGTGTCGGTCAAGAAAACACTTTGCTATTTGAAATTTTAAGCATTTTTTGAAAATTATATTATTTCCCTAGCAATCACGACGACTTTCAAAGTGACTATCAAAATAACGCTCAACAGAAGTTTTTTTTTGCACAGAAGTAACTTTCGGATAATGTAAATACGACCTTCGAAATGACGAAACAAAAAAATGTGATAGTTACATTTTCGTTGTTAGAACCAATATTTTATTGTCAAAACAACCTTACCGTCAAAAGGGTCATCATGACGGTAAGTCATTGGTTCTGCTGACGAAAAAGCACCTGTAAGATTTTTGTGTTTGGTTATTTCGTCGGTCATTTCGATAATTTCGAAAGTTTCTTCTGTGCAAAAAACAACTTCTATTGAGCGTTATCTTTATGGTCACGTTGACGGTTGTTTTAGGAAAAAATGAAAGTTATCGTAATTGCTAGGGTTGTTATTTTTATATCGCACAACTAAAAACTAGAAAATGAACAAATTTTCATTAACATAACATGTTTTGTTTTCGTTTTCAGAAAATTGTCGAAAGCAGCCAGATGTTGTTGATACTGTTGCTCCTGACCGCGATGGTTCTCGCGGCTGAGGAGGAAAAAGTGATCGACGATTACGTCGTAAAAATCAAGGACGACACTCTGATAAACGTTCAGCCAACGGAAAAGTCATCGGAAGCGCTAGATCTCTCGGGTCTGGGTCTCCGAGGTTTGGAGAACGACGCCCTCGACAATCTGACAACCCTGAAGATCCTCAGTCTCGCAAACAATTCGCTGTCCTCCATTCCCAGGGAAATATTTTCGAAACTTACAAATCTGGAGCATCTCTCCTTGGCGAACAACAACATATCCGAATTTCCAATTGCATTTGCCAGTCTGCACCGTCTGAAGTCTCTGAACATTTCGCACAATCCAGTAACGAGACTCAGATACAGCGCTCTTTATGGATTGCCGAAAACCAGCGTTGTCCTCACCGAGGGAATCAAATTCGATACCATCAACATGAACGTCTTCGAGAAAGCTGCGGAAAACTTCGACGTGTTGGACGAGTATCGCGCGGAAGAACTGAACGCAAAACTATCGCATTGCTTCAAGTTCAACGCGGCGAAGATGCGCAATGCGAGTGACGACGACAGAAATAATATCAAAGTGTGCATTGAGGATGGCGTTTTGAGGTCAGTGGAGCCATTGGTGCAGGGCGAAGTCCTGCCAAGCAACTGCCGTCGAGTGAGATTCGTGGGAATATTGAAGCTGGATAACATGGGTATTTCGCGATTCGACAAGGACTGGTATCGATTGGATCCCAAACACCCGGTCATCATGCTGAATCTCACGAACAATGAGATAGCCGAGGTCACGAGTGAAATGCTGAACGATCTGCCGGCGACGATCTACGACGTCGATCTCTCGAACAATAAGATCCAGCGCTTGAAGAGGGACGTCATCAGGAATCCTCACATAACAATGATACATCTGAACTCGAACGACATAAGCGAGATCGAGGACGATGCCTTCGAACACCTTCCAAGCCTGACTGAGCTCTACATGTCCGGGAACCAATTGAAGGACACGAGGTTCGTGAGGACGTTGCCGAAGACGATGTACAAGATCTACCTGCAGAAGAACAAAATTGCGGAGATATCGTCTGGTTCCTTTACCGATCACGATGAACTCATGTATCTCTATCTGGGACACAATCTTCTAGAGGAGCTGAAGACGGATTCGTTGCTTGGTCTTTCGAACTTGTTTTTGCTTGAATTATCCAACAATCGTGTCACCAAGCTGCAGAGCGGATGCTTCCAGCATACGCGTAACATACACACGATTCTCCTCGACAATAACATCATAACGGGCTTCGAAAACGGTACGTTCGATGATCTGGAGAAATTGACAGAACTCAATGTCACTGGCAACAAGTTGACAAGCATAAAGGACAACTTCCCGAACGGTTTACCCGAGAATCTGTTTACCCTGAAGTCGGGTTTCAACAGCATCGAGAAGCTGGAACGTGACACCTTCAGCAATGCGCCAAGGTATCGACTGCATCTTGAGGGAAACAAAATATCGAAGATCGAGGAAGGAGCCTTCCATCTGCCCAATTTAACGACACTGATCTTGGACAACAATAATTTGACGGAATTCGACAGCGGTTCGTTTCAAGGTTTGAATAGCCTCAAACGACTGTCGCTTATGGACAATGGTATCACGAAGATTCCGAAGGGATTCGCAAAGAATTTGAATAACTTGGCAGACCTGGACTTGGGACACAATCCCATCAAGAGTCTGGAAAATGGTGCACTGTTCGGTCTCAAAAAGTCTAAACCTTCCTATCCCAACCTGATATACCTGACTTATGTGATGATTGAAATTATAGAAGCAGGACTTTTTGACGATATGTGAGACACAGTTCACTCGAAACTTGATTTCTGTTTCTGTTATTTGTACAAAACTCTCAGAAAAAATATGAGACGTTGGATGACAATCCTACCACGAATGTTCCTTTATTGATATACCAAAATACGTGTAGACTATTGTATATTTTATGAATAAATAAATTATTTTTTGCGAATAAAAAATCGTGAAGTAAAATGCGTTATTAACACAACGAAAAAAATCGTTTCATTAATTAAATGAAATTTCGTTGAAATCTCAACCAATGAGGTTCTCTTTGAATCAATGAAACGATTTTTTTTACTGCAGCGCGTAACAGTTACGACACATGCAGTAACGGATCGGGTGAACAGCCGCTGTATGGCAACAGAATCGGAGGCGATAAGAGGAGAGGGAAGAGGCAGACGACTTTAGTGCGGAAACTGGTTTCGAGTGGGATTAACGCTCGTCGAACCGAGACGACGCACGGCATAGCCTCGGGATACAGTAGTGTGTGGGTTAACCCTGGGGTTTTCCCAGCAATGAACCCAATGTTTTGTTCCATTTTGGATGGTGTGTATTTTTTACGATCTTCCGCAAATTAAACTTAATCGCCTGACCTATGTGTGACAGATGCGTTGACGTACATTGAAATTTCGCATTGACCAACTGCTGACAGTGATAAGTGCAATCTCCGAAGATGATGTCAGATCTAGTTGAAGGCACGTGTCATATCTTAACAGGCCTCAAGGTTACGCAATACGCATTTATGTTATAATATGAAGTTCACAAGTATACTTATGAACTTCGCGGAGCGACATTTAACGATTTGGGTTTTTTCGTGGCCTCGACGATTACCAGGAAGATAAACTTTGAAAAAAGATCTTTGTTTCTTTTTTATCGCGAAAAACAATAAACATTCGCCGGACCTGTTTGCGTTGCTCGAAAGGCGAGTTGGAGGCGAGAGAGGCAGGTCTATTTCAGGGTCAGGCTCATCGAGTACTTAATACCCGGCAGCCGATAGTTTCGCGCAGTCTCGATCCAGTCGCAGCGGGACGTGGATCACACGCACAAATTTCACACCGAATCAACAATCTTCGACCTCACCGCTCGCTGTATGCAAACCTCAGCTATTTAGTTTACAAAAACACATTGGAATCAATTCGTGTCTCTACTTTAGTACTAAATCTACTCTAGCATAGTTTTAAAGCTATATAAGAGCGCAACAGCTCGACGTTTTTCGCGTGCGATTTTATTCTATTTCATCTGATTTTTTTTTCCAGCTTGATCGCGAAAAAAGACCTCAAAATGTGGCTGCCGTTGGGATTCCTGCTGGTCCCTATGGTCCTCGGACTCGACTCCGAATTACGGGTCAACGACTATGTCCTCGGCATCGACGAGTGCCGCACTCTCAGGAGCATCCAACCAACCGACAAATCCACAAACCAGCTGGATCTCTCGAGTCTGAACATCGAGTGTCTCGACAAGAGCGTCTTTGACAATGTCAACAACATCAAGTCTCTCAATCTGGCGAACAACTCGTTGTACGGCGTCCCGGCTTTCGTGTTCGCCAATCTGACGAGTCTGGAGCATCTGTCATTAGCTGGAAACAAAATGTCGCGCTTCGAGAAGACCTTCGAGGGCCTCGGACACCTCAAAACCCTGAACATCTCCGATCTGCCCCTGAAGAGTCTCTCCAAGGGCTATCTGCACGGACTGTCCAAGGTCACGGAGGTCGTGATGCTGAACAACAAGATCACAACGATGACCACGGACGTCTTTGAGGAAGGTCCCGATCTGGACGCACCCAGGTCAAGGTCAGTGAGGTCAGCCGGCTGCGAAGACTCCAAGGTCAAAGAAGTCATCGCCCCCAACCCGAACGATACGAAGGTCGAGCGAACCTATCCCGTAAGGCAGCCGCACCGGGTCAAGGTTTGCATCCAGGACGGCGTCGTCAAGTCGGCCGAGACCTTGACCTTGAACCCCGGTGAACCAATGCCAGCCGATTGTCGGGAGCTCAAGATGGAATTCTTCTACCCGACCTTGGTCCTGGCGAACATGAGCATCGTGTCCTTCGAGAAGAACTGGTTCCGCGTGAACGCAACGGTGACGAAGATCGACGGGTTGATTCTCGATTACAACAGCATCACTCGCGTGACGAGTGAAATGCTGAATGACCTTCCGTGGCACGTGAGCCTGGTGAGTCTCGTGGGGAACAAAATCGAGCGCCTGGAAGCCGGTGTCATGGAGAACCCTCATCTGAAAGTGCTGCGGCTGTCCCAGAACTTCATCAGCGTCATCGAAGACGGGACGTTCGCCAAGATGAAGCTGATGAGCCTTGAACTCGATGACAATCGGCTCAAGGACACGAGATTCGCGGCTACGATGCCGTGGACCCTGTACAGATTACGACTCGAGCGAAACCAGATCAACACGATCAACTCGGATTCGTTCGCCAATTTCAACACGACCACCGAACTCTTCATGGCTAATAACAACGTAACCAGCCTGCAGACGAATTCACTTCGGGGTCTCGGGTCACTGCTGAGGCTTGACCTCACCTCCAACGGTCTGACCGACATTGAACCCGGCGCGTTCGGACATCTCAAGCTAATAAGGACTCTTCAGCTGCCGAAGAACAACATCAGCAGCCTGAAGAGCGGCGTCTTCGAGGGCATCGAGGAGGAGTGTATTCTCAATTTGGCCTCGAACAAATTTACCAAGGTCACCAGGGACACCCTGCCCGATCTGCCGGTGAACCTGGCGCAGCTTTATCTGGATAACAATGACATCGAGAGCCTGGAAGCTGGTGCCTTCGTCAAGCTGCCGACTTATAATTTGGCGCTGAACGGCAACAAGATATCGAAGGTCGCCAAGGGAAGCTTCGACCTGCCGAAGCTTGAGATCCTGACCTTGGCTGGAAACGCTTTGACGAACGTGGATGGCGATTCCTTCGCTGGTCTGACGGGTCTGCACGTCCTGACGATCTCCAACAACGGTATCGAAAGATTGCAGAAAGGCTCGATGAGCAATCTTGGGCACATAAGTTACCTCGATATCTCAGACAATCCCTTGAAGAGACTGAACAACGGCGATCTGTTTGGCTTGAAAAAATCACCGACCACCTGGATCACACTGAGCGAAGGATCCGTGGAGGTCGTGCAGGGTGGAGTGTTCGACGACGTGTGATAGGCTGATTTTGATCTGGAATTTTGTGTGACAATCATCGATGATTTATTTTATTGTTAAGTGAGGGAATTATACGAACGATATTGTAAATCACATGTGCATAATTCTTAATAAACAAAAAAATTTTTAAAAAAGTTGTAAATGCGTTTGAAATTTTTATTCGTGCACCTAAAGAAATCGTTTCATTGATTCAATGAAATTTCATTGAAATGTTCTCTTTGAAATTCAAAGACACTATTTCATTGGAAATGAGGAAATATTTCATTGGATTTAATGGAACAAAAATCCAATGAGGCTCTTTTCTTTGAATCAATAAAACGTGTTGTTGTTGACACGCGTCAGGCTCGACGCTTGAGATTTTCGTTCGTACGTTTATTTTCTTCGCAATAAAACTTATCGTGAACGCCCACCGATAAGCCAAGCACGGAACGACCGCTGAGAAGCCACTGGCCGTTAGAGGCGAGGGAGGGGTCGGGAGAAAGGTAAAACGTGACAAAAATCGTTTCTCTCGGACATGACCCGGGCAACGACTTCTCGGAGCGCAAGATAGCTCGAAGTCGTTGAGCGCTCGATGAGCAAAGAAAAATGAAAGAACGCGCGGAGACCTGTTTGCGTTGCGCGAAGAGGAGAAGGAACGGGTATTTCCCCAGGTTTCGAGTACTTAAAACCCAACGACCGACGTTCGCGTCGACCAGTCTCAAGCCGATCGCTCCGCAGCAGCGTCGGCTGTCCGGGAATACAAACTTGCAAATTCGCTACACAACTTATCGACGCCAAGATGTTACTGCTGGGATTTCTGCTGATACCAACGGTCTTGGCGGGCCCAACATCGTCAAAGGTCACCCCCATTGAAAAAAAGTATGTTTGAAAATATATCGCAAAATTTATTTTATTTATTATTGTTGGTTGCCATGGTAACGGTTGCTATCGAAATGGTTGCCAAGGTAACGTTTGCTATGGCGATGGTTGCCATGGTAACGGATTATCCTAGATCTTTTTATAATAACTAGGCTAATCACACGCGCTGGCGCGCGTGCCCGAGATATATTTGCGCTGCTGCGCTCTTATAAAGCTTTAAAAGGGTAAATCGAAACTAAAAACCCTTTTTTAGTTGATTTAAAAAAAAAAATTTTGGTCGAACAGTTTGTCAGAAATCGTAGATCTGGCCGCCAGGCCGAAAACCGCCCAAATCGGGGTCACGAAATTTATTTTTTCAAAATATCGACTTCTAACCTATACCATTGTTCTCAAGTCGCATATTCTACCCCTGAAAACACTGGTTACAACCCTTTTTTAGTTGATTTTGAAAAAAAAAAATTTTGGTCGAACAGTTTGTCAGAAATCGTAGATCTGGCCACCGGGCCGAAAACCGCCCAAATCGGGGTCACGAAATTTATTTTTTCAAAATATCGACTTCTAACCTATACCATTGTTCTCAAGTCGCATATTCTACCCCTGAAAACACTGGTTACAACCCTTTTTTAGTTGATTTTGAAAAAAAAAAAAATGTTTGATCGAACAGTTTGTCAAAAATTGTAGATCTGGCCACCGGGCCGAAAACCGCCCAAATCGGGGTCACCGTAGATTAAACAGTGCTGCAGCGCTCATCACGACAAACTGTCAAATTTCGCGCTGTTAAACAAAAACTGTCGGTCGTCACGGCCCTCGACCAATCAGAGGCCGAGTTATACCGACAACAATGGTCACGTTGGCGCGAATTACGCACTTTTTAATATAAGATAAAGGGATTTCACGTACATTATTTATATATTTTTCGATATATCACAAAATAAACTTTTTTCTTTTACTTTTTTTCCATGGGAACAGCGACTACATCCTCGAGATCGACGAGAGTCGCACCCTGAAGAGTATTCGATCGACCGACAGATCGACCGACCAACTGGATCTGTCGAGTCTAGATATCCGGAAGCTCGACGATGGCGTCTTCGACAATTTGGCGAACCTGAAGAGTCTCAACCTGGCGAACAATTCCCTGGATTTTGTTCCCCTTAACGCGTTCACGAACCTGACGCGCCTGGCACAACTGTCCCTGGCCGACAACGAAATCCACGCCACGGTGAACGTCTTTACCGGTCTGGAGAACCTGAAGACCCTCAACCTCTCGAACAACCAATTGGCGACCTTGCAGCGTGGTTGGCTCTACGGTTTGACGAGAAAAACGGACATCTTGCTGCGAGACAACCCAGTAAGACGCGTCGATTCCGACGTCTTCGAGGAAAGTGCCGGTTGGTTCGGTCCCGTAAGACGATCCAGGAGTGCGGATGACCTTGGAAAAGACCACGTCGCAGAGGTCAAACGAGACCCGATAGAGCTGGAAATCGCGACGTACAATCCGTTCCTTAGCGAGCCTCTTCACCTGAAACTCTGCATCCAAGATGGCAGCCTCAGCGTGGTGGAGAACATCGAGAGAGATGCCAGTCTCCCTGATCACTGCAGTCACATTGACATTGAGTACAATGACCAGACTCTGACCTTGAGAGACATGAACATCACCAAGTTCGACGGAGGCTGGTATCGACTGATAACCAAACAGTCACCACGCATAATCACTGTGACTCTTGATAACAACCGAGTTCAACGACTGACGAGCTCCTTGCTGAATGACCTTCCGGCTAACGTGAGGTCAGTGAGCCTCGCGCGTAACGAGATCCAACGAGTGGAAAAAGGAATCATGATCAACCGACACATCGAGGTGTTGGATCTGAGCCGAAACGCGATCAGCGAAATCGAGGATGGTGCTTTTGATGACATGCGACTGGGTTACTTGACATTGGCCGGCAATCGGTTGAAGGTCATCGGGACCAATGCCCTTCCTGCGTCGTTGACGCTCCTGGAAATCGGTCAGAACGAGATCTCGGAACTGCAGGACAACGCGTTCTCCAAGCTCGTCAACCTCGAACATCTCTGTCTCGCTGGCAACGTCATCGCAGGGTTGGGGAAGGACTCCCTTCAGGGTCTGTCGTCCTTGAGAGCTTTGGATCTGTCAGATAATGGGCTGAACAGGATTGAAACAGGTTCGGGGTTTTTTTTTTCTCGTGCTATCTATTCGTCATGATCGAAAATCGAGATTTTGACTCATGCTTTGAATTGATTTTCTCTTCCAGGCTCCTTCCGGTATCTAAAACACTTGGAAGATGTGTATCTCCAAAACAACAGCATCAGTAGCCTCGAAGAGGGGCTGTTTTTCGATGGTCCCGGACCGTCGTTGACCCTGGACTTGTCCTTGAACAAATTCACACAAATTTCCAAGGACACTCTGCCCGATTTGCCGGCGAGACTGACGGACCTCTACCTCGGCGAAAATGACCTACACAGTTTGGAGGCCGGTAGCTTCGTGAAGGTGCCAACGAGTCATCTGTCGTTGAACTCCAATAAGATCTCGAAAATTGCCAAGGGAAGCTTTGACCTACCTCAACTCACAACGCTCATGTTGGCCGGAAATCGGTTGAGCAACGTGGAAGGCGAGTCTTTCGAGGGCCTGGAAAATCTGGAGTTTCTCACGCTTGCTGGGAACGGCATCGAGAGGCTGAAGAAAGGGTCGATGAAAAATCTGGGCAGCTTGCACACGCTTAACCTCATGGCAAATCCCGTCGACGAGAGATTGGAAAACGGGGCGCTTTTCGGCCTACCCAAATCACCGGCGACTCACGTCATTTTGTCTGAGGGAAGACTCGAGCTTTTGCAAGGCGGTTTATTCGACGATGCGTGATAAGATTGTTCTCGTGAAATCGATTCAGGGTTTATGCCACCGTAGAATTTTCTACAGTGGCATAAACCCAGTGGCAGAAAAATTGACTGTTTTTTAAATGGCCCCTTAGGTCCTCAAAAACGATGTCCTAAAACATTATGGCCAGGACAAACCTCTAAGTACTCGTTTTCGAGTACTTAGAGGTACGCTTCGAGTACGTAAGCTTAATTGTAAGAAGAAATAAGTCACCCGTGGTGTTGACAAACATTGTTAATAAGTTGAATACATTGTTAAAAAATAAAAATTTTAGAAATAACGAGATATGCAATCAGGCAATTTCTTCAGGGGTTATGCCACTGTCGAATTTTCGAAAAATTGACTGTTTTTTAAATGGCCCCTTAGGACCTCAAAAATGATGTCCTAAAAGATTATGGCCGGGAAAAACCTCTAAGTACTCGTTTTCGAGTACTTAGAGGTACGCTTTGAGTACGTAAGCTTAATTGTAAGAACAAGTAAGTCACCCGTGGTGTTGACAAACATTGTTAATAAGTTGAGTACATTTTTAAAAAATAAAAATTCTAGAAATAACAAGATGTGAAATCAGGCAATTTCTTCGGAGGTTATGCCACTGTAGAATTTTCGAAAAATCGATTGTTTTGTAAATGGCCCCTTAGGTCCTCAAAAACGATGTCCTAAAAGATTATGGCCGGGAAAAACCTCTAAGTACTCGTTTTCGAGTACTTAAAGGTACGCTTTGTGTACGTAAGCGTAATTGTAAGAAGAAATAAGTCACCCGTGGTGTTGACAAACATTGTTAACAAGTTAAGTACATTGTTAAAAAATAAAAATTCTAGAAATAACGAGATGTGAAATTAGGCAATTTCTTCCTGTGGTTTTCCATTTTGCTGGTCGATGGCCTCGTTTTTGGCGGATTGCGCGGCGATTGTCGGATCCTCCGTTCGTATTATCGGTTCGCCGTCCAATTTCTCGAGATTCGGAAGTCTTCTCGCCACGTCCTGCCTCCAGGGTTCGGTCTGTCGGAGAATGTCATTTGTAGCAATAATTATTTTACTCGGTATAATATTAACCCAGTAAACGCACAATATTCGTAATAAACTTGCCTCGACCCCTTCGCACAGTGGATTCCCGACGAACAGCAAATCGCGAAGGTTCGGAAGCTCCTGGAGCCTCGACAATTCGTTCCACTCTCTCACCAGATTATTCGACATGTACAGAACCCGCAAATTTCTCATGGCGTTAACTCCCTTCATTTTTTCGATGCAGTTATAGGAAATCCACAATTCCTCAAGTGTATCGCCCAGGGCTTCGAGGCCGGTGAAGCCTTTTATGAAGTTACGTCCGAGCGACAGAATTCGCAAGTTCTTCAAGCTGCTCACACCTTAGAAATAAAAAAAGTAAAATAAAAAAAAAATGTTCAGCGTTATTTCAAGGATAAACATTTATTCGATTTTCTCACCTGCCATTTTTTCAATCATATTCGTCGATAACGAGAGTTTTTCGCATTTCGACAGTGTCGACAGTGCGTTGTCCATTTTTTCAATCGGCGGCCACTGAAAGCTCAAGGTCACTTCAGTCGCACTCGAAGCTTCTTGTCCATTTTCCTCCTCCCAGCGACGAAGAGCGTCTTTGCAGGTCGTTGGTTTACCGACAGACATTGCTCACCTTACTTTATCACACTTTAAATCAATCAAACTTCAAATTTTTCAAAAAACTTATCGTGACTGTTCGTGGAAATTAATAAAAGGGTAGATTGTTTATTTATTGCAGAGTCAAGGTTCACTGGACATTTTTTTGGGGTTTGTAAGCTCCCCGAGGGTTAGATGTCCTACGAGGGGCTTGTTTATCCGTTGCCAATGGAATTCTCACTGGTTGCCAGGTTCCACCTCCGCCTGGTACCGACGACCAGTATATTCACTGAGCACATCTGTCGGAAGTTTCGTTATACATTTCAAGCGCATTGTTCCCCTGTTGAACTGCATTGCAGCCCAACTCGTCCGGAAGAAGCAACCTCACAGCAGTCCGCACTTCTTTGGCTGTCATTGTTCGCTTTGAACTCAATTTTGTCAGTCTGTAACAGAATCGAAATAATTGTGTTTGTTAAAAAATATATGTACCTTGTGATTTATCGTAAAGTACCTGGCAGCCTCGATGGCGCAACGATCGAATATATCCTTAGCAAAATGATCCATAACGGCCATCGCCTCATTGGAAATTCCTCTAGCTAAGTCTATCTGCATTCAAAAAATTAATTAATTATTCTATGTAAAAAATAACACAAGGAAATAAATTGCGAAATTTTCGGTCAATGTTTACCTCTTTGAGAATTCGATAGACGTACGGAGCGTAAGTCGAAACTTTCTTTGCTTTTTTCTTGGGTTTTTTAACCTCCCCCGGTTTTTCCGAGGTCTTTGGGCCTCTTTTCATGCCTCACCGTTGATTTTTTTCGAGTTCACTCATTTAAAAAAATTTTATCGAAGGAACGGAAACCCATCGCAAAAATTCTCTGGCTGTCAAAATAAACTGCTGACCGGAAAAAACAATAGAGCGTTGGCAGTATCGTTGGTAACTTCAGTGGATTTGCTATTAATTAAACAGGGAAAGAATGTTAAGTACAGTGAAAGTCGATTTTCATACATTTTATTATCGAAAGAGCTGGCAGTATTGTCATGTCACGTATTACAGCGAACAGACACGATGATTACACAAAAAGAAGAAACGAAAAATTACTTTAGAAAGAAAAAAAAAACAATTTTGGACAATAATAATAAATCGAAATTCGTACTAATAAACAACAGATCCGTTAATACATATGTATAATATTTATATGCATCTTACTATGTATTATTATTATTTATCGGTAGTAGTAACAATCAGGATTACATCGATTACCGATTAATCTTATAGTTTACAAAAATACTCAAAGGCACTTCGTATAAGAATCTTGTAGACTGCACGTATATATATGTCTATTAAGTATTTAAAATTCCTTTGTTTGCAATTATATATATTTTTTTGAATCTGTACGCGCGAGTTCTTGGCAGAGATTACATAGTTACATTTTCAACTCTTCGCGTCTACTTTGGGGTAAAATTCCAATTTTTATTGTTACTAAGTATTTGATCCTGCGCCCAGCGATTTTTTTTTTATACCTTCTTACCCTTTTTGGTCGCGAGAATTTTTTTTTTTTTTTTTTCTCAGTACGAATAACATTTGCAAAATATTCCGAACAAAAAAAAAATGAGAACGAGAGCTTCGTGTACTTTTTCAAATATTTTTCAGAACTGGATGATCGAAACGTTTGTATACTTGACGAGAATTTTTTTTAACGTTAACAGCTGAACAAAATTGTGCTTCATAAGAGTTGGCATCAATTTATCGCAATTTTCCATTAAACGTGTTTGATATTTACTTAGACACAATGTATAATAAAATCGAGGTATATACTTATGACGTAATACGTGTATAGTGTATAATATATATTTTTGCGTTCAACATCAGTATTATTATCTATTAAAATTAATTATGCGATATATAATATGATATATATTTATATAAGGTAGTAAACATTATTATCGTATAATTTATGTACATCATAGGAAATAGAAAGTGGCGAGAAACGAGCCACTCTCGAAAGTTTATTGATCGGCGTCTCGCAAAATTGCATTAAAAAAAAAAATTGGAAATTCGGTGTATCGGCTCTGAAAGTTTTTATGCATGAGCTTCAAACATTGCCCACAATCTCTCAGCACCATTACATCAAATTTCAAATTGATTTTTTATAGTGTGCCATGGTCCTATAAGTTATTATTTTTCTGTTGCTTTTCAAATCTCTCGGTGAACATTTTTCGTTCATCCAATCGACGAATATTCATTTGATCAAAATTGTTTCTGTCCACTCGACTATCCTACCATTACAATAGTTCGGTCCAATAGTTTCTCTTGCTCCTGATATCCATTGTTATTATTAATGTAATAAATATATATGTTTTGCCGCAAGCTCGTCGGGGAAAAAGCTTGAAAACTTTAGAAAAATCTTACGATTAATTAGATTGAAATATTTTTCAGAGTTGGCACATTGTTGTTTTTAATTCTTTGTCAATTATTCATTCTCCGTATTTTCTCCTCCCTCTCGAATATTCATCCCTTATCCAACTGGTGTTATATAAATTTAACATTTACACTAATCATGAACTTTTCTTTTTTGCCCTTTGGCAAATGGATTAGTTTTGTTTTGTTTTTCTGAAATAATAATCATTATGTATAAACGTACATATATATATAGATATATACTTTTTTTTCGAATATAATCTTTAGAGAACGTGGAGATTTTCGCAATTCTTGAATTTGCTGTCCTCCTTGCCGAACAGCCACGTAAGCATCTGTCGAGCTTTCATGCTTGCGCGCACGACACCGCGCGATTTGTACCAGTGGCCGCTGCCCTCGCTGCCGCCGCCGCCGCCGCCGCCACCCCCGCCGCCGCTGCTACGATTCTCCAGATGACCCTGCACGACCTTCAGACGTATTTGATTGAGAATACCAACGAGCAAGTCGTCCACGTTGTGATTTATGCCCACCGATATCTCGATGAACTTAGCTCGATAGGTGCAGGCCATGCATTTGCCGTCTGAAAAATAAAATAAAAATCTAGTGACTCAGAGTTCGTTAACCTGTCGGTAAAACAGATTAGAACTGGAAATAAAAATATATTTAGGTGCAATTTTTATAGACTTTTTTTATCATCTGAAAAATGAAATTAAAATCTAATGATTTCGGGTTCGTTAACCTGTCGGTAAAACAGATTTGAACTGGAAATTAAAATATATTTAGGTGCAATTTTTATAGATTTTTTTTTATCGTCTGAAAAATGAAATAAAAATCTAATGATTTCCAGTTCGTTAACCTGTCGGTAAAACAGATTTGAACTGAAAATAAAAATATATTTGAGTGCAATTTTTATAGATTTTTTTAAATCATCTGGAAAATGAAATAAAAATTTAATAATTTCGAGTACGTTAACCAGTCGGTAAAACAGATTTGCACTGGAAAGAAAAATATATTTAGGTGCAATTTTTATAGATCTTTTTTTATTATCTGAAAAATGAAATAATAATCTAATGATTTCGAGTTCGTTAATCTGTCGGTAAAACAGATTTGAACTCGAAATAAAAATATATTTAGGTGCAATTTTTATAGATTTTTTTTATCGTCTGAAAAATGAAATAAAAATCTAACGATTTCGAGTTCGCTAACCTGTCGGTAAAACAGATTTGAACTGGAAATTAAAATATATTTCCGTGCATTTTTCATGGACTTTTTTTTAATTGTCAAATGTCATTCGACGTACCTTGCGAGGATACCGATCTGGATCGCACGAGGTCGACCTTGTTACCGACGAGAATGGCAGGTCTGCCGCGCAACAAGTCCTGATCGTGAAGTCTCGCCAGATACTCCTCGGCTCTTTGGAACGAGGCCTTGTCGATCACCGAGTACATCACCACGAACGCGTCCGGGTGCGGTATTTTTTCCAATTCCACCTAAATCAATAATCAAAATCGTATTTTTAGCTATTTCACATATTTTGACATTCTGATGAACCGTTAAAATTTTCGCAAACTATTCGAAAGCATTCATTTTCATATAAACTCATCATAAACCAATCGTTCGGCTTAACCGTTAATTCACTGGTGACTTTACCCTAAAACGTAACAAAAAAATTACTGTTATTCAACTTTTCTCTCACCTTCAAATTGGTGATGTTGAGAAATCTCAGCTCACTCTCCTCGCCGTTTAGCATCACGAAAACCGACTGCTCGCTTGGCACATCTGAAAGCAAAAAAATGATCATCAACATTTTTTTTTATTTCGAGATTATTATTAGTGTACAAAAGAGTTGATACATCGTAACTTCCGTTGACCAACGTTTCTCGGTCAGATTTCGAAATGAACCGAGCCGAATTTCAAGTGGGTTTTATTTTCGTTGAAAGTCAATTTGTTTTCCCCGAACTCTGCCGATCGCGAGACGAATCTGGTCTGAAGTTTCGACCAGAAGCTTCCTCGGCTACACAAATTTCAAAGCTTCTCCGCTCTATCGGATATCCGTGTGCTACATATCTGTGTGCTTACGCATGTGTGTTCATCGAACGAGAGCCCGAGGCTCTCGCGTGCCACGCGGCGTTCGAAAAATAATCAAACGCACGCAAATAAACGACTCGGGACACGCGCGCGCGCCACTATCGCGCTATAAATACATTTCGAGAGAGTCGAATTAAATGGAAACACAAACGAGTGGAACCGATTTTTTTTTTATCCGATTGTTTAATCGCTTGATTGTTTTTTTTTTTTTTTTCAATTCAAAGAGTACGAAAGGCGCTGAAAATACTGATTTGAAAAAAATAAAAAAATAACATTGGAACATTTATTTAATTTGTATCAAATACAGTTCCATTTAATTCACGACAAATAAAATTGCCGATGAATGATTCGGCTCCGATGGGTCAAACAAAAGGGCTCGAAAAATCCAGTGAGAAAAGGGTTTGTTAACAGATAACAAATGCAGTGTTAAATATGGCGGATTAAACCATTTAGTTATCATTACTAAATCTTAGTTGAGGTAAATAAGATTTGTTAACTATCAGCAAATGTAACTGAGCTTCATTTGGGTCAACTAACGTTATTTAGCTCAACCAAGATATGGTAATAACAACCAAATGGTTCATTTCGCCATATTGAACACTGCATTTGTCAACTGTTAACAAACTCTTTTTTCAGTGTCGGAAAAAAGAACATTGGAAAATGTATTTTATTTATATCAAATACATTTTTATTTAATTAACGCAAATACTGCCATCCTCTTCTTATCAGTGTTCCCCGCCTGTGAATTCGCAATCCAGCAGCAGAATCCAAAGTGGGTGGTTTCACTGGACGACGGTTTCCGAGGCCGCCGGGCCAGCGGTTCCAGTGCCGCCGAGGCGACCGCAGAAAGCCGCGAGCAGACGATTAACAGACGCCGCGAGCTTTCGCGATCGCTGTACGCGATGTGTTACGTTTATAGCGCACAGCGCACAGCGCACACGGTGCAAATTTAACCGCTGCTATTTCCGTGTCCACCACCCCCTTATAACGCGGATGCATATAGCGTCGGGTGTACACCCCCCCCCCCCCCCCCCGGTGAGCCACCCTCCTCGGTCTGTGCACTTTTCAAGTTTTTTTTCGTGGTGTGGATTTTTCTTTTTTTTTTTTTTTTCTTTTTTTTTGTGCAATATACACACATCGCTCGTTCTATCTCGCTGGCTCGCCCGGCTCGTCTCGTTTCGACGAACAGCCCATCGCAAGCTCAGCTTCGTTCGAACTTTCCTTTTTTCTCATTTTTTTCCTTTTTTCGTCGTTGTTGATATCTTTTTTTCGCTCTCTTTCCCCGTCCGTTCGACCCGAGCGTTTCCACCGGGAGCGTTTTTTTCCCTCCTCTCCTTTCATCTTCCCCCCCCCCTCCCTCCTCCCCCACCGCTCCCCTCCACCCCCGACCGTACGTCCCGCGAATCGCCGCGAGCCTCTCGTCGGAGATTCTTCCACTTTTTTTTTTTTCGCGCGCTCGTTTTTCCTCCTCTCGGTCTGACCTCGATCGCATTTTATAGCGAAAAATTAACGCGACGCGCAGATGCGAAACTTGAACAACTTTTTCGGGGTTTTGACAAAATAGAAATTTAATCTCGCAGTTTTGCGAGTCGACGAAATTATCACAGTGACTTCATTATCGCGTCGCTTGCGAGTCGTTCAGTTCTCGTTGTTCCATTTTATTCGAGTTACACGAGAAAAAGCAATAACGTCAAATTAAAACGAGTGTCACGTGCACGAACGCAGGAGCAAAGGAGGAGGGAATAAAAGAGAGGCCGGAATAAAATTGAGTCGGAGAGAGAAAGGGAAACGAGGGAGAAAGGCTGGTGACTGGGCGTTCGCCATTATGTCCACTCGGGCGCGCTCCGTGAGATCTATAAAAGAGCAACTCTCGTTTCTCGGGACTCTAATTTGGGAACTTGTGTGCTCCGGCCCTCGTTGTCCCACCGAGCTGCGCGCGCGCGCTCTCCGAGTACCAGCACAAGAGGTGGAAGAAGAAGAAGAGGAAGAAGAAGAAAGCGAAGAAGAGAAGATCCACTCGACACGTTCGTTTCTGGCACTTGGAAAGCCAGATCGAACCACATGGCCCGTTTTAATACATTGTATTCGTGTTAATTAAAAACATTAAAAATTTTCTACCGAATGCTATTACAAATTTGGAAATTTAATGTAAACGATAAGAAACTGAATATAAAACTAAACAATTTTACCAGGAACGCGTATTAAATTTAATGTAGGGTAGACGTACCGTTTTTAGCCTTCTTAGGGCCAATTGTGGTCATCGGGGGAGAATCGATCCTACACATTTTTATTCTACACATGGGTGATTCTACACAATTTTTCCTACACACGATAATGTCCTGCACGAGACATTCTACACATAACTAATTTTAATTTGAAATATCCTACACATACTGTTGATCACAAAAAAATTTAACTCAGTATATCCTACACATTTAAATATTCTGTGTAGATTATTCTACACGTTTCCAATAGTTCAATCAATAGTTCGTCATCTTACACATATAACTTTTTAGTACCCTCTTTAGTACTCGTTATATGTGTAGGATCACGAACTATTGATCTAAGATGTGTAGAATAATCTACACAGAATATGTAAATGTGTAGGAGTTGAATTTTTTTGTGATCAACAGTATGTTTAGGATATTGCAAATTGAATTTAATTATGTGTAGAATGTCTCGTGCAGGACATTATCGTGTGTAGGAAAAATTGTGTAGAATCACCCACGTGTAAAATAAAAATGTGTAGAAACGACCCTCGCTCGTGGCCATCACATTCAAAGTAATAAATCAAAACATTTAATCGAATAAAAAAACGTCGGGCAGGTCATTCAGTGAATTGAAACAAATTTGTTAAAAAAAAACCAACGTGCAATTGTGGGGAAAAAATAATTTGAAGAATAAAATAATAAAAATGGTCACAATATGCACAGTGGCCACTAATGGTACATCTACCCTATCAGCTGATGAGTCAAATTTTCAGTAACGTAAGTTCAGACATTTTTTTAACAGTGCAGTTATTGAACACTATAGTCGTTGACACGGCGTGGATTCTATCAACACTGCGAAAAATCATTTTTAAACACCGGATTTTTAACACTGTAATGAGAACGGATTTAGCGTGCGTACCGAGTCGACGCGGTTAATTGGAAAAATAATTGTGTGGAAATTCGTAATGGAGGATTGTTTGGGGAACGACGGACGATGCATTAGAGGCCCTCGAAGGGCTTTCGGGTGGTTTACACTACCCGTACCGCGGCGCACAGGGTAATAGTAATTATCTCGAGTACACGGAGCTCTCCCTGGCTCGGCTGGGCTACATTGGCGCGGAGATACGCAAAGCTACTCGACAGGAGCCAGAACACCCCTCCCCCCCCTGCCCTCTTCACCCTGGGTTTGCACGAGTGAAGCAGCTGCCTCCCGGTTTGCCCCTCGCGCCAACCCCGACCCACCCTAAGAGACAGGATATGCACCTCGATGGAGTCTTCGCTCTGTCTCTATTTTCGTTGCATCAACCTCTCACTCACTCTCTCTCTCTCTCTCTCGTCCCGACGGTTCGTCACTTCCTCCCTGGAATCTCCTCTGCGCTTCACGTTTCAGCATTGAAAGCTCCACGTCGCCCTCCAAACGACCCCGGAGACGGGGATTCCCCACTCGAACATTATCGTCCTGGGCTCTTCGAGCCACGGGTCACTCGGAAGTTGGTTAACCGTGCTCGGAGCTTTGTGTAACTTTGGTTGTCGCTCTGCGCGATGTGCTTCGTGCAACACTCCGACTCTGCACGTGACTCCGTGCAGAAGTGATTTTAGGGCTTGAGCAAATGGGAAAATGGTGGTGAAACCTTTATTCAACGATGGACTCGATGATGGATCGTTGGTTCACCGAAAAAAAAGAAAACAGCCTCATTGAATTTTTTTTTTTTTTTTTTTTTTTTTTTTTCATTGGTTCCAATGAAATAGTGTCTTTGAATTTCGAAGAGAACATTTAATGAAAAAACGTGTCATTGATTCAATGGCACTACATTTCTTTAACTGTCAGATTAATCAATGAAAATATAGTATTACTTCAATGATTTCGAAGTTTGCATCATTGGAATGCAACGAAAATAAAAAAATAATAATATTCTATTGAATCCAAAATGTCGTACTGGGTATAAAATGTTATTATAACGATTAATCGTCATAATGACTTCATAGGATCGTTAGAATAATTTTTTTTGCATTCCAACGATGCAATCTTTAACATCATATTACTTCAAGTATATTTGGCTCTTTTCAAAGGTTTTTTGTTGTTGTTGCATTTAATTTAGGAGTGCATCTTTTCACCACGTCTGAATTTCTGTCAAACTTCACACTCGGCGAAAAGTTGCGCTTCCCTCCCTTGTAGCGTACTGTACTATTACACTCCTCGAGAGAAATGTTTTCTTTTTTATTGTATTAAAGTGCAACAGTTTGTTCGGCAACTCAATTATCGTCAGGCAAAATGGGACACACACGACGCGCGGTGTCGCGCAGATGATTCTCGCAGTCGTGGCGACGGTGAAATGAATAGCTTTGAAATCGTCGGACGACGCGCGTACACGCGGGACTGAATAAACTTTTCACTCTGTTTGTCCCGACTTTCCGGTTACATTGTCGAGCGTAACCGAGAAAAGTGAACAGTTTCTCTCGACCGAAGGTAGAATACGTAATGAGTTCAGGGGCGGGGGTGGGGGATGGGGCAGAGGGGATGAGGTAGAAGGGATGGGGTGGGTCGAAGCTCGGCGCGCAGCTCGTTTACTCAACGAGACAGAAGTGCAGCGGCGGTAAAGCTGCTGGGGGGAAAAGCTCTCGCATCGCGCGTGGACGAAACACGTCGGAGTTTCGACGAGGAAACTTTTCGTTTGCCCGGACCTTTTCCACCCCCCATCGCGCCTCCTTCCGCTCGCGTTATCGTCGCTTCCTTCCCCGCTTCCGACTTCCGTCTCGATGTCAAACCCGAGCCCGAACTTCCGGTATCAGGAAAAAATGCCCGGTGAAAATAATGGCCAGGGAAAAAATGGCCAAAGAAAAAAGGACCGTGTCCCCCGCACACAAGCATGCAATTTAAACGCGGCCATTTTTTCCCCAGCCATTATTTCCAACGGATATATTATTCGGGAGGTAATAAAACTAAACTGCGGATGCGTAATTCATTTATAAAAATGAGATAAACCTGAGCCCGAATTTCCGGTATCACGAAAAAATGGCCGGGGGAAAATGGCCAAAGAAAAAAGGACCGAGTCCCCCGCACACAAGCATGCAATTTAAACGCGGCCATTTTTCCCCCAGCTATTATTTCCAACGGACATATTTTTCGGGAGGTAACAAAACTGAACTGCGCATGCGTAATTCATTTATAAAACAAGCCTGCAAAGTAGAACCTTGCAAATTGCTTCCTCTAAATTTTGCACTTTTAACGAAGCTACATCTATGAGGAAGTATGTTGATCGGTTTTGGCTTCCTCATAGAGGAAGCTTCGTTAAAAGTGCAAAATTTAGAGGAAGCAATTTGCAAGGTTCTACTTTGCAGGCTTGTTTGAACTCAATATATTTTACAGTTTTTTTAAATATAATTAGCAACAAAGCGTTCGCTTCGCTGTGCCTACTTCACACACGCAATCAATCAATTTTATTTTTTATAATTTTATAGTAATTTTAACCACTGTACCGATTTGTCTCAAAATTGTACCCAACCCTTGGTTCATGATAGTCAATGTGTGAACCAAATTAGAACCCGTAACCTCGTAATTTGCACGATCCAGCGCGTGAACGAGTTTTTTCAAAATATTCAAAATGCCATAAAATTTGAACGGCTGGACAGATCCGCGTCAAATTTCGACTCAAAACGTAGTCTATGGTTGTCCATATTTGAACCAAATTTGAGGTAGTTCTGCAAAAATTTTTTCCGCATTTTTTTTTTCGTGTCGGTTTTTTTTAGTTTCTCATGCCGCAAAATCGAAATTTACCGATATAATGACCGTTTCCTTGACGAAACTCTTCATTAATAATCAGTAAACGTAATGACACGTTCGAAATTGCAAACGGATGTCTTATTATTTACAGGAGCTAAATTTACGTCCAGAGATTCGAAAAAAATTGAAATTGCAATAACATGGGAACTGCTTTACCGATTTTCTCCAAATTTGGTACAGATCATGGTTTGATGGTGGTCTATTAACGTACAAAATTTCATCCCTATATCTCTTAATTTACGGAAGTTACATTGTGAAAACAATTTTTGCCAAATTTTCAAAATGCTGCGAAATCTGAATTTATTAACCGATTCGCGTCAACTACAATCCCAAACAGTGTTGCATGATAGCCCACTCACATGCCAAATTTGAATAAGATTCATCGAAAATTGCGACAGTTATCGTGTAAACAACGAAACGTGCACATACACACACACACACATACATACATACATACATTTCGCACAAACCACTTTTCTCGACGTTTTGGACCATTCTGAGTCTACTGACATCAAAATCTCGAAAAAAAATGTTTTCACGAAAACAAAGCTTCCTCTATGAGGAAGCAAAATGAGCCAAACCCGAGCCCGAACTTCCGGTATCACGAAAAAATGCCCGGTGAAAATAATGGCCGAGGGAAAATGGCCAAAGAAAAAAGGACCGTGTCTCCCGCACACAGACATGCAATTTAAACGCGGCCATTTTTCCCCCAGCCATTATTTCCAACGGATATATTATTCGGGAGGTAATAAAACTCAACTGCGCATGCGTAATTCATTTATAAAAAATGAACCAAACCCGAGCCCGAACTTCCGGTATCAGGAAATAATGACCAGGGGAAAAATGGCCAAAGAAAAAATGACCGTGCCCCCTGCACACAAACATGCAGTTTAAACGCGGCCATTTCTTCCCCAGCCTTTATTTCCAACGGATATATTTTTCGGGAGGTAATAAAACTGAACTGCGCATGCGCAATTCATTTATTAAAAATGAGCGTTTTCTCCTCCCGCGTTTTCCCGAAATGGGGTTATTTTAGCGGAGTCGGGAAAAAATAAATATTCCGTGTGATAAAAATAAATAAAGATGGACTCCGAAACGACTCTACTGGACGAGGTTTAATATTGCTCGTTGACCCTGCGACATAAATCAGCCGTAAATCAGCCCATCCCCTCGATCGTTCCAACGACTCGACGTAATCCCTTTGCCCCCCCCCCCCCAAACCACCCCTCCAACCACGGAGCCTCTGATTATCTGCGCCATATTCGCCCTTCGCGCTTGCGGCGTTAACAGCGTCCCACGTCCGAACTCGCCGACCGTTCCGACGATATATATTTGCCTAACCGAGTCACGTTACAGCTCGTTCGCACCCTTGTCTTCATATTCGACTATAGCCGAGCGCCATGACTATACACGAGCTGCGCGATCCTCTTCACGAGGCCGTCGGTCGCGTCGTATCGCTCGGACGTGCGAGCGTGTTTCCCTTTCGCGCTGGACCGACGTGTACTCGGCGCCCCCAGTGCGATGCAATTACGCACCCCGTTCAATCTCCAACCGGTACTCGGAACGCTGGGGCACCGGACGCAACCCGCTTAATTTCCATCCATTATTTAACCGGCCACCGCTAAATATATCGCGTTATCTCCATGGAAACGACAATTTATCGGACCTGGCATTACATACGATTACCGCTTATTATTAACGAGTTATGCCAATGCACAATTTTCGAAAAATATATTTTTTGGTTTTGGGCCTTTAGGACCTCGAAAATGATGTCCCAAAAGTGTATGGCTTTGTCAAAAGTAAATCGCTTAAAAAAAAATGATTGTAGGGCGAATGCACCAGCAAATGAACAGTCACCAGTGAATGAACAACAGCTTTTTGAGAGAGCTTATGACCAATTATGACGACTTGGCTGAACATTAGATTCCTAATTTGTTCATTTTTTAGCTATCCACTGCGATTATTTTGTCGCTGAAGCTTATTTTCGACCAAAACTGTAGGTTAAATTGGCTCGTCCAATTACTGGTGTTTTTGGATTTTTGGCTTTTAGTATTTGTTAGTATATATTTTGCGATGAAAATACAAATTTTTGTTAGCTTTTCACGTATTTTGACATTCTGATCAACCATTAAAATTTTCGCAAACAATTTTTAAATATTGTGTTTCATAAAAACTCATGATAAACAAATCTTTCTGCTTAACCGTTCATTCACTGGTGACTTTACCCTATACAGTGACTGATATGTATGGTAAACACCTTCTTTGTAATCTCGATTTACATTATAGTCCCAAGAAAAAAAAAGTAAAAACATATATTTCCTCTTAATATTTAATTGGTTAATATTGTGCGTATTCTTTATTAAATTTTTTGTAATAATCCTATTGCGATTCGAAAGTGATTTATTTTTTTCATCCTTTTTTCGCCGTAAAGCGGAATGATTTAATCAGACGGAAGAATTTCCGCGGAAGACGCTGCGGAATTGAGCGAAAGCCAGGGAGAAAATGAAACGACAAAGTCGCGGGGCGCGTTCCACTTGGCTGGGGAGGATGCTGCTGCTGCACTGCGGTAGAGCGAGCTTTGCCCTATTATACCCTCGACTCGACGTCGCCGCAGCTCCCATTACGTTTTCCATGGCTGAGGGTAACAAGAGTAGGTAGGGAGAATACCGCTTGAAGATCACCCAAATGTCGGTCTACTCGACTCCCGACAGAGAGCAGACCACCCGGGACGCATTGTTACTACGATAAAACCAAAAATAGTGACTTTTCGGTGATTTACTTCGGACTCGTAAATCTCAAGCCCAAAACAATGACCTAAGCCGAGTCCAAACAGCGTTCAAATCGGTCGGAAACGAAAAGAAAGAAAAAAGATTTTTTTTTTTTTAAATACTCGTCGACGTTTTCTAAACTTAAATCCGAGACGTAAATAAGTTTGGCGCTCGCGGATCTGTGATTTTTTAGATCGGTAAAGACGAACGATTCCCAAATATTTTGCAAATTAAACGAACAGGGAGTACAGTAAAACCTCGCTTATCCGGCCTTCGATTGACCGAGGCTCCGCGTTATCCGAGGCACCGGTCTCATCCGAGCACTCCGCGTTAACCGAGGTGGGGACTCGGATAATACGGAAAACTCGGCTGAAACGACGCGCTTGAATTAGCTCTCAAATATGTCGAAGAACAGTCGGAAAGTACTGCGACTGACCTGTTACTGATAAAACGATGGCGAGATATTGCAGCTAAAAAACGAATGAGCATGTTGAGGCAGCCTTGTATTACCGACTTTCTTAAGTCACGCTAGTACCAAGTGCTAACGCTCGTCTTCACCAAAGATTAACGTACGTTCGTTAGGTTCGAGTCACGATTACAAATTTTCATTTGTTATTATTTCAAATTCATATAAAAAATAAAAGTTTTTGAGTTGTGTGTGTTTCCGTATTATCCGAGTTTTCACTTATCCGAGGTACCTCCTCCCCACATTAACTCGGATAACCGAGATTTTACTGTAAATCGCGCAAATTGCACGAGTCATCCCCCCCCCTCCCCCGCCTCAAGCCGGTCCACCACCTCGATTCGTGCCAAAAACGTGCTCGTAAATTTTCTCCCGCGGTGGCTCTGACCTCGAAAAATCATCGACAAATTATTTCACATTTTTTTTTTTTTCGCGTCGCCCACTTGGGCCGAGAATAAATACGGAAAATCCTTTCCGAACTATTTTTAAAAGAAATCTCGTCCGTGGTACAACGAAAGAAGAAAAAAAAAGTTATCCCAAGAAATTTCGAGAAGTGTTTGCCATTCGCTTTCATTTTTCGAAAAATTATGCAAAGTGAACGTAAAGCGACTGAACTACATTAACGTCACGACGTTCTCGATGTCGTTTTTTGGCTCAAGTGGAAAAAGGTTAGAGCGAGGAACGCGCAGAGACGAACGCGAGGAACGCGAGTGGGGGGAGGGGGGGGGGGGGAGGGGAAGTGGACGCGCCCTTTTGTGTTATATCGAGAAGGTCGTCGGACCGGCACGGCACTTGTTCTACTGTATCTAATTCGCTCGTCATGTACTTTGAACTATGGCTTAAATATCGGCTCGGCAGATTACGCCGCGTCTCGTGTAAAACGCGCGCGCGGCCAGATATAAAATTATAGGCGAAGCGCGCGCGCGCGCGCGAGTTATCGACGTCAAGCTACGTGAATTTTCACGATAAAGTTCAGCATCGCTGCGGTAGAAATTGCCGTCACCCTTGGTGACGATAAAATTACCGCAATTTCGGAGTGTCGTCAAAATTCGGTCGTATTACCGAAGGGAAATTAATCGTTGCAAAATTAATCGAACTATTTGACGATTATATGTCAAGGCGCCCCAGCGGCCTACCAAATAACCCGTAAAAATTCCCGAAGACAAAATATCCCGAAACAAAAACGTCTCACGACAAAATAGGGTAGACGTACCGTTTTTGGCCATCTTAGAGCCAATTGTGGTCATCACATTCAAAGGAATAAATCAAAACATTTAATCGAATAAAAAGAATGTCAGGTACACTGAGAATAAAAATGGCTAAATCCAACAAAACGTGCGGTTGCGGGCGGCGAAATAAATATTTTGCAGATTGGACAAAATATTCGGCAATGCTTATCGAGATTTTTTAAATTCTATCACCAGTTGCTTCGATCGATTAAATATTTTTTTCAATTTGCAAAATATTTATTTCGCTGCCCGCAACCGCACATTTTGTTGGATTCAGCACTTTTTTCCTCAGTGTAGGTCATTTTAATGAATTGAAATGAATTTGTTAAAAAAATCAATGTGCAATTGTGGGGAAGAAAAAATTTGAAGAATAAAATAATAAGAATGACCACAATAGGTACAGTGGCTACTAACGCTGCATTTACTCCATTTTTATGGAAAAATGTATTATTGAATTAAAAATAGGATATTTTTTCGCAGGGCTGTTTTGTCGTGCTACCCGTTTTGACAGCTCGAGAGCTCGTTGAAAAAACTGAACCCGCATCGTGCGTCGAGCAAACTCGAAGTCTCGGCTGTAGTGTCAACGCGATTGACAGCGTCAGAGACGAAGTCGTAGCGCGCACGTGGCGCGAGCTGCGGCACAATACTAGAGGCACACGAAGCGGCGATGAATAAGTAACGCCGAGTAGGGACAGCCGGACGAGGTCAGACTGAACGTGAATGCGGCCCGTGCACTTCAGACACGCGGCTGTTGTTTCGCCAGAAATCTCTAAGCGTCCGTTGCACGTTAATCGCCCAAACAAATAACGATAACCGCTCGACGATAGACTCCATATTTAATTTTTATATTAATAGGGTAAAAGCACCGACTTCGAAAGAACAGAATTATTTGTTTTATTAAAAAGAAACCAAATTGTATGGTTAATGTTGGTAATTTGTATGGATACTTTTCAAATTTCAACATGAAAATGCAGGAAAACAACCATCTGAAATAAATTATAGTGAAAATGGCCACAACTGGTACAGTGGCCACAACCAGTGCATCTACCCTATGTCAAAAATAAATTATAAATAATTCAGAAAACACTCAATGCAATCACAGATCGTTGATAAAAATGTATTTAATAAATATCTGTGAGAAAAACGTCGGAAAATCAACTTGAATATTGCGAGTGTTTCATGTTAGACGATTGGTAGCAGCAAGAGTCGGCTCCATGCAAAAGCATACGGCACTCCCCGCGCACTTCACATCCCCTTGCTAGACCCACAACAACCTTAACGTCGGAAACTGCAATTAAGGTAGTCCTTATCTGATGCCGCATAAATTCGGAGACAATTAAACAGAATTTCCGGACAGTTCTCGAAAAGATAAAAATCTGAAAAAAATCAAGCATATGGAAGATGCTGAAAATATTATTCTAACACAATAATAATTAAAAAATGTTAATAATAAATTGCTTAAATAAATTATAGTGCAAAACTGAAAAAATTGAAAACCAGACAAAATTCTGAAAAAATTCATACGTATTCAGAAAAATAAACAAATGTTTTTCATAACAAAAAAAATTAAGTTACCGGGTAATTTGTTGCACTATTATTTATTTAAGTAATGTATTATTAACTGTTTTAAATTATTATTGTGCTGAAATAATCTTTTTAGCATCTTCCATATGCTTGAATTTTTTCAGATTTTTATCTTATCGAGAACTGTCCGGAAATTCTTTTTAATTCTCTTCGAACTTATGCGGCATCAGACAAGGCGGGAGAACTACCTTAAGTATATCGCAGGTAATTGGCCAAAGGGATTACGATAATAATAATCCGGCGGAAGTAGCGGTAGTTATTGTCGAGCGGACACGCGGGGCAATGTTGACTCTCGCGACCGAGGAGCGTGGTCCGAAGTAGGTTTTAAGTGAAAAAAAAAAAAAAAAAAAAAAAGTGGGGCCGAGGTGGAAATTAGTGGTATCTGTTCTCGGGGCGGCCGACGAGCAGCGGAGACTCGCGCACATTGCCAGAAGCCGGCGGCGGCTTTTCCACGATCTGTCGTACCTACGTCATAGCCGAGCCGCGGCGGACTACCAGAAGCGCTAAAGATAATTCGGCGGGCGGCGAAACAGTCCGCCGCGCGCGGTCTTTAACCCAGATACTCGAGTCGACGCTACGGTTACAATTTATTTATCCTAAATCACGCGGAACACACGCGTAGCGCGCGTCGTTTTTTCTTTCAACCTCGCCCTTCCCCCTTTTCCCAGTTTTTCTCCCGCCCTTTGCGACACATCATTGCGAATAGGATCGCTAAAATTGAAAAGTGCAAAATTTACCTAAAAAATCGTCAGAAAATTGTTAATAACAAATGAACGGGTGGGGATCAAAATAACGAATGGCCAAAAAGCGAATGGCCAAAATAGCGAATTTAAAACTAACGAACGTCCAAATCTAGAATGATCATCATTACGGAATTCGCTATTTTAGCCATTCGTTACTTGATCATTCGGTATTGTGACCGCACATTTGATTAAAATGCAGTTAAAATAGCGAATGATCAAGATAACGAATACTAAAATAGCAAATTTTGTAATGATGGTTATTCTAGATTCAGACGTCCATCATTTTTAAATTCGCTATTTTGGCCATTTGCTTTTTGGTCATTCTTATTTTGATCCCCACCCAAATGAACTATGCGATATAAAAAAAAATCTTACGTACTTCCAATGGAAAATGTATTTTTGGAGATATATGCAAAAACTATTTTTCGAGTAATTCTTCTGTGGCCATTACGACATTTTAAGTAACGACCTTGGTACAGAATGAATATAAACGTGACGCCGATGAATGCCGAGTTATATCGCAGCGGTGCATCAGTCCGATGACTCGCGAGAATCTCGCGAAACTTCGCCGGCTGCCTCATAAATTTTCATCGAGCAATTCATCACTCTCTTTCGGGTCGCAACGATAAAGCGGCGGACCCGTCGCAGTGATGGCAGTTTTCACGCCGCGACTAATAATTCGACATCATTAATTCGACACGTCTCAACTATTCTCTCGCTTTTATTACGATACATTTTTGTTACCGCAGGAAAAAAACAGTCTATCGAAAAATGTATATTGCGTCTCTCGTTCTCGAGCGTTTTCGGGTCACTCCGAGCTGCTGGCCTTGAGCCACTTCATTTTTAACGAAGGCTTACTGTATTCTGTATTTTTGTTTCTCGGCATTTTTTTTCAACAATCTCAGGAAAAAAAAATAGCCCACATTATTTTTAATTAGTCCAGTCTCACGATTATTCGATTAGCCCCGAGGACAAACGGCGACGACAAACAAATTTGAAGGATAGTGTCAAGCACGTTCGGTGCCAATGAATCGATGCCAAAATTAATCGACCTTGCACTTCTCGATTCTCGGTCTGTGCACTGTTAAAAATTTGGTGTTAAAAAATGAGCCTTCGCAGTGTTGATAGAGTGTCAACGACTAGTGTTCAATAACTGGTGTCAATTTGCATTATAACCTCAACATTTCAACCCATTCAACAAATAGTCATCACTGATTGATAGCATTTTATGGATTTTCATAATCTTGTCCTAAACATAAATATGTCGAAAATTTCATAAAAGAGGACAACAATTTTGACACATCTGATTATGTGAATTTGAAACCCTGCAAAGAGCTACTTTTAACATCAAGTGGGTCCTCACTGATCAAAAGTCCAATTAAAAAAATTCCCATCAAATAAAAATTTTACCGAAATACGATTGAAAAAAAAAACTTGAATTAATGGTAAAGTGAAAGGCAACCGACCTCGCTGCCTGTCGTAGGCATTTATGCATTCGCTCGTCATGAACTGACTGATGAGCGCGGTCTTTCCGACCCCCCGGGCGCCGAGCATGCCGACCGTGTACGAGACAACCTCCTTCGGCGGCGACGACGGTTTCACCTCGGTCTCGAGCTCGGCGGGCGCGAGCGAGTTCGATCTCGATCTTCGTCTTCTGAACGAGTCGCCCCTATTGACGACACCTGTGAAAAAAATTGAAACAATCAACCAGAGTAAAAATTAATAATAATTATAATTATAATAACTATAATATTTATTGCTGCTTAAGAATACATAGAGATTCTTATAGTAAGGGGGGGGGGGGGGAGGGTGGTATTTCTATATAACAAAAGAAAAAAGAATACATAGATTTCCGCAATTTTCTTAAATTCAAACGCAAGGTAAAAATAAATTATAAAAAAAGCAAAAAAATATGTGCTGTTTTTTTTCATCAAAGTTTCTAATTCCGCGTAAATTCACGTTGAATGGCCAACTGTCGACGACACCTGCGAAACTAGTTTCGCGACTCCGCGGAGCCTCGGTTGCTAATTAAACGTTGTTATCTGTTGAGCGCGAAACAACGGGTTGTTCGCCTTGTCGCCGGAAGTTTCTGTCTACGGAGGACGAATCGAGAGAGCGAGAGGGAGAGAGAGAGGAAATATCGATATCCCGGTGGCATCGCTCCGTCGAACGCGAAAGCGACGGGGAACAGCGGCTGAGACCCAAAGTGGCTTCCCCGCATTGCCTCTTTGACGTCGCCGTATCGACAACGACTTGGCCTCCTTCGGAATACTCGGGACTCATCATTGTCGCGCCCGAAGTAGCAGATGCAACGTCGACAATGACTATTCGCATGTGTAATGCATCTCGCGTCAACGGAACTCTGTTCGATGTTACGCCTAATAATTCGGGCATCTTCGTCTAATTTTTTTTCACGTCTTCATATCAGAGCTGGGCAGTACTTGCGAAGTACTGGAAGTACAGTACTTGAAGTACAAAGTACTTCGGAAATACTTGAAGTACTGTATTGACATTTTCAAGTACATGTCATGTACTTAAAGTATTCGTACTTAAAATTTCAAGTACTTCCCTGTATTTCAAGTACTTTCTCAAGTACTAAGTATGAAGTATTATTAATCACTCCATATAGTTGTATTAAAAATTTAATATACTAGGGTTAAGCAGCACGGGCGCTAAAGCGCCCGCGTCCCTTTCTGTGAACTTTGACATTTGACATAAACGAAAAAATTACAATACACGATCAGTGTGTCTGACGACACCGCCGACCAATCATAGCACGAATAAAACGGCTTCACATGAACATAGCTGACAGCCACCAACTTTTTAGAAGAGGATCAGCTGATGAATAACATTTTCAGTAACGTAAATTCAGAAACATTTTTAACAATGTAGTACTTTGTACTTTGTACTTCAAGTGATTTCTGGTACTTTTCCCAGCTCTGTTTAAAGTATATTTAGTAATGACAACGAAAAATGCCCAGAACGTAACAATTGCGTTTCATTATTTCGCCGCACGGTCGAGTTCTTCGGAAAACGTTTCTGCTCCCCTTATATTTTTGCCCTGTTGTAACCGCGCGAGAGTGTCTGCAGAGCAAGAGAGACAGAAAGAGAGTGAGAGAGCTGGTTTCTGCTCTTCAATCAATCTCCCCTCAAACGTGAATAAGCGCTATTTCTCATCCGCAGATCGTTTCCATCCCCAGCAGCAGTAGCGGCTGCTGCAACAGCAGCAGCAGCAGCAGCAGCAGACGTATAGTCAGCAACACGTGAAAACCCGCCGGTACCTCTTTCATTCCCTCACTCGGCCGCTTCGCTTCCTCTATTCACCCGAGAGAGAGTTTCCATCCGTAGCACACCCTCCTTTCTCCACCCCCTACGTCTGCTTTTCTTTCTCCCTCTCCTGTCTCCTTCCCCCTCCCTCTTTTCACCCTTCGTCCGTCGACTGTGACACCCTCGACGGGGAAACTCTCGTAACTCCACTCGGCCCCGATCCACAGCAGCCAATAGTGGGTGGCTGCTTCCCGGATGAATAGAACAAACCTACTCCCCCCCCCCCCCCTCTCCCACCCGAGATCGAATGCTACGCGCACCTACGCCCTGTACAGGGTGCCCCCGCGCACTCCGCGTCAGCTGCTGGAGTGTGCGAGTCAAGCGTGTAATATCCTAGTCGAACACGTTCCGCAATTTATTTTTATTTTTTTATTCATTCGCTGAGCTTCGGTTAATTTTACAATAATTTAATTCACCGGCTGATATGATATGACGGGTGATTCTTTTCGTCACCCTGTATAGCACAGGGATGGTCCACGTGTAATATCAAAGTCTGAACACCTTCTGCAATTTATTTTGATTTTTTTATTCATTCGCTGAGCTTCGGTTAATTGTACGATAATTTAATTCACCGGAATTGCGAGTGAAGACACCCCGCAGTTTTTATATGACGCGTGATTTTTTTCCGTCACCCTGTACAGCACAGGGATGGCCCACGTGTAATATCAAAATCTGAACACCTTCTGCAATTTATTATTATTATTATTATTATTTATTCATTCGCCTCTCTTCGGTTAATTTTACAATAATTTAATTGACCGGCATCGCAAGGGCAGACACTGCGCAGTTTCAATATAACGCATGATTTTTTTCGTCACCCTGTATAGCACAGGTGTCCACGTGTAATATCAAAGTCTGAACACCTTCTGCAATTTATTTTATTTTATTTTTATTCATTCGCCTCTCTTCGGTTGATTTTACAATAATTTAATTCACCGGCATCGCAAGGGCAGACACTGCGCAGTTTCGATATGACACATGATTTTTTTCGTCACCCTGTATAGCACAGGTGTCCACGTGTAATATCAAAGTCTAAACACCTTCTGCAATTTATTTTATTATCATTATTTATTCATTCGCCTCTCTTCGGTTAATTTTACAATAATTTAATTCACCGGCATCGCAAGGGCAGACACTGCGCAGTTTCGATATGACACATGATTTTTTTCGTCACCCTGTATAGCACAGGGATGGTCCACGTGTTGCTGGTGAAAATGGTGGGAGTGAAAGGAGACGGGGGTGGAGGAGTGTGGCAATCGATATATGTTGGTATATATAGTCGGGCAGAACAAATGTCAGTTAAGGGTTCCTCGTCCTCGGGCAAACTTGCACGCACAGACACATCGTGAGCGCGCGCGCGCGAGCCGATTTCCTGTCCCTCATTCCGCCTCTGTTCTTCCCGATCGCAATAGAACCCTCCTTCGTCCCTGGCCCCGCTCTCTCACCCATATTCCGACGTCATTTCCACCGACATTCACCGCGTCGCCGCGGAGAACACGCAAATATACGATATTCCACACGCGGACGTGACCCAGCTACTATAAAAATATATGTCGCATACATTTTTTATATATGAAAATATATTTCAGATATATTTACGACGCACTGACGTACACCGACGAAAATCGTTACATTGATACAATGAAATTCCATTCAAATCTTAACCTATGAAATATTTTATTGAATTCAATGAAATAATATGCTTAAAGTAATACTGTATTTGCAGTAATTGCAAATCGGTGAATCAATGAAATGTTTTTTATTGATTTAGTCATTTCATTGAAAACGTCTCCATGATTTTGGCCATCAGTGAAATGTTTCATGAAAGTCAATGAAATATTCTCTTCGAAATAAAAAGACACTATATTCATTGGAAATAAGGAAATATTTTCCTGATCAATGAAAAAAAGCTCTTTTCTTCGAATCAATGAATCAATTATTTTTTCGGTGATAACACAGCGGCGGAGAGTGCTGCGCTCGCCATGTGCTCGCGATTACGAGAAGCTGCCTGATAAAAGAGCAAGAGAGGCCGCCAAAGCGACAGTGGGTGGTAAAAACGTAAAAAGCTCGACGACAGCGCGACATCGTGTACACCGACCGTTATCCTCAGCCGCCGCGGTGCATTACCCGCGTCGTTCGGTCCGCGTTTAGCGCGAACAACGTCGAGTATATTTTCGACGCGCCCTCGACCGCAAACAGCGTGTGAGCTTTTTTTTCTTCTCACTCCCTCCCTCCCTCTATCTCTCTCACTCTCTCTGTCTCCGTCTCTCTCTCTCTTTCTCTCTCTCTCTCTGTCTCTTCCTTTTTTCACTCTCTCTTTCTCACTCTCTGTCCCTCTCCGGTCTCATCATGAAGGAGGGCAGCGCAAGCTCCGACGTCGAGAGGAAGAATCGAGAGAAAGCTCCTATTCACGTTTTCCCTCGCTTTGTCTCGCCACTTCGCGAGACGCAAATCTGCCGCGTACAACGAGCGCGTTTGCCCACCGGAGCTTTTGCACTTCTCCGACGGCCTCGTCGTCGTCGTCAAACCCCTCCCCCCTCGCCCCTATCCCGACGTCACTACCCCCCCCCCCCCTACTCCCCTCTCCCCTCCACCCCGCCACTCGTCGGTTTATTTCTCCATTCTCGTGGCGTCTCTGGTCTCTCATTCGCGTTTTGTTTCACTCGCCCCAACGTCGAACGCGATAACGTCGCCCACTTTGCCGTCGCTCTCGGCTTTCATGGCTCTAAGTTGCGATGAGAAAAAAAAAGTTATTCCGTACCTCGAAAAAGCTCTTGTGAAATAATATACGCGACGTTTTTTTTTTATTTTTATTTTATTTTTATTTTTTTTTTATTCTCTGGTGTCGCGTGATGTTTCCGTTGAACATTGAGTTACTCTTCGCTCCCGTCGCCGCTGCCACCTCTCGTTTCTCGCCTCTGCAAACTTTAATCCTATTTTCATCCCTTGCTGTCAATTACACGTAATGGCCAAACACTCGGGACATTAACCCTCGCGGCGGGATTCAGGAAGGGTGAGAAGAATGTGGAACATCGCGGTCGGGACGAGGCTGAATGAAGTTTCGCCCGCGAACCACCCCTCACCCCCCGATCGCCCAGGGGGGGAGGGGGGGGGGGGGTGAGATGAAAAATGCACACGACCCTCGTAAACCGAGTGGACTCGCGCGGCGAGCATATCAATCGCAGCGAGATCATCGATCGCGATAAGGGTGCGAAAAAGTCGGTCCGCACCCTCTTCCCACCCCCTCGGGGTGTTTGCACTTCCTTCTTCCGCATTTTATACGCGCAGCTGCGTGTACCCGAGCGTTTCTCACCCTTAATTCTTCATCCCCCCTCCCGGGCAATTATTTCCCAGCAAAATTAACCCGTTGGTCCGACTGAACGGACTGGATAGAGGGGATGTTGTGCCTGTGGCAGGGGTGGAAGGGGTGGCATAGGGGATGTTGTGCCTGTGGCACAACATCCCCTATGCCACCCCTTCCACTTCCTCTCGCCGCCCTCCGAGGTAACCTTTCGTGTTTACCACCGAAAGCTTCTTAAGCTAACAGCCCTGGTTTCGAGGCGGGCTTTACCCAGCGTATACGGTCATAGCCCTTTGACGAAATTTCATCGCCTCAGCCCCATGACCCCCTCCCCCCCTGACCATTCCACTCCCTAGCTCTCCACTCTCTGCTTCGCTCGCCATTTGAGCTCCAAATTACGTCTTCGACGCGAATAACCTTGCTGCACGTGGGTCAAGTGCCTCGAGCTTTCCAACCCTTCGGCTAATTTTCATCCCTTGTAACTCCCTTCGCCGATAGTGTTTATTTTGTCAGAAATGGAGAAAAAAAAATATACAATTATTTTTTCGACTCAGAATGATGACTCAGAATATTTTTTAGACTCAGAGAAAAATGTATCTGTATTCCTCTTCGAGCAAACGCGGTGTTATCATATGGGGAAAAAAAAATCGATAACACATAATCGGAAAAGAGGGCAGTCGAGGGCTTTCGCCCTGTAAGGCGAAGGTAAAGAGGTGAATATGTTTTATAAATAGCCACAAAAGAAAAACCCCTTCTCTCGCGCCCTGCAACGCCAACGTTTATTTATAAACCCGTGTGTACACCGAGCCGCGAACGTCAGGTCGTGGGTATCACTTTCGTTCTTTTAGCTGTCCAGCCGAGAGACACCGTGCTCGCCGCTCTCGCTCAACTACCCCCTCGAATTTTTACGAGACGAATTTTGTTTTTTTTTTTTTTTTTTTCGGAAAAAGCTCATACGTACTAAAAACAATGAACAAATCATTTTCATAAAAAAATGAGGTTGCCAGGTAATTCGATGCAAAATTATTCGTTTCAGTAATTTGTTAATAACATTTTGTAATTATTATTATGCCAAAATAATCTTTTCAGCACTTTCCATATACTCGATTTTTTCCGATTTTTATCTCATCGAGAACATTTCGTGTTTCTGTCTCATTTTCTGGATTTCTAACATTCTGCGAATATATTCTATTTGATATTCTGCGGTAATCCATTTTTGGTGACAATTCGTGAGTTTCGCGAGTACGTCGCTTTTTATCTCATCAAGAACATTTTTTATCTTCGAGAACAGATTTTTACCTCATCGAGAACATTTCGTGTTTCTGTCTCATTTTCTGGATTTCTAACATTCTGCGAATAGATTCTATATGATATTCTGTGGTAATCCTTCTTTGGTGACAATTCGTGAGTTTCGCGAGTACGTCGCTAATCGGACAAATTCGTCAATTATCACTTGACGCTGATTTGATTGCGAGGTTGCGGCTTATGACGTATCCAGCAATTACGACGCTTCCTGAGCAGAAATCATTCGCGCATAACACACGTAGGGAATCAGCATGCGGGAAGATTGTGCCAAACCGCAAATTAATTTAACCGATAATTACTCGGCGGGCGCCAATTGCGGTTGAATTAAGGGCCCAATCGATCGAGCGGTGCGTTACGCAAACGGCTCGGAGTAACAGACAATTGATCGGTAGTTGTTACGAAATAAACGAAAGTCTTGAAAAAAAAAAAATCATAAAAACAAAGCTTCCTCTATGAGGAAGCAAAATGTTAAAAAATGTTGGCACATCCGTGAAAGTAATTTCTCGGCATTTAGCGACTGGTTTATCACACGATAATAATGATGATAATAATTAACAGGCGTCGATTGTTGCCAGAGATAATTATATTCCGCCCGGGTGATTCGCTTTCACGGTGGGAGTATTATTATTATTAGGGATGTAACGAACTTTGGTCAACCACCTGTTCGCCCAGTATGGCGAGTGGAGCGTTGGAAATAAAAAAAAAAAACCAGCACAATCATCCGAGGTTGATTAAAACAGCGAAAGCTCGCGAATTACGAGATATCGATTTCACATCCGTTCGGCCGAATATTCAATTATCATCGAATTCCGCTTTGATAACCTCGAATTCCAGCCTCAATTCGTTCGGTTGCCTTTGCATTTATCGATCAATCAGTTGGGAAGTTGTGCTGAGTTAGGACTGCCGGGAAAAAAGTTCTCGAACGACACGACTAAACGATAATTGGATTTGAGTGACGAGAAAATCGATAATATTTCATTGGCTCGAGCTGCGACTAAGTGGCGCAAAGGAATTTCCTTCATCTCTAGTTTTTTTTTTTTTTTTTTTTCATAATTCGTTAATTAATTATGAAAAGCCCTGTGACGGGTGTATCGAGTTAATTGACTGCCTCCCCCGACGTTGTCATGGAGACCGAACTCGCGGGGTTGCTCGATATTCCGAGTTATTTCAATCAGACTCCACCCATTACCCAATGTAACTAATTAAATTAAGGGGTTAGGCCACTGTAGAATTTTCGAAAAATCGATTTCTTTGTTATTGTTTTAAATAGTCCCTTAGGGTGTCAAAAATTATTAGAAAACCTATTCTAATAACATTTCTTCTACACTGAGAAAAAAAATTGCTAAATCCAACAAAATGTGCGGTTGCGGGTGGCGAAATAAATATTTTGCACATTAGACAAAATATTTGATTGATCGAAGCAACTGGTGATAGAATTTAAAAAATCTCGATTAGCATTGCCGAATATTTTATCCAATCTGCAAACTATTTATTTCGCTGCCCGCAACCGCACATTTTGTTGGATTTAGCAAATTTTTTTCTCAGTGTAATAAAATCCTATCTTAATAAAAATCTTCTTATTCTAATAAAATGTTTTCTATCTTTAATTAGGAAACCTTTTTTTTTTTTCAATTATTAGCAAATAAATTGTTTTTCTTTCACTTGGTTTTCAATTCGCCTTATCGTATTTCGAGCCTACGTAATGTACTTCGCACTGTCTCCGGGGCCGTAAACTTGATGGAAGACCAAAACGAATTTATCGCACAGAACCGCCCGAAGCGAGGGTTGATGAGGGTGGAAGTACGAGGGGCAAGGGTGGTTTGCGGGCTGAGGGCTGAGGAGACGAAGAAAAGAGGGCGTCTTTGACCGAGTGTCACCCCCGGTGTCTCCCAACTCATTCCGTTGGAGAACTTCTACCTCCTCTCACCCCTCTCACCCCTCTCACTCCCTCTCATCCCCTCTTGTCCACCCCTTGCGGTGGCTTCTCACTTTCGTACCTTAATTCTTTTTGCCACCTTCGACGTCTTTCACCCCGCAGCGCGTGATGCCCCGCCCCCTCCCACCCTTGCCTCTTAATGAACGAGTAATTAAGAGAAGGCTAAGAGCATCGCGCCCGGGGAGGTGCTCGAGGGTAACTACCGTCGCGATGACCCTTTAGGGTAGAAAACGACAGGCTGAGGCCTCTCTCTCGCACTCCGGGGAACCTCCAAAGCCGTTACTACTCACCCTCGAGCTTTATGAAAACGCGACTTTCGCCTCTCGTTAAGGCTACGGCTTAGGAAAAAAAAAAAAAAAAATCTCTTAACTTTTCCGTTCGTTTTTTCGATCGAATAGATTCACCTGTGATACGTCATTTTTAACTAGAATATATAAGGTCTCTTCGCCATTCCCCCGTTCTCGAAAAAATGACTGTGAAACTGATGTTATAATTATGACTTCATTAAGAGACGCCCCAGAGCTGTATTAAAACACGAATTTCTTAATAACGCACTGCGATTGAGTTTTCCGTGTACCGCGAGAAATTCGCCGAAATTGCAAAAAACTACTAAAAGCGCAAAAAAGTTATCAAAGTCGAGCTTTTGATTTTCTCCTTCTCCATTCGTCTTTAATTTTCTTCGACATTTTTTTTCTTTTTTGCCTCTCACTTTTTTCTCCGTATCGCTCCAGTTTCGAGAACTCAATCACGCTCGTCTGCCGCGGCCTCGCGTCGAAAAGCTGGGCAGCGAGAGTTTGAAAAAAAAAAAAAAAAAAAAAAAAAAAAAAAAAAAAAAAAAAAAAAAAAAAAAAGAAAGCTCGCCTAGCCACGTTCGACATTTCCACTTGCGGCCGCTCGACACGCGCGCTCGTTTTGCGTATCGAATTCCCAACGTGCCACTCGAGATTTTTCACCCCCTTTCACCCCCCCCCCCCCATCAACCCTCGGCACAATCGAAGCGCGGCATTTGATATTCACAAAGCTCTCGCCGACTAATTATAATTAATTGTCGCTCGTTAATTCTCAGCCGGACGCGTCGCGGCGTGAATTAAACATTAACGGAATTAACTTTGCACGCTCGAGATCGATTTTTAATTGAGTTCGTTAAACCCACCCCTCCGAGGGGGTGTTTCACGGCTCGCGGGAAGCAGCAGCCGCCTCTCGCGACTCTCGCGAGGAATTCTCGCAGCGCCAGCTAGATCCGCCAGACGCGGATCTTCGGCGACGGCTCGCGAGTCACGTTCGACAAACTCGCGGTTGAGCGAAAGCTCCTCGAGGAGCTTGCGAGATTTTTCATCGCCGCGACGCGATTAAGAAAAGTAGTCGATTGTAATTTATCGGCCGATAATTTCGCGAATTTTCGCCTCAACGAAATATCGACCGGGGTATCGGTAAGTAGATAAGGCACGTTGTGGTCAGACCACCCGTTTTTCTCTTGGAAACCCGCATCAGTGACGGGGTTCGAATGTCACCGCGGATGAGGGTCGGAAGCAGCGTGAATTTGCAAATATCGGTTATCGCACGGCTGCCAGACAGTCGAAGGTGGCGGCCCACGGTTGGCACGTTTCTCGCGCGTTTATTATGTGACTAGGAGCTTTAGTCTAAACGTACGTGACAGGACGGATACGCGTCGAACCCGCCCGCAATATCCGCGAGATAAACGAGAAACGCGGTCGCGCGGTAGACAACACGAATACAGAAGTCGCGTGTCGCGTCTTTCTACACTATTAGAAATCCAGGGTGTTAAACTTAATTGGTGTAGAATTTTGATCAGTGTTGACCCACTTAAGGTAGGTCTCGCGACTTGTCTGATGCCGCATAAGTTCGAAGAGAATTAAACAGAATTTCCGGACAGTCCTCGATAAGATAAAAATCTGAAAAAAATCAAGCATATAGAAGATGCTGAAACGATTATTTTGGCACAGTAATAATCTATAAAATGTTAATAATAAATTAATTAAATAAATAATAGTGCAAAATTGAAAAAATGTAAAACCAAACAAAATTCTGAAAAAATTCATACGTACCCAGAAAAATAAACAAATGTTTTTCAGAACAAAAAAAAATAAGTTACCGGGTAATTTCTTGCACTATTATTTCTTTAAGTAATTTATTATTAACTTTTTTCAACCATTATTGTGCCGAAATAATCTTTTTAGCATCTTCCATATGCTTGATTTTTTTCAGATTTTTATCTTATCGAGAACTGTCTGGAAATTCTGTTTAATTCTCTTCGAACTTATGCGGCATCAGACAAGGCGGGAGAACTACCTTAATGTTAAAAGTAGCACTTTTCAGGGTGTAAAATTCACAATAAGGGTGTTCGGCATTACCCGCTGTTCGCCATTGCCCCTTTCACCCCTAAACTAAAATTGGTTCGCGTCAAAAATTTCCGCGGTGAGCCGAACGTTGGCCACTGCCACGCGTCCATCATACTGCAGATTGAATAACGCACGGACGTCTCGTGTCCGACGGACATGACAAGTCGGACCGTATTGCGTGTTCCAAACGTTCGGACTCAGCGCGGAATTTCAATCGAGCGCACTGACGATAGAAATTAAATGAAAAATGTCCGTCGAGAAAGTCCAAACGAAGCTTCTCGTCAGTCATGAGCTTGCACGAATGATCTTGCAGCTTCGGTTTCTGCGTAAGCGGTGTGAATCCGTCGATGACGTCACCGAGAAAGCGTCATCGGGGAGCATGAGTGTGTCGCGGGACAGACGAGGCGTGCGCGACCCATCGCAAGCTCTCGAGCTTTTCTCTCCCCGTTATATTTATAACGTGCGTCGCAAGCTCCGCTATACGTCACGAACTTTACGCCGTGCGCGGCGCGAACAGAGCTTGCGAGAGTCTCGCAAGCTCTCGGGTCACTCGGTTGAAGTGGCTTTAATCGATTAAGTTGACCGACGCTGTCGAGAAAGTAAAAAGAAAAAAAGCAAACACACACACACAGAGAGAAAGACGATTCACCGAGAAAAAAAGCTCTGAGGACGAAAGGTCAGTCAAGAGTCTCGCGAGAGAAAGTGCGGAAAAAAAATTCCAACACCGCCGGGTCAAAGTCGTCCCCGGAAAAGTTGAGAAAGAAAAAAGAAAATGACACGACGATAAAAAGTTGGCGCAAGCTTGCGGGGAAACGCGTGGAAATAATTGAGGGCCGGGAGACCCGGTTAAGGGCTGATTACGACGCGGAACAGGCGCGACTTTCGATTTACATATTTCATGATTTTTTCGTCGACGAACTCGGCGAATCACGTTAATTAAGTGGGTCGGAGATAATAATTTAGTGGACGGGTCAATCGTTGGGTGAATTTATTTAATAAAAGCTGTGTTTTTGTTCCGCAAGCTTTGCCACCCTCAAAGCACAGTATATGTCTCTTTTTTCATGCAACCCAGCAATATGAATGATTTCATTTAACGGATCACTCGTCGAAAGCTCCCGGTGGCGACAAACACCGAGATTAGATTCGATCGCGAGCTTTCGGCACGCGACTTCGAACCCCCGCGAGCTTTTGTCGAACCATCGGGCGTTCGCGAGCTTTCCCGACGCGTGTGGGTGTCCAGAGCCGCGAGTGCTGCATGTACTACGCGACAAATTACCGAGTCTCGAAGCGACTTGGCAATCATCGGATCGCAAGCTCGATCGACTCGGACGCCGAATCATTGCCGCGCGCGATTTATTAATAGTCCGCGTTTCATTAACTCACGACCTTGAACATGGCCGCCTCCCCACCCCCGCCCCCGCCCCCGCCCCTTTCCCATAACTGCTCGCAAGCTCCCGACAAAACACTATTTTCTCGACGAGCTTTTGTACGCCCGAGCTTTTCGATTACCCTCTCGGCGTTATTATCGTCTCGACATTAAATTTTCGCTTGTCAAATACACATCCGAGATGTATACGAAATTACCTCGAAGCTTTTTTTCCCTCGGCACAAAGGCGGGAAATAATTTTTAAAAAATGTAAGACGGAGGAGGCGGACCATTTTTTTAAGGAGGCATCGGCGGTATAGTTATGTCAATCGCGTACTAAGATTTAACACATTATTTAAACATACTTCCAAAGAGAAACTATTGCCAATAAAGGTGGATTTAGATTAAAGAGATCCTGCTTTATGTAGACAAAAATGTATGGAAAAAATGAACAGAGAAATAGCTCAGTTTATGCTAATGACCAATGAGATATATTATACGCCGTTTTTTGGAAGTCAATCGTGTAATTTTAGTTCGTTTTTGTGGAGCGATGGCCCATTTTGTTTCTTGACAGCACATAATGTATAAATTTACCGATGAACATTTGCGATGATATGCATAGCTTACAAATAACAGCCATTTGTTTATGAGAAAAAAAAACAAAGTAACGAATTTAACTAATCTCTTTCCTAAGTGATAAATAAACTGAAGAAAATAACTCAATGAACTCGTAAAACGTTCTTCAACGAACGAAACGAGCCGTCGCTCGTCAAGAACAAACTAAAATTACAAATTTTACTTCCAAAAAACCGTGCGTTCATACCCTATTGATTATTAGCATAAAATAAGTTATTTTTCTATGATTTTATTTCTATACAATTTTGTCTACATTTAGCAAGATCTCTTTAATTCAGATCCACCTTTATTGACACTAGTTTCCCTTTGAAAGTTTGTACAAGGTTCGAATATAATACGCAATAAACTTGACAGTACCGACGAAGCCTCCTTAAGTACATCCAGCCTCATACGAATCGTCCAACCGCTGCTCCGAAAGATTTCGTCAATGGTAAATCCACGGTTGCCACAGAGCTGCGCGCGAGAGTCTTGGCAGTAGGACAAAAAACGGTGGGATCTCGACCTGCCGATTGCACGATTATTCGCGATCTCTTGCCAACGATGATCAACGAGAATGGACGCTCATCTGTCGACGTTCGGGTATTCCCTTCCGGTTCGTCTCTGGCTCTCCGTTTCGTTTCACGGCCAAAATTGCACTTCCGGAAATTAAATGTAAATGCGCAACAAAATAAAATGTATCGCCGGATCCTTTTATTTTATTTTTTTTCCATTATTTTTCTCAACCTAATTCGTCGAATTCAACTCAAATCCCCCGAGAGGGGAGGGTAATAAAATTTCTGCCATGGGGACGGGGCGATGCGAAAGAGGGGGAGGGTGCCGGGAATTGGATTTTCTCCCGAGGAAAATTTGATTTATTCCGTTGCAGCACTTTGCGGGAGAAACCCTTTTTGCCCCGAGCAAGGACGCACAGTGGTGGCCCGGGATATCAGGTCCGAGGCACCAATGGGATTCGAGTCTGATGTTTACCGCTGTCTCTACGCGTTCCGGGATCGAAATCGACAAGTACGAAGAGCTCGGATTTTTCGAGTCACTTGACAGGAAAGCGCCCTATCTGTTGAGTATTGAGTTTAGCAGAAAAAAGCTTTCACAAAGCCAACGTGTGGCGGGGGGGTATCACTGCCTCTTAAGGTGGGTCGTTCATCAGAGGCTTTCCAAGATAGAAATCTATATTTTTTATATGTTATAAAACTGCATCAACTTGACTTGCCTATAAAATTTGAAGAAGGCCAACCGTATAATTTTTAAGATATAAAATCGTAAAGTTGAGACTTTTTATGTGAATTACCATAGTTGCGTCGAGAAATTAGGCTAGGATCTCAGAAATGCACATATTTCGTAGCCCGAGATCCAAGATAGACGTTCGAAAAATATAAATTTATATATTTTGAACGTTTCTGAATACGACAGAATTAAGAAAACATAACTTTACCGCAGTTTAGGGGCCGAAATATCAATTTGAAGTTGTCATTACGCTCGCAATAGCAGACGAGTTATGCTATATCTTAGCGTCGGCTGCTCGAAGCTAGTCAAATCAACTTCTCAATACAATTTTTGATAACTTTAGGACGCTCAATATTTGTTTAAATATTCATATTAAGGTCTGTCAAATATGTATTTTTTTTTAATGATTAACTCTTTGTCGTTTATTGTGTTGTTAAATTATTGTTGCACATTTGGTTACTACGGTGGTGATCGACCCACCTTAATAGGAGCGGAATAAAAATTAGAAAATATAGGGTAAGTAGTAATAACCTTTGCTGGTCAGACTGAAGCTCCTGAGCCGATAGCTGTCCTCGTCCTCGCCCTCCTCGCGTCTCGGCATCTGGTTGTCCGGCACGTCGAGAAAAGCGTTGCTTTTGCGCTGATGCGTGTGATGCATGCTCTGACCCCGGCGGCTTCCGCGTCTCCGCAGTCCTGGACTCGGCTCATTGTCCGTGAGTCGCGGCTCGCTGCTGCAGTGCGGCGACTTGACGCTGCCTTCGTGGTGATGATGCTGAGCGGCTGCTGCGAACAAGACTCACGATTAGACGATTCTCGGTAGACGTTTCGAATTCGAGGGAAGAAAAAGAAAAGAAAGATAAATCCTAGAATCCGGCGAACGACGATGTTTTGTTTCGCGGTCGCGAAAACCGTAAACACGTGTCACAACAACACGACCACGACTTTGTCACTTTGCGCAAGAAAAAGAAAAGTTTTACCACGAAATTCTCGTTTATCAGCGAATTCAACGAAATTTTGGTTAAATAAAACAAAAATCAAAGTTCCGAGACTTGACTGAAAGAATGAGACTCGACGTTCGAGACGCAAAGAAAAAATAAAATAAAAACGAGGTTTCCCACGAAATTCTCGTTTGTCAGCGAGTTCAACGAAATTTTGGAAAATAAAAAACCAAAGTTCTAAGAGGGAGTTGAATAAGACTCGACGTTCGAGACGCCAGGGAAAAGTTGGCGTGTCGCGGTAAGAAAAGCTCGTTGGTAGAAGAGGGTGCAGGGGCGGGGGGGTAGAGTACAAAACGGCAGCGAAATGAGTCAGGAGACAGGAGGCTCTAATCCAGTCATTTATATTCGCGGAAACTGCTGCGGAGCACACGGGAAAGCTTTTACAGTTTGTGCAGCGTGCGACGGAAGTTGGCTGAGAGATCGGCGAGAGAGGAACAAAGTGGCTCGCTCGGCGGAGCTTGCAGCTTGCGCGAGACCACGTCGACGCAAGGGCTACGGCGAAATACGGCAAACCGAGTAAACACAATGTAGCAACTTTTAATGCCGAATGTATATACATATACGATACTCTATTAAAAAGTTCGTGAGCAACTATTTTTGTCGATTCATTCGGCCTCTGATTGGTCGTTGGGAAAATTTTGCCATTGGATAGGGTTATTAAACTTTGCGAAATTGAAAAACTTTTTTTTTAACGCAAGAGGTACTCCTTGAAAAAAATGTTAAACTCAGGTTTGAGTTGAAAATTCTGCTTTTGGACAAACAGAGAACAAGAAGTTCTCTATCGAAAAGTTCGTAAGCAACTATTTTTGTTGATTCATTCGGCCTCTGATTGGTCGTTGGGAAAATTTTGCCATTGGATAGGGTTATTAAACTTTGCGAAATTGAAAAACTTTTTTTTTTACGCAAGGGGTACTCCTTGAAAAATGTTAAATTTAGGGTTGAGTTGAAAATTCTGCTATTGGACAAACCGAGAACAAGAATTCTCTATTAAAAAGTTCTTGAGCAACTATTTTTGTCGATTCATTCGGTCTCTGATTGGTCGTTGGGAAAAATTTGCCATTGGATAGGGTTTTTAAACTTTGCGAAATTGAAAAACTTTTTTTTTAACGCAAGGGGTACTCCTTGAAAAAATGTTAAACTTAGGGTTGAGTTAAAAATTCTGCTTTTGGACAAACAGAGAACAAGAAAGTTTGAGCGGAGGGTGCGAAAAAAAAGCTATGAGCCAACGTGACGGGGGTTTGTCGAGGGGTCAGCGGGGGTGGGACAGGGGGGGGGGGGGGGAGAGGGCGTGCATAGAAATTGCTCGTCGAGCTTGCGAGCTTTGGGTGTCCTACGCCTCGGACGACGTCGCGAGAGGCCCGCGCGCGCCCCCAGAAGTGTGTAGTTGGCTGTACACGAGCGGTTGTTCCACCAAAGCCGTCCGGGATAGGTCGTTTGGGGCTGCGGAACAAGGTAATAACGCTGAGCCGGGCGAAGCGCGGATTAGTGGCCAGCGAATGTGTCTCGCGGTTCTTTCTCGGCTCTGGAAAGTTCGCGCATTACTTTAAACGAATTCTTTATGTTGGTCTACGCAGAATAACTTCTGGCTCACAATTACTTCTCAAAAGTTATTTAGGTATACTCAAGATTGCTATTTGGTTTATATTCTTTTTTTATTTAAGAGTTATGCCACTGTACAATTTTCGAAAATCGATTTTTTTTTGTTTTTGTTTAAAATGGTCCCTTAGGACCTCAAAAAAGATGTCCCAAAAGATTATGGGACATCTTTTGGGACACTTTTCACTTTAGAAATGCGCCATAAAGCCAAAAATTAATGTATCGAGAAAATCCTACGTGCGCCCATGGATAATTTATTTCCAAAGAAATATGCAAAATTTTAAGTGAATCGGTCTAACATTGTCTGAGTCATCGATCCGAAAAAATGTATAAAAGTCAACTCAAAATTTGTCGCAACTCAAAATCGCAATCAAGCTCGAGGGAATCACTCGGAATTCACTTATTTTCCCTACACTTGTTGCGAGATAAAAATGCAAAGCCCCCGAGGCTCTCGCGCGGAATCTGAACTCGGCGTCGTATCGGTCGTACGAAATCCAGGTAACTCAGCAGCCGTCGAGAGCTGCTGGCTTATGGGGAGCGAAAGCGACTGCTTACGAAATGCGTCGAGCTTTCTCCCGAGAGCCTCGGGGCTCGAGAGAGCTCCCATAATTCCCAAACAAATTAGAATAACATGACGCGTTGACACGTGACCAGCCTCGCAACGATGATGCAACTGTGCTTGCCAGGTACGCGCGCACAGGCTTCGAACCGGGTACATAAACCCGCGTTCACCAGCGCAGAAATTTGAATACATATTGAGGGAACGCAAAATAAAAAAAAAAAAGCTCGAGTCACCGGATCGTGAACACGCGAAACGTGCAAAGTGCTCGGGTTTTTTTTTTCAAACAGAAAACAATTTTGCCTAACTAAATATTAAAAAGTCGTGCAAATATGCCCCGGTATTTTTTTTCCGCCATTGAAATTCACGTCTCTCATTCTCCGGGAGAGCGGCGAGGAAAAAAAACTGTCGAGAGAACGGAAATTAGAAACCACCCCGGGAAAAAAAACAAACAAGAATGAAAACGTTAAGGAGGCTTCAGCGCTTCATACTTGTCAAATCGGTGCTAAATTTTCAAAAGCATTTTTATAATTCTTGGTTGTTTAATAAATTGTTCCGAGGTGTTAATGACGTTTCAGCATTAGTTCTTAATAGACAAATACATTCACAGCCGTGATTTGAATAGAAAATCGACTGATATATGCAAATTCCCGATGTCATGATTTTTCGTGCAGTTTTTTGAAAGAATAAACCGTAATAATAGTTCTATTACGACGAGCAAAAGCTTATTTTTACCATTGGAAGATGCTTGATCGATTGACCGCTTAGATTTTTAAATAGTATCAGTACTTTAAAAGTTACAGCCATTTGTATGTCGCCTTTTAGGTTAGGATAGGATAATAAAACGGTCGTATCTTTTAAACTACTGAGACTATCAAAAATCTGGACGGTCAATCGATAAAGGGTCTTCCAATAATAAAAATGTGCTGTTGCTCGTCATAATTGAACAATTATTACGGTTTATTCTTTCAAAAAACTGCACGGAAAATCATGACATCGGGAATTTGCATATATCAGTCGATTTTCTATTCAAATCACGGTTGTGAATGTATTTGTCTATTAAGAACTAATGCTGAAACGTCAGTAACACCTCGGAACAATTTATTAAACAACCAAGAATTATAAAAACGCTTTTGAAAATTTAGCACGGATTTGACTAGTATGAAGCGCTGAAGCCTCCTTTTAAATGGACACCTCTAGGGAAAGGAGAAAGGAAGAGGAAATAAAAAAGGAAAAAGAAAAAAAACATGGGTGGTTGGCGGGTGTCGCGTACCTTGAGCCGCGGCTCGTCGTCGGATGCTCTTATTTCCCCCGGAAACCCGGGCGCTCTGGGATCTCGTGGCGGGTCTGCGTCGTCGGGTCGGCGTGCTGCCGTCGGGGGTGCCGCCGCTGCCGCTGTCGCGGTCCTTCTCCTTCGCCCCGGACGGCGGCATCGCCCCGAGCATCTGTTCCATGCTCGAAAAGCCCGGGGCGCATATCGAGGCCGATCGGGTTTTCCGGCTTCGCGGTATCTCGTCGCCCATCCTGACTGACGACGACGACGACGTCGCTGCTGATGCTACTGCTGCTGCTGTTGCTGACCGCTCACTGCTCTCGCGTTTCTCCTTTGATCTTCGTCGGATCACACACAACGTCCGTTCACAGCGAGAGAAATATAGAAATAGACGAAGAACGAGAGCGATTTCGACAAAACGAATTCGACTAAAATCCGATTTGTTCACTTTTGCCCGATTTTCACGAAAATCTCGAGCTCTTGGATAGTCAATCGAAAATTACACGGAAATCGATTTTTCATGATTCAGCGTGTTTTCTTCTGTGCGACACTTGGCCATTGGTCGACGTCGCGATCGACGTCCGGTGATCGATTCTTCTTCGGAAAATCTCAGTTGCAGCTCGATATTTCTTCTGCGCGAGACGCAAGATGGATTTTAATTAGTTTTACACTGTTAAAAATTCGGTGTTAAAAATGACTCTTGGTAGTGTTAACAGAGTCCAGATCGTGTCAACGACTAGTGACTAGTTCAATAACTGGTGTCAATTTGCATCATAACCTCAAATTTTCAAACATGTTTTACTTGGATACAGTTGCATGAGCTTCACCGACATCGTCGGATTTTGTTCGTTCGATAAGTCGTCACTGATAGATAACATTTTATGGATTTTTATTATGTTGTCCCAAACATAAATCTGTCGAAAGTTTCATGAACAAGGACGACAATTTTGACACACCTGATAATGTGAATCTGACACCTCGGAAAGTACTACTTTTAACACGAAGTGGGTCAACACTAATCAAAAGTCCACACTAATAAGGTTTAACACTCTGGATTTCTAACAGTGAAGTTATAGGGTAGAAGTACCATTAGTAGCCACGGTACCTATTGTGGATATTTTTATTATTTTATTCTACAAATTATTTTTTCCCCACAATTGCACACTGAGAAAAATTAATAGTTGTGATTGCCAATCATTGGTTCGATCTACCAAAATATTGGTTGCAGTTACTAAAATATTGGTAGCCCTGACCAACGATTGGTAATCACAACTATTCATTTTTCTCAGAGCACGTTGATTTTTTTAACAACTGCATTTCAATTCCCTACCCGACGATTTTTTTATTCGTTTAAATGTTTCGATTTATTCCTTTGAATGTGATGGCCACAATTGGCCCTAAGATGGCCAAAAACGGTACGTCTACCCTATCCGACGGCATTCGATAAAAATTCGTCGATCGAATTGACACGAAATTTGGCGTAAGCTCGGAATTTGACTTCAACTCGAGGCGTCAAATTTTCCGGAAGTGGAATTCATTCTGGTTTGGCTGACAAAGGACACGTTTGCGAAGATCGTGGAGGACGACACGTGAGTCGCGCGACGACGAGTGGAGAATTCCGCGCGCCCGTGCAGTCGGAGCGGCGCAGTGGTAACGGCGAGTTGCGGTCAGACACGCTAATGGAATAAGGTTCCCGTGGCGCACGGTCAAGTTCCCCCCTCCCTTTCAGACCCCGCGCGGCAGTCCGATCGAATGAAAAACGAGCGAGTGGCGGCGCGCGAGCCGATCGAGCGCTTATTACGCCGACCGCCCTCTCGATTCGGGCCGTCCGGTCGATTTATGGATGCCGCGAGCGGTCACAGGGAATAACATAACGCGAAACCGGAGCGTAGTCGGTTATCGTGCGTGTGCCTGTGTCTGTGTCTATGTGCACCTCGGGCGCTACGCTGCGAACTCCAATAGCGAAGTGCCCGCGGGCCTCGAATTTTACGAGCTTTACGCCCCAACGAGTTCGCCCCTTCTGGTCATTTTAATTTTTTTAATCTGCACTTTTTATCCACCGGTAAATTTTTTATCAAAGGGCTGATATCTTTTTTTTCAGTTATAATTACGAAGTAAAAAAACCTTTTTTCGCGTTTCGAAGAATCCATAAAACTTCAATGAACTAATAACCAATTAACCACAGCGAGAAATAGCAATAAAAACAATTGTTTCAGCCACCTAAATACTTCGCACCGTTCGATCTTTTAATTCGCACTTTTCATCCGCCAGTAAATTTTTCATCAAAGGGATATTTTTTCAGCAATGACTCTAATTAAAAAAAAATTTCTCCACGATTTTCAAAGTATCCAAAAAATTTCGGACAATAACCTAATGACCAATTAACCACCACGAGAAATAACAAAAAAAAACAATTGATTCAGCCACCAAAACGCTTCGCACCGTTCGATCCTTTAATCCGCACTTTTTATCCGCCAGTAAATTTTTCATCAAAAGGCCGACATATTTTTTCAGCAATAACTCCAATAAAAAAAAAAACTTTCTCCACGATTTTCAAAGTATCCAAAAAATGTCGGACAATGAACTAATGACCAATTAACCACCTCGAGAAATAGGAAAAAAAAACCAATTGTCCCAGCCACCAAAATGCTTCGCACCGTTCAAAATGATCGAACCGTCGATTGTGAGATCGCGAAATTACGTTTATTTAGTTTTCCTCTTCGTGGACGACGCGAGACTCGACGGTAGTCACATGTCGCGAGATCGCGACGCTGATATTATCGTACGGCGATATCGCGGCCAGCACCCCCCGGAGACTCGTGCGGCTACCGTGCGACACTGCGCGACACGACGTAACGCGAGCGCGTGGGCTTGGTGAAGCGGCCGAGCGACGCTACCGCGCTTCGATACGTATCGCTAAACACTGAACCGGCGTCGCGCGACCAGCGGCCGCGAGGCCGTCGCTGCTGCCGCCGCCGCCGCTGCCGCTGCCGGCGCCACGACGCCCGGCGTCGACGCGCGTAAGCTCCACTCGCTAAAGCTCGTCGTCGTCGTCATCGTCGTTCGCCCCCCCCCCTCCCGGTCTCCGCGTGCTTCGCTCCGTCGTGTCGATATATTTTTCACTTTCTCATGCTCGCGAGATCCGCATCCCGCAAGCTCGGGAAAAAATTTGTCGTAAGCTCCGGCAAAGCTCACCGCCTGCGATCCTCGAGACACGGATATTCAGCAAGCTCGCTCCTTCGCTCGCGAGAGAGATAATTCGATCGATTATTTCTCTGTCGATCCCGCAAGCTTGAAAGCTCAGGGAAAAAATGTCGAAAGCTCCGGAAAAGCTCACCACGTGCGATCCTCGACACACGGATATTGAGCAAGCTTGCGAGGGAAATAAAATTATTTCTCTGTCGATCCCGCAAGATCGCAAGCTTGGGAAAAAATTTGTCGCAAGCTCCGGAAAAGCTCGCCGCGTGCGATTCGCCGATTCTCGAGACACGGATATTCAGCAAGTTTGCTCATCTGCTCCTCGCGAGGGAGATAGAATTCTCTCTCTCTCTCTCTCTATCAACCCCGCAAGCTCGCAAGCTCGGAAAGATCTCCCCCCACCCGACCCGCGTGCATCTGGTTCGGTCCTCGACGCGTGCGATGCGCAGGTGAGAGCTCGTTCGCTCGAACCGAGGACGAGCTTTCCTCCCTTCTTCCTCGCGAAGCTCGCAAACTCCCTCGGCCAGCTCGCAAGCTCACACGTATATACGTCGCGCGCGCATCTCCGTCCTCGTCCCGTTGCGTTGGCGCGCCGCCAACGCTGAAACGCACCGCCATACTGTCACGCTTCGCTTCCTACTATCACCATATACACCGTGTATAGATATACCGCGGGCGCGCCCGGTATATATTAATATACGCGCTTGCAGGAATAGGAAACGCGAGCGCGCGCTGCGACTGCATATCCGCTGAGTCCGCGTTACGCGTTCGCTCCAACGTCTCGGTGCATCGTCTTGGATATTATATTATATCGCATATATCGTCGGCGTTACGCGAGCTTACAACGCGCATATGACTGTTTATGGTCTGTACATGACAGCCAACGAGAGACGGAACGTTATTACATGTGAAGATATGCCGTAAAAACATATCGATATATCGCGTCCATTGCGAAATGTTTCGGGAAATCACCGGAAGCGACAAAAGAGTCCCGAGATTCCCGCAGAATTGCCAACCGTGCGAAAAGAAATAAAAAAAGCTCCGAAAAGTCCCTGGAAACGAGCGAAACACCGAAAAAAACGCTTTATTGATGCAATGAAATTCCATTGAAATCTCAATCTATAGAAAATTTCATTGAAGTATCACTATATTTTCGCGATTGATTGATCTGAAAGTTAATGAAATGTAATGTCATTGAATTAATGAAAACTTTTTTATTGATTTCAGTGACACTTCAAAATAAAGGTGCTTTTGACCAAAATCTCGGCGTTTTTATGTTCGAAAAGCACTCGCAGTGCTTTTTCGGTGATTTCTTTAGGGTTCGGACTTGCCAGGGGCGAAAGGAGCTAAGTTTTTGCCAGTCAGCGATAATCGAGCCGTCGGTTGTTCGTACATAAATTATCGTGCGCAAATGCGCTTTACATTGTTGCCACTTTGCATATTAATGCTACATGTGTCTGTGTGTGCTTGCGGCGATCGAGCGTATCTCTCGGCGTATATACGCTCGCAAGCTCGCTCGGCGAGCTGCGTCCCCGCCACCCCCGCGCGTACACACGAGGGGAGCCCACTTCGCATCCACCTGTTCCTGGTACTTGAGCGAACCAACGGAACCCACAGAGCACACACGAGCCTCTACTATCGATCCGCAAAATCTCCTCGCCTATATTACGCACACGTGTTTTATTGTTTCGTTAAAGTTGTAGTAGTCATAACAATAATAACAACGATGATTCCTTGTTATTATTGCAATTGTGCGAAATTGATGGACTTTTGGATTGAAATTATTCGTCGGAAGGCTTTTTGCGCCAAATGATGCATTTTTGTGTTGTGACGAATGTCACATAACGCAAATATGGATATTCAATAGCGAAGGGTTTCACGCTCGGTGCATACATTGCGGATCGTTGGTATCGACGATGTCAAACGCATGACGGGCGAAGCGTATACTGTTACTAATTCAGTGTTAAAAAATGAACCTTCGCAGTGTTGTGGTCAACACACTGAGAAAACAGTTTGTTAACAGTTAACAAATGCAGTGTTAAATATGGCGAAATTAACCATTTAGTTGTTATTGCCAATTCTCGGTTAAGCTAAATAACGTTTAGTTGGCCCAAATGAAGCTCAGTTTACATTTGTTAATAGTTAAGAAATCTTATTTGGCTCAACTAAAATTCAGTAATAATAACTGAATGGTTCATTTCGCCATATATAATACTGCATTTGTTAACTGTTAACAAACTCTTTTCTCAGTGCACTGATAAAAAATCCACACCAATATTAGGTTTAACACCCTGGATTTCTAACAGTGTACGGTGAACTCAAACGTACCGAGCGTACGATAGAAATTATTATTATTAATATTAGTTATAAATTTAAAAAAAAAAGTATAAAAGCTCGTCTTAAATAAAATTGTACTGTTTCGCGCGGCGAACGAATGAAAAGTTTCAGTCGGAGAAAACGTTGGATGCAGCGGACGCGCGTCGAAGAGTGCGACGCGGACGATAGGCCGATGCGGTCCACAGAGTATTTTTGACTCTCCGCGCTTTAAGTCTATTCTCGGCGAGCCTCTAGCCGAATGTGCACGCAGCCTCTCCGCCTGCACTTTCACGTCTCTCTCTCTTTCTCTTCGTCCGCGTCCCTTTTCCGTCGTTCGTCGCGGTTATTCACTGTTAAAAATCCACTGTTAAAAAATGACCCTTCGGAGTTCGTGAACTTTCGGTCGTCGCGCTAGACTCCCGGAAACGCCCCGTAAATTCGCGTTTACGGTGCTAAGACGCGGGACACACAAAGTCTGGCGCTACGCGGATAAGTATTTGGCTCGGCGGCGACTCTGCCCGCGGAAACAGCGCTGGTATGGCGAAATTTATGGGCGACGATTCTCACCCCGAGGGGGTCGTTGAAAACCGCCCTTCCTGGTCGATTCACTCGCTCCGCACGCAATTCCGGTCACGCAATTTTCGACAAGAGACTCTGCTTAAAACAAGTTTTGTTTTACACACAGGACAATTTGTACTGTTTTTCCGGGTGTCGGAAAATCATGTGAATGCACTGTTAGAAATCCAGGGTGCTAAACATAATTGGTGTGGACTTTTCATCAGTGTTGACCCACTTGGTGTTAAAAGTAGCACTTTTCAGGGTGTCAACTTCACATAATCAGTTGTGTCAAAATTGCCGTCCTCGTTCATGAAAGTTTCGACATATTTATGTTTGGGACAACATAATAAAAATCCATAAAATGCTATCAATCAGTGACAACTTATTGAACGAACAAAGTCCGACGTCGTTGAATTTCATCAAGTTAAATATGTTTAAAAATTTGAGGTTATGATGCAAATTGACACCAGTTATTGGACACTAGTCCTTCCCTAGCAATCACGACGACTTTCAAAGTGACTATCAAAACAACGCTCAACAGAAGTTGTTTTTTGCACAGAAGTAACTTTCGGAAATTGTAAAAATGCCCTTCGAAATAACGAAACAAAATAAAATGTGATATTTACTTTTTCGTTGCTAGAACCAATATCTTACTGTCAAAACAACCTTATCGTCAAAAGGGTCATCGTAACGGTAAGTTATTGGTTCTGCTGACGAAAAAGCAACTGTAAGATTTTTGGGTTTGGTTATTTCGACGGTGATTTTGATCATTTCAGAAGTTTCTTCTGTGCAAAAAATAACTTCTGTTGAGCGTTATTCTTATGATCACGTTGACGGTTGTCTTCGGAAAAAATGAAAGTTATCGTAATTGCTAGGTTTGACACGGAGTGGACTCCATCAACACTGCGAAGGGTCAATTTTTTAACAATGTTGCGATAAATTTGTCAAGGCCTTGGAAACTGCTGGCGAGCGCCTTGGGACGCTGGGATTCCCCGGAAAAGTCTCTCTGTCTCTCCTCCTTGTCGACGCTTCGCGAGGGCGTCGTGTCTACTTCGTTGGCGTCGGGGGTCAGAATCGCAGTGCCCCGTGCGTTCACCCTGGCTTCGTTTTTTTCTCGCCTTCCTCTTCGTCTTCCTCGTCGCCGGCCTTTTATTGCGTTTCCCGCGCGAGTTAGGTGGGGGAAATGCGGGGAGGGGGTACGGGGGAGAGGGGGGGGGGGGGGGGGGGGTCACACTCGGGAGACGCGAGGTGCACTCTGTCCGTCGACGCTGGTGGAAATAAATTTCCGGCGTTGCTCGTAAATCCCTGGGTACGTTTTGGGAGGGAGGAGAGGTGACGGTGAAGGGGGCAGGGGGAGACAGGGAGAAGACCGGGTCGGGACGACCAAGTGCGCTTGGCACGCGATCATCCGTGTACACCGAAGTCCAACGCGTGTGCAACTTATCCCTCCGCACGCCTTTATTTTTTTCGTCTCCGCCACACGCACGTTGCTCATCTCGCAGCGGACGCATTCTGAGTGCAAACCGACGTGAAGAAAAAAATATGCGAATAATCGGTATACTCGGGTAGCAATTTTGAATCTTACCGGAATTTTGGCGATTTTTCCTATACTCGTGGAGATTTTACCATACATTTTTTCATTGCATAATCTAAAAGTATGGCAATAATTGCCAGATATCCGAAATTTTTCACAATTGCCACACGAGTATGGAGATTACTCCCATATTATTTCGTCTCCGCCACACGCACATTGCTCATGTCGCAGCGGACGCATTCTGAGTGCAAACCCACGTGAAAAAAAAAAAATGCGAATAGTCGGTATACTCGGTTAGCAATTTTGAAACATTCCGGAATTTTTGCGATTTTTTCTATACTCGTGGACATTTTATCATACATTTTTTCATTGCACTAGGACGCAAATACGCGAGCTTTCGCGCGCGTCCGGGTGTTAATGAGCGCTGCACGCGCTGATCGACAAAATCGACGAAAATGTTGCGTTCAAACGTAGATTTGATAACTTTCCGCCCGTCCATGCTTAATTCTGAAGGTTCTATCGTGTTCTACGGTTCAAAATACACAAGATCGACCTATCCCCCATGGAAATAAAGTATACTTCAGATATATAACGGATATATAATTTTTGGCCACTATATATAGCGGCAAAAAGTTCTATATCGTCTATGAGGCATTCCACATCAACACGGCCACTTCAAAACCTTAATGTCTTGGATTTTTGTGCAATTGACGTATGCTATAGTACTCTTTGAAACAAAAATATTGACATGTATTAAATTTATGGTGGCATTGATAGGGGTGACATTACAGGAAAATGTGATTTTTGCTTGTTTTTCTCTCTGATTTTATTACATGGAAATAGTGTGTCGGAGCGAAAAATGGCTAGGAACAACTTTTGTTGTGTTTGTCGCAAGGATAACGAAAAAAAATGTTACAAGACAACATTTTACATTTTTCATGGAAAAAAACCTATTTTAAAGATGGAAATCGATTTTTGGGCAATTATGAGATTTTTTTTAAAATTGAAATATTTTTTTTTGGATTCTTCAAACTTTTTCCAAAAGGAATCCGTCTTTTTCCAGATGGAGAAATTCAATCTAAAGGCTTAGCAAAAAAAAGAACGAAAATTGAAAATAAAAATTTAATGCGATATTGAAATAAAATAGTACATTACGCTACAAGGGAGAGAAGTGCAACTTTTCACCGAGTGAGAAGTTTGATTTTCACCTCGTGTGAAGAAATTCACACGAGGTGAAAAGTTGCACCCCTCCCATGTAGCGTACTATACTTTTCTCCCGATTTCACTGCAAAATGACTCCATTTCGCGTGTGCAACGGGGACGGAAAATTAGGTTATTTTTAACAAATGACGATCCGCATGCGTACTGCGATTTTCATTTCTCCCGCCGGGCAGGAATGAGCCGATTTCCTCCCTAGGGAGGAAATGAAATCGTATTTCGCATGCGTGAGTCATTTGTCAAAAATGAGCTATTTTCCGCCCGCGTTGCGGACACGAAATGGGGTTATTTCAGTGGAGTCGGGAGAAAATGTTATATAATGTGAGTGCATTGCTCAATATTTATTTGCAAAATATTTGCACCGTCAAGCTATATAATACGTCATGTAAGATTCAAATATTTCAAATCGAAAATGTAGACGAAATTTTCGATTTGAAATATTTGAATCTTACATGACGTATTATATAGCTTGACGGTGCAAATATTTTGTAAATAAATATTGAGCGAAAATGTAGACGAAATTTTCGATTTGAAATATTTGAATCTTACATGACGTATTATATAGCTTGACGGTCGAAAATTTCGTCAACATTTTCGATTTGAAATATTTGAATCTTACATGACGTATTATATAGCTTGACGGTGCAAATATTTTGTAAATAAATATTGAGCAATGCACTCACATTATATAACATTTTTATTTCAATATCGCATTAAATTTTTGTTTTCAATTTTCGTTCTTTTTTTTGCTGAGCCTTTCGACTGAATTTCTCCATCTGGAAAAAGACGGATTCCTTTTGAAAAAAGTTTGAGGAATCCAAAAAAAAATATTTCAATTTTTTAAAAAATGTCATAATTGCCCAAAAATCGATTTCCATCTTTAAAATAGGTTTTTTTCCATGAAAAATGTAAAATGTTGCCTTGTAACATTTTTTTTCGTCATCCTTGCGACAAACACAACAAAAGTTGTTCCTAGCCATTTTTCGCTCCGACACACTATTTCCATGTAATAAAAACAGAGAGAAAAACAAGCAAAAATCACATTTTCCTGTAATGTCACCCCTATCAATGCCACCATAAATTTAATACATGTCAATATTTTTGTTTCAAAGAGTACTATAGCATACGTCAATTGCACAAAAATCCAAGACATTAAGGTTTTGAAGTGGCCGTGTTGATATGGAATGCCTCCTATATATCTGATATATATCCGACGGATATATAATGGATGTAACATACATGTATTTAATATATGTAGCGAATTTGTGAAGAATATATTCTCGATATATTCCGCGTCTATGAATCAAAGAAGCTCTGTATATAACTGATGTATGAAAGATACAATTTGTATAGACAAGAAGTACATAGAGAATGTATCCACGGTAAACAATAACTGTATAGAGTATATATTCTTGATATCTAGTAAATAATTCAGCGATATATACTTGATATATCATATTTTTATGAACGATATAGATCCTATTTATTGCGGATATACAAAGTATATCTTATTATTATATAGGACATATATAAATATATATATATATAAATGTATATATTGAACTACATTTCCCAACTACATTTTGAACATACCGAATGAAACGAAACATGAATGAAACGAAAAATTTTCGTTCATAGTTCCATAATAACTTCATGTTCTCAAATGGGCTATTCAGGAGAAAAAAAAAGTTTGAAAGAAGTACTACAGGGGCACTGCAATTTGTTTATTATTATCATGTTAACAATTCAAATTTATTAGGATGTATACAAGCAATCGACTCCTCCAAATGCCCTACGTACAGCATAACGACTTTCTCCTTAATCGTGGCTACATCTATGACCGCCAAATTTTCTGTGCGCTTGCTCAATACAATTAGATTACTTAACCTTCTATTTTGAATAAACGGCTTGTTTTTCTTTTGGAAGTATTTCCCTAGTGCGTAGCATGTCGCGTTGTCATCTACTTTCAAAACGTAAAATGTTTGAATTTCAAATATTTCATCAGCAAAAAGATGCACGTAACAATTCCTTCGCTTTTTTACGCGAGTATACTGTTTGCTATGCACTATTTCGCCGTTAACCATCATGGCCCGCTCGTATGACGCAATAGTTGTAGATTCGTTAATATCGACGTTGGCTCTTATAAAAGCTAGGGACTGATCTCTTGGCAATTTATCGTGAAATGTGGCAACCCCTAACATTCTTGCATTCTTACATATGAAAGTCGGTGTGTGCACGACTCTTTTATTCATGACAACATTCAAATAATTTTTTTGTGCATCATTTAGGTGAGGAGCACACAGAAAGATCAGCCGATCGACGACACACCTCGAGCGAAATGTATCACAAATTTGAACGATAACGCCATTAGAGCTCTTTACATAATTTAACAGCGTTTGATTAAAATCTTCGAACACAAACGCGCTGTGAGCCCAGAGTGGGCCCAAGTTCTCTACACTTGCAGAAATGTGCGCCAGTAAGTGTACGTTGAAAGAAACGTGCTCTTTCCCGTATAATTCGTGTACACCGCGTATAAATTCTATGAGCGACCTGTGAGCGTACACAATTTCCGACTTCATTATCGATGTTTTACATAATATTTGTAATGCGTCAACGAGTAAAGCCCAATGATTCACAAATTTTGTCGGGAGTACAGCATGTAAGGTCGGAAGGCTATAGAACCACAAAAATATAACCCATTCGTGGGCCTTCCAATGAGCGCGATCCGATATTTCACGCGGGGTGCGAGAAATCTCCATAGTCGGAGTATATGATTTAAGAATCATGTCTATCTCTTTAATACGGTTACCGATGTAAAATTCTTGGCCGTGATAAACGCTGTCAAACCACAGTTTAGAAAATTGCCGGGCAATTCCTAAAGCTGCAGAATGCATCCAGTCGAGATCGAGCGACGAAACTATATTAAATCCGGGAATATCGCATAGTACAGATCTTCCCTTTATGCCTTTCTCTTTTCTGTCAGCATGCTCCAATGTTTTGACGTGAGTTCGCAAGCCTTCGCCGAAAGGATTTCCTTCTGAGTCGATGGGATATACGCGTACTGACCCGCCACCTTTAGCAACCGTTTCACCAGGATGCAGGCAGAGGCCGCAACCATACTGCCCGTTGAATTGCGTTGAATTTCTTAACATGGGTCGCGCTACAGAGTCACTAATCCCAGTGAGTACACGACATTTTTTTTTGTATTGGACCCCTTTGTACACATATTCGAAACCTTCGTGATACAGCGTTTGAGCTTCAGCAACAAAAGGTTTTAAAAATTCGTTAACATTTGGCTTTCCTTTTCCGAACCAAATACTGCACAGAAGAATATGATTTTTGCGCAGTTGCGGGGTCAGTTCGTTAATCGTACATAATACCGGATACATGGAGCTATTCGAACTTGAGAATACAGGGACCCCATCGAAGCTGAAGTTGATACTAATCATTTCGTTCAGAAAGCCCTTCGTGTACAACTTTCCGTCGCAAATATCCTCGATAGCAGCATCACATTGTTTTTGTCGTTTAATTTGAAGTGTTTCGTGAAAATTCGTTAGTTCGAATATTTCTCGTAGTTGTAACGACAAAGAGACGTAAAAAAAATACATTGCCGAATTTTGAGCAATTAACGTCATTATCGCACGTACTGCAGCGAATCTGGTGGCTAGATTGAACTCCAGCATATGAACCGCATGTCTCACAAATCGAATGCACGATCAACCACTTCGAAAAATCGTTGATTACTTTCTTCCAGTGATATTTTGTTGCCTGCGTAATTGGTACATCGCCCATGATACACAACAACTTCACCATGTCCTGCGCTGCCTCGTAAGACAAGTTGTGTCGCAATTTGGTTGATAGTACCATGAGCGTTTTAACCAGAAAATCGATTGAGTAGCTTTCTTCGGGATTTGATGCTGCAGAAATCTTCTCGGTAGAATTTTCGTCGGTGCCAGTATCTGACTCTGAGCATTGTGAAAATTCATCAGTTAACGCCTGAAAAAAAAATAGCATTCGTGAGTATTGAGTTCTCCGTAGCAGATAAAATTGTATGAATCTGTAAGAAAGACCATTGCGCACACGCGTGGTTGTGTGTGTGTGTGTGTGCTCGCGTAGTGGTGGTGTTGTGAAAAATGAAAATTAATTACCAAGCAATGTGTAAATTTATACTTTTTTACATACGTCATTAATTATTTCCGTGACTGCGTCGGTATTCTGCATGACCTCCGTACTATTGTTGGTTGAAGCGGCATCAAACATCTCATTAGCTGATTCGATTTGAAGATGGTTTCCTGCATCCTAGAAGCATTCGTTAATTCGTCAATATGAAGTAAATAAAATTTGTTTCATTTTAGTAAACAAATAATACAAAACGCATTATTTTTAAATCAACATATTCTTCTGTCCTTATATGACAATGTATTTTGTTTCAACTTAAAGTTTTTTCAGGTGTTTTTCTTTAAGGGAGCCGAGTCAGTAAAAAAATATTTTTATTATAAGGGCTAATTTTTTTTCACTTATAAAAAATTTTTAAATAATTCTATTCTTACAATATCAGTATAGTACTGTATAAATTGCATTCGCAAGGTTTGGTAAAAACCAAATGACATTCGCAAGGTTCAATTCTCATTGTACGAGGTACTGTCCGGTGTGAGAATGGAAATATCATTTGAATGTGCAACAGATCTGTGTAAACAATATATCCAGATATAAAATCTTTCCTTTTCTTGGTGTGCAACCTAAGCTAGATGTGAAGCGTAAAAACATTTTTTTTGTAGAAGATATATCATTGCTGATTTTTTTTCACTTATAAAAAAATTAAAAATAATTCTATTCTTACAGTATCGCAACGAAGAATTTTTCGCCAATGGACCAATCATGGCAATAATCCTTTGTTGCGATAGTATAAGAAAAGAATTTTTCCTCGCAGATGAAAAAATAAAAAATAATTATGTTCGTATAGTATCTCAGTTAAGGATTATTGCCATGGTGGGTCCAGTGGCAAAAAATCCTTCGCTGTGATACTATAAGAATAGAATCCTCTCGTAATTATTAAAAAAAATTTCATCTGCGAGGAAAACTTCGCCCTTATAATAAAAATAATTTTTTTTTTACTGACTCGACACTTAAATGTACAAAAGGCGCTACCGCCATGTATATGATGCGTCGTACTTACATCGTTTGTTGAGCTGTCACTCTTTCTTTTCTCCGTGCGTGATAAATATGTTGATGGTGAAAAATCTTCATTTCTGTAAAGATGTCACAAAAAGCGAAGTGTTTTTACAAATAAATATAGTTCAAAGATTTTTACAACATTTATTTTTCTACTACCGTATTTTGTCCCGTTTATTTTTCCAGTATCGCTTTGTTCTGGCTGGCACGGGAGATTTACTGTCATAATAGACGTATCTTTTCTTGGTCCTCGGCACTTCGTCGCCGTCTTTCGATAAACCTTCCATGATAGCACCACGTCGACACTTTAATGGAGAATCACACTTTTGAACCACGATGCTTTAAAACATTTTAAGTTTGGTCGAGTTCATACGAATTAACGTGCAAAAGCTGGTAATGTTTACAGCACAGTCGAGCGTTACGCACACGTAATGCACACTAGGGTCCTGCGCGCGCGACGTGCGCGCGCGCCTCGCGCTCGTGCGTTCCAGACGCGCCGTGACATTCTCAATGGTCACGAGCGCCAACAACGCAAGCGTGTGTTGCTAGGCTAAAAATATTTTCCAGCATTTATAAATTAATTTTTTTTTTCTACTTAATCAGATTTTGAAGTTAACAGACAATTAAAAGTTTTCGCACGGCTATATAAACCTAAGCTACAGGGCGCGAAAACGAACGCAGCTGCCATTGGCTGAGCCGGTTCAGCCAGTACGCATTGGCTATAGCGGTTCTGGCGGGTAACGGACAGGTGTCCGAAACACGATTTCTTCTTTACCGACAAGCTCTCCATACCGTCCAGTCGTTTTCAAGCGTTTCACTCTCCTGAAACTTACACCGGCCTATCGCAGATTGAGCATTCCTTCAAATTTTATTCATCTAACAGAATGCTGTATCATGATTGGCCGGTGCAAGTTTCCGGAGAGTGAAACGCTTAGAAACGACTGGACGGTATGTAGAGCTTGTTGGTAAAGAAGGAATCCCTTTTCGGACACCTGTCGGTTGCCCGTTCTGGCGAGGTGAACATTCTCGATCAGCACGTAAAGGCAGCTGTTCATTTGACTAGCGTTGTACTGTTTGGTGGTTTCAACAGGCCGGGTGAGATTTAAGTCCAATGCACCGATATCATTTGCTTCACTATTATTTCTTTTAAGATATTATTATACGGTACTCTTATTTTTTATTCCGTCTACAGTGAACTCAATTTGCTCCGCGGTACATATAACCTCAAATGAGCCAAGTAAGGTTACTAATACCGTGCATGTGTTTTCACACTTTGATATCGAATAAACAAAACAAAAACATTCTCGGCACATTGATGATATAAATGTATATCCCAGGATGGCACCGAAGCTTCTAGCTTTAGTAAAATGGATAGGAGGGACTGACGACAAAAAATATACCGTCGGCATCCCCGTTGAGTGGATCCTGGGCTTCAACGAAGAAGAATTCCGATCGAGCGAGTTCGATTCTTCGGAAAGTTACGTCGTGGAATGGCGTGATAAACCGAAACCACCACCCGGCGGATGGCCCGTGTACGATGCGTACGTGATCGAAGTTTCGCGTAAGTAAAACTACAACAATTCATTGATACAAATATTGTCTGTTTAGTTTCGCTGTGTCGTACAATGAGAATAGAACCTTGCGAATGTAATTTGGTAAAAACCAAATTGCATTCGCAAGGTTTGGTAAAAACCAAATTACATTCACTCTCACACCGGTCAGTGTGTCGTTCAATGTAATTTGGTAAAATCCAAATTTCATGCGCAAGGTTTGGTAAAAACCAAATTACATTCACTCTCACACCGGTCAGTGTGTCGTTCAATGTAATTTGGTAAAATCCAAATTTCATGCGCAAGGTTTGGTAAAAACCAAATTACATTCACTCTCACACCGGCAGTGTGTCGTTCAATGTAATTTGGTAAAATCCAAATTTCATGCGCAAGGTTTGGTAAAAACCAAATTACATTCACTCTCACACTGGTCAGTGTATCGTTCAATGTAATTTGGAAAAATCCAAATTTCATGCGCAAGGTTTGGTAAAAACCAAATTGCATTCGCAAGGTTTGGTAAAAACTAAATCGCATTCGCAAGGTTTGGTAAAAATCAAATGACATTCGCAGGGTTCAATTCTCACACCGTTCGCACTGACCAATGTGAGAGTTCTCACACCGTACGCACTGACCAATGTGAGAATTCTCACACCGTACGCACTGACCAATGTGAGAATTCTCACACCGGACAGTGCTTTGTACAATGAGAATTGAACCTTGCGATTGCAATTTGGTTTTTACCAAACCTTGCGCACTAAATTTGATTTTTACCAAATTACATTCGCAAGGCTCAATTCTCATTGTACGAGGTAGTGGCCGGTGAGAGAATGGAAATTTCATTTGAATGTGTAACAGATTTGTTGTAGACAATATATCCAGATATAAAATTTTTCCTTTTCTTGGTGTGCAACCTAAACCAGATGTGAAACGTAAAAACAATTTTTTTGTAGAAGATATATCATTGCTGAAAGATTTCTCGTCACAATCACTAAATTTTTTGGTAATGTTTTATATTTCAAGTTATATTTCAGATAACAAGAGTGTCCTGGAGAAAAAAATGATAGCTATCGATGGGTTTTTGTCTCCGACAAAAGTAATCAGGACGTTGGACGAGGTAATCTATTATTTGCTATTAACAAGCCTACTTATATAATAAAAAAAAAACATTGTAACTTTTTTTTCACCAGCAATCGAAAACCGTTGCCGAGAACGCGCGTAAAAGTAAGACGAAGGAAGACGAAAATCGTGTCAACTTCGGTGCATCGGGTTCTCGTATCACACCGGAGAACCAGAACACTCAAAAAAGTATCCGACATCACGTGAATCATCAGAAAGAAGATGAAGCCGGCTTCACCTCAACATCGAACGAGGGAAGTCCACTGCAATCACGCGTGTCTGGCTGTACTCCGCTCGGTTCAAAGCGTGGACGGAAAAAGCTGTATCCAGCGGCACCTGAAAGCATGGAAATTTAATATTTGTCTGACTAATTCAATATGACCATCTGAGTAACAAATATACGTATTTCAGACACACGCCGATTGGAGAATACATTGAAAGACATCCAAAATCAGTTAAAGAAACTTAAAAAACATTCAAAAAGGAACACTCGCGATGATACCTCTAGCGAGTCATCAGATGAGGACGAAATGGTAACCGAATATAAATAAATATCTGTAGAAAATTTTATAGCGAAATATTTGAATTGGTTCTAAATTTTTATAATATTCAAATATTCAAATCAATTCAAACGTAAGGTTATATAATTATATCCAATTGATTTCGAAACGTATTTGCAAATCTCTAGTTTATGGTTGCATGCACTTTTTTTTTCAACTGGATTTAATTTCATCGAACGGGTTTTTTTTTAAGATACAAAGAGAATAAATGCGGATGCGAGCATAATTTTTTTTGCTTCTTTTTTCACGACGTTAGGAATTAAATATCTGAGTTTGTGGTTGCATGCACACCGTAAACTTGTACAATCTTTGCAATGAACCAGTACTTTTGCCAATACGTAAACTTCGAAACTTTTTTTTAATGTAGATGGTTATACTTAATTACGCATAGGTTAGAAATATGTAATGTTGCGTTATCCAATTTAACAATTCAGAAGTTAAATATTTTTAATTGCTTTTGATATTTATTCATTCACAGATTGAAATTGGGAACAAAAAAAGTAATATTAATATTACCAAGGACCAATGGTTGTCAGCGAAGGCAGCACCAACGTTCACGGCTATGGGATTGAGCCTATTACTCTCTCTTTTTCCGATGAACGTTTTACTGCGAAGCAACCTAAGAGGAGGATGGAATAAAATTCGGAAACCGGAGAACGCACCACGTTTTCAAGCGCTTGATAGAACGACTGTCGAAGCGATTTTCTGTAAGTAATCCTGAAATCAAAGTTACCATGTATCTTCTGCTCAAACACATTTTTTCAACTGCAATTAAAAACAAGCGTCCAACTCATTACTCATTATTATTGCAAGAGCTATTTTAGGCACTCATACTTGCCTTCGTATTGTTTTAGGTACGGTCCGCAGGAGGTGGAAGAGCCGCTTTAATAATACAAGACTTGGCACAGCAATAAATAATAAACTGACACATCTGCGAGCGGAGATGAAGAAACGAAAAAACGCGACCGCAGTGCGCACTTGTAGCCTTATATTCTCTTAAGAGCGTGTGAAATCCAGCCTCCCCCCCCCCCCCCCCCTCCTCTTCGTCTGGACTTATTCGGTGTATAAAAAATGTAATCAATTTTTTCTTACGTATACTGGCATTTACAAATTCGAGAACAGTTTCATTGAATGCGAGTATCATGAGAGGATGCAATGAAACTTTTTCTAAAGCAGTGAATGCCAGTATACGTGAAAAAAGTTGATCGCAGTTTTTGTTACCGATCGCGGTATTTCACATGCTCTTAAGAATATACAACATATGGTCTCTACTTATTGATACGATTTTCTGTTCAATTATTTTTAGGCTGATGTCAACACCGATAGCGAAGAAGCGCAGAAGGCAGAAAAACTCCCCGCAGGTCACGAGTTGTGATTTTTATAAACTTAAATAAATATATTTTCTTAAAAACATTTTCGTAGCATTCCGATGTTCAATTCTATCCCTGCCGCATCTAATTATTCTAAACATATACTCCTCGTACATATACAATGTATATTTTTGTGGATATACTATCTATAGTATATACTATAAAAAATGTATATAAACATATTTTTTTATGGATTCCACATACATAATACGCACTTAATGAATACATAGATAAGATATGTATTATATATCTGGGAAATATATCGACTATACTACGTATCTAACATAAATACATTTTTGATAGATTCCAGATATATAAATGATATATTCAGAAGACATGAATTAAGTACCTACTATGTATCTCATATTTATGCTGAGTATAAATCATGTATATGGTTATATATAAAAAATGCACTCAACATATTTTTATTATATATTTGGTATTCAAAAAAGATATATGCGGTATATATTGTGTATATATTTTTCATATAAATACGTAATATATAAAGCGGCAGAAAGTTCTATATCTCGGATATATAATAAGATATTGTGACGCGACGCATACCGCGTCACACCAAACCGATAGCACGAGCGCGCGCTCGCGCGCGCACAAGTACCCGCGCCGGTAACCGCGATCCCGCGACGCCAGCAGCGTGCGGCCTGACCAACGGCCGCGACACGCGCGCAGCCCCATCTCGCGTCCGCCCTAGGCGAAAGGCACGCGCGCGCGCACAGCAGTAGTCAAGGCCACGACGTCACCAGCCAAAATTCATTAAAACGGAATAAATCGCTAGCGGCTGTAATTATGCCACTAAAAATCGCGCACTAGCACCTTTCTACCATATGAAACACGCGCTATCGTGTCAAGGCCTCTAAGACGACATACAACCGGAGACAACATAAAAAACCGCCAAAACATCATTTAATCCGATAATTTCGGCCGAACCTGGCCTATTACACCTGCGGAAAAATCAAGGCAAAACGATAACGTAGGAGAACAACATTTCCATCGCGCGGAAAAGCCAATAAATTAACTTTTCCGGCTCAGCCAATCAGAGCGCGGGAATATCACGCCACGCGCCGAGCGATCTGCCGCCGCCGCCCCGCCTCACCGCGCACGCGACGACGTGGCAGAGCGTCGCACCTCCCCGCCTATCCTCGCAAACCGAGCATATAAAAGGCGACGCCGCGGCGGCCGGCTCACTCTTCTTCTTCGACAACGTCAGCGAACCGGAGTCACGCGCTGCGTACCAGCGCCTAAGTGTATTAGTGCCGTCCTTACTATAAGCCAACGACCAACGTGGAGGACTTAGAATATTCGGATCGAGGAAGTGAAGCGGCGTCGGAGATCGGCGGCGACGAGCCTGGAGGAGCGTGGGACAGCTCATCGCAACTCGACGTGAACAACTCGTCACAATTTAACGTAGATAAACCGTCGTTTTCACGACGAAAACTCGCAAATATCTCCGCGCGTTTATCTAACCCTAAATCCGGAAATCTCGATCAGAGTCCGAGAAGTAAAATAAATCCGGAGAACTCGATGTCTAGCGCATCTTGCGTGACCACACCGAATTCTCGAGGATATCAAGTGGTGAAGATTCAGCGAGAATAATTGGCCAAAGCGCATGGCGCGCATTAACCAATCTCACTGAATTAGCTGGCGAAAACGCAATTTGTTGGAATCCGCTTATAGCTAGCGGGGCCCAGGAAATTGTCGAAGCCGCAAAAAGTCTCTCGACTCGAATTCAGAATAGCTCTCGAGGCCGAAGTCGAGAGCACGAGACCCGAGTCTGTCGACGTCGAGCCAAAGCTCCGCCGTACAGTTCTCACGCACGTGGTCGCGGAATTTGAAGATTCCGCATCGCCACGAACTCGGGTTCTTCGCACAGGCGTGCGGCACTCGTTCGTTCACACCAGCGACGTGCCGGTAGATCGCCTGAAACCCTGCGCAGGACCACCCGACGTAAATCGGGCGACACGTGGTTGGGTGTGTGCGTGGACCGCCAAGCGGACACACACACAGGCGTGTGGAGCCATAAAGGCACGACCAGTGAGTGGACGGGAAAACACCTGAAACCCAGCATTCGAATCGGGAGTCCCGATTCATCTGTGGTTGGGTGTGTGCGTATTCGCGTGGCGAATCGCACACAGGTGCGCGTCACTCACCCGTGTCTCAAGGGCTCCAAGCAGAACGTCTGAAACCCAGCGTCTAGCCCGATTTATCGAGGATCCTGTAGGCGGTTGGGTGTGCGAGGCCCTTGATTCGCGGGATCGGAACGAATTCCGCACCTCGGTGCCTGTCGCTGAAGAGCGGCAGCCCCTCCCTCCACCACATCTTGTAGGGAAACGCGGCGAGCACGCTTCGTCGCTCGTCTCCGCCGACCCGATACGCCGCAATCACACACGCACAGCGATAGAACAACGTCGTCGCACCTCCCTGTAACTCAAATCATCCTCCGAAATTCTTGGCCATCCATCCGCCAAGTCCGATGATGATAACTCGCGGCCGAGTAGCGATCTAGTATTGCTCGCTCGTCCGTGTCTGAGGACAATCTTCCGTGGTAATTGCCCAACGTGGCCGAAAACGCGTCAGGGTAAATTATTCAGTAGACGATCAGAACGCACGCAGATCCAGTGCACAGAAGTAGGGAAAACTGCAACGTCCGGCGTACGCCTGGCGCACGAGAAGTTATAAATTGAGTGTAAAGCTCCACGTCCGAAGAGCACTTAGGACGAGTATAAATTGTAAAAATCATAACGAGGAAACATCGGGCTTCTCCCGTTTCAGATTACGCTGTTTAGCAGGCTAAGCAGTGTCAACAGTCGCGACGCGACCAAACAAGTCAACAAAATTGAGTGTAAAGCTCCGTGCGCGGACGTCTTGCGAGCGCACGAATACTTAACTAAAGGAATAGGAAAATTAACCCGGGCTTCTCCCGTCTGAGTAGCACGCCGCGTAGCAGGCTACGCGGCGCCACAAATCGCGGCAGCGTAACGCGATACCAATCATTAAGGAAATTGAGTGTTAAGCTCCGTGCGCGGACATCTCGCGAGTGCACGAATCATACAATAGCAAAACAAACAACTCAGACTTCGGTCTGCATGAGACGACGATCCGGCTTCACTGGATCAAAAGTCTAGAACCAGTTAGTAATCATAAAAATTGAGTGTAGAGCTCCACTCGAGAGCATCCAGCGATCGAGTGAATTAATAACTTCGTTATCACACAACCAGGACTAGTTCCTCATCAGGTTATCGGTCAGTAACAGGCAGGGCTTGAGAGATCCCAACACCCATTCTCTACCTCCCGTTTACGTCCTGCACCACTATTTGCCTTCAAGTACACTCCTACCGAGTGCCGATGATGAAGAAGGCTGACTCTTGATAGCAAAACCTGATCTGAGGCACCTCCTAAAAACACCTAAAAGCCACATCCAGACGCCTACCCCAGAATTAACCTTGTCCGGTCCAGCACTGAACGGGACTCGCCCGCCGCTGAGAGAGCGAGCGAGCCCCCTCCCCTCGCGTTCGCGGCTCACAAAATCGCGAAACGTTTCAATATATAAACAATATATAATATGAATTTTTTATATATCCGAGATATATAATGGATATTTTAAAACTATACTTTCAAGTATACTTTTTTTCCATGGGGGATTCCCGCAAAGCATAGAATCAATTTGGCAAGCGTCTGCACCGGACAGTAGCCGAATGCGTGGCTGATCGACAGAATCGACGAAAATGTTGCGTCCAAACGTAGATTTGCTAACTTTCCGCCACTCAATTCTTAATTCTGATGGTTCTATCGTGTTCTACGGTTCAAAATACACAAGACTGACCTATTCCCGCAAAGCATAGAATCAATTTGACAAGCGTCTGCACCGGAAAGTAGCCGAATGCGTGGCTGATCGACCAAATCGACGAAAATTTTGCGTTCAAACGTAGATTTGCTAACATTCCGCCACTCCATGCTTGATTCTGAGGATTCTATCGTGTTCTACGGGTCAAAATACACAAGATTGACCTATTCCCGCAAAGCATAGAATCAATTTGGCAAGCGTCTGCACCGGAATGTAGCCGAATCCGTGGCTGATCGACAAAATCGACGAAAATTTTGCGTTCAAACGTAGATTTGCTAACTTCCCGCCCCTCCATGCTTAATTCTGAAGGTTCTTTCGTGTTCTACGGTTCAAAATACACAATATTGACCTATTCCCGCAAAGCATAGAATCAATTTGGCAAGCGTCTGCACCGGAAAGTAGCCGAATGCGTGGCTGATCGACCAAATCGACGAAAATTTTGCGTTCAAACGTAGATTTGCTAACATTCCGCCACTCCATGCTTGATTCTGAGGATTCTATCGTGTTCTACGGGTCAAAATACACAAGATTGACCTATTCCCGCAAAGCATAGAATCAATTTGGCAAGCGTCTGCACCGGAATGTAGCCGAATCCGTGGCTGATCGACAAAATCGACGAAAATTTTGCGTTCAAACGTAGATTTGCTAACTTCCCGCCCCTCCATGCTTAATTCTGAAGGTTCTTTCGTGTTCTACGGTTCAAAATACACAATATTGACCTATTCCCGCAAAGCATAGAATCAATTTGGCAAGCGTCTGCACCGGAAAGTAGCCGAATGCGTGGCTGATCGACAAAATCGACGAAAATGTTGCGTTCAAACGTAGATTTGCTAACTTTCCGCCACTCAATTCTTAATTCTGATGGTTCTATCGTGTTCTACGGTTCAAAATACACAAGACTGACCTATTCCCGCAAAGCATAGAATCAATTTGACAAGCGTCTGCACCGGAAAGTAGCCGAATGCGTGGCTGATCGACCAAATCGACGAAAATTTTGCGTTCAAACGTAGATTTGCTAACATTCCGCCACTCCATGCTTGATTCTGAGGATTCTATCGTGTTCTACGGGTCAAAATCCACAAGATTGACCTATTCCCGCAAAGCATAGAATCAATTTGGCAAGCGTCTGCACCGGAATGTAGCCGAATCCGTGGCTGATCGACAAAATCGACGAAAATTTTGCGTTCAAACGTAGATTTGCTAACTTCCCGCCCCTCCATGCTTAATTCTGAAGGTTCTTTCGTGTTCTACGGTTCAAAATACACAATATTGACCTATTCCCGCAAAGCATAGAATCAATTTGGCAAGCGTCTGCACCGGAAAGTAGCCGAATGCGTGGCTGATCGACAAAATCGACGAAAATGTTGCGTTCAAACGTAGATTTGCTAACTTTCCGCCACTCAATTCTTAATTCTGATGGTTCTATCGTGTTCTACGGTTCAAAATACACAAGACTGACCTATTCCCGCAAAGCATAGAATCAATTTGACAAGCGTCTGCACCGGAAAGTAGCCGAATGCGTGGCTGATCGACAAAATCGACGAAAATTTTGCGTTCAAACGTAGATTTGCTAACATTCCGCCACTCCATGCTTGATTCTGAGGATTCTATCGTGTTCTACGGGTCAAAATACACAAGATTGACCTATTCCCGCAAAGCGTAGAATCAATTTGGCAAGCGTCTGCACCGGAAAGTAGCCGAATGCGTGGCTGATCGACAAAATCGACGAAAATGTTGCGTTCAAACGTAGATTTGCTAACTTTCCGCCACTCAATTCTTAATTCTGATGATTCTATCGTGTTCTACGGTTCAAAATACACAAGAATGACTCATTCCCGCAAAGCATAGAATTAATTTGGCAAGCGTCTGCACCGGAAAGTAGCCGAATGCGTGGCTGATCGACAAAATCGACGAAAATTTTGCGTTCAAACGTAGATTTGCTAACTTTCCGCCCCTCCATGATTAATTCTGAAGGTTCTATCGTGTTCTACGATTCAAAATACACAAGATTGACCTATTCCCGCAAAGCATAGAATCAATTTGGCAAGCGTCTGCACCGGACAGTAGCCGAATGCGTGGCTGATCGACAAAATCGACGAAAATTTGTGACAAATGACCGTCACAAATGTGCGGAAAGTGACCCTGCGTCACTTTCGGGGGGTTTGGGGGGCGGAGCCTCCCAATGGGGGTTTGGGGGGCGAAGCCCTCCAACAACAACCCGGCGCCCCGCAGGGGCGACCGGGTTGCTTGTTTAGGATTCGAATGGTCTTCACGCTGACTCCAAGGTGGTACAATTTTTCCCATAACTTGATTTGCGGAACCGAATCGAAGGCTCGTCTGAAATCCACGAAAAGCGCGTAGACTTTTCCGCCCGGCTGCCTCAGACGAAAGTGAATCGCGGATTGCAAAGCGAATAGATTGTCCATAACCCCACGACCCTCCCTGAACCCTGCTTGTTCTTCCGGGATAACACCAGCGGCCTTCACCCATAGTTCATGCCTGTCGTTCAAAATCTGGGTGAAAAGTTTTGTGATCGAGTTTACTAATGCTATACCGCGGTAGTTAAAAGGGTCCGTGACATTGCCTTTTTTGTGAAGCATGCAAAGCGAAACTTTAGACAACAATTTTAGTATCTCTTCGCGATCTATAATTTTATTGAATAAAGCCAGTAGGTAGTTCAACCATTCTGTAGGTAACGACTTATAGAATTCGCCGGAGATGTCATCCACACCAGGCGCCTTGCCGGCTTTAGCCTTAGTTAAACAGCGTGAGATTTCATCGGCAGAAATAGCAGAGTCCAGACGCGGGTCGTACGGGCCGGTAAATATTCTATTTTGTACAATTCTGGGCGAATAGACTGCACGCAAGAACTCATTCCACTCATCAAGAGTCGGCGTTACTGCTTTTCCGGGTCTAGCCTTACAACTTTTTACTGCACTCCAGAATTTTTGCGGATTCTTGATGTTGGCAAACGCGTCCACTTTGTCCGACATATACGCAGATTTCTTAATTCTCAGTGTCTGCTTATAATCTTTTTTAGCATCTAGATACGCATTCAATTCTAGTAGTAGGAACTCAACTGCACGGGCGATTTTCAAAGAATTAATCAGATTACGTCTTTTTTCGTTGCATTCTTTGTCAAACCACGGTTTGTGAGTCCAGATGGGTCGTGCGCTATTGGTTATTTTTATCATTTCTGTAGCGGCCGCCGCTTCTGTGATTGCAAGTCGTAAATTTTCGTAAATCTGGTCACTAGTAGTCGAAGAAAAATTCAAAAAGATTCTCGGAGAGAGCATTAGACTAGTCTGATAGTTTGCGAGGTTGGAATTAAGCCATTTTAGTTTTCTTGACCCGTGTTGTCGAGATTGGGCTATAGAGAACTCTTCTACTATTGAGGGATTGTCATCTAGCAATTCGAGCGTGACAGGAAAGTGATCCGAACCTAATAGATTTTCGCCGACCTTGAGGTCACTGACGTACTCCAGTTTCGTAGCTATAATCCAAACTAAATCGATAGTGCTGAGCCCATTGGAGCTTGCATACGTGAATTGCGCGGGTCGGTCACTAGTTGTACGTCCATTTAGCAAGACAAAACTGTTCGACATCATAAAGTTCAGCAAAAGAAGACCGCGGTCGTTGCTTGTTTTATCTAATGATTCCCTCTTCTCACAAAGCCTAGTGGATTCGAATAATTCCGAGATCAAGTCGTCCTCTGTGCTTACACGGGCGTTGAAGTCGCCGCCAAAAACGATAATGTCATCAGGAAATCTTATCAAAATATCATCTAGAATAGGTTGCAATAATTCCAGGAGGACTCTTAAGTCTAAGGCGGGGCTAAAGTAAAATGAGCCGACTATCGCGTGCCAAGCTTGACCGGAAATTCGGATAATCGACCACCAATGAGTCACGTCAATAATTTCTGCGTTGAATCTATTTTTTACAACAGTCACCAGTACGCCGCTAGCCCTTCCCGTTTGGTGAGCCCTCGTCGCCATCGCCCAGACGCTGCAGTAATTTCGTAGTTGGTAAGGTAGGACCCCACGCTGCTCCCTTTCGCTTCAAGTGTCGTAAATACATCCGATGTCCAAGTCGTCTTTCAATTCGTTGTTATCCAGGTTGGCAAGACCTTGCGAGTTCCAAAATACGAGCTTCACTTTTCCGAGTTTTTTGGAACCTCTGTGGTGTTGATCGCTGGGGCAGCCGGGGTTGTACGTTCCCGCCCTTTTTCGAGGCAATGCTTATTTTGGTTCCAGAAGAACGATTCACCATTAATTTGTAGCTTGCGATGGCCAATCTTGACGGTTTTTCCTTCGTCACGGAGGACCTTGGCTTTTTCTTTAATGATTTTATGGACTTCTTGTTGAGCTGCCGTCAATTCGTGCTCAATGTATATTCTGCGGGCTCCCAGCTTCGGTTTGAGGCGCATGATTTCTTCTTTGACGTGACGTACATGTAGCTTGACGATTAGAATGTTGCAGTTGTTGAATTTGGATCTTAATTCACGAACATCCGAGATCACGTTCAGAAATCCGAAGACCTCTTGAAGGAAATTGCTTACGCATACCACGGGCGACTCTCCTCCGCAGTCTAGACCCTTGATTACTATGTTATTGCTGCGGAGTGCTCTTTCATGTTCTTCAAGTCTACTCTTCAGCTGCGACAACTCGACGTTGCTTCTTTGATCTTCCGTGTTAGCAGCGCGAGGCAAATTAACAGAGGTTTCCAACCTCGCCACTCTATCCGTTAAGTCAGCGATTTCCACGCGTGGGTTAGATTCTTCCAGTTTGGCCTCGACAGTAGCCAGTCTTTCGTTGACGCGAGACTCCAACGCCATCAAAGACTGCTCAAAGTACAGCGAATTTTTACTCACTTCTGCCCGAATTTCATCTCTGATGGTTGCGAAATTCCGGTTGTTTTCTAGCGTAGCTTCAGTAAATTTTTCTTGAAGATGTTGAACATTTGCCTGGTTTTCATCACGCATGTCGTTAAGTTGGTCCATGATAACTTTCAGGTAGTCTGGTTGCGGTGGTGAAATCGGTTGTTGTGCTGCTTTTTCTCTTCGGTTGTCGCTCCGTAATTCACAGGTTCCAGCATTTTCGACCCCCTCGCTCGATTGTTCAGTTGGCGCCTCCGAGGTAGTGCAGAAATCTGGGGAACGATCAGACAATTTTTTCCCGGGAGAGTGTGCCGTTAAATTGCTGCGCTTGAAGGGCGAGTCGGCTATATATTTTTCGAGTCGGTTATTTTCAAACTCTTCGCGTTTCCTCTTTAGAAAATCCTTTATATTACCGGCGGAGTCACTGCGACCTCTGATTCGGTATGATTCAGCGTTTGATATTCTTCCAGGTTTACGCTTTTTCTCCAGGATATTAGCGGAGAGAGGTGTGCTGAAGATTTCATCGTTACCGGCCGTGGTAGAGTTACCGACTGCCGGTGCCGCGGCTACACTGGGTTCGTTGCAGGTGGTGGGTCGCGCGTCGGTCGGGATCTCTTCTGGATAATCGATGGCTCGATGCTGCCCTGTGGCGCCCACTGTTGTCATTTTGGGCATTTCACCTCGTCTTTCCGCGCTGTCGGTACTGAGGCCGTCTTGAAATATAGCTGACCAAAATCTAACCTATGTTGTCACGGCGGTTTAGTTTATTTGACCATAAAAGACTTTTAGGTCTGTGTAAGTACTAGATTAATATCACCAAATAATTGCGGCGGAAACGGCTTTCTCGTAGTGACACTCCACAGGCAGGAAAAATAGAACTTTTGTTGCAAACGGGACTACAGCGCTAAGGCCAAAGGAACACGTGTCCCACGTTTTCAGTCCGGAACAGAACCCTTTTTCAAAAAATTTAATTTTCGATTATTTCATAATCAACCAACAAGCATATAAATTTTATTTTTTATTTTTATTAGTTCATAATCAATTGACGAAGAACGTTTTTTCGAAAAGGAAAACAAAATTCAAATTTTCAACTGATTTATAATTAACGGAGAAAAACATTTCTGTTCCTTTTTTTTTTTTTTTTTTTTTTTTTTTTTTTCGGAAAGACTTGATACATTTTTTTTCTCTTTCTTTTTTTTCTCTGAAAATTCGAATTTCCCACTAACCAACAATAACCATTTCTACAAACGATAAGATACCATAAAACCAACAGCGACCATTTATACAAAATAAAAACTTAAAAATTTTTTCGAAAAATCGAAATATCTCGAACCCCGATTACGACAACTCTCCCGAACGGACAACCGAGATACATTTTTCTTGTACAAATCGAAATATCTTGGAACATCGATCACGACGTATCTCCACTGATACCATTAAGCAACAACAACATTCATACGTAAATAAAACGAAACATTTACAAATCACTTATAAACTACAGATCATTATTATTAACGACAAATAATAATAATTTCAGCAAACACGTTCATTCAATCCGAAAAACTTCAAAAATAACATAAATTTTTTTTTCTTTCTTTCTCTCTCTCACTCATTGAATAATAGCGGAACCACTTAATTTTGATTTTTTTTTTTTTTAACAAATTGAAGACACACTATTTTTTTTTTTTTTTCTCTTTCCTTTTATTAGCAAAAATCATTTTTTTCCCGATATTATCAAATAACAACATATACTGAATTATCAATGAACCCAAAAACCCAAAACACAAACGATCACACTATTAAAAAACAATAATACATTTAAAGAAAACAAACAGCCGAAATTACAATTTAGCAAGCAACCCGGTCGCCCCTGCGGGGCGCCGGGTTGTTGTTGGAGGGCTTCGCCCCCCAAACCCCCATTGGGGGGCTCCGCCCCCCAAAACCCCCGAAAATGACCCTGCGGCAAAAATGTCCCTTCGGGACATTTTTCCCTGGTGTCATTTTAAGGCACTCACGCGTGTGTCGCGCTCCGCGCTCCGCAGGGGGTCGTTTGGACGTCGCGCTCCGCACAGCGCCGGTCGGACGTCGCGCTCCGCACGATGCCGTTCGAAAGTCGCGCTTCGCGCTCTACACGGTGGCGTTCGGACGTCGCGCTTCGCGCTCCGCACCGTGCCCTCCGGACGTCGCGCTTTGCGCTCTGCACGATGCCATCCGGACGTCGCACTTCGCGCTCCGCACGGTACCGTTCGGAGGTCGCGTTTCGCGCTGTGCACTATGCGGTTCGGACTAGAGACGTGAGCGGTATACATGACCGGTAATTTTACGATTAAAAAACGGTATGTGACCGGTGTTAAATTTACGACATCGGTAATAAAGTCATATAGTCTCTTAGTGATTAAGAATTATCGTCAAGATACGGTGAATTTACGAAACAACGTTGCTGTAATTTTACCTAAAAATTCGTTACCGGTTATTTCACAACTATATAGACGCAGTTTACCATTTTTTATGGTGAATTCACCAAAAAAAATTTGTAACCGGTCAAACTTACGAGCAATTTTCGTGTCCGTATTTTCACAACACAAAGATTGTAGAAAAAAAAATGTGGATAAAAGCCGGTAAAGGTACGTTAGTTTCATTGTCATTTTACCAAAAATAAAAATACCGGTATTTTCATATCTATATAATTCTGTGATGTTCAATGTCGGTCATTTTCAAAAAATAAAAAGTCATTCGAATCAATAGAAAATGACCCATAAAATGGTCAATAGAAAATGTGGAGTATAAATTTATCGCGTTCAAAACGCAGGCAGCGAGGCCACAAGAAATGACCAAATACAACGAGGACCCAAGGCCCTAGGATGTTGAGTTATCGGTCGGTATAGTAGTGATGATAAAATACCGACGGTTGATATTCGATTTTTTTTAGTCGATGTTTCATAAAAAACAACACCGAACGTCGATTAATCTACGAAGATCGCCCATCCCTACTATGTAGAATGCTATCCATTTTTTCGATTTCGTCAATTGACACAAAAGTGGCCGTCACGTGACCGTTACTTTCGTGTTTCCGAATTAGGCGAGATGCATTTTGTGACGGTCATTTGACCGTCACAAAACCGTTTCGACCGTCACATGACGCTTGTCGAAATGACCGTCATTTTTACTTCGACTAAATAGGCAAAAAATGACGTCACAAAACCGTCAAATGACGGTTATTTCTTGGTCTTCTGAACTGTTATAAAAATTACCGTTATTTCAAATCTCTATGTGTGTCAATCGAAATGACGTCAAAAAACACGGTGTCTCCAGTAAAAGAGTCTTAGAGCGTCTCGTCTCGGTCGGTAAGGTAGGTAAATGGACTTGTCTCGAGACGCTATCGTGTCTCTTGAAAAGGCGTAAATCGTCATTAAGTTCTACTTTCTTATTATAGTTGAATCATTTAATAATAAAGTCTAAAGAAGGGTTATCATTAAAAAAAAGATATAAGAAATTAATAAAACCGTGAACGCAGTGGTAATTTGGTGACTACGATTGTTTTATGATAAATAAATTAAATCGAGAGATACATCAGCCACAGTGGCAGGTGAACATTCAGAGACGTAAACAGACCAAAAAACAGCGAATGCAGTGATAATATCCAGTGAAAATAAGCAAATAAGAAATAATTCAATATAAAATATACATTATTCATTTATATTATCGATGTGTGTCAATCGGAATGAGGTCAAAACACGGTGTCTCCGGTAAAAGAGTCTTGAAGCGTCTCGTGTCGGTCGGTAAAGTAGGTTTTGTCTACACTGGAACCTCTTATAGCGCACACCCTCATAACGTACATTGGGAAACGTACCAGCGCTGTGATTGGACGATTTTGCGAGAGAGAGAGTGAGAGGCACGAACGTTTCGCGTGCCTGATTGGCTCTTCACTTAGCGTACATCTCCCCGCATTTGGTACGCTATGAGAGGTTCCACGGTACTTGGACTTGTCTCGAGACTAGAGATGTGGAATTACCGTAAAATCCTGGAACGGTAAACTTACCAAAAAACAATGTCAGTGAATTCGTACACAAGTGACGCGGAATCGTTTGATAGTTTGTAATTAGTGTTTGTTAGTGATTAATAGTCCACGATATTTATTTGAATTTCCTTCGTAACCCAGTAAACACGTTTCTGAACAGCAACGTAACCTGGAAGTTACATGTGATTGTAACAATGTTACCCTTGTGATATGTCGAGGTTATGTAACGTAGGAGTAACTTGCAATGTTGCATTTGTTACATGGAAGTAATGCTACCGTTATGTGACATATTTATGTTGCAGTTGCATAACGGATGTTATAAAACTGCAACGCAACGTGCAAGTAACAATTGGGACGTCACTTTCGTCACAGGATTGCAATGTTGTAGTGATGTAACGTGGCAACATTACAAGATTGTTGCAAGAGTATATAACAGCTATATAACATGTATATTACAGTGGTTATATAACATCGTGAACATGCACGTTATGTAACTGTTATATGTCGTATTTTCGTTACTGTTAGGTAACGATGGTGTGTAACTGTAATACAACATGTATGTAACGACTGCAATGTAACTTCAGCGATAGTTCGTTCATGTTACAGTTACGTAATGTGGTAACATTGCTAGAACGTTGCAAAAATATGTAACGTTTACGTAACATGCATATCACAGTGGTTATGTAACGTAGTGAACATGCACGTTACGTAATTGTTATATACCGTAGTTCCCTTGCAGTTAGGTAACCAAAGTGACTATCTGTACTGCAACACGTACGTAACAATTGTAATGTAACTGTGGCGATGATTCGGTCATGTTTCAATTATATAACGTGGTAACGTTACAAGAACATTGCAAAAATATGTAACATGTACGTAACATACATGTCACACTGGTTAAGTGGCATTAAGAACATGAAATCGTAGTTCCGTTACAGTCATGTAACAAAAATAAGTTATTGTTACGTAACATGTGTATAACGATGTGATGTCCGCTAGATGGCCTACGACTCAAACGTTTCTCGCAAGCGATTCGTGTCTTCAACGTGTATAAGACAGCGCGACGGCGCAGCTTCATAAACAAACTGGAGTGGTACTCTTCGGAGGTATCAACCGGTTGGCATCATTTGCCAATAGCTTGTTCTACTTTTAATAGTAGCGGCTTATTTTTTATTCTCAAGGGTAGCGATTTAGCAACCCTTGAAGTTCTTTTCCGGGCTTTCAGCCCGCAAAAAAGTCAACGTATTGTCAATATGACTACAGTTCGACAATATAATGAATCAGTAACGCAGCTGTATAATTCATTTTACATAATACTACAATATAACTAAATTGTAACGCTTACGTAACACGCGTTACATAACACGATAACATTGCTGAGTGGGAAATAATAAATTACATGTAAGTCACATGTAAGTTACAGACAATTTTTTTGATTATATTGCTGTTACCTTGCAGTAATATCCTGCAACACACTACCAACATTGAAAGACCGTAACGGTTATGTAACACACGTTATATAACATTTGAATGTGACATGTTACATATCTGTTACACTACGAAATATACGGGCAACGTAACTCAATTGTAACAGTTACGTAACACATGTTATATAACATGGTAACATTGCTGAGTGGGAAATTGTAAATTACGTGTAACTTACATGTAAGTTACACGTGAGATTACTTGTTACATTGAGTTACATAGCCGTTACGTTGCTGTTATAATACCGTGTTTACTGGGAATAAGTATCAAATTAATAAAAATTAATTTATTAAAATGTATTAATGTAGGTAATTATCACTCTAAAATGATCTTATGGCAAATATAAGAGAAGAAATATCTGAATTGAGATAAAATATGAGTACGCTGTAAGTTATAGCCAAAGTCAAGTACGCAGTGGAAAAATATTCACTTGTTCACCTAAGTAGAGTTCTTTATTACCGACACATGCAGCTAACTGTGTCGGTATATAGGAGTTCTCTAGAATTCAATCTATAGCCGCCTCGTTCACAGATAGTTTTCGCCTCTTAAGGGGCTGCTGGAGTAGATTTTTTTACCGACTGGTCGGTAAAAAAGTACGGTTTCGTAGTTTATGGTTTACGTCGTTATTGTATTACAAAAATGTCTCAAATTGCACAAGATTATTATATCAATGTAAGCGCATCGGCGTAGATTCTCGTTTTTCGTATGGGATTCCTGGAAATATTTATATAATACGAAAAAGGTGACAGTTGACAGTTCTAGCGGCCATATTGGTTTTCGATAGACTTACAAATTTACGATTTTCTTTGTTTTTCAAGCGTTTTCACCCAAAATTCGAGTCTACGCTGATGCGCCTATGTTGATATTATAATCCTGTGCAATTTGAGACATTTTTGTAATACAATAACGACGTAAACCGTAAACTACGAAACCGTACTTTTTTACCGACCAGTCGGTAAAAAATCTATTCCAGCAGCCCCTTAATATTTACCAGTCGATATCCTCATGATGTAATGATTATTAAGCTTATTAAGAGACGAAAACTATCTGTGGACGAGGCGATATAGATCGAATTCTAGAACTCCAATATACCGACATGGTTAGAAGCATGTGTCGGTAATGAAGAACTCTACTTAAGTGAAAAATATTTTCTGTCAAAATCCCATTCGGGAGAAAGGACTTTCGAGTGTTCGATACATTCAGGCAAATGGTGCATTCGGGAACATTACAATTCTGTTGAAATGAAATTCGGTATTTTCATCCGTTCGGCATAAAAACTTTTCGGCGTTTTCACCGTTCGGCTAATAAATATTTCGGTATTATGACTCGTCGGATCTTTTCTCATTCGGGTGAACGGTCAATCGGCATTTATAAATTCGCGCATTTAGTACGTTCGACAATCGTATTTTTTGGTCGAGTGACGGCAAGCCGTCAGCGCGATTGCGGTCGCGGCGTGAATTATGAATCAGGTGACAATCGTGAAACACCTGAATTTGTTGGGTTCTATTTTTTTATAGTAGTTAATTAATTTAATAATTGAGTGTAAAAAATGTTAGAAAACAATAAAATCATGAATGCAGGTGTTATATGGTAATTACGTGATGATTTACAATGAGTAAATAAAATTGACAAAAACATTAGCAGTGACAAGTGAAAATGTACAGACGAAACCAGACAATAAATAGTGAATACAGTTATGAGTGCCAGTGAATAAAAAATAACGAATAATTTAATGAAAAATATACATTTCAAACATATATAGTTCCGTAGAGAAGGTGTCAATATGTTTTACGAATTTTGTGTTTAGGTTATGTTTATACTCATATTTCAGTTTGGTATATTAATTATGAATTAATAATACAATAAAACTGTATGAGTGCAATTAATAAATATAAAAATTGAAAAATCATTTCGGAATCAATTATTTTGACATTATAATATGTGGAATGTACAGCGGATAATTATTTTGAAGAGAAAAATATTATTGTTATCATAATTGTGAAATTAATTAAAATTGAATATTTTGATTCTATTATGGTAGGTAATCATCATTCTAAAATGATCTAAGGGCTAATATGAGGAAAGATACATTTGAATTAAGGTAAAATATGAGAACGCTGCAAGTTTTAGTCAAATTACTTTATTGACTGCGAAGACTGACAGCCGGACACAATTTTCAATTTAATGATTTGAGTGTCTTAGGTATTCACCACTTAAAAAGTGTGTAAGAAAAAAACTAAAAAAAGTGCATCAAGTTTAAGTTGAATTAGAATTATGCAGCAAGTTTCAGCCAAATTCTTCAATCGATGGCCAAGATTGAGACCCGTATACAACTTGACGACCAAAAGTGCCAAATTTCTTCAAGTGAACTCCTGTATAAAATGATTGGAAAATTAACACACTTCATGGGCATACTTCCCAGTGCTAGACTAAGAAATATTCCAAATTTCAACTTGTTCGGTCTGTTCAGTCCAGAGCCACTGAGTGATACGGACGTCCGGGTAACACAAAATCTGGTCCGCAGTAAAAAATATCTTTAGTAATGCAATTTCCTTATTATTTTATGTCAAGAATATGTATTTTACTATGTTAAAGATATCTGAACTAAAAAAAGTTAATACATTTGAAATATATCAATTTTTGTCCTTTAAAACCTAATTTAGACCCAGGAAAGCGATTTCAATAGGCACTCCTGGTGCGTTTTTTTTTAAACGTGAGTGCCTAAAAAGGAAAAAAAGAACAAGCAAAATCGACTTAAACAATTAATGCAAAGTTGTCAATGTTTCCCCGATTTTTGGGAACCAGACATCTTCGCAAAACACCGGCAATATACCACCCATAAGAGCAACCCGACCTTCACATGCAGTTGTTCCCTACGCAGCACCTATGAACGAAGTGGAGGAAATGGCAAATAATGATACCAACAACAACAACAGCGTAACATTCCGCGATGTATACAACGCGATACCTCATTTCGACGGGAAGAATATCCCCGTCGAACACTTCACGCGCGCTTGCGAAAAAGCGCGGCGAATTTTACCCGACACTGATCATGCTCGATTTCTCGAGATTGTACAGTTTAAACTGTCAGGGAACGCGCTCGACCTAGTAGACGCGAAAACATACGTGACGATAGCTGCATTTTTACAAGACCTCAAAGAAAATTTCGGAAAACAAATAGAACTCTTGGACCTAGAACTAGAACTCAAAGTCATTTTTCAAAAACACGGCGAATCGATCAGCGACTACGCATCCCGAGCCAGTACAACAGAAAAACGCGTCATCGAACGATTGAACGAAGTCTACAACACAGTAGCTCAAGCCGGTTATCTTGTGAATAGAACCGCGGAAGTCCGAAAAGCAGTAGTCAGGTCATTTGTCAGGGGCCTGTGCGACAAAATCGGGCATCTCCTAATACATCGACAGCTAGAGACCCTTGAAGACGCGATAAAAGCGGCAAAAAGAACAGAACGCGAAATAGAAAGAAGTCGGTCGGTCTATCGTAACGATAGGTACTACGACGAGACAGAAACGCAGCAGGCTAGAGTGCGATTTGCCGAAACAAGAAACGCAATCCAAACCCACTACGATTTTCACAAAAGCAACACACATTCAACGGAAGAATGCGATGTCCTCCGCTATTTCAAAGAATAAGCGAAGCGCCAAGGCTCGCAAGTCATATTTGACCGAAATGATTCGCGAAACAATTCGCGCGACCGGTATCGCAGCGACCCGCGCGATCGACGCTATAATGATTTGCCGGATAGGTACCGAAACAATTCGCGCAGTCCTTATCAAGAAAATTACCGCAACGACGCTCGCGATATATACCGCGAGAACACAGCAAGAAACGATTCCCACGACAGATAATCACGAAACAGATACCGCGACGACTCCGGTAGCAGGTATACTGATAATAGATACCGAGGAGACTCCCGCAACAGATACCCCGACAGCTCGGTCAGCAGATACCGTGACGACTCACGCGTCGGGTACCGTGACGATTCGCGCGTCAGGTTCCGCGATGATTCGCGCGCCAGATAACGCAACGACTCGCGCGACGGATACCGCGACGATTCGCGAAACAGGTATCGCGACGATTCGCGAAACAGATATCGCGACGATTCGCAAAACAGGTATCGCGACGACTCGCGCAACAGGTATCGCGACGACTCGCGCAACAGACAGCGCGACAATTCGCGCAACAGATATCGAGACTATTCGCGCAACAGATATCGAGACGATTCGCGCAACAGATATTGAGACGATTCGCGCAATAGGTATCGCGACGATTCACGCGATAGACAAGGCAGATCTTCACGCGACATCAACAACATGCCGCAGGGACCGCGCGAAAACAGCGTCAGTGACCTCGCGAACGGCATGAAGGATTTGAACTTAAAAAACGCAATACAAGCTCCGCGGGACAGCGCGACGCGAAGCTTATCTCAAGAGCGCAACCAGAACTAGGACAAACACCCTTAGTCATCACAAGGAAGGCCAAGGTGGCGCTGGGATCGACAAAAAGAATCAAGACCCCAACAGTTATAATCAATTCTTCGGACTTAAAAAACAATAGCGCAGAATTCCTCGTGGACACCGGATCGGAAATCAACCTCATTAAGGAGAAAGCTGTTCCGGTCCATGTACAAATAGAAAGAGGCATCACCTACGAACTCCTAGGAATTACCGACGGAGTCATCACTACGATTGGCATGGTCATATTAGGCATCAAAAATATGTTAGTCGAATTTCACGTGGTCAGCAACGATTTTCCGATTAAACAAGAGGCCGTTTTGGGGGACGCCTTCTTTAAAGGAACCCCGGCCGACGTTTTATATACAAAATCATGCATCTCATTTGGCAATCACAGTATCCCTTTCAAAGATCGCGAAAAAGTCAGAATACCAGCACGAACCAAATGCGTAATCCACGTTCGTGTTAACAACACGTTGTCGGAAGGATACGTCCCGCGTCTAAACGTGGGTGAATGCCTATACATCGGCGACGCAATCGTGAAAAACAACAACGGCATTGCCTACTTGGCCGCGATCAACGATAATGTCTTCAACGTCCATCTCACAGTCCCATTCATAGACCTACAACCAATCGAACAAATTTACGAAATCCCAACTCCCGTATTCAAACCTCCCAATCAAGACTGGGAATGGCCATCAGACTCTAATGCAAACGACTCCCGTGACACTCAGATCAAGTATCGCGCAGAAGTCCGTACAATAGCAACAAGAAGAGATAGATTCGATGCTATTAAACCGCTCTTGCAATTAGAAGGTCTAACTGCCAAAGAGAAGGAGCACGCACTCGACCTCGTCAAACGACACTCACACTTGTTTGCTCTGCCTGGAGAACCGCTGGATCATACCAATTTAGTCAAACACGAAATCCACACAACTGACGACAGACCTATTAACACAAAACAATACCGATTTCCCTCAATCCACAAAGACGAAATCCACAAACAAGTCAACAAACTCCTAGACACCAACATCATACAACCATCCATCTCACCTTTCAATTCCCCGGTCTGGATAGTACCCAAAAAACCAGACAGCCAAGGCAACAAGAAGTGGCGAATGGTCATAGACTTTCGCAGACTCAATGACAAGACCACCCCGGATGCGTATCCACTACCTAACATCGTGCAAATCCTCGATCAGCTGGGCAACTCCCGTTACTTCACGGTATTGGACCTAGCGTCAGGTTTTCACCAAATTCAGATGCATCCGGCAGGCAAGGAAAAAACCGCCTTTTCCACGCCCAACGGTCATTTCGAGTTTAACTGAATGCCGTTTGGTCTGAAAAATGGCCCCGCAACGTTCCAACGCCTAATGGACGTTGCACTGACCGGACTTCAAGGCACAGACCTATTCGTCTATTTAGACGATATAGTGCTCTACGCCGCCTCACTTGAGGATCACGGAAAGAAATTCGAAAGGTTAGCAGAGAGACTGACCAACGCAGGACTGACACTGCAAACCGACAAATGTGCATTTCTCCGCAGAGAAATAGCATACCTCGGACACCTGATAACAAAAGACGGTGTAAAACCCAAACCGGATTTGGTGGAATCGGTAGAACGGTTCCCTACACCAACAGACAAAAAGAGCATTGTGCAATTTCACGCTCTCGTCAATTTTAACCGCCGTTTCATCGACAATTTCGCGGAAATTGCGGTCCCATTGACGAGGCAATTGAAAAAGACAGCGAAATTCGAATGGACTGACGAATGCCAAAAAGCGTTCGAAAGTCTCAAATCGAAAATCACAAGCTACCCAATCTTGCGCTACCCCGACCTCGACAAGAAGTTCAAACTAACCACAGACGCATCGGAGTACGCTATCGGTGCGGTAATCAGCCAGGAATACGACGGATTTGATCACCCTGTCGGTTTCTATTCATGATCATTACGAAAAACAGAATTAGCATACGACGCTCTAAAGAAGGAGTGCCTAGCAATCGTAAACGCTGTCGAAAATTTCCATTACTACCTATTCGGTCGTAATTTCGATCTCGTTACGGACAACAGAGCTCTGACTTACCTCGTCAAAAAGCCAAACCCACCGCAACAAATGCAACGGTGGCAGGCAATGCTCAACAACTACACATACGAAATTCACCACAAGCCTGGAAGGTTAAACGTCATCGCAGACGCACTTTCCAGAAGCCCCATCGCCGTGCTACCAATAAGACCACGAGAGTCATCATCATCATCGAGTGATTCAACAGCACGGGATACTAAAAGGCAAAAAACCCATGGCCAGAGACCACCAAGACTCCGCGATCGTTCAACGACGGACGAAAGCTCTGGAAACCCGACAGAAAATAAAAAACCACGCGCAGACCGGCAGCCCACTGAATCGGACGACGAAACAGAAATGGACACGGAAAAAGACATTGCTCCAGGAAACCCTGAGCCACAGACCATAAAGAAACAAGCAACCTCGGAAGAAACAAGCAAACAACCAAAAAGCCAAATCATAAAACAACCAAAGAGCGATTCATCGATAGACGATGATAATTGCGAATCATCGGAAGAGGAGGAACTCACAATCACTAGTTATAAGCTCGGCGTAGAAGGAGGCCCAACGAGGCGCAACGTATCCACTAGCCCAACGAGGCAACCCACAAGCCCAACGAGGCAACCCACTAGCCCAACGAGGCTACCCCCCGGCCCCAGGCTGGACCCAGTGATAGAAGAAATAAATAACGACATTCAGGCCCGCGAAAAGGAACAAGATTTGGAATACGAGACAGCAACCGAGAAAGGACATCCGACCGGACTCGGAAGCACACCATCACCAGCGCTAATCGGAGAAGTGCCTGGTGATCAAAACACATACGAACCAACGGTACAACCGATGTTTAGGTTACCACCAAATCAGGAACAACAAAATAGTCAAAACACGGAAGGAACCAACCCGGAACTACCAATGGTCCAACCCAACTTCCGCTCACCACCATTATCAGAATCATTTAAAAAACCCAAAACACCCAAACCAAAACGGAAAAACACGATTAATAACCCGAGACGAGTACAACCCAAAAGAGCAGCAAAAACTAAAAAACCCATAGTACCGACACCTAATTGGAGGAACATCATCAACAACCCGGAATACGTACAACCCAAAAGATTACCGACATCACCAATAGAACCAATGAACAATATTGATAGATACGACCCAGGACATCTTTCACCAGAACTAACGGAAGAATATTGGGACTCACAGGCACCGAAAACCGCACACGATCCAGGACATCTCTCACCACAACTAACAGAAGATTATTGGGATTAATTGGCACCAAAAACTGCAGACGATCCAGGACATCTTTCACCACAACTAACCGAAGATTATTGGGACTCACTGGCACCAAAAACTGCAGACGACCCAGGACATCTTTCACCACAACTAACCGAAGATTATTGGGACTCACTGGCACCAAAAACTGCAGACGATCCAGGACATCTTTCACCACAACTAACCGAAGATTATTGGGACTCACTGGCACCAAAAACTGCAGACGACCCAGGACATCTTTCACCACAACTAACCGAAGATTATTGGGACTCACTGGCACCAAAAACTGCAGACGATCCAGGACATCTTTCACCACAACTAACCGAAGAGTATTGGGACTCATTGGCTCCCGAAACCACAAAACAAACCGAACATCCGTTACCAGAATTAACAGCTGAACATGGAGACTCACAACTGATCACACACAAAACACCAACAACTCCACATTCCCAACAGGCGCCACCGACGTTGCAATCACCACAACCAGGAACTTCACGACAATCGATCCCATGGCAATCACCACAACCAGGAACTTCACAACAATCAATCCCATGGCTATCACCACAACCAGGGCCCCAAAAACAAACACCACAATCAGAAATTTTAAAACAACCGCCTCAAACAAAAACTTCACAGCAACCACCACAACCAAAAACCCCGAAACAACCATCGCAAAATAGCCCAGAATCACTCGGAAGAGCTGTTATGCCGCTCGTCACGTATCGATTAGAATACGGACGAAGGATAATATTTATTTTATTATTTCGGGGATCGTTCGTCAATAAAGAGTTAAAACTCACGTGATCGGATTAACAGTAGCTGGTTTATTGTAATCGTTACGTTACAGTTAGTTAATTGAGCTCTTGCTCGGTTAATTCAAAGAGATTATTTCTATGTTGTCGGTCGGGCGAGTCCTCACGGTCGGATGCGTCCGATCGTGGTGCGAGTTGTTACAAGACTGATTTTACTGCCGCTCTGAGCGCAGCAAGTTGACTGCAATTGCCCAAAAGTGCAATTGCAGATAAAGTGCAAATTGTGACATTGTCAATCGAGGTCACTCGATCGCAGATCGGTTGGCCCATCGATTGCAATATCCGCACGCAATCCGCGTTAGCGCATTCCAACACGCGTGACTCCACGCGGTTGCGACATTTCGTTCAATTGTGCCCTGACGTACAATTCAGGTCACAATTAACGAAATAAATTAAATTATTTCCGAATTTTATTCGGGGGCGCAACAGAGCATCTACACCGTTTTCACCAGAATCAATGATAGAAGACTCGGACAGCGATGCACCATACCAACCATCGCAATACTACAGGAAAACCCTCTCCCGAAGAGAAACAAGCCCAGAGACCAGGGCAACAGCTACGACGGAAGACGTCCTCATCAACACAAATGTTACAAAAAACAACAACACAAAAACATACTAGCTCAGAAAGACATCCTTGCTTATTTCCAATCAGCCGACTGCTCACGAGACACGATGATCGCACAGTTGTTACTTGAGAAAGGAGAAATGGATCAGCAAGCACTTCTGACGGAAGACCCAAGAAGCGAACGAATCATAGTGACACGCCAAGGAACCAAGTGTTTCATCACACTGTTTTGTAAAGAAAAAGCAACGGACAACACGAACTGGGCATCAGTGAGAACCTGTGTCAGAGGATTAGTAAAGTTATTCGAACGCGAAAACATCACTTCGTGCACCATCTCGAAAGATCCGAAGATAATTGACGCGCTCCTATGGGACAACATCAAAAGAGAACTTAAGCTGCTGACTCAAGGATCGCAAGTGAGAATCACCCTCTGCGAAGGACTCATTAGCGTTCCACCAATAGACCACAGACAACAAATTATTAAGGAACTACACGCATCAACGATAGGTGGACACAAGGTCATCGAGAAAACGTAAGTAGTAAGGTACAGGTATAGGGAGACAGGGTTTACCCCCACTCTACCGCCCGTCTGGCGCCAGTGCCAGCCAGGGGGGAGGGTGATTCCCCGAACTGTGATTGGTCCACTGTACTCCCACTCCTCCCCACCCCTGTCTCTCTATAATGTCAGGGGGTGGTGGGGGGTGATTCCCTGAGCTGTGGTTGGCTCCCTATAATGTCAGGGGTGTCTGGAGCCGTCGGCTCGGTGGTGTGAGGTGGTGGGAGGTGGTGGGGGGTCGTCTCGGGCCTTTCCCTGTAATGTCGGGAGGAGTGGCTCGCGGTGGGCGAGCCCGGTGGGCTCGCTGGCCCACCACCCACAACCACCCACCGGTCATCCGGTGGGCCCGCTGGCCCACCACCCACTACCACCCACCGGTCACCCGCTCGTCCACCACCCCCTGCTGCCCTGCGTTAAATGTGGGTGGCTGGTGGGTGGTGATGCGGGTACATCCTACAGTCGGCATGGTAGATTTTTGCCTACGACCGGTAACACGGTTTTCCGAGTGTTGGTAAATTTTCCGATGTATGGTAAAGGATAAAATGAAAAGCATATTTGGTTGACTGACATTGTCCCGAAAACCCAAAATCCCGAAAACTGTTTTACCGACTGAAATTCAGTAGTTCGGTGTTGCGCCGCGAGAGGGCAGTGGTAGCAAAATACCGAAATCGCAGTGGTGCTCAACCAAATTAAATTACTGTTAGAAATGTTATTTAACAATCACAATAAAAATACATAACTCGATTGATGTACTCGATATTTTTTTATTTCTTTAAATGTGTTGTTTTCTTCCGTTGAATGTGATGGCCAACAGCGGTACGTCTACCCTGGATGACGAAACGTTATTATCTATCTAGCGCACAAGGGAGTGTTCAATAAATAAACTATCTGACTGACAGAGAGAGATGTAAAAAAATGGTGCAATCGAACGATTCAAATTTATGGAATCTTTTATTAAAAAAACGTTAAGATCTTTAAAGTACAGTAAAGTACAACTATACATATAATATGGTCCTTCCACTCGGAAAAATACCAATTTTTTATGGTATTTTTCCTTTTTTCCTTGCGAGGAGCCGGTGCTCCGGCTCTTCGATGTGCTTTCAGTCTTAGATACACCGAAGTCAGCGGTCTTGATGTCCTCGGTCGAGCTGGCTCGAATGCCGCCGTTATCCGAGTACAACGACGTATCGCTGCTCGTCTCGAGTACTGCGTTCCGACTTTCGCTTCTCGTCCAGACTCTGGCGACCCTCTTGCACCAACATCTGCTTCTCGTATCGCGGCCGTTCCTCTCCTGATTTTCCGTCGCGATTTTCCGTCATTTCAAAGTTTCTTCAGCCCACAACCTAAGAAGAAGAAAAAGACGTAAGTCCACGTTATGATATTTTCAGAAAGCAGATCTGGCCATAAGAAAAAGGCTGCAAAAACGACGTTGGCAACGGGAAGAACGCGAGAGGGCTGCACAATTGACGGCGATGATAAACACGCTGCACGAAAAATAGAGAGCTATAAGCTCACAGAAGGAGTAAGGGCTGTAAGTTTTTTAATATAAAAAATTGTTTAAAGAACTGCCATAACAAACATTAATTTTCGTCTGATTACTTCAAGTTTATTTACTCCGTATTCATTTTCAGGTTTCCGAAGATTTGTCCAGACTACAGCAGCAGGACGTACAAAATGATGTTATTCTCGTGAACTCGTGATTAATAAACAATTTAAATCAAAGCAGTTCATTATTGCCGTTCCCTGCTTGATATATCCCATTCATCTCTACTGAAAGTAGTAGGCAACTCAACTTAATGGGATTGTATTGTTATTTCCCAATTAAAAAATGATTTCAATTGATATCGTTGCAAAGTAATCGATAAATTTGACTCGGTTTCTTATCCAAGAAACGTCTAATTCAATAATGGTTTTCCTATACACAATATGTATTGGTTTTACTCGGTAAATTCTTATTTTATATTTCTATTAAGTTTTATCGGAAGATTCCATTTACATGGCAAACCATCCAATCGATACAAGCGGAACGAATTGGAACGATTCTGGCTGAAATTCCTTGGACAAGAAACACATATTCTCATTGCTTTATTTTTATCGGTTTCAATGAGATTTTCTAAACAGGGTTCAACTCACCACTCGCAATTGCAGCCGATCTTCTGGCCGCCTGGGCTTTTATTTGCGCCAACAATGGGCCGCACTTTTTTTTGTCCACTGCGACAACTCGCAGCGAAGATGCTGGTCCTATGTTACGAAAAAAAAAATACCTTTTAGTTTCCTGTTGTAGAATTATTTAGTCTCGTACTTACCCTTTAGGATTTCATTCCCGATGGACGCCTCACTGCAGTCACTGCCGTCACTGGCCGTCTCGTCATCGTCGTCCTCGTCGTCCTCGTCCGGGAGTTCGGCGGCTCGCGGGAATTTGTGTACGGCTCTCGCTGCCCTCACCAAAAAATCGTCTGTGCTGATGCTCCCTTCCTCCAAGCAATCCCACGCATATGAGAGCGTCGCGTTATCCAGAATATAGCGGATTCGCCTGCTCCTCACTTCGTAGCCGTTTTGCGCTGATAAAAACTCGATCGACGACATCCTGACGACGTCGAAGATTTCAACTAAAAAGCAAATGAAGAATTATATTTTCATTTTTTGCTTCCTCATAGAGGAAGCTTTGTTTTCGTGAAAAAAATTTTTTTCGAGATTTTGATGTCAGTAGACTCAGAATGGTCCAAAACGTCGAGAAAAGTGGTTTGTGCGAAATGTATGTATGTATGTATGTGTGTGTGTGTGTATGTGCACGTTTCGTTGTTTACACGATAACTGTCGCAATTTTCGATGAATCTTCTTCAAATTTGGCATGTGAGTGGGCTATCATGCAACACTGTTTGGGATTGTAGTTGACGCGAATCGGTTAATAAATTCAGACTTCGCAGCATTTTGAAAATTTGGCAAAAATTGTTTTCACGATGTAACTTACGTAAATTGAGAGATATAGGGATGAAATTTTGTACGTTAATAGACCACCATCAAACCATGATCTGTACCAAATTTGGAGAAAATCGGTAAAGCAGTTCCCATGTTATTGCAATTTCAATTTTTTTCGAATCTCTGGAAGTAAATTTAGCTCCTGTAAATAATAAGACATCCGATTGCAATTTCGAACGTGTCATTACGTTTATTGATTATTAATGAAGAGTTTCGTCAAGGAAGCGGTCATTATATCGGTAAATTTAGATTTTGCGGCATGAGAAACTAAAAAAAGCCGACACGAAAAAAAAATGAGGAAAAAATTTTTGCAGAACTACCTCAAATTTGGTTCACATATGGACAACCATAGACTACGTTTTGAGTCGAAATTTGACGCGGATCTGTCCAGCCGTTCAAATTTTATAGCATTTTGAATATTTTGAAAAATCTCGTTCACGCGCTGGATCGTGCAAATTACGAGGTTACGGGTTCTAATTTGGTTATATTGAGCTCAAACAAGCCTGCAAAGTAGAACCTTGCAAATTGCTTCCTCTAAATTTTGCACTTTTAACGAAGCTTCCTCTATGAGGAAGCCAAAACCGATCAACATACTTCCTCATAGATGTAGCTTCGTTAAAAGTGCAAAATTTAGAGGAAGCAATTTGCAAGGTTCTACTTTGCAGGCTTTTTTTAACTTAGTTTTAAAAAAATTACGACTCACCACAAAACGTCATTATGTTGGGCCTTTTCGTTAATATCCTGGCCAGTCTGCTGTTATTGGCTTCGGCGGCAATGTTCGTCCGGACAATTTGGCGGTGAACTGAAAATTCTTCGGGCTGCCGATCTCGCAACCAATACGCCTCGAAATAATTAAACAGGGGCTCGAATAAATCTCGAGTTCCCGCGTCGATATTTGTGCAGAGGTCCCGGAAGGCGCCTGGAATTTTCGCAGACGGCAGCAACGCCAGTGCCACTAATTTTCGTAGCACCATCGCCTCGTTGTCTTGCGCGCGCTGCAGAATGCCAAGTTTTTTTGCTCTCTTGTAGATCGCCTACAGAAATTTATATGAATAATAAATCGCTCAACAAATATCGCTATAATTATTGAAGATGAACTAACGCAATTATCAATACGTACCTGGCTGAAATGAAAGAGACAGCCTAGCACCTGAGCATCCGGCAGCACGCGGCGGATCGCACTCCGCAATGCGCGTTCGAAATCCGTCATTACGATGGCACTGTATCCACTAAACGGTGCCAGTGCGACATCGAAAACGGCCTTGTACTCCTCTTCTGTTCGCCCGTGCATGATCACCCAGATGGTCGGAAACACCTTAAGTTTTACGGGAAGAAACATTAAAATCTGGTTTCGCTGTTACTTTTTTTCGAGACGCCTCCGGAGATTCCCAGTCAATCACTTGAATCTTTTTTTCCATAAAAATTTAACAGAATGTTCTTAAAATGTACACTATTACCTATGTGGAAAAAGATTCAATAAATTATCGCTATTTATATCACCTCGAAAAATCCTCTATTAAAAAGTCCGTAATTCGCGCCAATCTGACCATTGTTGTCGATATAACTCGGCCCCTGATTGGTCGTTGGGAATCAACGGCCGTTCGATGTTTAATATCGCGAAATTTCAAAGGTTGTCAGGAGAAAAAAATCATTTTTACGTTTTTCTCCTCGAATTTTCGATTTTTCTGATCAACACCTGTGATTTTTGGAATCAGCAGGAAATTTCCCATCGGATAGGGTTTTCAAAGACTGCGAAATAGAAAAAAAAAAAATTTCTCGAAAAACGCAAGGGAAAATCGCAAAAATTTGCGATCGCAAAAATTTGCGATTTTCGAGGGTCAACTTTGAAATTCTGCAAAAAATCGAAAAATCGAGATATCGCGTTCTGCCTGGCGGCATTAGCTTCGTTGAAGGGTTATCTTTCGAATGAAAAAAGAAAATCCAGATTCCATTGAGCCAAAAAAAAAATACATCGATTTTAGTGAAGTGGCAAAATTCGGAAAAAGTGAAAAATAATTTTTCGGGATTTTCTCCTCGAATTTTTTATTTTTTTATTTATTTATTTCCGTTTCCGAGGTACACCCGTGAGGGTTTTACCTTGCTCCCCCCTAGTTTTTTTCCCCTCCTATCACTCCCTACCCGCACTTAGCTAAGCTAACCTAACTTCCGTGCGTCCGCAGACGACTTAGCTACACTGTACCGCATTTGCCGAGGGCACGGGGAAACTGCGGAAAACCCGTGCCGGTACAGACGGCATTATATATTTCTGATTCTCCAGTGTATACACGAAAGAAACACATGCTTCTTAAGTGCAGACACCAAAGTTTCTGAAAAATGCCTCCCGCTCACTGTTTGATGCGCCAGTCGATGCACGGCTAAGCGGTCACCCATCCAAGTTACGGCCGCAATCAATGCTGCTTAACTCGTGGGACCGCCGAAGCCGCACTCCGACCGCACACCCATCAGTGTCGGTCCTCGAATTTTTTATTTTTCGGGCAAATAACTATGATTTTTGGTTTCAGCGGGAAATTTTCCATCGGATAGGGTTTTAAAACTTCATTAAATCGAAATTTTTTTTTTTGCAAAATTATTCCTAGTCCTTAAGGCCATGTAAAACACTGAGCGCCGAAAATCTTCGGATGTGCGGTTTGTCGCGAATTATGAACGGATCAAAGTAAAAATTGAAATACAGACGCCAGTAATATGAATCTCGTGCATGAATTAGTCAGAATTTTGATTTGAGAAAAAAAAAATTACAGATCGGTTACCGACATCAATTTTTTTTCATCAACATCGTTCGGCATCGTTTTTTTCATCAAAATTCTGACTAATTCATTCATGAGATTCACATTACAGGCGTCAGTATTTCACATCGCCTTAAAAATATGTCTTTTTTTTCTGAAAATACCCCCCCCCCCCCCTTAAAAATGTTTAGGGATAATCTCGAAGGAGAAAGAAAATAAAAAATTAAACCTACGCATCCAAATTGGCTCGCCAAAATTGTGAGGAGCTGACACTTGCGGCTTTTATCGCCGATGCGCGGGAACACCTTAAACGTTGCATCGATGTGGATGTGCGTTGTTCTAGATATCCTGGAAACGAATTTTTTGTCCCACAGGACGAGCGCCTGTGATCCTCCAAACTCGACAAGTTCGCTTTCCAGGCAACCGTAAGTGTGCGTAAACAACTCCTCCTTCTTTGCCGATAGAAATTGGTGGAAGTCGTTAAGGGTTGCAAACGTTCTTACACCCGTATATGAGAGTAGCCACGTGGCTCTCCAACGCAGCATCGCTCGCTTCACTTTTTCGTAAGGTAAGTGAATCGCTGCTTCAGGGTGTCTGTTAAGGAAGGGCTTAGGATAATGGAAGGATAAAGGATAAGGAAAGCACAAATACGCTAACACGAATCTAAATATCATTTAGATGTGGAATTACCGGTCACGTTTCTTTTTGGTAAATTTTCGGTCACAAAAAAGGATGACCAGTCATTTACAACTAGATGTACAGCTCTAAATCTTTTTTTGCGGTATTTTACGGTAAAAATACGTTAAATGACCGGTCACATTTACAGCTCACATCTCTAGACACGATAACTCATGACTGGTTTGTCGAGAATAAAAAGACCAAAAATCTTCCGTTAATACATGAATAGATCTCGTGCTTGAACGGAGGAAAAAAGAGGAAGTCAATAGCGTAATTAAAAAAAAAAAAAACAAGACGTCAACTATAATAACTTAAAAAAAAATCAACTGCCTAGTCCCCTTTACGATCATTATTACTCATTTCACTCAGTGTGAGTGACGCGGTTTTAACTAACCTTAACGCTATCTCATTGCAGACGACTCGCGGCGTGCGTTTTGATTTCATCGCCTCTTTCAGCGCGTTTCGGAACACTTCCACCCGCTCAACGTTCGCATCGGGAGCGCCGCACCGATGATCTTTGGTTTGCGTAAATGCGCCATTTACAAGCCGCCCTCTACCATGGCAGAGGCCGTCCCTGTTTTTTACGCAAACCAGATACCTAAATATTAAAAGTCAGGAATTATAATTTGTGCAAACAAATCAAATATCAACTAATAGATATCAAACGTGAAATATTTATAATTCGCTTACCTCGTTGTTTTGTACCATTTGTTATGGACGTAGCGATAACCACCATAAACAAATTGCTGCAATTTTTCGCGCGCCGGTGGCGGCATCGCGCCTCGAATACTTTATACAGAGGATAACAGAATACTTTATAGAGAGGATAACAAAATAATTAAAATAAAAAGAAAACTTATTTACACTTTAACACTTTATTTACACTTTTACAAAGTATTTTCGTCAAATCAAATAATTTAAGATTCGATGGCACGAGAAAACGTCGATGCGAGATTTGATGGCACGAGAAAACGTCGATGCGAGCAAATGTCGATGAGCGTCGTTTTTAAAAACAATTGACAATTGTTTGAAAACCTGAAGTACTGCGTACGTCGTGCAACTACGCACCCTTGAGTTTTATTGTATTTTCTGTTATTGAAATAACACATGACAATGTTTTATGCACAATTATTAATATCATCTATTAAAAAACCAATGTGAAACACAGTGGATGTATATATTTTCTTTTATTCGCGCGATATATGAGATACTACGTGAATTTGCCGCGTGTGCGCCGCGACGGTCGCGACGACGGCAGCACTCTCGCTCTCGCGCAGTGCCGCAGTGCCCGCTGCTCGAGAAGGTCGTCTGCTCGGTTGTCATCGTGTGTCCGAGTTTTTAGGTTAGTCTGCAAAAACTTGTCCTGTGTCTCGTGTGTGTGAAGGCAAAATAGAAAAAAAACAATCCGTCGATTTTGTCTCGTGGCTCATCTCGATGATATCGGCGACGTTTATCGCTTTGGTGCCGACGAAATTGGGCAAAGTAATGAGTTGGTATGCGAGGCCGGCTTGGCTGTTTTTCCTGTATATCTGCCCAACCGTCTCGACGTCGATGATGCTGTTTCTGTACATGGGCAGCAGGCAGAGGCAGGTCAGTATTATTCTTTATTAATGTATGTTCACGGGATAAAGATCCCTTTTTATACACAAAACATTTTAGCAAAGAGTTAAAAAATATTTTAGCGAAATTACAAAACAAGAATCAATAATAATCAATAGGAATCATGTGTTCCACAGGAACTAAAATAAAAAATAAAACGTTTATAAAATTTATAGCAGATTAACAAAGATAAATTCTTTATCATAGTATTATTGTTACGGATGAAAATTTCCTAGTCTCGGTGTTTAAAATCGGAGCATGTGATCCGTTTAAATTCAAGGAGACTCACATGCAACACGCAAATTATTAATAAAAAAAACTTTTCGCAGGACGTAAACTCGCCATGGATTCTCTACCAACTTTACTGCGACGCCTACAGCGTAATATGGATGTTCATACTATTCCTGTGCATTCTCTTCGAAATCCGGTCAGGCTTCATACCGCTGCACTGGGTCATCTTTCCGGCGGTCGGCAACCTCCTGCGGCACAATTTCTTCGACAAGTGGAGAGGTGTGTCCGCAAAAGCAGATCCCAAACAAAATAATAGCCTCGCGCATATAAATCACGCGTTACGTTGTCTGCCGCCCTGGTTAAATTGATTAATACGAGAAAGTCCGCCCGTGAACTTCATCCGTTTTTATTTCAACTGTTTATACACATTATTATTATTATTATTTATCGAATAATTTTGCGGACCAAAACATCCGAGTCAACCCCAGTCAACCACTTGGGTTTGACTGGGGTTGACTCGGAGATGACCCTACATCTGTATCGCAATTTCAGTCACGGAGAAGGAAGGTGTTGCTGCTGAGCCAGCAAACAGGGAGGAGAGTCACAAACGTGAGATCAATCGGGATGGCGAGAAAGAGGAAAGCAACAAGAAACTGCGCAAAGCTGACTCGAAAGAGAGCATTCCGCTGTCGGTTAAGAAGAAGCTGGTGAGTTGAACCTACGGAATGAATGGAAATCGCCGTAATACTATTAATAACAGCAGTTTTTTATTTGTGAATAAACATGTTAAATTGTTTCAGGCGCCGAAGCCTCCAGTCGCGGGAGACACGAGCGAGCGTCGAGCATCGCGCGACAAGGGTCCGGCTCCTCCACCGCCGGCAGTTAGACAGAACAGCAAGGGCGAGGATAAGGAGAATGTTCCGAAAGTCGCCGACAAGTCCAGCGACATGAAACTGTCGGATTTACCGCCGTCCAGCGACGAAAAGCAACAGCAGGACAAGCCTTTGCTGGAAAATCATGCGAGTGTCGCGCAGCAGAGTCTCAATGGCGAGGAACGAAAGAAAAACCTCGACAGAACACAGCCAAAAGTTAGTGCGAAGGATAATCGCGTCGCGTCGGAGAAAAAACGGGATCCAACGGAGAACAACAAGAGCGTTGACATGAGACAAAAACCAGCGGACGGCAAGAGATCGTCGGGCCCCAAGAGTCAAGCCAGCTCGGAGGAAAAGAGGAAATCAGCGCCCGTGCAGCCGGAATCGTCGGAACTTTGGAAAAAGCCGGTGTTCAACAAGCAGAGCTCCTTGGAAAAAAAGATAGGGTGAGAATGTCGTTTTGAATGACCTTTCGTTTTGAATGGCCTTTCAGGTTTCATAAGACAAGAGACTGATCCTTATAAAAATAATTTACTGTACTGTAACGGGTTTAGCTGACTATTTACAAAGACACCAGATATAACAATAGACAAACGAAAAGTTGAGCGACTTCACAGCAATCTTGACAGACGAGAGTCTTGACGAGACTTTGACAGAGAGCAGACGTGCGCGAAACAAATCGATCGGAATAATCAAAGCTTTTATAATCAATAATATCCGCCCCAACAACAAAGATCCCGTGTTTTCATTCGCTCGACCGTTACATTGGTGTCAGAAGTGTGCAATTCGAATCCGTGTAGTGAAAAATTACTGAGATGTCAACGATGGAGAGATCGGATTACGTTACCAGAGAAGAATTTGAGAAAATGATTGAAGAATTTAGGAAGATCATTCAGGATTTGAAAATTAAACAAGCGGAGGAAATTTCGGAAATCAGAAAGGCAGCGGTTGAATCGGTAATAACAGGGACAATCGAAATCGCCAAGGAAGCAGCTGTTGCCGCCACCAGGGAGGCCCTACGTGTAGCGATCCAGGAAATCAGTCCTGTGAGGAACGATCGCCAAGACCCGGTAATCGTTCAAAATGTTTCGAACGCTTGTAGTCATTCTTCCGCTAGAAATAAATCGTGTCAGACGCAGGAAAGAGTCCTTCAGACTCCGACTCACGCTGTTTCACCACCACGACCCAAATCGTTGGAACGAAACGTGATTCAGAGAGATTCATCGATCTCTGACAGAAGGTTACGGTTGAAATTAGACACGTTTGACGGTTCGTGTTCGTGGAACAGTTATCTTAAACAATTCGAGTTAATTGCCAAGTACAATCGTTATTCCGAGCAAGAAAAGGTTGCTGTGTTAGGATCTTTGCTTCGAGGCCCAGCAAGAGCAATTTTAGTCTATTTAGACGATAAAGAACTCAAGGACTTTCAAAAAGTGAAACAGGAACTCGATCGTAGATTCGGTGAACAACATTTCGAACAAATCAGTTTTGTCGAATTTCACAATAGGAAACAAGAGAAAAAGGAAAGTTTAGGTAGCTTTGCAATGGATCTGAAACGCCTGGTCAGATTGGCCTACCCCGATTGTACACCGGAAGTGACGGACAAGATAGCTTGTTGGCAATTCATCGCAGGGTTGGCTAGTAGAAGGATCAGAAAGATGCTTAGGTTGGAAAATATCTGTTCTTTTGGCGTTGCCGTGTCTCGCACCAAAGAAATTCACGAAGTGAATCGGATCGAGGAAAGAGAACTCGCGAGTGTCAAAGAAGTCTGCGATTATTCCTCCCAAAATCATCAGATCGGAAAGTCGACCGGCAGAACTCGTAGGAAACCAGAATTTACTTCGACTCGTGAGGAAGTTCGACAATTGATAGACAACAGGATTTGTTGGCACTGCGGTGACCGAGGACACATTAGAAAAGATTGTTCTCATAGGAGAGAGAGTGCTTCCAAAGAATAATGCAGGTATTAGGTATTAGGTCAGGAGACGTCAATGCCGGGAAATTGAGATTGCTTGTTTGGAGCCTTGAATGTTTTACGAGAGACATTCTGGAGGGTTTCCAGAGAATATGTGAATAAAAATGATCTTGAATAACTGGCTGGAGTCTTGGGATTGAGCCCTGGAAAGATTTCCGAGTTAATTGTGGAATCTGCCTGTCTGTGGACCTTGAGCGTTGTGACATTGTGTTGGTGGCCACAACACTTTGTTACTGTAAGCGCTCTGGAGGGTTCCCGAGGAGATTTGAGTTGTTTGGTCAATGGTAACACTGTGAACAAGTTTCGGGTGCACACGAGATTGTTCTGAGACAGCAATAATTTAAAAAAAGAAGTAAATAATTTTCTCTTTGACAAGGCATTGACGTCAGGAACCTTATGTTCTGGTATTTGATTGAAGAAGATATGAATTATTTTATGTTTTGAATGTGGTATCGTAGGTGTGAAGTAAAGAGAAGATCGAATTATTTTATTGGTCGAAAGGATTAAATTGAGCAATTACGTTGCTTGCTTGGGAGCGGTTCTCTATTATTTTCAGATATCTACGCTTTTGTAATTTGTGTCACAGGTTTCCTTGTACCCGAGTTTTCTACATTCCTGTCTCCTGTCCTTGCACGTGATGTTTGGAACGAGAATTTGGAGTTACCGACCATCTGGAGAAAATCTCGAGGCACATGGAAAATGTTGAACAATTACATGGAAACGAGGAATGAAGAGATGGAGAAAATGAAAGATTAATTTTTAAACAATGAAGTATTTAGATTTGATTAGAAATAGATTTGATAGATACGGAGACAGATTAAAATGAAATTATGTAGCTTGACAAAGACTGGTATAGGAAAAATGAGACTATTTAGCTATGTTAACACTGTTCTTCCCAAGGTTTTTGGCCATGTTTTTCCTTGAGGACTTGGACAAATGTCAGGACAGTGTAGGTTGAGAAAATATTGGACTGATATTAGGATGATGGACCGTGGCACATCTTAGGGTGGAATAGGAGTTGCCGGGGCGGCAACTCAAAAGGGGGGGAGTAGTGTAACGGGTTTAGCTGACTATTTACAAAGACACCAGATATAACAATAGACAAACGAATAGTTGAGCGACTTCACAGCAATCTTGACAGACGAGAGTCTTGACGAGACTTTGACAGAGAGCAGACGTGCGCGAAACAAATCGATCGGAATAATCAAAGCTTTTATAATCAATAATATCCGCCCCAACAACAAAGATCCCGTGTTTTCATTCGCTCGACCGTTACAGTACTAAGAAACACTATATTATGGTGTAATTTTTCTTTACAGTCGCGACGGAAAATCAGGAGAGGAACGGCCGCGATACGAGAAGCAGATGTCGTTGCAAGAGGGTCGCCAAAGTCTGGACGAGAAGCGAAAGTCGGTGGAAGACAAGTCAACCGCAGTACTCGAGAAACGAATATCAATGGAAGTCGGCAAACGTATGTAGGACGCGCCGGTCGAGACGCTGAAACGCAGCCCCGAGACGAGCAGCGATACGTCGTTGTACTCGGATAAGGGCGGCATTCGAGCCAGCTCGACCGAGGACATCAACACCGCTGACTTCGGTGTATCTAAGACTGAAAGCACATCGAAGAGCCGGAGCACCGGCTCCTCGCAAGGAAAAAAGGAAAAATACCATAAAAAATTGGTATTTTTCCGAGTGGAAGGACCATATTATATGTATAGTTGTACTTTACTGTACTTTAAAGATCTTAACGTTTTTTTAATAAAAGATTCCATAAATTTGAATCGTTCGATTACACCATTTTTTTACATCTCTCTCTGTCAGTCAGATAGTTTATTTATTGAACACTCCCTTGTGCGCTAGATAGATAATAACGTTTCGTCATCCAGGGTAGACGTACCGCTGTTGGCCATCACATTCAACGGAAGAAAACAACACATTTAAAGAAATAAAAAAATATCGAGTACATCAATCGAGTTATGTATTTTTATTGTGATTGTTAAATAACATTTCTAACAGTAATTTAATTTGGTTGAGCACCACTGCGATTTCGGTATTTTGCTACCACTGCCCTCTCGCGGCGCAACACCGAACTACTGAATTTCAGTCGGTAAAACAGTTTTCGGGATTTTGGGTTTTCGGGACAATGTCAGTCAACCTTTTATTCAAATGTCAATTACAAATTTGTCAAAGGTTGAGATACATCGGGTTTTGCATATTCGCGAAGGATAACGAAATAAGCCGTAGTGCCAAAAGTACTTAAAGTAGAAACTATAGGTTTACATCTAAATACAATACGATACGGTCATGATGATTATTACGATTTCAACCGTCGTCGGTCTTTAACATATACGAATCAAATAATATAGAGCGAGTCGCAGGGCTTTGCGTATAACCAGACACAGAACTCATATTTACAATTTTTTCAACCTAGATGTTTTTCCGGATTTCTCGCCGCGAGTGTTTTTTGTAGCTCGATTGTCATAAGCGGGATGCACAATGCGGTGAGCTCCAGGAATACGATGCCGAACGTGAGTTCGACAAACTCAGCATCCATCCGGTGCTTTACTGCCTTTTTCAAAGAACTGAAATTATTTTTTATCAATTCTTTGACGCGATCGTCGTTTATTTTTTCGAGTGTCTCGTCGACCGGGATGTGTAGCAGTAATTCGGCGCAGAGCACTTCGGTGCACTTTTGTACATGTGCGGTATATCTTTGAAGTCGTCTGAAGCGTTCGTCGGTGCACACCAATACTTATTGCAGCCCGTTGTACGATGGTTTCTGCATCACAACAGCGGGGGAGTAGTTTTTCCGCTTCTTCATAGCCGGTTCTTCGGGCTCCAGCTGACTCTCGGTCGTCTCGTTAGCGGCCGATTGTTCTGCGCGACGCCGATCAAACACGATAGATTTCGAGCCGTAGCTCGATGTGAAGAGGATCTCAAAATATGCAAAGTGTATCGGCGGCGGTGCGCGCCATCCCGATCCCCAGACGGTCTTTTGCCCATCGGCGAAATACGTCGAGATATTAGGGAAATAGCTTTGCAGTACGCTCCACTCCGGAGCGTCGAAAACAATACCGCCAGCGGTGTTATTGTTTTGCAGTTTCACTATAGGCTGGATACTGCCGTCTTTTCGTCTCCGACTGGTTGAGGGTGTACGTTGTTCCCAGAATGAGGGATCCTTCGACACGCCTTTTCTCAAAGTCCGTCAGCACGCGGTACATGGTTGACGGCTGTAGATCACTGTGGTGACCATCCTGAGATGCGATAGACAGCGACTCATCATGAACAATAGCTCGAGGGTAAAGTGCGTTTACTGAAGTCACGGGCCTGACTGCCGCTTTCTGATATCGCGGTGTGTTTATATACGGAGTCCTCTGGGTAGACCCAGTCGGGGCCCCTCGAGTTGCCACACGTGTTTTCGAAAGGGAGGGGGGTAATGTTGATGACATTACGTTGCGGTGACCGTATAGGTCTCTAAGGGTATGGTGACAGATAGGTGTCGGTTCAAACCCCTTTTACCGTGGCTACCGTACAGGCCTCTAAGTGTTTTCCGGTTGGCCCGTGGGTGCAATGAAAAAAGTATCGACGGGCCGTCCGAGGGTCACTGTCGATCTGTAGGGTTATCTCCGAGAGGTATTGTTTTTTCAAGGGGGTAGGTCGTGGTCATCGCGATATTTTGAAGGCCTGCGTTCCCGTTTTTGATAAGTCTTAAGATCCTTGACGAACATTGGTTTAAAGTTTGAGCCAATGCTTACACCCAAAGACGACTGCAATCTCCTTCCACCCCCGTTTTGAGGTGAAATCTGCGTGCAGTGGGTGTGGTTTAAAGTATATTGAATTAAGAAAGACAGAGTCTGTTTAATCTGTCTTCAGAAGTCACCAGTGACACTTCGGCGCTCCTCGTGCTCTCCACGATCGTCTTCAGTCTTTTACTGTCACGTTGTTCGATGTGTGTGTGTGTGCGTGTGTGCGCGTTTGTTTTTTGTGCCCTCACGAACACAATTCACCGTTCAAACTCGTGTTTGAGTTTCTGTGTTAGCGTTGTGTTTGTGTGTTGTGCCTTCTAAAAAACAAAAACAAAAAAATGCAGTGTGTACATGCTCGTGCGCTTATCAGGGCGTTGGTGAAAACCATCAACATGGTGAAGATAAGGAGTGCGGTTATTGCGCGCATGTGCACGCAGGAGTGGGCGCGGGCTCTACGCCGAATGTGCCTTAGCGACGTGCGCCGCGTATTTAAGTCGGTGCTGCGTCGGCTACCGTTGCGCGTTATTGCGCGCGCGTACGCGCTTAACGCTTTCGACGCGACGGCGTACGCGGTGCTCATCGCGTGCGAGGTTATCCAGCAGCAGCAGCAGCAGCAGCAGCAGCAGCAGCAGCAGCAGCAGCAGCAGCAGCAGCAGCAGCAGCAGCAGCAGCAGCAGCAGCAGCAGCAGCAGCAGCAGCAGCAGCAGCAGCAGCAGCAGCAGCAGCAGCAGCAGCAGCAGCAGCAGCAGCAGCAGCAGCAGCAGCAGCAGCAGCAGCAGCAGCAGCAGCAGCAGCAGCAGCAGCAGCAGCAGCAGCAGCAGCAGCAGCAGCAGCAGCAGCAGCAGCAGCAGCAGCAGCAGCAGCAGCAGCAGCAGCAGCAGCAGCAGCAGCAGCAGCAGCAGCAGCAGCAGCAGCAGCAGCAGCAGCAGCAGCAGCAGCAGCAGCAGCAGCAGCAGCAGCAGCAGCAGCAGCAGCAGCAGCAGCAGCAGCAGCAGCAGCAGCAGCAGCAGCAGCAGCAGCAGCAGCAGCAGCAGCAGCAGCAGCAGCAGCAGCAGCAGCAGCAGCAGCAGCAGCAGCAGCAGCAGCAGCAGCAGCAGCAGCAGCAGCAGCAGCAGCAGCAGCAGCAGCAGCAGCAGCAGCAGCAGCAGCAGCAGCAGCAGCAGCAGCAGCAGCAGCAGCAGCAGCAGCAGCAGCAGCAGCAGCAGCAGCAGCAGCAGCAGCAGCAGCAGCAGCAGCAGCAGCAGCAGCAGCAGCAGCAGCAGCAGCAGCAGCAGCAGCAGCAGCAGCAGCAGCAGCAGCAGCAGCAGCAGCAGCAGCAGCAGCAGCAGCAGCAGCAGCAGCAGCAGCAGCAGCAGCAGCAGCAGCAGCAGCAGCAGCAGCAGCAGCAGCAGCAGCAGCAGCAGCAGCAGCAGCAGCAGCAGCAGCAGCAGCAGCAGCAGCAGCAGCAGCAGCAGCAGCAGCAGCAGCAGCAGCAGCAGCAGCAGCAGCAGCAGCAGCAGCAGCAGCAGCAGCAGCAGCAGCAGCAGCAGCAGCAGCAGCAGCAGCAGCAGCAGCAGCAGCAGCAGCAGCAGCAGCAGCAGCAGCAGCAGCAGCAGCAGCAGCAGCAGCAGCAGCAGCAGCAGCAGCAGCAGCAGCAGCAGCAGCAGCAGCAGCAGCAGCAGCAGCAGCAGCAGCAGCAGCAGCAGCAGCAGCAGCAGCAGCAGCAGCAGCAGCAGCAGCAGCAGCAGCAGCAGCAGCAGCAGCAGCAGCAGCAGCAGCAGCAGCAGCAGCAGCAGCAGCAGCAGCAGCAGCAGCAGCAGCAGCAGCAGCAGCAGCAGCAGCAGCAGCAGCAGCAGCAGCAGCAGCAGCAGCAGCAGCAGCAGCAGCAGCAGCAGCAGCAGCAGCAGCAGCAGCAGCAGCAGCAGCAGCAGCAGCAGCAGCAGCAGCAGCAGCAGCAGCAGCAGCAGCAGCAGCAGCAGCAGCAGCAGCAGCAGCAGCAGCAGCAGCAGCAGCAGCAGCAGCAGCAGCAGCAGCAGCAGCAGCAGCAGCAGCAGCAGCAGCAGCAGCAGCAGCAGCAGCAGCAGCAGCAGCAGCAGCAGCAGCAGCAGCAGCAGCAGCAGCAGCAGCAGCAGCAGCAGCAGCAGCAGCAGCAGCAGCAGCAGCAGCAGCAGCAGCAGCAGCAGCAGCAGCAGCAGCAGCAGCAGCAGCAGCAGCAGCAGCAGCAGCAGCAGCAGCAGCAGCAGCAGCAGCAGCAGCAGCAGCAGCAGCAGCAGCAGCAGCAGCAGCAGCAGCAGCAGCAGCAGCAGCAGCAGCAGCAGCAGCAGCAGCAGCAGCAGCAGCAGCAGCAGCAGCAGCAGCAGCAGCAGCAGCAGCAGCAGCAGCAGCAGCAGCAGCAGCAGCAGCAGCAGCAGCAGCAGCAGCAGCAGCAGCAGCAGCAGCAGCAGCAGCAGCAGCAGCAGCAGCAGCAGCAGCAGCAGCAGCAGCAGCAGCAGCAGCAGCAGCAGCAGCAGCAGCAGCAGCAGCAGCAGCAGCAGCAGCAGCAGCAGCAGCAGCAGCAGCAGCAGCAGCAGCAGCAGCAGCAGCAGCAGCAGCAGCAGCAGCAGCAGCAGCAGCAGCAGCAGCAGCAGCAGCAGCAGCAGCAGCAGCAGCAGCAGCAGCAGCAGCAGCAGCAGCAGCAGCAGCAGCAGCAGCAGCAGCAGCAGCAGCAGCAGCAGCAGCAGCAGCAGCAGCAGCAGCAGCAGCAGCAGCAGCAGCAGCAGCAGCAGCAGCAGCAGCAGCAGCAGCAGCAGCAGCAGCAGCAGCAGCAGCAGCAGCAGCAGCAGCAGCAGCAGCAGCAGCAGCAGCAGCAGCAGCAGCAGCAGCAGCAGCAGCAGCAGCAGCAGCAGCAGCAGCAGCAGCAGCAGCAGCAGCAGCAGCAGCAGCAGCAGCAGCAGCAGCAGCAGCAGCAGCAGCAGCAGCAGCAGCAGCAGCAGCAGCAGCAGCAGCAGCAGCAGCAGCAGCAGCAGCAGCAGCAGCAGCAGCAGCAGCAGCAGCAGCAGCAGCAGCAGCAGCAGCAGCAGCAGCAGCAGCAGCAGCAGCAGCAGCAGCAGCAGCAGCAGCAGCAGCAGCAGCAGCAGCAGCAGCAGCAGCAGCAGCAGCAGCAGCAGCAGCAGCAGCAGCAGCAGCAGCAGCAGCAGCAGCAGCAGCAGCAGCAGCAGCAGCAGCAGCAGCAGCAGCAGCAGCAGCAGCAGCAGCAGCAGCAGCAGCAGCAGCAGCAGCAGCAGCAGCAGCAGCAGCAGCAGCAGCAGCAGCAGCAGCAGCAGCAGCAGCAGCAGCAGCAGCAGCAGCAGCAGCAGCAGCAGCAGCAGCAGCAGCAGCAGCAGCAGCAGCAGCAGCAGCAGCAGCAGCAGCAGCAGCAGCAGCAGCAGCAGCAGCAGCAGCAGCAGCAGCAGCAGCAGCAGCAGCAGCAGCAGCAGCAGCAGCAGCAGCAGCAGCAGCAGCAGCAGCAGCAGCAGCAGCAGCAGCAGCAGCAGCAGCAGCAGCAGCAGCAGCAGCAGCAGCAGCAGCAGCAGCAGCAGCAGCAGCAGCAGCAGCAGCAGCAGCAGCAGCAGCAGCAGCAGCAGCAGCAGCAGCAGCAGCAGCAGCAGCAGCAGCAGCAGCAGCAGCAGCAGCAGCAGCAGCAGCAGCAGCAGCAGCAGCAGCAGCAGCAGCAGCAGCAGCAGCAGCAGCAGCAGCAGCAGCAGCAGCAGCAGCAGCAGCAGCAGCAGCAGCAGCAGCAGCAGCAGCAGCAGCAGCAGCAGCAGCAGCAGCAGCAGCAGCAGCAGCAGCAGCAGCAGCAGCAGCAGCAGCAGCAGCAGCAGCAGCAGCAGCAGCAGCAGCAGCAGCAGCAGCAGCAGCAGCAGCAGCAGCAGCAGCAGCAGCAGCAGCAGCAGCAGCAGCAGCAGCAGCAGCAGCAGCAGCAGCAGCAGCAGCAGCAGCAGCAGCAGCAGCAGCAGCAGCAGCAGCAGCAGCAGCAGCAGCAGCAGCAGCAGCAGCAGCAGCAGCAGCAGCAGCAGCAGCAGCAGCAGCAGCAGCAGCAGCAGCAGCAGCAGCAGCAGCAGCAGCAGCAGCAGCAGCAGCAGCAGCAGCAGCAGCAGCAGCAGCAGCAGCAGCAGCAGCAGCAGCAGCAGCAGCAGCAGCAGCAGCAGCAGCAGCAGCAGCAGCAGCAGCAGCAGCAGCAGCAGCAGCAGCAGCAGCAGCAGCAGCAGCAGCAGCAGCAGCAGCAGCAGCAGCAGCAGCAGCAGCAGCAGCAGCAGCAGCAGCAGCAGCAGCAGCAGCAGCAGCAGCAGCAGCAGCAGCAGCAGCAGCAGCAGCAGCAGCAGCAGCAGCAGCAGCAGCAGCAGCAGCAGCAGCAGCAGCAGCAGCAGCAGCAGCAGCAGCAGCAGCAGCAGCAGCAGCAGCAGCAGCAGCAGCAGCAGCAGCAGCAGCAGCAGCAGCAGCAGCAGCAGCAGCAGCAGCAGCAGCAGCAGCAGCAGCAGCAGCAGCAGCAGCAGCAGCAGCAGCAGCAGCAGCAGCAGCAGCAGCAGCAGCAGCAGCAGCAGCAGCAGCAGCAGCAGCAGCAGCAGCAGCAGCAGCAGCAGCAGCAGCAGCAGCAGCAGCAGCAGCAGCAGCAGCAGCAGCAGCAGCAGCAGCAGCAGCAGCAGCAGCAGCAGCAGCAGCAGCAGCAGCAGCAGCAGCAGCAGCAGCAGCAGCAGCAGCAGCAGCAGCAGCAGCAGCAGCAGCAGCAGCAGCAGCAGCAGCAGCAGCAGCAGCAGCAGCAGCAGCAGCAGCAGCAGCAGCAGCAGCAGCAGCAGCAGCAGCAGCAGCAGCAGCAGCAGCAGCAGCAGCAGCAGCAGCAGCAGCAGCAGCAGCAGCAGCAGCAGCAGCAGCAGCAGCAGCAGCAGCAGCAGCAGCAGCAGCAGCAGCAGCAGCAGCAGCAGCAGCAGCAGCAGCAGCAGCAGCAGCAGCAGCAGCAGCAGCAGCAGCAGCAGCAGCAGCAGCAGCAGCAGCAGCAGCAGCAGCAGCAGCAGCAGCAGCAGCAGCAGCAGCAGCAGCAGCAGCAGCAGCAGCAGCAGCAGCAGCAGCAGCAGCAGCAGCAGCAGCAGCAGCAGCAGCAGCAGCAGCAGCAGCAGCAGCAGCAGCAGCAGCAGCAGCAGCAGCAGCAGCAGCAGCAGCAGCAGCAGCAGCAGCAGCAGCAGCAGCAGCAGCAGCAGCAGCAGCAGCAGCAGCAGCAGCAGCAGCAGCAGCAGCAGCAGCAGCAGCAGCAGCAGCAGCAGCAGCAGCAGCAGCAGCAGCAGCAGCAGCAGCAGCAGCAGCAGCAGCAGCAGCAGCAGCAGCAGCAGCAGCAGCAGCAGCAGCAGCAGCAGCAGCAGCAGCAGCAGCAGCAGCAGCAGCAGCAGCAGCAGCAGCAGCAGCAGCAGCAGCAGCAGCAGCAGCAGGAGGGCCCAAGTGCCGGCGGAGAGGCTGCATCTATATGCGCTTCTCCGTGAGCTTCAGAAGGGTCCACAGCCGACACCAGCATCACCACCACCACCACCAACACCACGCTAACTACCGTCTCACCAGACGACGTGTGGATCGCCGAGACCGAGGCAGTCGTGCGTCAATTGGTGAGCGATAATTTAAATTTTCAAATTGGCGGCGGCTACGCGGGGCCGCATAATTTAAGTCTGGGTGTTAGCGGCAACGACAACAACGACAACGACGACGATGACGACGACGACAACGGCGACGATGTCGCAGCTGTTAGACGTCGCTTCAAAATTTTGGGCGAGCCGCGAGTTCGTCAGTCATCGCGCTTCAAGACCGCGTGCGTCCAAACGGATGTAGCGCTGCTCCCACCGCCTCCCGGTGTTAACCCGATCACATGGGTTCGAAACGCGATCCGCGATCTTCACGCGCACTTCGTTGCGGGCCGTCCGGCAACCGATATGATCGGTATCGCTTTCACGGGCGAGGGTATGACCGATGGTAGCGCGGGCCTATCGATGCGAATAATTGGCCGTTTCGATTCTTCACAATTGTCGGATCTCCTTTGCACCGTCAATCAGAGCGCTCGAATCCTATCGGTGTGTGATACGTTGGTTTTCACCGTAACGTACGTCGACATGGTTGTGGGCTCTGGCAGCCTGGAGGAGAAGCTGGAGAAAAACCGCTCGGTATTGACCATAGGGAACAGCGACATTTGTGTTTTCCTCGTTCGATCCTGGTGGCTCTCGCGAATGTTCGAAGCGTAAACGAGCGCACGGCTGAAGCTAAGAAAGTTTATGACCGGATACGTCATAAACAATCGAAGCTTCAGAAGGACGAGGCAAACCGACTTGTGACTGCAGCCTGTGTGGTGGTTCCAGCGGCGGGATGCGGCATACCCGAAATCGAATCGTTCCAGCGGCACTTTATGGCGGAGCGTATCGCCCTAATGGTGTACGACTGGGCGACTCTGGGCAGCGGTGCCGAGCCGATTTTCGACGGTAAGTATCGTTTTCAAAACACGTCGCCGCGAACAATTTTAAACATCGCATATTGTCGCGAGGAAAATCATTTCAGCCCGATCACGAATCTCCTGGCAGCCGGCGGTGCCAGGAACTATTGCATACCGTGCAACGTGTCTTATCGTCACTTGCACCAGCACAAGTGTATGAACACGTGCCCGCGCTGCTACGTGTCGCCGCCTTGCGCTGACGCCTCTGTAGACGAGACCGACAACGTCGACGGTGTCGACAAGTGGGAGTGCGGGGATTGTCATCGGTTTTTCCACAACGAGGCGTGTTTTGAAAGCCATCGAAAGCCGCGCGAAAGTCGGCTCCGAATGTCGCACACCGAGCGCAAAACCGTGTGTGAAACGGTGCGTTTTTGTCAAAAGTGCTCCAGGCTTTTTGATACGTCAAAGCGAGCCCACGATTGCGGAAAAGCGTTTTGTCAGCACTGCCGCAGTCTGTACGGCTATAACGAGTTGTGTTATATGCAGCCTCTGGCCCCGCGGTCGGCCCCGTCAGACACAAACCCTCGAACCCTGTTCATCTTTTACGACTTCGAGACACGGTAAGACAAGCCGTATATTGCGACACCGGGCGACGATAGGCGTGAGCACGTCCCGACGCTCTGTGTTGCACAACAGCTCTGTGAGCTGTGCCTCGAAAACGTCGAAGCTGTGGGGTTCGCCGATCCCTGCGCGACCTGCGGTATTCGGAAGCACGTGTTCCGAACATCGCCCGTCGCGGAGCTGGTAAATCTTGCCGTGCGTCGTTCGACGACGTTCAGCAAGATTGTGTGCTTTGCGCATAACGCAAAGGCCTCCGACGCGCAATTCATTCTGCGTTATATGGTCGAAAACTGCAGCGATCTCGGGGTCCCGAACCTAATTCTCACGGGTAACGCCATTATTTCCATGCCGATCGGGCGCACTGTCTTTATCGACAGTTTAAATTATTTTCACATGCGTCTGTCTCTTTTTCTTTCGTTTCAATGGAGTATGCACGAATATTTGATTACATTGTATAATCTGATACGGATAAATTGTCCACAATGTATAGTCGTAATATAGTATAATTCGCAGATTATTCTAGATAGTACAGCCTCCATAAATAGTTGGAAAAATCCTTGCACATTTACAGTAGTAAGACTTAAGAATTAGTAGGGACCGAATTTACGAAATCTAGTTATTTGTTACTGTGGTAATATTAGGTTATGGGTCACTTTTTATGATCCAATAATTACAATAACTGCAGCCGTTTCCGATCACGTTTATTATTTTTTATTTTGCCGTTATGTTAATAAAAAAACGTATTTAATAAATATATATATATATATTTCGTTTCATTAGAATATGATTTATCCTTATGCTTGAATATGATCCAGTGACTTTCAAGAGAACATATTTTTCATCTGCAAGATACTTTAAAGCTTAACTGTCCGATTTCAGTTTTATGCTCACGCTCTGTAAATCAAGATCCTTAAAATGGTGTGATAAATATTAGGGTTGTCAAATTTTTTTTCAACTGAAACATGTAAACAGATATTTATTTCACACCTCATAAAGTACAATTTCGTACAAAACTCGACGGAAAACCTTTTTATCAGTTCTATGATTGCAACACTTATGTCGGCTCACGCTGCAAACTAACACTCGTGAGAAAAAGTTTTTCCCCCCTCGTAAGTTAATATACTATTAAAAGTCGCTACCATCGTTCAAATGCGAATTATTTTATTAGTTAATTATTAGGCGTATTTTTCGCTTATAAGTGTTTTCTTTCGACTTCGCTACAAACCCTCATTTCGTGTCCATGTCGCGGGCAAAACCCCGCTTATTATTAACCAATAACTCGAACGCATGCGCAATCCGATTCCATTACTCCCTGGAGAGAAAAACGATTCATTCCAGCCCAGCGGAAGTAATAAAAATCGTCTTACGCATGCCTACTCGTCACTCCTCCTTTTCTGGCATACACGAAATGCGGTGATTTTTGAGCGAATTCGAAAGAAAACCATTGTATACTGCATGGGAGGGAATGCCTTTTCACCTGATGTGAATTTCTGCCCTCGTTTTGCTCTGGCATCAAATTTCACACTCTGTGCAAAATTGCACTTCCATCCCTTGTGGCATATGTACTATTTTGACAATCGTATTGCATTATAATTTTTATCAGGCACCTATTTAGAAAACTTTACAAACTTCACATTGTTGGGAAGAACAAATAAACGAATGCTGCGTGAGCTCGCATAAAATTTGGAGGTCGCTACTGCAGGCTGAAACCTATTTTTACTCGTTTCCAGTTATACCTACTAGAATAACCGTATCTCTGGAACCTATAGCTTTATAATTAGAATTGGACACTCGCTGCCTCCAATGATAGAGGTATTGCGCGAAGAAAGGAGTCAGGTAAACTCGAATACTCGGCTCCGCGATGAAGTTCCCCGAAAAGTAACGACTTTTCAGAGAATATCGTCATTCACTCCCATTCCACACGATTCACCGGTTCAATAATATACGACATTGCCGAGTTTTGCACGTTGCAATAAAAACAGACGGTTTGGAGACGATGGATATCAACTGCCCTTTCATTGTTTTCATAGCCCAACAACGTATGTACTCGTGACAATGTTGCATCTTCTATGCATGTTGCAAATTGATCTTGCACCATGCACGGTTTTAGTACGGCGTAATGTCGAGCCTCACATCCGCACAAAGACGGACAGAGGCAGTTCGATATCCTTATAAAGCATCGAATCTTCCCAATGCGAGAATTGCCGTTTACAGAATACACAACAAATGTCGAATTCGTTCGCTTACTACGTTGATATTCTGTACAGGAGTACATTACATTATTCTTCAAAAGTCTGTGAAAGTAGGAACACGTTTCAACGGGTAGTACAGCCATCTCTAAGAATACTTGCTCGAGTTCTTGAGGGCGTTCACGCATTTTCTTGGAAGTTCCAACAATATATACTGACTCAGTAATAAAGTGTCGCTTTATCTTTCCGTGTCTGGAATCTAAGTTTTCACAAAAATCGTATACTGGGTGTCCTTCAACTAGTGTTTCCGTTTTTAAACTTGTCAGACGCAGAAACATCGATACTGTGGTATAAATCTGTAGTTGCGCGGAGTTACTACCGTGTACCATTGATTTTAACCTTCCGTTTAGATCTTCGAACGGGAAGCACGACGTTGTCCAAAGCGGGCCGAATTGACGAACATTTTCAGCCAAATGAAGGAGCTGGTGAAGATTATTCGACATATGTCTTCTTCCGTACAGATATTCGAATCTACAAACAAACTCTTGAAGTTCACGCGACGCAATACCCACTTCATCCGGTGACACGGACGATTGGCACAAAAGCCATACACCGTGCACTAACAGTTTAAAGTGCTCGAAATACATTTCATCCATGATGTCATTGACGCAGGGTATCGCGTAATAGAACAGCCACGCTTTTAATTCGCTCGCCTTCCAATACGGTAAGTGTTCCGCTATCGATCGAGGAAGTCTTTGAATAAACGATGGTGGTGTTAGAGACCTCAGACGATTGTCCACCAGGTCAACGTGATTTGCTAACGACCAAGGCTGATCGAAAAAGTCTCGAGAGAACCAAAGGTCAATTAGATATTTCGTGACACCTTGGTAAACGCAGTGCATTACATCGACACCGGTTGCTCTGATACTCTGGTATACGATAGTCGACATAATTGATGGGCCTTTGACACCGCACACTGCTACGCCCTCGTCGAACGCTTGTCGCGCATGATCTACTGTCTCGCGATCGCTGCGCAAGTTCAATGGCTCGAATGGATAAACACGGACTCTTTCAGCATTCAAATATACGCCTTCTTGCTTGCATTTCTGACAGCCGAATTTGCCGTTGTACTGCTTCATATTTAAGAAGAGTGCTTTTGCTGGTAAATCGCACGTGCCGCAAATTATAAGTCCTTTCACGTTGACGGGATCTGCGACATGTGGAATTTCCACGTCGATGCCTTGACGCAACTGCCGTATGCTGCCTCGAAGTGGAGCCAGAAAAAGGTTGGGTATCGGTTTCTTTTCACCGAACCACAAACCGGCGAGTATCATATTTTCTTTCTTGGTTCTCGCGGCAAACGGCAATTCGTTGATGGCCAAATAAAACGGCCAGATGTGAAATTTTGATGATTTGTATATGTTCACTCCGTCAGTGTACCACGTGAACGATATATTTTCGCGATTATTCAAGAAACCGCCTTCTTCATTTAACTCTTTGTAGACGGCACCGTCGTAAATATCTTCGTAGTTTTCAGGATTATTACGATCCCTCGTATGTCGATGCTGAAGCGATTCCTCGAAGCCCGGACGTTTGTACAGGGCCTTTAGTTGTGCGATGATTGGTCCTTCTATAAAATATGTGATCTTCTCTTGGTTGTTACATGTTGGACAGTCGGAATCTTGTCGTTTTACCGTCACGAAGCACCTTCCGCAGTAGAAATGTCGAATCAAAGGTATTTCACTCTCAGCCAAGGATTTCTTGAAAGTGTACAATGTTTTTTTGCACTTGTTGTCTGGTGGGCAATGTACCTCTACGAGACGCAATATATCTGTCAACAGTTTGTCTGGGATGTTATGCCGAAGAGACAGGTTGAGAATTGCTATCGAGCTCTCTTCTGTCGTCAACGGAGCTCCCTCGTAAAGAGGTTCGTTATCGTCTTGTTGTGCTGCATCCGCTCCATCGTTGCAACTATCATTGTCGTCTTGATTGTTCTCTGAATCGTCATCAGATGAGCTGTCGCTTTCGTCGTTTTCAATTGATTCACTTTCATTCTCACGGTCCTCTTGCAAATACCTTTCTTCACATGGAGAGTGCTCTCTCGAGGGACGCGAGGGATTGTCAGAAACGCTATCGGAATTTACATCGATATCGGCGTCCGACTCTGACTCATCGGGAATCTGCAGTCTTTCTTCTTCATTTGACCCCGAATTTTCCGAAGTCCGAGGTCTTTGCTCGGGCTCCTCACGTTGCTCATTCTCGCGAACGTGTGCATCACCATCGATAACATCGTCGTTTTCCTGTACAGCAACTTGAGGACGTGGTCGTTTTAAACGGTTTTGACTACACCACGAATAGTCGGCAAATCTTTTATATCCATCCATTTTCGGGTAATATTCAGAATGCGAAAATCCAATTCTGCGACATTTACTTCAGAAGATGTTATGTAAAGCGACAATAATCAGAAATTCCAAAAAATATATAAATGCGAACCGTCGCGTGAAAAATGAATTGGATTATTGAAGAATCATAACAAACTTACTGACCGTAAATACACCATCCAACAAGTTTGCCGTTACTAATGTTGAAAATAAACTTCCGTGTCGATGTAGATTATCAGGTTGTCGGACTCAAAGTTTAATGAGGATATGGACGGGGTCAACGGATCAGGAAAGGAAGCCCACTGAAATTAACGAAATTATAAATTGAAATACGACACTTTTTAACAATGCGTTTAAAACTACTTAGTTAAAGAGAACTTTCATCCTCAATGTATTCCGCAGTATGCCAATTGGCTTTTACCATCCTCCACCTTTATTTCCCCTTTATTTCTGTACCCTTTAAATAAAATAAATAGCTTTGTTATTATTCCTCATTTAGATATTTTTGCATATTGTTCATAAGTTGTCAAGTTGTTTTAATACGTTTTATAATTAAATTGCATTTTGTTGATATATTTTTCCTAGCCCGAAAAGGGTCCAAGTTAACTAAAGGCGTGGCGTGAGGAAGTGGTGCATTTAAAGTGCCGTTATGGTGTGAAAAATCAAGTAGGTGACGCAATAGTGGGCGAAAAGTGGTGACGAACAGTGATGATAATTTCGGAAAGGTGAAAAAGAAGAGACGATAGAAAGGATAACGAACAAAAAATTAAGGTTAGGGTGAAGACAGGTAGATGAGCGTGTTCTGTATTTTTAAAAATACAGAAATCTTTATCAGAATGAAGTCAGAACCCATAAAATACTGCACCGTTTTTTTTTTTCAGAACGGTCCTTGAAGTACCCAAAAATATTATGCCAAGTGAGCTTTAACTTATACTAATTACATTAGTATGAAATTTATTATCCAGGAAAAAATGTTTAGTAACTTTATTTACATCTGCACCTACAAAAACAAAACGCGAACAAATTTTTATTTATCCGTAGAATGTTATTGCCTTAAATTCACGCACGCGTCGCTTGTGTGCGTGAAAACGGCACTTCTCGCACTAGTGGCATAATAGTACTTTGCGATACAAGGGCGAGAAAGCGATCATTATACGCAGGTTGGGAAGTTGATCGCACGAGCCCCACGAGTATCACAGCAGCACGAGCCGAAGGCGAGAAGGCGAGCGTGCTGTCTGTGGTACGAGTGCGGCGAGTGCGATCAACTTAACAACCGCCGTATGATGATCGCTCTCTCGCTCTGTATCGCATAATACTTTTTGTAACAAATGTATGAGAAGTGCTACGCGAGTGTAATGGCGCGCGCGTGCGAGAAGTGCGTGTGAGAAGTATTTCGCGTGCGAGAAGTGCGTGTGAGAAGTAAAATCGCACCGATGGCTATAAAGCGCCACTTACGCCACGCGCGGCAGGCACGAGAAGTAGCACTTCTCATGCATGCGTTACAAAAAATTGTATACGATACTCGTGCGAGAAACTTTGTCTGATCTCGTGTGGTTACAACACTCGTCGCGAAAGTTTCATCGCACTAGTATCGTAATGTACTATTATATGCCACCTGACGGGTCTCGTCACGACCGAGACTGGTTTTCTTATTTTTAAAAATGTAAAAACCGATACACGCGCTTCGCGCAGTTGTCACCACTGAAATTAAGGTTACTCGTTTTTTGGATGAAACGAAATAGGATTTTCTTCCTTAGTTTGAAAAAAAAACTTGAAAATTCGACGGAAAAGACGCGAAAAACGATTTCGCAGTTTTTCGAAATTTCGTACCTTTAAATTTAAGGTTACTTTTTTTTTAAGGATTGAACTTGGATTTTCTTCTTAAGGTTGAAAGAGAACTCATAAACGAAGAGGTAGCCGTATGGTAAAACGCGGTAACTTGTTTTCTGAATTTTTCACAGAATTAAAAAACCGAAAGATGCCTTGCAAGATTTTTTTTCTTTTCGATTTTATAAAGTTTAAAGACTCTATCTGATGGAAAATTTCACGCTAATTCCAAAAATCACTTTTGTTTGCCCTTAATAGAAAATCAACACCGACATCAGTGGGCATGCGGTCGGTGCGTAGCTTCGCCGGTCTCCCAAGTTAAGCAGCTTGACTCGCGGTCAGTACTTGGATGGGTGACCGCTTAGCCACGCACTGATTTGCGCGTTACCTGTTGAGCGGGAGGCAGTTTTTCTGAGTTTCTGATGTATTCTCATACAGCAGACACTCAGTAAAATATAGCCGCCTGTATCGGCACAGGTTTTCCGCAGTTTCCCTGCACCCTCGTGCAAATGCGATACAGTATAGGAAAGAGTGGCTGCGCGTAACACTCTGGGGGGGGAACTCAATAAGTGGTATGAATGGGGATAAGTGGAATGAGTAGGGGATACACGTAAAAGCCTGAAGAAGGCATACGTAAGAATCAAAATCAACAAAAAAAAAATATAGAAAATCAACGAGAAAGACGCAAAAAACGATTTTGCACTTTATCGAAATTTCGTCACTTCAAAAAGAAGGGATTACTTTTTGTTGGATACATCGAACCTAGATTTTCTTATCGCTTTCGAGAGAAAACTCAATGATGAAGAGAATGGCGCAAGGGCAAGGTGGAACGCAATGTCTTTCTGAGTTTCTCAATTTTTCACAAAATTCTGAGGCCAAAAGTTGGATGCCGTTTTTTGCGAGGAAAAAATATTCGATTTCGTAAAGTTTGAAGATCCTATAGGATGGAAAATAACCCGCTGATACCGAAAAGTACAGTTTTTTGCCTAAAAATAAAAAATTCGACGAGAAAGACGCGAAAAAGATTTCACAGTTTTTCGAAATTTTTTCACTTCAAAAAGGAAAGGATCTCTTTTTTTTGTATGGATCGAACTTGGATTTTCTTCCTTATATCGAAAGAAAACAAACGAAAAGTATGCCCTAATGCGGAACGAAACATTTTTATTTTTGAATTTACCACGGAATTCTAAAGCCAGACTCCCAAAAATCGTAAAAAAAACACAAGGGGTAACCATTGGAAAAATTTGTGAGTTTTAAGGGTTCAACGCTTTAAAATTGTGTGAAAAATTCAGAAATAAATATATGACGTTTCGCCTTATGGCGTTCCCTTTTTTTATAGAGTTTTCTCTCGCACTAAAAAAGAAAAGGCGTTAGGATCTTCATAATAATGGTCCAGTACGCATGCGTAAGAATGTCCCTGAGATCCACTAACTACCCTAAAAATAAATGTAATGGTTAAGGCCCAGTACGCATCCCTGAGAATGTCCCTGGGATCCACTAACTACCCTGAAAATAAATGCAATGGTTAAGGCCCAGTACGCATCTTCATAGATGTCCCTGGGATCCACTAACTACCCTGAAAAAAACGCAATGGTTAAGGCCCAGTACGCATCTTCATAGATGTCCCTGGGATCCACTAACTACCCTGAAAATAAATGCAATGGTTAATGCCCAGTACGCATCTTCATGGATGTCCCTGGGATCCACTAACTACCCTGAAAATAAATGCAATGGTTAAGGCCCAGTACGCATCTTCATAGATGTCCCTGGGATCCACTAACTACCCTGAAAAAAACGCAACGGTTAAGGCCCAGTACGCATCTTCATAGATGTCCCTGGGATCCACTAACTACCCTGAAAATAAATGTAATGGTTAAGGCCCAGTACGCATCTTCATGGATGTCCCTGGGATCCACTAACTACCCTGAAAATAAATGCAATGGTTAAGGCCCAGTACACATCGATGAGATTGTACCTGGGATCCACTAACTACTCCGTAAATTCATGCAATCGTTAAGTCCCAGAACGAGCAATAGTGTACATTTTTTTGGATTTCTCCTATTTACATAAACGTTTCGATTAAACAATTCATATCGACGGATAGACGTTCCAACGATGGGTTTCAAGGAAATTCTTTAATCATTTATTTGAATCCACGAGAAAACATTCACGAGCCTCCTGTTATTTGAAATCCAATTTACAGCGATAAACAAATATTTCGTGCATCTCAATTGACTGGTTATTATTCTAATTGTAATTTCATCCCTAGGTTAAGTACAAATACAAAATACAATAAAATGGAAATTTACGGCGGTCACAATATTGGTTTATATAAACTTGTGGCGCTGGAATAGCTGCCGACAGGTCAGGACAAAGTTGAGAGGGCTATCTATTTATTATTTTGCACAAATATTTTTTAATCATTTATGTGCCTTCCAGGGTGCCCAATAATAATAAAATATATTGCAGTTAGGATGGAAAACTAAAGTTTTCCGTCTTGAATGTAATCATTTTTTAATCGAAGACCGCATACGGTCTTCGGCTATTTCCACGGCTTCGTCTTCGTCGTCCTCGTCGTCCTCGTTATATTCGTCGCTCTCGTCACGTCGTCGTTCTCACCTCAGTCTGCGTATCACGGGCAGTAGATTATTGGTAAAAGTTACATTTTTAATTGTTTTATTGTAATAAGAATTTTCCTCTTTTTTGTTTTGGTTATGGGTTCCTTAACCCCTTTGGTTGAGGGATACGTACCAGTCACCAGCTAAAATAATATTCACTCGGTTACCGTTTTTTTTTCTCTATTCGAGTGAACAATTCTGATTAAATTTACGCTTTGAGGCATGGGACGACGATAGATGTTTTTTGTCAAAGTTGAAAGCCAGATTGCGTAAGATTCCCTGTTGATGATTTTTATGTTACTCGAAGTACATAGTCATCAGAAAATCGTACGTTATCTGGATTTCAGATTTGACAAAATATCTATCGTCTCATACCTCAAAGAATAAATTTAATCAAAAGTGTTCTGTCGATCAAGGGAAAAAAGCTGCAGTCGACTGAATATAATTTTATCCGGCTGCAACATATCCCTCAATCAAAGGGGGGAAGATACCCGAAACCATGTGAAACCAATTCTTATTACAATAAAAAATGTAATACAAAAAGATTAAAACTTTTACCAATAATCCACTGCCTAAAAAAAAATTATTCTTTGTGGCATCGGGCGATGAATTTTTTGTCAACGTTGAAAGAGAGATGGCGTACGATTCTCTCATGCTCATTTATGTTACTCGAGTTACATAAATAGTTATCAGAGAATCATACGTTATCTGGTTTTTCTCTTTGTCAAAAATTCATCGCCCTATGCCTCAAAGAATAAATTAAGTAAAAATTGTCGTCGTCGTTCTCGTTGGCGTCGTCGTCCTCGTCGTCCTCGTCGTCGTTCTCATCTCGTCGTCGTCCTTGTCGTCGTCTTCGTCGTTCTCGTCGTCCTCGTCGTCCTCGTCGTTCTCGTTGGCGTCGTCGTCCTCGTCGTTCTCGTTGGCGTCGTCGTCCTCGTCGTCCTCGTCGTCGTCCTCGTCTCGTCGGCCTTGTCGTCCTCGTCGGCCTTGTCGTCCTCGTCGTCCTCGTCGTTATCCTCGTCGTCGTCTTCGTCGTCCTCGTCGTTATCCTCGTCGTCGTCTTCGTCGTCTTCGTCTTCCTCGTCTCGCCGTCGTCCTTGTCGTCCTCGTCGTCTTCGTCGTTCTCGTCTTGTCGTCCTTCTCACGTTACCTCAGTCTGCGTAACACGGGCAGTAGATTATTGGTAAAAGTTAAATTTTTGATTAATTGTTTTATTGTAATAAGAACCCATAAAAAAAAATCCCAAAAAAAATCTCTTGCAAAAAACAATTCTTTGCAGCAAAACCTCTTGCAAAAAATCCTTTGCAAACAAAACATTCTTTGATGAAAAATCTCTTGTAAAAAAACCATAAAAAAAATCCCATAAACAAAAAAAATCATTGCAAAAAATATTTTTCAAAAATATTAAACCAAATCCACAACCCAAGCCAAGTGGAACTATTTCGTAGATGGTTAACAGATGTAGATGTTCATTAGAAAAAAAAAAAAAAAAAAAAAAAAATTGGCGTGCTAGCGTTTTGCAACCGTACTAGTCCATAGAAATGCGGACGGGTCAACTGCTGACTACAAGCCGCTGGAAACCGCTCCTGAAAACCGCTAGCACGCCAATTTTTTTTTTTTTTTTTTTTTTTTTTTTTTTTTTTTTTTTTTTTTTTTTTTTTTTTTTTCTAATGAACATCTACATCTGTTAACCATCTACGAAATAGTTCCACTTGGCTTGGGTTGTGGATTTGGTTTAATATTTTTGAAAAATATTTTTTGCAATGATTTTTTTTGTTTATGGGATTTTTTTTATGGTTTTTTTACAAGAGATTTTTCATCAAAGAATGTTTTGTTTGCAAAGGATTTTTTGCAAGAGGTTTTGCTGCAAAGAATTGTTTTTTGCAAGAGATTTTTTTTGGGATTTTTTTTTATGGGATAGCTAAACTTTTAATACTTGGCGTACAATTTTTGTTTTGAAAAAACATTTTTGTTGGATTTCATATCTTTTTGAAACTCAGCGGATCATAAAGATATAAAGTAACAGAGAAAAACTTTGCACACAGTGCTCTCTGACACATCAGGTGTCTACAGTAGAAAGTGCTCCGTGCAAAGTCATTCTACTGTGGGGTTTGAACCGTTCTTTCGACAAATGGTTGTCGCTGGACACTTTCCTCCAGCCACCGACTGGCTGGAACAGCTATTCACAGGCTCCGTCAACTTATCGGTGACTGTAGAAAACTGTTAAGCGAGACAAATTTGTGGAAAGAATTTGGTCTCGCTTAACAGATTTCAGCTGATACCGATAAGTTGACGGAGCCTATGGATACTTAATGCAGCTTGTCGTGACAGCAATAAAATGTAAAGTGACAAAATTTGTGGAAACAAATGCTCAAACTCCACAAGAGAAAGACTTTGCACAAAGCACTTTCTACAGAAGATAGCTGTCCTGTCAGAGAACGCTCGGTGCAAAATCTTTCTCCGGTGGAGTTTGAATGAACATTTCTTTCGACAAATATTTCTCGCTTGACATTATTCTGCAGCTAGCGAGGCAAATTTCAAGAATGAACTTTGTGTCGCTTAACAGATTTTAGCTGATACCGATAAGCTGACGCAGCCTGTGGATAGCTGTTGCAGCTAGTCGGTGGCTGCAGAAAAGTGTCAAGCAAGAACTCTTTGTCGAAAGAAATGTTTATTCAAACTCCACGGGTTTCTCGTAACAACTCCACAAATGTTTCTCGCTTCGCATTTTATTGCTGCCACCGACAAGCTGAAACAACTATCCACAGGCTTTGTCAATATATTTATTAGTGGCAGCAAAAAACTAACGCAAGAAACATTTTTTCTAAAATAAACATTACAAATTTTCTTAAATAACCTGCTGATGAGGTTAGAAGTTAACTCCCACATTTTTGTCGTCGTAGAAAATAATCCTCTATCCGCGGTTTTGTAACTCACATTCACTCACTCGAGTCATTAAACTAGAGAAAAAATAATCACGCATGACTCTGGTTTTTTATTTTCTCACTTTCTGTCATCTGTCATCAGACGACGTGAGCGAGCCGGTCGGCAGACGATCGCTGCCGCTGCGGGTGCCAGGCGCCACCAGTCGTGTTATGTGTGCGTAGTTTTCTTCACACGTACGCACACGTATATGCGATCGGACAAATCAGTTTCGATGTGTGAGTTCGGACAAAAGTGAAATTTGGCCAAATATCAGCACCTCGGGAACCGATTTTATCGCAATCGGTCTCATTAAAAAGGAAAAAATAAATAAAAAATATTGGCGCTGGTACATTTAGCGTCCGCGATCTATTGCCTGAGCTAATTAGAGTTAAGACGGGCTGGTACATGCCATGCACGTATATCGACGGACACATCAGCAGTTTGACGTTGTGTGAGTGCGGTGAAAATTTTTTGACCGATTCAGAATTGTAAGTGGCCAGATATTAGCATTGCGGGCACCGATTTTATTAAAACAGGGCTCATTGGAAAGAGAAAAAGAAATAAAAAATATTGAACCTGACACATTTTGGCGTTGGCGACGTTTTGACTTAAATAATTCGAGTTACATTTCGTAGCAGACGAAAAAGGGGCGAGCTTGCTGTAAATAAGAGTAGCGCTAGCGTCTCGGTTTTAATACTTGGCGTCGAGACGCTACCGCGTCTCTTGATTTTCCTCTTTTTTGTTTTGGTTATGGGTTCCTTAACCCCTTTGGTTAAGGGATACGTACCAGTCACCAGCTAAAATAATATTCACTCGGTTACCGTTTTTTTTCTCTATTCGAGTGAACAATTCTGATTAAATTTACGCTTTGAGGCATGGGACGACGATAGATATTTTTTGTCAAAGTTGAAAGCCAGATTGCGTAAGATTCCCTGTTGATGATTTTTATGTTACTCGAAGTACATAAATAGTCATCAGAAAATCGTACGTTATCTGGATTTCAGATTTGACAAAATATCTATCGTCTCATACCTCAAAGAATAAATTTAATCATAATCGTTCTGTCGACCAGGGGGAAAAAACTGCAGTTGACTGAATATAATTTTATCCGGCTGGCACGTATCCCTCATTCAAAGGGGAGAAGATACCCGTAACCATGAAAAACCAATTCTTATTATAATAACAAATTTAATACAAAAAAATTAGAACTGAATTTATTTGTCAACGTTGAAAGAGTTACATAAATAGATAACAGAAAATCGTACGTTATCTGGCTTTCCTCTTTGTCAAAATATTCCTTCGCCCTTTTGATTTCCCATTGAAAATAGGTTAAGACTCCCGGGGAAAAAGTAACAATACAAATTCTTGTTTTAATTAAAACTTTTATTGTAGAAACGGACTGTTATGTAATTTTTTTTAAACTTACCAATTTGCCAATCTTCCTTGCTCAGGCTGAATCGCCGGGGTCGCCGGGTTTTCTCGCGTCGCCTGCCGTCGATACGTGAATTTGTCGCCTTTTTCCCGACTGCTCGTCTGGGGCAGAAAGTCAAAACTTACACGAGGTTACACTTCACTTTCAACGCTATTTCACGGTATCCGCACAAATTCGAAAAACAAATTATTTTCTTCTCATTGTGGCTTCGTGTCGTGCTGACTAAAACAATATGGCCGACTATGACGGGAAAAGGCGCGACGATTCGGAATGTTTTCGTAGGTTCCCGGCATGGCGACCGTCGCCGCGCGCCGACGCATGAGGGCGAAGTAACCCAATCGTCGCCAATGACGACGAACTACATTTCAAAGGCGAAAACTCAAGTCGGACGCGCACATTACGCATGCTCATTTCGCACGGCAAATTTCCCATGGTCATATGACTGTCCCGCTAGAAAGCAAACGTTTTCGCAAGATTTAAAAACATTTCTATGCGGCAATATTTGTAATTCGATTATCGACGACCTACAAACGATCCCCTGGCGATTCGTATTATATTGATAGATCATTTGCGACCGAACTAAATGCTGTACATTTTTTGTTACCGACCGAGCAATATGCAATTTATGTTACCGACGGAGAAAATAATTTATAGTTCTTGTTACCGTCTGAGCTGCAGCGCGAGCTTCTCGCCGGCGCGCGGATTTTATTTTTCATTGTGTCATTTGCAGCTATGGCAAACGGAAGCTCCAACGCAAACGTGAACATGCAGCAAGGTAATTATAGTTTTTATATGTATCTGCCATAATACAATAATGATAGTTAGATGCGAATAAATTTATACTCTTTCTGCAATATTTAGATAATGTAGATAACCCACGCGAAGGTGAACCGGGCGGTCGTCGCGAGGGTAACCTACACGACCGGCATGCACCGGGTGGTCAACCGGCCGATCCAGCGGCCTTTCGACCAGCAGCAATACTACAAGGAGCAGGACTACCAGGTAATTATTAAAGGGGTGATAAATACTCCATTTTTCCTGATTTCGCCAAACTAATTTTTTGTATAACCTAATTTTTAAACAATGACGGTTTGCCTTGCAGATGGCAGGAGACCAGCTCGCTGGCACAGAGCTGGCCGCATTACGCGTACCAGGCAACGTCAGCGAGAATTTTTCCGAATGCTGCTAGACATGTATACGGAAATTTCGTATGAGGCACGCCGAAACCACCGTGACGAAAATGACCGTGGCGAAAACGACCGTGGCGAAAACGACCGTGGCGAAAACAACCGTGGCCGTCGTGACGAAAATTGAATTTCATGTACGCGAAAAATGAATAAATGGCGCAAAATAACAGTTAATTTTTTGTATGATTTTATTTATTTCTGACAGTTTATTTAGGAACTGGTTCGATGATCTACATTTTTTTTTTTTTTCAACTTTGGGTTTTCGGAGTGTCCCGCACTGCTGGTTTACAATTTGGGTATACACCGAACGCTTCATGGTGCTCCCCACGGTCTCGTCAACGAAATCTGAAACAATTATAAAATGAATTGCACTTATTTACTTGTATATAAATGATTATTTTTAATTTTTACATTCACGATTATCGTACGACATTCCTAGACATTAAAAAACGAAGAATACATTTACATTTTACGGCTTCGAGTATTCGGTGAGGGACCCCTTTTCTTTTCTTCGTACCACGGGCGGTCATAGATTTCAGCGATTCAGCGCCAACGAGGTAAAGCATCAACCGTCTTACCATTTCTGATGGTCGGTTGATCCAGCGTTTTATTATTTCTAATTCAACCGAATCCACGAACACTCCCGAATTCGGTTGCAGCTCTACCTCTCCACGCGTGTTCCTTCTTTGCGATGTTGCGCAATTTTCGTCGTCGCGGGCCGTCAAGATCTTCTTCACCAAAGGAGCTATTCGATCTCGTGTGTCTGTAAGTATAATTCGTTTAATTACTTTAACCATTTGTTTTCAATCATTATAATGTACATTTATTGTTAATAAATTAGTTGATAATACAAATTACTAAACTTTTATACGTGGAAAGTTTTATAGTTCCTATTGGAAGATTTGATTAATTAAATTAGTTCTAAAACCAAAGTTCAAGAGAAAGTAATCTCACTTTCAGGTTTACGGCGGTCCTCTCCCATCGTTTTTTTTTCCTCTTTTTTTCGCAGGTCTTCGCCGTCGGTAGAGACGATGATTTTTTCGAAATCGCTGTGCTTCTAAACAGAATATATAAATGAGTGTAGTACATAAAAACAAATAAAATATTTTTCAATTTGCTCACCACTAAACTGAATTATGAAACATGAGCCCATTGACAGATCCTGTACGCATGCGTAATACAAATCTGCGAACGCGATGTGAAATCAGGCCCGAGAAAAAAAATCTGTTGACAACTCCGTTGCTAAGGAAATAAACTGAGTACACGCATAGCAGCAGGGCTCGAAATGTTGGCGTTAATTTTTTGGGTGAAAAGTAAAGATACGCAAATAGTGGAGAACGAAGTTCTACCTGATGGTGCAAAGATTGGAGAAATACATCGTATCGCGAGCGGTGGAAAAAAATATAAGGGGAAAATAATGCAATTTAGTGGTAAGCATTTTGAAGAACTTTTTTGCGACCTTTATTATACATTTTCTTTTATGATTTATTTCTAGAGGATCGAAACTATCTCGAAAAAATCTCGATCTCTACGGACGGAGAAATTATGAAAAAAAAAAAAAAGAAAAAAGGAAAATCCGCTCCTGACAAGAATTTAAGAAAATTAGACGAAGCGATTTTGGACTGTCTGGATGAAGATTTTCCTCAGGCGAATTTCAGCCCGACGAAGAAAGCCGAGACAACAGATTTTTCAGACGATGTGCCAATCGAATCGGAGAGCTCTGTCGACGGAACGTTCAGGCTGGAAGTTTCATCGGCGGAGTCATCGGGTTTATCGTCTGGAGTACGTGAGGTCGTAAACGACAGCAGCGAGCGGAAGAAATCCGCGAATAAGCAGAAACGGATGCAAGAGAAACTCGACAGCCGTGAAAGTAAGTTTTTTTAATTTTTACCGAAAATGATATTCACATAAAATCTTATTGTGTACAATTTCAAGTACATGGAATTATATTTTTTGCCGAATGTGTTTGGGCGTTTCTTTGACATGGCTCTCACATTTCGCTGGCGAATCCATAAAAAAAAACTAAATTAAACTAAAACTAAATTAAAACTAAAACTAAATTTAAAAACCGATGATTACTTACCGTGACGATGAAGTGTCCAGGCTAGAACGTTAAGAAATAAAACCATCGCTTCTGTCAAAATTCGGTCGATGAACCAGGTTATTAAAAATGAATCATTAATTCCGCTCAATGAAACATTTTAAACTGTCTCAAGACTGTATTTCGAAGGTGAAAATACAGCGAGAAAACGATAAATCGAAGTCCTTTTAGTTTCGAACGTCAGAGTCGGGCAAACGAAAAAGCATAAAATTCGTCTCACTTTTTTCGCTCGACCACATCTCGGAGACGAAATTGGGAGGAACACCGATTTATATATCATTAACGTGAATCCTTAGCTTTAATATGCACCTAGAAAGAATTCAATCGGAGGAATTTCCAAAGAGGTATGAATTTTTTGAAGGAACGTCTTTTTAAAGCAATATTTCGTTAAAATATGACAAAATACGGTCGATAAACCAAGTTATAAAAAATGAATCATTAATTCCGCTCAATGAAAAATTTTTAACTGACTCAAGACTGTATTTCGAAGGTGAAAATACAGCGAGAAAACGATAAATCGAAGTCCTTTTAGTTTCGAACGTCAGAGTCGGGCAAACGAAAAAGCATAAAATTCGTCTCACTTTTTTTCGCTCGACCACATCTCGGAGACGAAATTGGGAGAAACACCGATTTATATATCATTAACGTGAATCCTTAGCTTTAATATGCACCTATAAAGAATTCAATCGGAGGAATTTCCAAAGAGATATGAATTTTTTGATGGAAGGTTTTTTTAACGCAATTTTTCGTTAAAATATGACAAAATTCGGTCATTAAACCAAGTTATTAAAAATTAATCATTAATTCCGCTCAATAAAAAATGTTAAACTGACTCAAGACTGTATTTCGAAGGTGAAAATACAGCGAGAAAACGGTAAATCGAAGTCCTTTTAGTTTCGAACGTCAGAGGAAGGCAAACGAAAAAGCATAAAATTCGTCTTACTTTTTTTTCGCTCGACCACATCTCGGAGACGAAATTGGAAGGAACGCCGATTTATATTCCATTAACGTGAATCCTTAGCTTTAATATGCACCCAGAAAGAATTCGATCAGAGGAATTTTCAAAGAGATATGCATTTTTTGAAGGAACGTCTTTTTAACGCAATATTTCGTTAAAATATGACAAAATTCGGTCGATGAACCAGGTTATTAAAAATGAATCATTAATTCCGCTCAATGAAAAATTTTAAACTGTCTCAAGACTGTATTTCGAAGGTGAAAATACAGCGAGAAAACGATAAATCGAAGTCCTTTTAGTTTCGAACGTCAGAGTCAGGCAAACGAAAAAGCATAAAAATCGTCTCACTTTTTTTCGCTCGACCACATCTCGGAGACGAAATTGGGAGGAACACCGATTTATATTCCATTAACGTGAATCCTTAGCTTTAATATGCACCTAGAAGGAATTCAATCGGAGGAATTTCCAAAGAGATATGAATTTTTTGAAGGAACGTCTTTTTAAAGCAATATTTCGTTAAAATATGACAAAATTCGGTCGATAAACCAAGTTATTAAAAATGAATCATTGATTCCGCTCAATGAAAAATTTTAAACTGACTCAAGACTGTATTTCGAAGGGGAAAATACAGCGAGAAAACGATAAATCGAAGTCCTTTTAGTTTCGAACGTCAGAGTCAGGCAAACGAAAAAGCATAAAATTCGTCTCACTTTTTTTCGCTCGACCACATCTCGGAGACGAAATTGGGAAGAACACCGATTTATATTCGATTAACGTGATTTATATTCCATTAATATGCACCTAGAAAGAATTCAATCGGAGGAATTTCCAAAGAGATATGAATTTTTTGAAGGAAGTTTTTTTTAACGCAATATTTCGTTAAAATATGACAAAATTCGGTCGTTAACCCAACTTATTAAAGATTAATCATTAAGTCCGCTCAATGAAAAATTTTAAACTGACTCAAGACTGTATTTCAAAGGTGAAAATACAGCGAGAAAACGATAGATCGAAGTTCTTTTTGTTTCGAACGTCAGAGGAAGGCAAACGAAAAAGCATAAAATTCGTCTCACTTTTTTTCGCTCGACCACATCTTGCAGACGAAGTTGGGAGAAACACCGATTTATATTCCATTAACGTGAATCCTTAGCTTTAATATGCACCAAGAATGAATTTAATCGGAGGAATTTTCAAAGAGATATGAATTTTTTGAAGGAACATCTTTTGTGGATTTACCGTCACACATTTTTTCGATAAACATACCGTAAAAATATGGTAAATTCAACTATTTAGATGTGGAATTACTGGTCACTTTTCTTTTTGGTAAATTTACGGTCACAAAAAAGTATGGCCGGTCATTTACAACTAGATAGGTGTACAGCTCGTTTTTTTTTTTTTTTTTTTTTTTTTTTTTTTTTTTTTTCATGTATTATTATGAAATGCTATATTCAAAGATAATTCATTATTCATTTATTGTTTGCACGTTTATCGAATACGTATCTTATTGTTCAATCACAAATTTATGGAAAGATAATTGTATATAAAGTTTTTTTTATTAGGCGACACGCGCGCCACAGCTCTGACCAGACCACTGAGAACTGACTCTTTTACCAGAGTAAGTTAAAGTCAACGCGATTGCGGCTCTATTTTTTTTAATATAGTTAATTAATTTAATAATTAAGTGTAAAAAAAGTTGTCGTTTTGCAAAAAACATTTAGGAAATTAAGAAAACCGTGAATGCAGTTGTTATGTGGTAATTACGTGGTGATTTAGAATACGTAAATAAAATCGAGAGATACATCTGCAGTGACAGGTGAACATTTAGAGACGAAAAGAGACAAAAAAACAGCGAAAAAAGTAATAAATGCCAGTGGAAATTAGCAAATAACAAATGATTTAATGAAAAATATACACGTCAAGCGTATAGTTCCGATAATAATGTACTTGTCAACATGTTTTACGAATATTGTGTTTAGGTTATGTTCACTCATATTTTAGTTTGGTGTATTAAATATAAATTATCTTCACAATTAAAGTGTACTAGTGCAATTAATAAATATACTAATGAAGAAATCATTGTGGAATCAATTATTTCGTCCTTCTAACTTCTAACATGTGCAGCGGGTAATGATTTTTCAGGAAAAAACATTTTTAGTTGACGTAAGTGTCAAATTAAAAAAAAATAATTAATTAAAATGTATTAATGCAGGTAATTACCACTCTAAAATGATCTTATGGCAAATATAAGAGAAGAAACATCTGAATTGAGATAAAATGAGTACGCTGCAAGTTATAGCCAAAGGAAAGTACGCAGTGGGAAAATATTCACTTGTACACATATGCGTAATTAAAAATGTAATTTTTTAATTTTGGTGATAGGTATTCACCCCTTAAAAAAAGTGTAAGGGAAAAACTAAAAAAACGTGTATGAGAATTAAGGTATTTTAGAATTTTGTAGCAAGTTTCAGCCAAATTCTTGGGTTGACAGCGGAGATTGGGCTCCGGACACAATTTGAGACCCAAAAACCCAAATTTTCTTGAAATAAACTCCTGTATAAAATTATTGGAAAATTACCATACTTCATGGGCATACTTTCCAGTGCTAGACTAAGAAATATTCCAAATTTCAACTTGTTCGGTCTGTTCAGTCCAGAGCCACTGAGTGATACGGACGTCCGGGTAACACAAAATCTGGTCCGCAGTAAAAAATATCTTTAGTAATGCAATTTCCTTATTATTTTATGTCAAGAATATGTTGTAACGTAACGGCATACCCCCGACCAAGATTTTAAAATCGGCCGTTCGTACAGCCGCTCGGCATGTAAACAAGCCGAGCGGGCGGACAAGCCGTTGGCTCGGCCGCGTCACCAACGGTCCACGCGCAACGTTGGTCGAATTCGGCCTATATAAGCGCGCTGCGCGAGGACCCGAAGCTTCACTTCAATTCCAACTTTCCTACCGAAAGCATCTCCTACTATTTGTGAGCGTCATATTCCTGTGATCCTCGCAAATCCTCTGAGCAAAGCCCAGGCTCATTTAGTTATAATTTCCGATCTTGTGCCCCGATATTGTATCGGCCCACAAGATTCCTCTGAGCATAGCCCAGGCTCATTTAGTTCATTAAAATTCCTCATAATTCTTTTTGTCCTGCGATATTGTGTCGCCCGACAAAAATTCCTCCACCCTATTTTGTGTCCTACGATATTGTATCGCCCGACAGAAAAATCCATCTCTTGTCCTGCAATATTGTTTTGCCCGACAAAATTCCTCATAATTCTTCTCGTCCTGCGATATTGTTTCGCCCGGCAAAAATCCACTCCCACAATTTTTTGTCCTGCGATACCGTTTCGCCCGGCAAAGAATCACATCCCTCCATTTTGTCCTGCGATATTGTTTCGCCCGACAAAAGTACCCGCATCCTGTAAATTATTTGCGCTGCGATATCGCTTCGCCCTGCAAATAATTCCCATCCAGAACAGATCTCGATTCCCAGAAAAGATCCGACCCGCATTACCCGCCTAGTATCCTTTCCGAAATAATCACAAGACAATTCGTCCCACTGACCCAGTTTCGATCCTGACCATCCTTAAAGTCATAATCATAGCACACTATTTATCCGTCTCCTAAATTGCCCTCCCGCATATAAACAAAAAACCCCAATATAATTCCGCAATTTGCGCACGGGCTGGAGTATCGCTCTCCCCTCCGTCCGCGTCGACCAAAAAGACTTTGCACTCACACAATACGCCAGCCGTTATTTGTCAGAACTGATATCAACAGTCTGATCGTTATTAACAATTGCTTGTTGAATTAAAGACCTTCGCAAAAGTAAAAGATCGAGCAGTGGAATCCTCTCGCAGTCGAGAGCACGTGTCAAGTCCAGCCGTCGGGGTCTGCCCGCCGTGTTCGGTCATAGGCGGCTTACCTCGGGCGCGGAACAATAGGGCAATAAAAGGATTAACTCGAGAAATTCTCCGAATCGGCCGAAATAAAGTCCCGAATATCGAGCAGCGAAATTATAATAATTTCAAGCTCGTCTCGTCGCGCGCTCGTGCATCTAATTTTCGTGCAATTGCCGTCTTTATTTCAACGACTCGTTTGTCATCCTTATCGTCCAAACTTGTACAACAAACTCCACGATCTTCACACAATCAATTTATAAAAATCGCGTCTCAATCGATCCCACAGTTCCGTCAAAATAATTAATTTTCCCCGATTGACAATTCACAACGTAACTCTTATACATCCACCCACTTTAACCCCTCTACGAATTCCCTGTCTCCAGTGATGAACCAGGCACCAGGTCTTCGGATGAGAGTGTTATCTGAGGCGACTTCCTAACCCCCAAACAAATTGCGTCCTCCGGTCCTGCACATGAACTCTGTTCTAAATAAATTCAACCTAATCGCGATAAAATCGAAATGACACAAACGCGAAACGTTTCAATGTATTTTACTATGTTAAAGATATCTGAACTAAAAAAAGTTAATACATTTAAAATATATCAATTTTTGTCCTTTAAAACCTAATTTAGACCCAGGAAAGCGATTTCAATAGGCACTCCTGGTGCGTTTTTTTAAAACGTGAGTGCCTAAAAATGTATGGCTATGAGACTGCCTCTTAGAATTCCTTTTGTTTCTAAACTTCATTTTGCTATACAACAATTTTTCGTCAAATGTTCACTTATGTTTCATTTGCAATATTTTGGCTATCACTTATGCGTCACCTTCCGTTAAATAGACCCGAAATAAAATCTGAAAGTTGATAAAAAATATTTAATTTCATATAGTATTATGAGAGATAATTAATTTTTTTCTAATTAAGGAACCGTCATGCTCCGATCAAAGAAAATCCGGTGAGAGCTCGAAGTCTCAAAGTAAGTCAGACAAGGCCATTCAATCGACGAAAGGAAACCAACTATCCAATGTTGAAAAGGAGAACGAAAAGAGAATCAACGAACGAGCATCAAAGGAAAAGCAAAAAAAAACCAACGCTGAGATGGCAGGATGTTCGGAAATAGCAGCAAAGAAACGTCAACGAATCGATGAATCAATAATCGATGACCAAAGTTCGCCAGCCGAATCAGAACAATCATCAGGGGATGAGCAGTCTGTCACCACTAATATGTCAGGGGTCGCTCGGCTCAACCGGAAAAAATATAAAGCTCGACTTAATGAAACAACTACCAAAGGTTGGATTCATCAACAAGTTATGAAAAAAAATATCTTTTCCATTGTTAGTTATATGCAAATACAAATTTGCAGATGATAAATATGGAAATGCCTTACTTGCAATCCAGAAGGAGCTCCAGTTGTTGCGTAAAAAAGCATTCAAAAATACTGATGCGAATACGAGCGACTCAAGCGAAGACGAAATGGTAAGTAAATAATTAAAAAATTTAAATAAATCTAGATTTTATAGAAATAACCTAAAAAATGTATGCGCGTAGTGGTTCTTGTTAATCTTGTTCATTTGTTGAATTACTTTCAGAAGAAAGCAAGTGATATTCCGTCCGAAAGCAAGTGGTTTTCGGCCGTTAAGAAATATAACAACAGATGTTTACGTCGACGTCACTTTCGACATTGCTCTATATTCAAAAGAATTAATATGAAAACATGACAAAATTCGTAACTTTTTCTGTGTGCCGATTCCAATACCAATCGACCTTTTTTTTTTTCAAATTTTATCAGAAAATCTTCGTTTTCATGAGACAAAGGTGTTCTCGCAGGAAGTAATAGTACTTTGTGATACAAGGGCGAGAAAGCGGCCATTACGCGCGGAGGTTAGGAAGCGGCGCACTCGCCAAATCGAGTGCTACAACGACACGAGGCGAAGCCGAGTGTTGTTTGTAGCACGAGAGGAGGCGAGTGCACTGCTTCCTAACCTCCGCGGGACGGCCGCTTTGTCGCCCATGTATCACATATTACTTTTTGTAACGAATGTCAACGTGATGTCGCACATCTTCGTGCCTGCAAAGCGTGCGTGAGATCATCTTGTAGATAGTTTCACGCACGCCAATGTGTGCGTGAAGTAATGTAGATAACTTCACGCACCAGATGGCGTACGTGAAATTATCTACGTTGACATGAGCATAATACGCGATCTCACGCACGCTTTGCGGGCACGAAATGTGCGACATTACGTGCATGAGTTACAAAAAATTAATTACTTATCGCAGCATTTTTGTATAATTTTACAGAAAGAAATCGGTCATACAGGAAGCGGGATCGTCATAACCGATAGGCAGTGGAGGATGGCAAAGCGTGCAAGAAGCTATACGGCGATGGGAATAAGCTTGCTAATGTCACTCTTCCCGATGAAAACATTGCTGGGAAGTAATTTGAGAGGAGGCCAGAGTAAAATACATAAACGGAATGGCAGAAAAAGCTATAAAGCGCTGAATCGAAAAATCATTGATGCTTTATATTGTAAGTTTACATTATTCCGTACTCGTAATCTTTTAGCACAAGGTTAATTGTAGCACCAAGCACATTATTCGCTAAATAATTTCATAGAAAATGCGCCCGTTTGATTTTTTTGCGAGTTGAAGTTTTAAGCGCGTAGACATGAATAGTTAGAAGCAAGCCAGGTTTCTATTATATTACGGAGAAAAAGTAAGAAAACTCATGGTCACTGAGGAAAAAATACGATGTAATGCATGAAATATCCTTTTATTTTTCCCCAGATACCGTACAACGACACTGGAAGACGACTTTCACCGATGCCGGTCTCGAAATGGCAATAAATAATAAACTAACGCGTCTCCGAACTGCGGCAAAAAAAATCGACGTCCAGGTACATTTATACTTCTCATGTACCTATAGATTTTTATATTCTGTACGATCAATTAAACAATACAATTATTGATATAAATATTCTTTTTATTAGGCTGGTCGAGAACGGTTGGATTCGGAATCGCATGCCGAAGGTGGGGAAGAAGACGCAACAGAGGAACGAGATGAAGACACCGAATAGGATCATTGATTGATTTATCGATTTATTATATTGACTCTGAATAATATAACGTTCATGACATTAAATCATTTTTAACTCTCCTTGTTCTGCAGTATCCATCATTTGATTTTCATATATAATACTATGTTCCGTTGATGAATAAAATGAGAAGCAATATTCCGGGTACATCTCAGAAATAATTAAGAAAATATTCGATTAATATTTAGCATATACACTTTTACATACGTGAAATATATGTAAAATATTTTCCGAATATAAAGAAAAATATATTTAACAAACTTTCTTGATATAAGCCAATAAATATCGCGCATATATTCTTAGCATATGTTCAACTATATTGAACATACATTTACGATGTACGTGAAAATATAACCCTCGTATAATTGTAAAATATTTTCCGAATATAAAGTAAAATATATCTAACAAGTATTCCAGATACCCACTAATATATGTCGCGCATATATTCTTAGTGTATGTTAAGCTATATTTAACATATATTTACGATATACGTGAAAATATACACCACATATTTCCCCTGTATATGTGAAAATATATACAACCACGAAAAGTTCGATATGTCGGATATATTTTGCATATATCCCGGGTAAATGCTATAAGTATCTTGGCTATAAATCAGATATATCGCATATACCCCACATATATCTGGTGTATACACTATGATGTATCGAAAAATGTATTTCCACACCTACCTTTTTTCCATGGGGGGTCACAAGCGACACGAGCGCCGATAGCGACTGTCGCCCCAGCGACGAATAAGTGATTCTCAACTTGTGATTGAGAAGAAAGATGCTCCCGTCCCTGGCTTCATGTACTGTCAGTTTCAACTACAAGTTGAGAATCACTTATTTGTCGCTCGGGCGACAGTCGCTATCGGCGCTCGTGTCGCTTATGACTCTATGAGCGGCGGAATCATATCTCGGAATAGTACCCCTGCGGAGCGCGGAGCGCGACGACCGCGTGAGTGCCTTAAAATGACACCAGGGAAAAATGTCCCGAAGGGACATTTTTGCCGCAGGGTCATTTTCGGGGGGTTTGGGGGGCGAAGCCCTCCAACAACAACCCGGCGCCCGGCAGGGGCGACCGGGTAGCTTGTTACCATTTTACTAGTCCTGGGAGGGATGGTCACAACGACTGTATTCAGGAAAGGTATTATCTGAGGGGGGTCTAGCGGCGCGATCCAACCGTTTTGATAGCTAATGTCGACTTTGTGTCTCTTAAAGAAATCGCGGCCGAGTAATCCGTCCTCGGTAATGCGGAAGTGGTCGGGGACGACATTGAACTCCATCGTCATGTCGTTGACGGTCAAGTTGACTGTGCCGAGGAAATATTCGAGACCGTCGGTGATGCCTTCGATCTCATAGATAATTTTATCGTTGATTGCTGTATTCGGCGGGAGCGATTTTTAGGCACTCACGTTTTAAAAAAACGCACCAGGAGTGCCTATTGAAATCGCTTTCCTGGGTCTAAATTAGGTTTTAAAGGACAAAAATTGATATATTTTAAATGTATTAACTTTTTTTAGTTCAGATATCTTTAACATAGTAAAATACATATTCTTGACATAAAATAATAAGGAAATTGCATTACTAAAGATATTTTTTACTGCGGACCAGATTTTGTGTTACCCGGACGTCCGTATCACTCAGTGGCTCTGGACTGAACAGACCGAACAAGTTGAAATTTGGAATATTTCTTAGTCTAGCACTGGAAAGTATGCCCATGAAGTATGGTAATTTTCCAATAATTTTATACAGGAGTTTATTTCAAGAAAATTTGGGTTTTTGGGTCTCAAATTGTGTCCGGAGCCCAATCTCCGCTGTCAACCCAAGAATTTGGCTGAAACTTGCTACAAAATTCTAAAATACCTTAATTCTCATACACTTTTTTTAGTTTTTCCCTTACACTTTTTTTAAGGGGCGAATACCTATCACCAAAATTAAAAAATTACATTTTTAATTACGCGTATGTGTACAAGTGAATATTTTCCCACTGCGTACTTTCCTTTGGCTATAACTTGCAGCGTACTCATTTTATATCAATTCAGATGTTTCTTCTCTTATATTTGCCATAAGATCATTTTAGAGTGGTAATTACCTGCATTAATACATTTTAATTAATTAATTTTTTTTTAATTTGACACTTACGTCAACTAAAAATGTTTTTTCCTGAAAAATCATTACCCGCTGCACATGTTAGAAGTTAGAAGGTCGAAATAATTGATTCCACAATGATTTCTTCATTAGTATATTTATTAATTGCACTAGTACACTTTCTTCACTTTTAATTGTGAAGATAATTTATATTTAATAGACCAAACTGAAATATGAGTGAACATAACCTAAACACAATATTCGTAAAACATGTTGACAAGTACATTATTATCGGAACTATACGCTTGACGCGTATATTTTTCATTAAATCATTTGTTATTTGCTAATTTTCACTGGCACTTATTACTTTTTTCGCTGTTTTTTTGTCTCGTTTCGTCTCTAAATGTTCAGCTGTCACTGCAGATGTATCTCTCGATTTTATTTACGTATTCTAAATCACCACGTAATTACCACATAACAACTGCATTCACGGTTTTCTTAATTTCCTAAATGTTTTTTGCAAAACGACAACTTTTTTTACACTTAATTATTAAATTAATTAACTATATTAAAAAAAAATAGAGCCGCAATCGCGTTGACTTTAACTTACTCTGGTAAAAGAGTCAGTTCTCAGTGGTCTGGTCAGAGCTGTGGCGCGCGTGTCGCCTAATAAAAAAAACTTTATATACAATTATCTTTCCATAAATTTGTGATTGAACAATAAGATACGTATTTGATAAACGTGCAAACAATAAATGAATAATGAATTATCTTTGAATACAGCATTTCATAATAATACATGAAAAAAAAAAAAAAAAAAAAAAAAAAAAAAAACGAGCTGTACACCTATCTAGTTGTAAATGACCGGCCATACTTTTTTGTGACCGTAAATTTACCAAAAAGAAAAGTGACCAGTAATTCCACATCTAAATAGTTGAATTTACCATATTTTTACGGTATGTTTATCGAAAAAATGTGTGACGGTAAATTCACAAAAGATATTCCTTCAAAAAAATCATATCTCTTTGGAAATTCCTCCGATTGAATTCTTTCTAGGTGCATATTAAAGATAAGGATTCACGTTAATGATATATAAATCGGTGTTCCTCCCAATTTCGTCTCCGAGATGTGGTCGAGCGAAAAAAGTGAGACGAATTTTATGCTTTTTCGTTTGCCTGACTCTGACGTTCGAAACTAAAAGGACTTCGATTTATCGTTTTCTCGCTGTATTTTCACCTTCGAAATACAGTCTTGAGACAGTTTAAAATTTGTTATTGAGCGGAATTAATGATTCATTTTTAATAACCTGGTTCATCGACCGAATTTTGTCATATTTTAACGAAATATTGCGTTAAAAAGACGTTCCTTCTAAAAATGCATATCTCTTTGAAAATTCCTCTGATTGAATTCTTTCTGGGTGCATATTAAAGCTAAGGATTCACGTTAATGGAATATAAATCGGTGTTCCTTCCAATTTCGTCTCCGAGATGTTGTCGAGCGAAAAAAAGTGAGACGAATTTTATGCTTTTTCGTTTGCCTGACTCTGACGTTCGAAACTAAAAGGACTTCGATTTACCGTTTTCTCGCTGTATTTTCACCTTCGAAATACAGTCTTGAGTCAGTTTAACATTTTTTATTGAGCGGAATTAATGATTCATTTTTAATAACTTGGTTTAAAGACCGAATTTTGTCATATTTTAACGAAATATTGCGTTAAAAAGACGTTCCTTCAAAAAATTCATATCTCTTTGGAAATTCCTCCGATTGAATTCTTTCTAGGTGCATATTAAAGCTAAGGATTCACGTTAATGGAATATAAATCGGTGTTCCTCCCAATTTCGTCTCCGAGATGTGGTCGAGCGAAAAAAAGGGAGACGAATTTTATGCTTTTTCGTTTGCCTGACTCTGACGTTCGAAATTAAAAGGACTTTGATTTATCGTTTTCTCGCTGTATTTCCACCTTCGAAATACAGTCTTGAGACAGTTTGAAATTTTTCATTGAGCGGAATTAATTATTCATTTTTAATAACTTGGTTTAATGACCGAATTTTGTCATATTTTAACGAAATATTGCGTTAAAAAAACCTTCCTTCAAAAAATTCATATCTCTTTGGAAATTCCTCCGATTGAATTCTTTCTAGGTGCATATTAAAGCTAAGGATTCACGTTAATGAAATATAAATCGGTGTTCCTCCCAATTTCGTCTCCGAGATGTGGTCGAGCGAAAAAAAGTGAGACGAATTTTATGCTTTTTCGTTTGCCTGACTCTGACGTTCGAAACTAAAAGGACTTCGATTTATCGTTTTCGCGCTGTATTTTCACCTTCGAAATACAGTCTTGAGTCAGTTTAAAATTTTTCATTGAGCGGAATTAATGATTCATTTTTAATAACTTGGTTTATCGACCGAATTTTGTCATATTTTAACGAAATATTGCGTTAAAAAGACGTTCCTTCAAAAAATGCATATCTCATTGAAAATTCCTCTAATTGAATTCTTTCTGGGTGCATATTAAAGCGAAGGATTCACGTTAATGGAATATAAATCGGTGTTCCTCCCAATTTCGTCTCCGTGATGTGGTCGAGCGAAAAAAAGTGAGACGAATTTTATGCTTTTTCGTTTGCCCGACTCTGACGTTCGAAACTAAAAGGACTTCGATTTATCGTTTTCTCGCTGTATTTTCACCTTCGAAATACAGTCTTGAGTCAGTTTAAGATTTTTCATTGAGCGGAATTAATGATTCATTTTTAATAACCTGGTTCATCGACCGAATTTTGTCATATTTTAACGAAATATTGCGTTAAAAAGACGTTCCTTCAAAAAATGCATATCTCTTTGAAAATTCCTCTGATTGAATTCTTTCTGGGTGCATATTAAAGCTAAGGATTCACGTTAATGGAATATAAATCGGTGTTCCTCCCAATTTCGTCTCCGAGATGTGGTCGAGCGAAAAAAAGTGAGACGAATTTTATGCTTTTTCGTTTGCCCGACTCTGACGTTCGAAACTAAAAGGACTTCGATTTATCATTTTCCCGCTGTATTTTCACCTTCGAAATACTATCTTGAGTCAGTTTAAAATTTTTTTAACAAGGACCGAGCACAAATTTGAGATAAATCTGTGGATTTCTATGACGACTCAATCAAAACAAGCCTGCAAAATAGAACTTTGCAAACTTATTCCTCATTATTTTACTCCTTTAACGACGCTTCCTCTATGAGGAAGTCAAAATTGATCGACACACTTCCTCATAGAAGTAGCATCGTGAAAGGAGTCTAATGCTGAAGAAGCAGTTTGCAAAGTTCTACTTTGCAGGCTTTTTGTATTGTTCATATGTATAAGGCACCGATACATAACTCAAAAACATATGTATTGGAAGCTTTGGGGACATGTCCTCAATACTGCCTTTATGCATACGAAAATAATTTAAAAAAACATATATTTTTTGCATTTTTTATATGTGTATCGGTAGTTTTAGGGACAGTCCTCAAAACTACCCATGCACATACGAAGGCAGTTTTGGGGACAGTCCTTAAAAGCACCGTTACATATATAAAATAGATATATGTAAAGGTAGTTTTGGGGACTGTCCTTAAAACTGCCTTTACATAAATGGAATAAAAAAAAATCTATATTTTAAATATTTTTCGTATGTGTAAAGGCAGTTTTGAGGACAGTCCTTAAGAGGCAGTGATACATCGAGGATAACTCCGACGCGGTCGGTAATGTAGGAGTCTGGCCTCCGACTTAAAACTACCGCGAGATGGCGCGCCGCACCAGTTCTCTCTCGTTGATAACGGAGGCGTCGCCACAGTGGGCGTATACTAACACCAGCGGTCTCGCTGCGACACGCCCACATCATTATGGCGAGAATTTTAATATATTATTATATAATATAAATCGAGCGACGATGGTTGCTCGTATAACGCAGTATTGCGTTAGAAACATTTTTTTGCTCACCGAGCGATGAGAAACACGAGCGATTTGCGTTGCTCGGAATTCAGAGCATTACGCTCTGCAGTGCATAGATTATTTCCATGCGGAAATAATCTATGCATTGAAAAAGTACAATAAAAAATACAATTAATCGACACGGGGGTCGATACGCCGCCCAATAGGTGGGAAATTCTCGAGCAATTGACATCAGTCGAGAATTCAGAGCATTACACTCTGCAGTGCATAGATTATTTCCATGCGGAAATGATCTATGCACCGAAAAAAAAAAAAAAAAAAAAGAAAAAAAAAAAAAATACGACTTATCGACTCGGGTGTCGATAGTCCCCCAACAGGCGGGAAATTCTCGAGCGATTTACATCGCTCGAGAATCCAGAGCATTACGCTCTGCAGTGCATAGATTATTTCCATGCGGAAATAATCTATGCACCGAAAAAAAAAAACAAAAAAAAAAAAAAACAATTAATCGACACGAGGGTCGATACTCCGCCCAATAGGCGTGAAATTCTCGAGCGATTTACATCGCTCGAGAATCCAGAGCATTACGCTCTGCAGTGCATAGATTATTTCCATGCGGAAATGATCTATGCACCAAAAAAAAAAAAAAAAAAAAAAAAATACGACTTATCGACTCGGGTGTCGATAGTCCCCCAACAGGCGGGAAATTCTCGAGCGATTTACATCGCTCGAAAATCCAGAGCATTACGCTCTGCAGTGCATAGATTATTTCCATGCGGAAATAATCTATGCACCGAAAAAAAAAACAATTAATCGACACGAGGGTCGATACTCCGCCCAATAGGCGTGAAATTCTCGAGCGATTTACATCGCTCGAGAATCCAGAGCATTATGCTCTGCAGTGCATAGATTATTTCCGTACGGAAATAATCTATGCACAATAAAAAATACAATTAATCGACACAGGAGTCGATACGCCGCCCAACAGTCTTTGAGGTACCCCGGCTTCAATCTAATCGGTATCGGCGATATAAGCGGTATGACGGGCGAGACTCGCTTCAACCAGTCGGCCTCCTCGTCGGACTCCTCGTCGATCAGTTGCAGACCCGCGAACCGATGAATGCACTCGGGTATCACGCATTCCGAGGATGACGAGCTGACGATCGTGTCGGGGGTGTCGACGTCGCGACTCATCGACAGCAAATTTTCCTTTTTCTGATCCACTTGAAAAAGCAAAGTCGCAACGAATATAATAAGTATAAATAAGTATAAAAAAACTTACGGTTTTCTCGCAAAAGCTCGTTGGTTGGACGCCGGTTGCTGCGGCGTCGAGGGTTCGAGCTCGCCGAACGGTTGAGTGCTGCGATCGGACACGCCGAGCAGCGTGGCGGCCCGATAGGCGCCGGTGAGATGGCCAGTCCCGGTGTTGTAGTCCTTCTGCGTGCCGATTTTCGCGAGATCGCCCGAGCCGAAAATCGGGCAGCCCCGTAATTTCTGCCCAACAGAGGCTCCAGCACCGCCGTAGGTTGAAGCTGCCGCAGCTGCATCATGAGATTGTCGATAAACCTGTAGTCCTCGTCTAAGCGCGACATCTTCCGCGAGCGCTTCTTCTGTGGCGTTATCTGCATTAAAAAAAAACAATAAAAACATAACTTTTTCTAATCCCAGGCGATGACTGCGCCGATTGAAGGCTTCAGAAACAAATTATCAATTTTCTCCTCAAATCTACAATTTTTTCCCCAATGAGACGCGAAGACATATAATAAAATAAATTAAATAAATTGAAACTCACCAGTTTTCTTGTCAATGGACCCGTCGATAAGCTCTTCTTTGGCAGTAAGAAAGTCTTTGGTATCGGATAGCTGCCTCGGCGCATTACCGGACAGATACTCACGGTTGTATTGTATCATTCTGTTGCTGCTGCTGCTGCTGTTACTGTTGCTGCTGCTGTTGCTGTTGCTGCTGTTGCTGTCCGAGCTGCCCGCTCTGTTTTTGACCGAGCGTCTGCTGCTGCTGCTGCTGCTGTTGCTGCTGCGATGCGATGTGCGGCTGCGGAGTCTGCGGAGGCGTCGTGCTAGGCGTTCGTGGCTACGCGTTTCCCAAAAACTGCGGCGCGTTCGTCGATTCGTCCTCTCGGTACACTGGATTCGCTGACCTGAAAATTATACATACTTACCGGCTTATCCGGATCCTTATCCTCGACTGTTTTGTCCTTCGCCGGCGCATCTTCGGCGATACTCTCGTCGGCAAAGTTTCCATTTTGCCGGATGTTGTACGGAAGTCCTTGAGGGCCCTGAAGTTCTTTAGGGCCGGAAGTTTTTGAGGACCATTTGCTGCATGTTGTACAGCATCATGAGTTCGGGCGAGAGATTCAAGCGCCATTCAAAGCCCAACTCTGAAAAGACAAATATTTTTTAAAACAATTATTTCAACAGCTCAAGAGGAAAAATATTGCGATCGGAGCGATCTTGAATATAACTCAACCACCGACTGAAGGAAGAGCTGTGAGAAGGAGTGAACGTTTTAGTCGTCAAATGGTTCTCACTTGATATTTTTCTGCAGCCACTGACAAGCCGCAATAGCTATCTACAGGCTTAGCATACTTATTAGTGGCAGGAGAAAAGAAAAGCGAGAAACATCTGTCAATATAAGTGTTCAATCTTTTCCTCCAGCTTCATGGTGAATGTCTTCCTACAGCCTTTCCTTCAGCGGACGGTCCAGTCGTATCTGAGATTTCTCTGTGCTATGATTTTTTTTTTGTGCGGTTAGAAAACTTCTTCCCCAAGAGATTCTCACTTGACACTTGTCAGCAGTCACCGACAAGCTACAACAACCATTATTCAGCAGCTCTGTCAACTTATTGGGGCCAGCAGAAAACTGTTAAGCGAGACAAAATTCTTCCCACAGATTTGTCTCGCAACAGCTTTCTGCTGAGCCTGATTAGTCGACGGAGACTTGGAACAGTAGTTGTAGTTTGTCGACAGCTGGTGGAAAGTGTCAAGCGCCAATCGCTTGTGGAAAGTATTTTTCTAACCGCACCAGCTGTCGACAAACTACAACAACTGTTCCAAGGCTCCGTCAACTTATCAGGGGCAGCAGAAAGCTGTTAAATTTTGTCTCGCACAGCTTTCTGCTGTCCCCGATAAGTTGACGGAGCCTTGGAACAGTTGTTATAGCTTGTCGAGTGCTGATGGAAAGTATCAAGCGATAGCCGCTTGAGGGAAAAAGTTTTCAAACCGCACAAGAAGACAAACATTGCACAGAGCGTTCTCAAACACACAGATGATCATTTCATTTGATAAATGTACCTCGCTTGACAATCTTCTCACTGCTACAGCCTCCGACTAGCTCGTGGTTGTAGAAAAGTCTCAAGCGTGGCACATTTGTTTAATGAAATGGTTATTCGTCAGTGTTTTCTTCACTTGTGTTTGGGGTTGCTCTGTGCAACTGGAGGTTATTCTAACTGTTGTGGGGTTAGAAAACTTCTTCCCCCAATTTGCTGGATATTTTTCTCGCTCGAAAATGTTCTACAGCCACCGACAAGCTGCAATAACTATCGGTGGCAGGACGGCAGGAGAAAAATGTCACCCGAGAAAAATCTGTAAAAAAATTATTTTCTAATGTACCTGTCATCCTGTGATCCTGCGGTTTAGATGTTCCTTGCTGCTGCCACTGGTAATACTGGTATTCCACCCGCTTCCACGTCGATGGAAAAGATTTTCTCGCACGCCGCACGCACTTTTAATAAATAAAATAACGCACGCAGAACACATTTCTGCTCCGGCTGGCTCGGTGCCTGTCAACACTTGTCCCGCGACGAACAATGGCCGCCATTACCGACTGTTGGTAGCAACAGCGACGAATCGATCTAGTGCTCTCTTCTGCTACTAATAATTTCTTCGGCGACCGGCGCGAATGCAGCGCCACCGACGTGATTGAGAACAATTCACACAACCGTGCCAGACAGAAACGAACGCAGACCGTACCAAACGGAAGATATGAACGGGAAAAAGACAAGTAAGTAGTTGATTGCTATTATAATAATTGTTATCGCCCCGATGTCACAATTTTGACAATGATGATGGCGCTTAATCGTTTTTCTCTTGAGGAACAAATCGTCGAACGTCATTTCGGTCGAATCGTCGATCTCGCGAATCAGTTTTTCCGGAAAACGACGATTCGACTGAAATGGCGTTCGGCATGTTGTTTTTCGAGAGAACGACGATTCGATCGAATTATTATTGACAAATTTATGTAGCCCCATAGATCGGACGCGTGCCTCGAAATTAGTTTCATTTTATTAAAAATTATTTATTTTCTTTACAGTGCAGAAACGTAAAGGGACACGCAGCGTCGGGCGGCCGAAAAAAATCGTAAGTTTTTATTTACGCATACGTGCATGCGGAAAGACAATTGTCCTCATTCAACAGAGTTTAACAGTTTGACACAGCATCAGACGACAAGATTTTATCAAGCATATATTCTCTTCGCATACACATATGCGAAGGACATATGCATATGATATTACACATTTTTTGGTTTTTATTACAGAGACCAGCCTCGCCGCCACCGCCGCAGGAGACGTCGCTGCCGCCGCCGTCGTCGCTGCCGCCGCCGTCGTCGCTGCCACCGCCGCAGGAGTCGTCGCTGCCACCGCCGCAGGCATCGTCGCTGCCTCCGCCGTCGTCGCTGCCGGCGTCGTCTCCGCCGCCGCAGCCCTCTCTGCAACCGCCGTCGTCGCCGCGGTCGCCAGACGAGCCGGCCCGACAAATCGCGGTGAACGCTGAAATTCACGGGGAGCCCCGTCAACAGCAGCAGCAGCAGCAGCAGCAGCAGCAGCAGCAACAAGAACAACAGCAACAGCAGCAGCAAGAGCAGCAGGGGTGGCAGCAACAGCGGCCACGACGGTGGCCACGTAAGCAACAGCAGCAGCAGCAGCAGCGGCAGCAGCATCAGCAGCAGAAACAGCCGCAGCAGCAGAAACAGCAGCAGCAAAAACAGCCGCCGCAGCAGAAACAACAACAACAGCACCAGCAGCCGGAAGAATTTATCGAGGCCGCGCCGTTGCCGCTCCCGACGCCCTACCATCAGGAGTTTCCTCCGCTGCCCGGCTACCAAGCGACGGAGGAAGAGCAGCAGGGGGTTTACACCCCTCTGCAGCTACAACTCCTAAAAGCACAGGTGGCTTATTATAATGCCTCCGTGCAGGTAGGGCGGCTCAAGCGTCGAGTGCAGGAGTTGGAAGACGCTGCGGCTTCTCGGCGTTTAAATGCCGACCAAAAGCGAATCGCAGCCCAACTCCTGCGACTCGAATAACGTAGGGAGCGGCAACGGCAAGGCACGCAGTGACCAGCGAACCGTACTGGATTTTTTTATTGAATAAAAAGTTTATTTAACTATTCGTCATTGTTGTCGCATTTTATTTTTGCATGTTTCCTCAAATTTTCGATTTTTCGAATCGAAAATTTGAGGTTTTGTTTCGTAACATTTTCACAATTGTCTGCGTGGGCGAGCGCGCATCATTATTACTAGTTCAATTGAGGGGAATAGCACATTAGCACTCAACAAATTCGATTTTTTATTGCATATATCGTTACCTCAACTATCTAAAAATACGCTGTCCAAATTTCAAAGTGAAATTCGAATTTTTATAGATTTTCTAACGATCGAACCGAGCGCACGTCGTATACAAACTCGAAGCAACGCGTTTTACGCAGAACGACTTTTCTCGCCTCTGCGGGCATTCTGCCGCAAAAAGTAATGAACCGATCAGGATGATAACGTATTTCCAAGGGTTTTTTGCTGGGCATTAAAAAAAAGTTTTAATCGAAGAAAATAGTTTCCACCGCGGCAATTTTTTTTTTATTATTTTCACCTACATTGACGTTCATATTCTTCGTAAAATAGTTAATGTTAAAATTAGATATTTCCCTACAGAAATAATCTATGCACTGAAAATATATAAAATGAAATATAATTTATCGACACGGGGGTCGATACGCCGCCCAACAGGCGGGAAATTCTCGAGCGATTGACACCGCTCGGGATTCAGAGCATTACGCTCTGCTTACAACTAAATATAAAAATGCATTGATTATAATTAAATTAAATTAATATTAAATTATATATAAAAACTGCAATCTATCGACTCAGGCGTCGATAATATGCACTGAAAATATGTAATAAAAAATACAATCTATCGACCCGGAGGTCGATACGCCGCCCAACACGCGGGAAATTCTCGAGCGATGCTGCCACTCGTCTCTCGTTGATGGCGAAGATTTCCTCGCACACCGCACGCACTTTTTATAAATAAAAACACAGAATAACTTTTAATAACTACACCGGCAGGCTCAGTGCCTGTCAACACTTGTCCCGAGACGAACGAATGGCCGCCGTTACCGACTGTTGGCGGCAAGGGCGACAGATCCATCTAGCGGTCACTTCTGCTACCAATGATTTCTTCGGCGGCCAGCGCTAATGCCGCGCCACTCACGTGATCCACAGTGATCCGCACTACCATTCGCGACCGACAAGAACGCGCCATGGACGAAAGGAAAACAAGTAAGTACGCGATTGTTTCCGTATTAATTTACATCGCCCCGGTGTCACATTTGTTTTAAAAATATTTCTAAGAGAGGATTGCACCGGATCGTTGCTCCCTCGAGAAACAAATCGTCGAATCGTCGATCTCCGGAATCAGTTTTTCGGGAGAACGACGATTCGCCCGAAATGCCGTTCGGCACGTTGTTCTTCGGGAGAACGACGATTCGACCGAAATGCCGTTCGGCACGTTTTTCGGGTGAACAACGATTCGATCGACTTATTATTGTCAAATTTATGTAGCCCCATATATCGGACGCGTGCCCCAACATGAGTTTTATTTTATTAAAAATTATTCATTTTATTTACAGTGCAGAAGCGTAAAGGGACACGGAGCGTCGGGCGGCCGAAAAAAATAGTAAGTTTTTATTTACACTTTTCTTAATTCAACAGAGTTCAGCAGTTCGACAGAGCATCAGACGGCAAGACTCTATCAAGCAAATATTCCCTTCGCATACACATATGTGAAGGGAACATTGGCTCGGCACCAACAATTTTCTGTCAGTCACAATTTGACAGAATTGAACAGATCAACAGAACATCTTAAGACAAGATTTTTTATTCGTCATAGTTTTTATAAAAAATAAATGTTATTCTGATTCACAAAAAAATATATGTGATATAGCTATTTTACACTTTTTTTTTGTACAGAGACCAGTCTCGCCGCCTCCGCAGGAGCTACCGCCGCAGGAGCTGCAGCCGCAGGAGCTGCCGCCGCGGGAGCTGCCGCTGCAGGCGCTGCCGTCACCAGGCGAGTCTATTCAGCTTGTGGTGCAAGCTGAAGTTTACGAGGAGCCCCGCGAACAACAGCAGCAGCAGCAACAACAGCAGCAGCAGCAGCACAAGCAGCAGGGGTGGCAGGAACAGCGGCGTCGACGGCGGCCGCTACGAAAGAAACAACAACAACAACAACAACAACAACAACAACAACAACAACAACAACAACAACAACAACAACAGCAGCAGCAGCAGCAGCAGCAGCAGCAGCAGCAGCAGCAGCAGCAGCAGCAGCAGCAGCAGCAGCAGCAGCAGCAGCAGCAGCAGCAGCAGCAGCAGCAGCAGCAGCAGCAGCAGCAGCAGCAGCAGCAGCAGCAGCAGCAGCAGCAGCAGCAGCAGCAGCAGCAGCAGCAGCAGCAGCAGCAGCAGCAGCAGCAGCAGCAGCAGCAGCAGCAGCAGCAGCAGCAGCAGCAGCAGCAGCAGCAGCAGCAGCAGCAGCAGCAGCAGCAGCAGCAGCAGCAGCAGCAGCAGCAGCAGCAGCAGCAGCAGCAGCAGCAGCAGCAGCAGCAGCAGCAGCAGCAGCAGCAGCAGCAGCAGCAGCAGCAGCAGCAGCAGCAGCAGCAGCAGCAGCAGCAGCAGCAGCAGCAGCAGCAGCAGCAGCAGCAGCAGCAGCAGCAGCAGCAGCAGCAGCAGCAGCAGCAGCAGCAGCAGCAGCAGCAGCAGCAGCAGCAGCAGCAGCAGCAGCAGCAGCAGCAGCAGCAGCAGCAGCAGCAGCAGCAGCAGCAGCAGCAGCAGCAGCAGCAGCAGCAGCAGCAGCAGCAGCAGCAGCAGCAGCAGCAGCAGCAGCAGCAGCAGCAGCAGCAGCAGCAGCAGCAGCAGCAGCAGCAGCAGCAGCAGCAGCAGCAGCAGCAGCAGCAGCAGCAGCAGCAGCAGCAGCAGCAGCAGCAGCAGCAGCAGCAGCAGCAGCAGCAGCAGCAGCAGCAGCAGCAGCAGCAGCAGCAGCAGCAGCAGCAGCAGCAGCAGCAGCAGCAGCAGCAGCAGCAGCAGCAGCAGCAGCAGCAGCAGCAGCAGCAGCAGCAGCAGCAGCAGCAGCAGCAGCAGCAGCAGCAGCAGCAGCAGCAGCAGCAGCAGCAGCAGCAGCAGCAGCAGCAGCAGCAGCAGCAGCAGCAGCAGCAGCAGCAGCAGCAGCAGCAGCAGCAGCAGCAGCAGCAGCAGCAGCAGCAGCAGCAGCAGCAGCAGCAGCAGCAGCAGCAGCAGCAGCAGCAGCAGCAGCAGCAGCAGCAGCAGCAGCAGCAGCAGCAGCAGCAGCAGCAGCAGCAGCAGCAGCAGCAGCAGCAGCAGCAGCAGCAGCAGCAGCAGCAGCAGCAGCAGCAGCAGCAGCAGCAGCAGCAGCAGCAGCAGCAGCAGCAGCAGCAGCAGCAGCAGCAGCAGCAGCAGCAGCAGCAGCAGCAGCAGCAGCAGCAGCAGCAGCAGCAGCAGCAGCAGCAGCAGCAGCAGCAGCAGCAGCAGCAGCAGCAGCAGCAGCAGCAGCAGCAGCAGCAGCAGCAGCAGCAGCAGCAGCAGCAGCAGCAGCAGCAGCAGCAGCAGCAGCAGCAGCAGCAGCAGCAGCAGCAGCAGCAGCAGCAGCAGCAGCAGCAGCAGCAGCAGCAGCAGCAGCAGCAGCAGCAGCAGCAGCAGCAGCAGCAGCAGCAGCAGCAGCAGCAGCAGCAGCAGCAGCAGCAGCAGCAGCAGCAGCAGCAGCAGCAGCAGCAGCAGCAGCAGCAGCAGCAGCAGCAGCAGCAGCAGCAGCAGCAGCAGCAGCAGCAGCAGCAGCAGCAGCAGCAGCAGCAGCAGCAGCAGCAGCAGCAGCAGCAGCAGCAGCAGCAGCAGCAGCAGCAGCAGCAGCAGCAGCAGCAGCAGCAGCAGCAGCAGCAGCAGCAGCAGCAGCAGCAGCAGCAGCAGCAGCAGCAGCAGCAGCAGCAGCAGCAGCAGCAGCAGCAGCAGCAGCAGCAGCAGCAGCAGCAGCAGCAGCAGCAGCAGCAGCAGCAGCAGCAGCAGCAGCAGCAGCAGCAGCAGCAGCAGCAGCAGCAGCAGCAGCAGCAGCAGCAGCAGCAGCAGCAGCAGCAGCAGCAGCAGCAGCAGCAGCAGCAGCAGCAGCAGCAGCAGCAGCAGCAGCAGCAGCAGCAGCAGCAGCAGCAGCAGCAGCAGCAGCAGCAGCAGCAGCAGCAGCAGCAGCAGCAGCAGCAGCAGCAGCAGCAGCAGCAGCAGCAGCAGCAGCAGCAGCAGCAGCAGCAGCAGCAGCAGCAGCAGCAGCAGCAGCAGCAGCAGCAGCAGCAGCAGCAGCAGCAGCAGCAGCAGCAGCAGCAGCAGCAGCAGCAGCAGCAGCAGCAGCAGCAGCAGCAGCAGCAGCAGCAGCAGCAGCAGCAGCAGCAGCAGCAGCAGCAGCAGCAGCAGCAGCAGCAGCAGCAGCAGCAGCAGCAGCAGCAGCAGCAGCAGCAGCAGCAGCAGCAGCAGCAGCAGCAGCAGCAGCAGCAGCAGCAGCAGCAGCAGCAGCAGCAGCAGCAGCAGCAGCAGCAGCAGCAGCAGCAGCAGCAGCAGCAGCAGCAGCAGCAGCAGCAGCAGCAGCAGCAGCAGCAGCAGCAGCAGCAGCAGCAGCAGCAGCAGCAGCAGCAGCAGCAGCAGCAGCAGCAGCAGCAGCAGCAGCAGCAGCAGCAGCAGCAGCAGCAGCAGCAGCAGCAGCAGCAGCAGCAGCAGCAGCAGCAGCAGCAGCAGCAGCAGCAGCAGCAGCAGCAGCAGCAGCAGCAGCAGCAGCAGCAGCAGCAGCAGCAGCAGCAGCAGCAGCAGCAGCAGCAGCAGCAGCAGCAGCAGCAGCAGCAGCAGCAGCAGCAGCAGCAGCAGCAGCAGCAGCAGCAGCAGCAGCAGCAGCAGCAGCAGCAGCAGCAGCAGCAGCAGCAGCAGCAGCAGCAGCAGCAGCAGCAGCAGCAGCAGCAGCAGCAGCAGCAGCAGCAGCAGCAGCAGCAGCAGCAGCAGCAGCAGCAGCAGCAGCAGCAGCAGCAGCAGCAGCAGCAGCAGCAGCAGCAGCAGCAGCAGCAGCAGCAGCAGCAGCAGCAGCAGCAGCAGCAGCAGCAGCAGCAGCAGCAGCAGCAGCAGCAGCAGCAGCAGCAGCAGCAGCAGCAGCAGCAGCAGCAGCAGCAGCAGCAGCAGCAGCAGCAGCAGCAGCAGCAGCAGCAGCAGCAGCAGCAGCAGCAGCAGCAGCAGCAGCAGCAGCAGCAGCAGCAGCAGCAGCAGCAGCAGCAGCAGCAGCAGCAGCAGCAGCAGCAGCAGCAGCAGCAGCAGCAGCAGCAGCAGCAGCAGCAGCAGCAGCAGCAGCAGCAGCAGCAGCAGCAGCAGCAGCAGCAGCAGCAGCAGCAGCAGCAGCAGCAGCAGCAGCAGCAGCAGCAGCAGCAGCAGCAGCAGCAGCAGCAGCAGCAGCAGCAGCAGCAGCAGCAGCAGCAGCAGCAGCAGCAGCAGCAGCAGCAGCAGCAGCAGCAGCAGCAGCAGCAGCAGCAGCAGCAGCAGCAGCAGCAGCAGCAGCAGCAGCAGCAGCAGCAGCAGCAGCAGCAGCAGCAGCAGCAGCAGCAGCAGCAGCAGCAGCAGCAGCAGCAGCAGCAGCAGCAGCAGCAGCAGCAGCAGCAGCAGCAGCAGCAGCAGCAGCAGCAGCAGCAGCAGCAGCAGCAGCAGCAGCAGCAGCAGCAGCAGCAGCAGCAGCAGCAGCAGCAGCAGCAGCAGCAGCAGCAGCAGCAGCAGCAGCAGCAGCAGCAGCAGCAGCAGCAGCAGCAGCAGCAGCAGCAGCAGCAGCAGCAGCAGCAGCAGCAGCAGCAGCAGCAGCAGCAGCAGCAGCAGCAGCAGCAGCAGCAGCAGCAGCAGCAGCAGCAGCAGCAGCAGCAGCAGCAGCAGCAGCAGCAGCAGCAGCAGCAGCAGCAGCAGCAGCAGCAGCAGCAGCAGCAGCAGCAGCAGCAGCAGCAGCAGCAGCAGCAGCAGCAGCAGCAGCAGCAGCAGCAGCAGCAGCAGCAGCAGCAGCAGCAGCAGCAGCAGCAGCAGCAGCAGCAGCAGCAGCAGCAGCAGCAGCAGCAGCAGCAGCAGCAGCAGCAGCAGCAGCAGCAGCAGCAGCAGCAGCAGCAGCAGCAGCAGCAGCAGCAGCAGCAGCAGCAGCAGCAGCAGCAGCAGCAGCAGCAGCAGCAGCAGCAGCAGCAGCAGCAGCAGCAGCAGCAGCAGCAGCAGCAGCAGCAGCAGCAGCAGCAGCAGCAGCAGCAGCAGCAGCAGCAGCAGCAGCAGCAGCAGCAGCAGCAGCAGCAGCAGCAGCAGCAGCAGCAGCAGCAGCAGCAGCAGCAGCAGCAGCAGCAGCAGCAGCAGCAGCAGCAGCAGCAGCAGCAGCAGCAGCAGCAGCAGCAGCAGCAGCAGCAGCAGCAGCAGCAGCAGCAGCAGCAGCAGCAGCAGCAGCAGCAGCAGCAGCAGCAGCAGCAGCAGCAGCAGCAGCAGCAGCAGCAGCAGCAGCAGCAGCAGCAGCAGCAGCAGCAGCAGCAGCAGCAGCAGCAGCAGCAGCAGCAGCAGCAGCAGCAGCAGCAGCAGCAGCAGCAGCAGCAGCAGCAGCAGCAGCAGCAGCAGCAGCAGCAGCAGCAGCAGCAGCAGCAGCAGCAGCAGCAGCAGCAGCAGCAGCAGCAGCAGCAGCAGCAGCAGCAGCAGCAGCAGCAGCAGCAGCAGCAGCAGCAGCAGCAGCAGCAGCAGCAGCAGCAGCAGCAGCAGCAGCAGCAGCAGCAGCAGCAGCAGCAGCAGCAGCAGCAGCAGCAGCAGCAGCAGCAGCAGCAGCAGCAGCAGCAGCAGCAGCAGCAGCAGCAGCAGCAGCAGCAGCAGCAGCAGCAGCAGCAGCAGCAGCAGCAGCAGCAGCAGCAGCAGCAGCAGCAGCAGCAGCAGCAGCAGCAGCAGCAGCAGCAGCAGCAGCAGCAGCAGCAGCAGCAGCAGCAGCAGCAGCAGCAGCAGCAGCAGCAGCAGCAGCAGCAGCAGCAGCAGCAGCAGCAGCAGCAGCAGCAGCAGCAGCAGCAGCAGCAGCAGCAGCAGCAGCAGCAGCAGCAGCAGCAGCAGCAGCAGCAGCAGCAGCAGCAGCAGCAGCAGCAGCAGCAGCAGCAGCAGCAGCAGCAGCAGCAGCAGCAGCAGCAGCAGCAGCAGCAGCAGCAGCAGCAGCAGCAGCAGCAGCAGCAGCAGCAGCAGCAGCAGCAGCAGCAGCAGCAGCAGCAGCAGCAGCAGCAGCAGCAGCAGCAGCAGCAGCAGCAGCAGCAGCAGCAGCAGCAGCAGCAGCAGCAGCAGCAGCAGCAGCAGCAGCAGCAGCAGCAGCAGCAGCAGCAGCAGCAGCAGCAGCAGCAGCAGCAGCAGCAGCAGCAGCAGCAGCAGCAGCAGCAGCAGCAGCAGCAGCAGCAGCAGCAGCAGCAGCAGCAGCAGCAGCAGCAGCAGCAGCAGCAGCAGCAGCAGCAGCAGCAGCAGCAGCAGCAGCAGCAGCAGCAGCAGCAGCAGCAGCAGCAGCAGCAGCAGCAGCAGCAGCAGCAGCAGCAGCAGCAGCAGCAGCAGCAGCAGCAGCAGCAGCAGCAGCAGCAGCAGCAGCAGCAGCAGCAGCAGCAGCAGCAGCAGCAGCAGCAGCAGCAGCAGCAGCAGCAGCAGCAGCAGCAGCAGCAGCAGCAGCAGCAGCAGCAGCAGCAGCAGCAGCAGCAGCAGCAGCAGCAGCAGCAGCAGCAGCAGCAGCAGCAGCAGCAGCAGCAGCAGCAGCAGCAGCAGCAGCAGCAGCAGCAGCAGCAGCAGCAGCAGCAGCAGCAGCAGCAGCAGCAGCAGCAGCAGCAGCAGCAGCAGCAGCAGCAGCAGCAGCAGCAGCAGCAGCAGCAGCAGCAGCAGCAGCAGCAGCAGCAGCAGCAGCAGCAGCAGCAGCAGCAGCAGCAGCAGCAGCAGCAGCAGCAGCAGCAGCAGCAGCAGCAGCAGCAGCAGCAGCAGCAGCAGCAGCAGCAGCAGCAGCAGCAGCAGCAGCAGCAGCAGCAGCAGCAGCAGCAGCAGCAGCAGCAGCAGCAGCAGCAGCAGCAGCAGCAGCAGCAGCAGCAGCAGCAGCAGCAGCAGCAGCAGCAGCAGCAGCAGCAGCAGCAGCAGCAGCAGCAGCAGCAGCAGCAGCAGCAGCAGCAGCAGCAGCAGCAGCAGCAGCAGCAGCAGCAGCAGCAGCAGCAGCAGCAGCAGCAGCAGCAGCAGCAGCAGCAGCAGCAGCAGCAGCAGCAGCAGCAGCAGCAGCAGCAGCAGCAGCAGCAGCAGCAGCAGCAGCAGCAGCAGCAGCAGCAGCAGCAGCAGCAGCAGCAGCAGCAGCAGCAGCAGCAGCAGCAGCAGCAGCAGCAGCAGCAGCAGCAGCAGCAGCAGCAGCAGCAGCAGCAGCAGCAGCAGCAGCAGCAGCAGCAGCAGCAGCAGCAGCAGCAGCAGCAGCAGCAGCAGCAGCAGCAGCAGCAGCAGCAGCAGCAGCAGCAGCAGCAGCAGCAGCAGCAGCAGCAGCAGCAGCAGCAGCAGCAGCAGCAGCAGCAGCAGCAGCAGCAGCAGCAGCAGCAGCAGCAGCAGCAGCAGCAGCAGCAGCAGCAGCAGCAGCAGCAGCAGCAGCAGCAGCAGCAGCAGCAGCAGCAGCAGCAGCAGCAGCAGCAGCAGCAGCAGCAGCAGCAGCAGCAGCAGCAGCAGCAGCAGCAGCAGCAGCAGCAGCAGCAGCAGCAGCAGCAGCAGCAGCAGCAGCAGCAGCAGCAGCAGCAGCAGCAGCAGCAGCAGCAGCAGCAGCAGCAGCAGCAGCAGCAGCAGCAGCAGCAGCAGCAGCAGCAGCAGCAGCAGCAGCAGCAGCAGCAGCAGCAGCAGCAGCAGCAGCAGCAGCAGCAGCAGCAGCAGCAGCAGCAGCAGCAGCAGCAGCAGCAGCAGCAGCAGCAGCAGCAGCAGCAGCAGCAGCAGCAGCAGCAGCAGCAGCAGCAGCAGCAGCAGCAGCAGCAGCAGCAGCAGCAGCAGCAGCAGCAGCAGCAGCAGCAGCAGCAGCAGCAGCAGCAGCAGCAGCAGCAGCAGCAGCAGCAGCAGCAGCAGCAGCAGCAGCAGCAGCAGCAGCAGCAGCAGCAGCAGCAGCAGCAGCAGCAGCAGCAGCAGCAGCAGCAGCAGCAGCAGCAGCAGCAGCAGCAGCAGCAGCAGCAGCAGCAGCAGCAGCAGCAGCAGCAGCAGCAGCAGCAGCAGCAGCAGCAGCAGCAGCAGCAGCAGCAGCAGCAGCAGCAGCAGCAGCAGCAGCAGCAGCAGCAGCAGCAGCAGCAGCAGCAGCAGCAGCAGCAGCAGCAGCAGCAGCAGCAGCAGCAGCAGCAGCAGCAGCAGCAGCAGCAGCAGCAGCAGCAGCAGCAGCAGCAGCAGCAGCAGCAGCAGCAGCAGCAGCAGCAGCAGCAGCAGCAGCAGCAGCAGCAGCAGCAGCAGCAGCAGCAGCAGCAGCAGCAGCAGCAGCAGCAGCAGCAGCAGCAGCAGCAGCAGCAGCAGCAGCAGCAGCAGCAGCAGCAGCAGCAGCAGCAGCAGCAGCAGCAGCAGCAGCAGCAGCAGCAGCAGCAGCAGCAGCAGCAGCAGCAGCAGCAGCAGCAGCAGCAGCAGCAGCAGCAGCAGCAGCAGCAGCAGCAGCAGCAGCAGCAGCAGCAGCAGCAGCAGCAGCAGCAGCAGCAGCAGCAGCAGCAGCAGCAGCAGCAGCAGCAGCAGCAGCAGCAGCAGCAGCAGCAGCAGCAGCAGCAGCAGCAGCAGCAGCAGCAGCAGCAGCAGCAGCAGCAGCAGCAGCAGCAGCAGCAGCAGCAGCAGCAGCAGCAGCAGCAGCAGCAGCAGCAGCAGCAGCAGCAGCAGCAGCAGCAGCAGCAGCAGCAGCAGCAGCAGCAGCAGCAGCAGCAGCAGCAGCAGCAGCAGCAGCAGCAGCAGCAGCAGCAGCAGCAGCAGCAGCAGCAGCAGCAGCAGCAGCAGCAGCAGCAGCAGCAGCAGCAGCAGCAGCAGCAGCAGCAGCAGCAGCAGCAGCAGCAGCAGCAGCAGCAGCAGCAGCAGCAGCAGCAGCAGCAGCAGCAGCAGCAGCAGCAGCAGCAGCAGCAGCAGCAGCAGCAGCAGCAGCAGCAGCAGCAGCAGCAGCAGCAGCAGCAGCAGCAGCAGCAGCAGCAGCAGCAGCAGCAGCAGCAGCAGCAGCAGCAGCAGCAGCAGCAGCAGCAGCAGCAGCAGCAGCAGCAGCAGCAGCAGCAGCAGCAGCAGCAGCAGCAGCAGCAGCAGCAGCAGCAGCAGCAGCAGCAGCAGCAGCAGCAGCAGCAGCAGCAGCAGCAGCAGCAGCAGCAGCAGCAGCAGCAGCAGCAGCAGCAGCAGCAGCAGCAGCAGCAGCAGCAGCAGCAGCAGCAGCAGCAGCAGCAGCAGCAGCAGCAGCAGCAGCAGCAGCAGCAGCAGCAGCAGCAGCAGCAGCAGCAGCAGCAGCAGCAGCAGCAGCAGCAGCAGCAGCAGCAGCAGCAGTTTCCTGCGCTGCCCGTCCATCAAGCAGCGCAGGAAGAGCTGCAGCAAGGGGTCTTCACCCCTCTGCAGCTGCAGTTGTTAAAAGCACAGGTGGCATGCTATAATGCTACCGTGCAGGTAGGGCGTCTCAAGCGTCGAGTCCAGGAGTTGGAGGACGCTGCAGCATCCCGTAGACTAAACGCGGAAAAAAAAAAGAATTGCAGCCCAACTCCTGCGACTAGAAAAACGCAAGGAGCGGCAACGGCAAAACCCACCGCAATAACGCCGGCGGGATTTTTTTTTTAACATTCATAAAATAAAAAGTTTTTCAATTAAGGTAGTCCTTGCGCCTAGTGTCGAGTTCGCATAAGTTTTCGAAAATTGAGAGGAAATTGCAACCACATCTCGATAATATAAAAATCTGAAAAAAATCATGCATGATAAAGACGTTGAAAAGATTAATTTTGCATAATAAAAATTCCAAAATGTTATTAACAAATTGATGAAAAATAAAATTGTTCAACAAATATTTCGACAACCTAATTTTTTTGTTTCAATGAAAATGATCCGTTCTATTTTCTGAATATGCATGAATTTTTTCAAATTTTTGAATTCACTTTGAATTTTGAGATTTTCCCTATGTTAAAAAACGCAAAATTCAAAGTGAATTCAAAAATTTGAAAAAATTCATGCATATTCAGAAAATAGAACGGATCATTTTCATTGAAACAAAAAAATTAGGTTGTCGAAATATTTGTTGAACAATTTTATTTTTCATCAATTTGTTAATAACATTTTGGAATTTTTATTATGCAAAATTAATCTTTTCAACGTTTATAACATGCATGATTTTTTTCAGATTTTTATATTATCGAGAAGTGGTTGCAATTTCTTGTCAATTTTCTCGAATTTATGTGAAATGAATACTAGACGCAAGGACTACCTTAAGCATTGTTGCCAAATTTTATTTTTGCAATCTTCCCCTAACAATCACGACGACTTTCAAAGTGACTGTAAAAATAACACTCAATAGAAGTTGTTTTTTGCACAGAAGTAGCTTTCGGAAATTGTAAATATGACCTTCGGAATAACGAAACAAAAAAAATGTGATAGTTACATTTTCGTTGCTAGAACCAATATGTTACCGTCAAAACAACCTTGCCGTGAAAAGGGTCATCATGACGGTAAGTTATTGGTTCTGCTGACGAAAAAGAAACTGTAAGATTTTTGGGTTTGGTTATTTTGACGGTCATTTTGATCATTTCGAAAGCTTCTTCTGTGCAAAAAACAACTTTTATTGAGCGTTATTTTTATGGTCATTTGACAGTTTTTTTTAGGTAAAAATGAAAATTATCGTGATTGCTACGGTCCCCTCAAATTTTCGATTTTTCGAATCGAAAATATCACTGCGTTTTGTTTCGCAAAACGCAGGGGTAGTGTAACTCGCTGCGCAGACTAACCTCCGTCCGCGTGGGCGAGCGCGCGTCATTATTCCTAGTACAAGGGGGGATTGCACCATTAGGACTTTCAAAAAAGTGAAGATCGAAAAAAAAAATTTCCAACTCCTACCAAATTTTTTATTTCTGCCATTTTCACCTGCATTGAGGTTCATATTCTTAGGAAATTAGATATTTCCTCTCTTAGAAAAGACATGGCAATCGAAAGTCGCAATTTTGAAGCCGCCTTTCGAGCGTTCCTATTTGGACGGCGGCAGCTTCGATATATCGACATGGCCGTTGCAGTCACGCGCGCGTTTTGAATCATAGTCGATAAACTTAGAGCGGTAAATTCGAAATAACAGGGCGCGCGCGGCGCGCCCGTTCGTAGCGCGCCGTGCGACGTGAAAATAACAGGAGCGCGAGCGAAGCGAGCGCGTTGTTGCTAGTAATGTTAAAAAAGCCTAATGATTTCGGATCAAAGTTGTAATGGCTACCCTGCCCGCAGTGGGAGAATTCTACTTACGGCCTTCAGCGGACATCAGTGCGTAGCGCTGTTATTTTTCCGTAAAATTATTCGAAAAAATGCACAAAAGTTCAAAATATGAATAACATGAGGACCAATTTTTCTTAAATTCTAATAATTACTTCTCATTAAAAAAATCCAAAACAACCAGGGAAAATGAGCCTCCTAATGTGCTATCCGAGGCAGGGGTACTCCCCTCCCCCCGCGACCCCCTGGCACCCGCACGCCATCATCACTTCGAAATTTTGAAATGTTTTCTCCGCATCGGTGCGCCGGATTGCGATGTCTTTTGAATCATGAGTAGGAAATGATGGCAGGAAGAGCCGAAGCTTTTATTGGTACGGAATTCCACGAACAATTCCAAAGAAAGTAGGTAGACAGAACCCTACATTACCGACTTCATCGAAGTTCCCACCATTCCTCCGATGAACTTCACTTTCACACCGGATAAAAAATAAATGGGGGAGGGGGTGTAATCTCGGTCCAGATTTAACGGAATGCTGAATCCGTATTTGGACAATACGAATCCGCACAAGTTTTGCCAATGTCCATCTACATGACGATGTTTCCTACTTATTGGCACCTTTTTGTGCCAATAAGAAACCCGCCCACACTTACCCTCTTGTACGGGTGTATAAGTTCTTTCCTATTGTAACAAATAGTCGACATGCACGTATCAGCCCAAGTTTTGCCAATGCCCATCCACATGACGATGTTTACCAACTTATTGGCACTTTTTTGTGCCAATAAGAAACCCGCCCACACTTACCCACTTATACGGGTGTATAAGTTCCTTTCTATTGTAACCAATAGTCGACATGCGCTTATCAGCACAAGTTTTGCCAATGTCCATCCACATGACAATGTTTACCTACTTATTGGCACTTTTTTGTGCCAATAAGAAACCCGCCCACACTTACCCACTTATACGGGTGTATAAGTTCCTTTCTATTGTGACCAATAGTCGACATGCGCTTATCAGCACAAGTTTTGCCAATGTCCATCCACATGACAATGTTTACCTACTTATTGGCACTTTTTTGTGCCAATAAGAAACCCGCCCACACTTACCCACTTATACGGATGTATAAGTTCCTTTCTATTGTGACCAATAGTCGACATGCGCTTATCAGCACAAGTTTTGCCAATGTCCATCCACATGACAATGTTTACCTACTTATTGGCACTTTTTTATGCCAATAAGTAACCCGCCCACACTTACCCACTTATACGGGTGCATAAGTTCCATTCTATTGTAACCAATAGTCGACAAACACGTCTACGTGTAAGTATTGCGGTTATGTGAATGCACATAACTTTGCACTACAGTCTTCAAACAGTAGGGAAGTGAGTAAGCTTGCGAGTGCCGGGACTTGTTTCCACCTATGATTTGCAAATCCTGTTTACCAGCGACGCAAGGCTCAATAAACTTCTGATATGCAGTGTAGGAAGCAGGATTACACTGAAAGGAAGTAGTTTCTCTCAAAATGTTTGTAAATGAGTCTATGCACGAGTCCGTCAAGAACGTTGTTGGTCGTAGTACATGTGCAACCACTTTGTTTGTTGAAATATCATTTCGCAATACTTCAAGCAAAGCTCGGTATTCATCCGAATACTGTGTAACATCACTATCGATAGTCACCCAATTCGTAGGTACGTCACTTCCACCATTTTCTTTGGAAGTACTCGGTAAGTCCTCGATTCCTTCAGCAGGGACTACACGGACTCGTTTTGATGGTGATGAAATTTCCACCTTTGTAAGTGATAAGTCTTCAACACTAGGATTGCGTTTTTTCTTTGTTTTTCGGCGCAACGCTTCTTCTCGAGCTTGTATTATGGACTCGGGATCGCGTAATGGCATATTACGTTTCCGACGGCTATCGATAATCTCCGGAAGTAAGCAATCCATGTAAAATCGACACAGATATGGTTCCATTTTGGTCTTCCAAAACGCATCGTCCCTAACGACGGTAATCAGTTTGACATCGACGGATGTCCACATTGCAAATATGCAATACTGCCGCGCAGTGATGTGCAATTGGCCTTGAACTTGATAAAAATAGGCGTGATTCTTGTTCAGCTCATCTTTCTTCTTATCGAAGATGTTCCTTAGATTAGGTTTTTGCTTAATAGCGTCCATCACGCTAGTATCTTTTGCCGAAAAGGGACATTTAATTTCGACAATACCGTCATTATCGATAAGTCCATCGGGAGATGCTCCTAAGTACGGAACTACCGGATCAATGAATAACCCGCAGGGAACAATTTGTTTCCCGATCATTACTTCAACTGCTCGCCGAGCTGCGCCCTCATTTGCGAGGCCGAATCGCGTAGCCTCTGTTTCGAGGACTTTCGGATAACATATGCTAGTAACTAAATTTGTGCACGACGTTGTCGGCAACTTACGGCATATTGGCCCGAACTTCGATGCCGTAATTAATTCCGTACGTAGCTGATGCCAAAGATCAGATTTATTTTGCGAAACTGTGTCTCGTTCAATTTTTTCACGATTACTCTGGTGATAACGCAATTTCGCCATGTGTTTCTCCGCAAGAACATCGAACAACGGTTGTTCTATGTCGGGCCTCTTCGCTGAAGGTCCGTAATCTTTATCGGTGCCCTTACATCTCCGAGATTTATGACGTCTCGCCACTTTATACCGACTATTACGTATATTACTTAAACGCCGGCGTCTTTCCAGTCTTTCTACGAAAGCAACACTTCCTTTATTTTTACGACGATAAAGTGTAGACAACGCAGACTGCGTGTTGTGTTGCACGAAAGCCCCGCAACATCTCATTTCATATGAGTTTTTAGCGCAATGATTGATTCGCTTGCCAGAATTCAATTTGTTGACTATCGAATTACAAGCCTCTGCCACGTTGTTCGTGACGCGTTTCAAGAGGCTTCTAGCATGGCCACTTAAATAAGTCACCGCTTCTGAAACAGCGGGATAGACGTTAGTTGCATGGAGCATCGCTATCACGTTCGTTTCGTCGTCGTCCGGTTCGCAAACGATCGGAAGGGAACTACAATTCTCATGGTCACCGAAAACGTGATGAGATATTATTACAATATCGTTGCAGAGCTGCATAGCTTTTTCAGTCTCTGATGAATTCTCAGAGTTGCGCACATCTCTGGCCTGTTCTACTAACTTGCGAATCTTTAATCCGCTGGAATGGACGCATTGCCGGAGATCAGTCACGCTCAGTGGTCCTTTTGCCGTGAGACTGGACAGCTTCATTTTTGAGGCAATCCTTAATTTCCGGGACGAATTTCGAAACAAGTGGTTGTTGCACTCGACTTTCTCTACGGTCACGCCATAATCGCCGTAGGGATTGAGATCGCGAATAGCTTGATATACACTACTGTCACCGTCGGCAATGAGTGTTCGATAAATCAATCCATGCGATTCGATACTGGTTTTGAAACCTTGCACAATGATGTCCGTTTCCATTGCCGTAGAGCTTCCGTCTCGACCCCAGTTTTTATAGCAAACATGTGGCGGTGGCTCTTTGTTCAGCGACTCGGCTCGTGCGTGAATTGCGCAATACTTATTGCGGACACCAACGTACAGAGCTAATTTACTCTCGGCGCCAAATATCATGGCGGCACCAGACAGTGAATCGTATTTACCACCTGTGTAAGACCGCTTGGCCCAACAACCGTCGGCAACAACAGTGATATACGGAACACCGTTGATGGTATGGCCCTTTTCAATGGCTAGTTTCTTTTCTAAAGATGCAGCTCGCTGGCTTTCTGCTTCCGCCATTTCATGGAAATCGGTATATAGTTTATCGCGATATTTGCGATATGTTTTAGCTGTCATCGACGGCACAGCTACGGCAGCTAGAGTTTCCTCTAACGTATTATATCCTGACCCAGCAGTTATAGTACTACATACGGCACTTTCGTTTATGCCGATACACTCCTCGGCGTCTGGATCCGTCCAAGTATCAAATGAGTAATTACACATTTGACATTTAAATGTTAATTTAGTACGCATGCCACGGTCAAGAGTTTGTATCAACTTCAGATCGCTGAAAGGGCATTGCAATGCAGGATGATGATTGTCAAATGCCTTATGCAGTTCATCCAGAAAATAGCTGATGTCAACAATGCGTCGACCCTCAACCTTGACCTCCTTCAGACGGCCTTTGTCGAGAGATTCCTTCTCGATTACCAACTCATGATGTTCAACATCATCCTGTTCTTGCAAGATTCGATTAATTTGCAAACAGGCCGAATCACCGTCGGTACTTTTGTCATTATTCGTAATGGCTAGCTTTTCAGGTACAACACGTTCAACCTGTATATCCTGGTCATGTAAGACAATACTTGGTCTGTCATATACAATTCGGTACAAATCTACATTTGGTAAACTTGAGTTGTTTATTCGCTCGTACGCAGACGGTACGGTGTTCGTGGATTCTACACCACGCGCTTTCGACGCACAAACGTCTACTGGCGAAACATTACTTATACTAGTTTGGCTAGTGTCTACACTTACATCTAGGTTCGGAAAAGCAGTGCTTTCCGCACACACGTACTTTGAAGGTACGGTGTTCGTGGATTCTACACCACGCGCTTTCGACGCACAAACGTCTATTGGCGAAACATTACTTATACTAGTTTGGCTAGTGTCTACACTTACATCTACGTTCGGAAAAGCAGTGCTTTCCGCACACACGTACTTTGAAGGTACGGTGTTCGTGGATTCTACACCACGCGCTTTCGACGCACAAACGTCTACTGGCGAAACATTACTTACAGTAGTTATGCTATCTACCCTTACATTTAGGCTCGGAAAAACAGACTTTTCCGCTTCGACATACCTGCATTGGTCGGTGTCGCACGTGACGCCACCGTCAATCTGCGGCAATGCTGCAGCTAGCGTACTTACGGCACTTTTGGGGCCATCACCCGTAGAAATGCCGGCTCTAGCTTTCGATCTTCGTCTGGAAATAAAAAATATCATTCGCACCGTACATATGGATAATTGCGAAAAAATCCGAATTTGTAGCATACAATCCTGGCAAATATGCCGACCGAGAGTCGACAGCGACTTGTTCGGACGTTTTTTTAACCGTAGTTTGACCGAGCGCCGACCACAGCTTGCAGCTGTTACGGGTCGGTTTGTCACTCACTGACCGTAAAATAACCATCAACCAACTTCGCGGTCTTTTTAAATTTTGGCCGTCCATATTGGATCCGCCATATGGAATTTTAGATTTTCAAAAACTCCCGAATATAAAATCAGTCGGAATCGAGGACGGTCGGTTCGCCGTCTTTTACGATCGGTTACGAATAAAACCGACCATCTGTGCTCGGAACTCGGTCGAAAAGCGGCCAAAAAAACGTCCGGAACCCACGTGTCAGTCGCCGGTCGGTTCGCGGTCTCAATTGCTTCGTGCACTCGGTCGGCATGATTGCCAGGGATTCGAACGATTGAAAAAAAAAAACAAGAATATACTTACAGAGCGACGTACGATCCTTTTCGCGAATGTCCTTTATATTTGTTGCGTTGCGCGCCCATCCGCGGTGCGCCGTTTCACAAAACACACAACAGTAAACACTTGTACTTAATCACTTCCCGAGAAGTTAATCAACCGAATCCACCCTAAAACTTTAATTTATACGTTGAAAAACAACCGAACACGCGATTTTCACTTGACTGGTTGCGAGTGACTGCTCGAGAGTCAACACGCCAACCGTTACTAATATGCTGGCGTTCGGAGACCTGTATAAACTCGTATAAACACATCGGTATTGTCACGTATGATAACCGACTAAGGGGGTTTCCGCCGGCTGACTCGTAACTCGCGGGCTGCCGCGACGTGGCGCTGGCGTCCATGGCGCCGCGGTCGCGACGTTTTTTTAAACCACGTGCTCGGTCTCGCGGGCCAGTCGTTTGTCGTTTGTCGCGCGATGTTCAATCGAAATGTTCGGATTTTTTTGGTGCGAAGTTATTCTAAGAATTTAATGAAATTTAGCCATCGTGTTATTCATGTTTCGAACAATGTTTTCGAATTTTTTAAAATAATTCGACGGAAAAATAACAGCTTTACGCACTGTTCGCTAAAGGTCGTAAGTAGAATTGTCGTACTGCCGACAGGGTAGCTGTGGTGTCCGGAGGAAGGGGGGAGAATAATAACACGGGACGCTTGAGTCTCGCTACGCGGCTTTATTCCGACTGGCGACTTTCGTCGCCTTACAGGCCCTTCTGTCCTCTACCCACACACACACACACACACACACGACGCGCTCGTTCTCGCATACACTACAGTAGCCATAGCAATTTTGATTCGAAATCATCTTTTTTTTTACCATTAATAACGAATTTCCTTATTACCTCATACCTCATACCTCAATGCAGGTAAAAATAACAAGGATGAAAAATTTGACAGGCGTGGGAATTTTTTTTTCAATTTTTACTTCTTTTCACGAATAATGCACAAAAAACCCTTTGAAATATGATATCATCCCATATTTTGTTTTATCTACTTCGTAATTGCCTAAAGAAAACTAATGCTAATTTTGATAATGATCGGTTCATTACTTTTTGCAACAGAATACCCGCAGCAGCAAAAAAAGTCGTTCTGAGTAAAATGTGTTTCGCTCGGTTCGATTGTTACAAAATCTAGAAACATTCAAATAGCGCTTTGAAATTTCGACAGCGTATTCTTAGACAGTTAAGCTAACGATGTATGCAATAAAAAATTTTATTTTTTGAAAGCCCAAATGCTATCCCCCCCTAAATAAATGAAAAAAAAATTAATTAAATTGTTTTTATTTATCATTGACGGGTCTACTAGCCCATTATACAATAAAATGTATAACCCCTCCACGGCGGGCTGAGGATTGTGTGGTACGACAACGATTTTCTCCGGTGATGTTGTTGATGATGATTCTTGCGAACGGCCCCAGAAGACTGCGTCGTCGACCACATGACGCAAGCTGCAAAATTAAATAAACGTGGCGTTATCGATATGCATTAAAACATGATGCTTTAGCCCCAACTCTGCTCGAACTGCACAGGCTTATAATATGATGCACACTATTACCGACCAGTCGGTGAAAAAATCTGCATCCCCTTTAAGGGGGGGGGTAGGGTATTTTCAGTGGAAAAAGGCATATTTTTCAGGATTTCTTGAGGCGATATAAATAATGATAATCAATTGAATCTTTTTCCACATAATAGTGGTACATTTCAAGAATATTCTGTAAAATTTTCATGGAAAAAAAATAATAATGAAGTGATTGGCAGAGAATCTCCGGAGGCGCCGCGAAAAAAAGTTTATTTGCGGTATTCATCATAACTCGCAACAGAATCATCCGAAACAAAAAAGTCAAAATGCATTTGTTAAAGGAGATGTTTTTCGAGGCAATGACGAGGGGATTTTTTTTATTTTGATTTTTTAATTTTTCGTACCACTTGGGATCCAAAAAGCCGATTTTCGCTTACAAAAATCGGCTTATTTGATGTAAAATTAGTAATTATTGAAAAAAAAACAAAAAACCTCTCGTCATTACCTCGAAAAACATCTCCTTTAACAAATGCAATTTGATTTTTTTGCTTCGGATGATTCTGTTGCGAGTTATGATGAACACCGCATTTTTTTCGAGGCGCCTCAGAAGATTTCCTGCCAATCAGTTGATTATTATTTTTTTTTTTCATAAAAATTGTACAGAATATTCTTGAAATGTTATTGCTATTATGTGGAAAAAGATTTAATTAATTATCACTATTTATATCGCCTCAAGAAATCCTCAAAAATATGCCTTTTTATTTTACTGAAAATACCCTACCCACCCTCTTAACAAATCGTGCTGAAACGAGAAAAAAAAAGAAGGCGAACCTGTTCAGAGTCAAAGTCGGCAAGCCGCGTCGGTAACTCCGGAATTGCGCCGTGGGAACTGACCCTTGTATCCAGCTGTGGCGGTTGCGACGGACCTGCTGGTGCTGCTATCCTTGCGTTGAATTTTCTTCAGCGACCCCAACATCGACTCGTGGCTGCTCTTTGATCCGGAGTTCCGTTGGATTCATTTTTTCTCTCGCCTTCGCTCTCGTCGGTCTCGCTGAACAATCCGGACGTTTAATTCTGACTGTCCACTCCGAGAATGGCTGCTGGATTTGATTTACAGTATCAATTTTTTTTTAATTAAATAAAGCAAGCAAAAATATAAATTAATCATTGAACTCACGGAAATAAATTTTCGTCTCCTCCGCCACTTCCTGGGCTATCAGTCTCCCAGTCCCAACACTTCTGAATGACACGCAACAGCATCTGTTATGCCGCTCGTCACGTATCGATTAGAATACGGACGAAGGATAATATTTATTTTATTATTTCGGGGATCGTTCGTCAATAAAGAGTTAAAACTCACGTGATCGGATTAACAGTAGCTGGTTTATTGTAATCGTTACGTTACAGTTAGTTAATTGAGCTCTTGCTCGGTTAATTCAAAGAGATTATTTCTATGTTGTCGGTCGGGCGAGTCCTCACGGTCGGATGCGTCCGATCGTGGTGCGAGTTGTTACAAGACTGATTTTACTGCCGCTCTGAGCGCGGCAAGTTGACTGCAATTGCCCAAAAGTGCAATTGCAGATAAAGTGCAAATTGTGACATTGTCAATCGAGGTCACTCGATCGCAGATCGGTTGGCCCATCGATTGCAATATCCGCACGCAATCCGCGTTAGCGCATTCCAACACGCGTGACTCCACGCGGTTGCGACATTTCGTTCAATTGTGCCCTGACGTACAATTCAGGTCACAATTAACGAAATAAATTAAATTATTTTCGAATTTTATTCCGGGGCGCAACACATCAACGAGACTGGAAGAAGCTGGCTTGGATCTTCGGGATGCTTATCGACTGTCTGTTGCACAGCCGTGTCACTGTAAGATTCAGCTGCCTCTCGTAGTTTCCCTGACGGAAGAAATTCTCGCAGACCTTGTACAACCACTTTCTCGAGATATCCCATGGCTCTGCAAATTAAAATAATAGTTACATATCCATTCAATTGTAGAAAAAAAAATTACTGTGCTCCCAACGCAAATGAAAACAAATATTAATAAATAAAATTGCAACCGACAAGCTGAAACAACTATGCTCATCAGGCTGCGTAAACTTATCTGTGATGGCAGAAAACTGTTAAGCGAGATAAATTTGTGGAACCAACCACTCAAGAGACAAGAGAAATTTGCCTCGGTTAGAAGTTTTCTACTTTCACCGGACAAGTAGATGGAACCTGTCGCAGCTGTTGCTACTTGTCCGTGGCTGGTGAAAAGTATCAAGCGAGGAATCATTTGTCGAATGAAATCTTATCAAAAGAAACTTCACAGCAGAAGCAGAGCACGGAGCGCTTGACACATCTGTCATATATTGGTGCCCAGTCTCTTCGCTCGTGGAGTTTCAACACTTCATTCGACAAATGTTACTCGCTTAACTTTTTACTGTTGCCACTGACAAACTGAAACAACTGCTCATATCAGGCTGCGTAAACTTATCTGTGATGGCAGAAAACTGTTAAGCGAGATAAATTTGTGGAACCAACCACTCAAGCGACAAGAGAAATTTGCCTCAGTTAGAAGTTTTCTACTTTCACCGGACAAGTAGATGGAACCTGTCGCAGCTGTTGCTACTTGTCCGTGGCTGGTGAAAAGTATCAAGCGAGGAATCATTTGTCGAATGAAATCTTATCGAAAGAAACTTCACAGCAGAAGCAGAGCACGGAGCGCTTGACACATCTGTCATATATTGGTGCCCAGTCTCTTCGCTCGTGGAGTTTCAACACTTCATTCGACAAATGTTACTCGCTTAACTTTTTACTGTTGCCACTGACAAGCTGAAACAACTACCCTCAGGCTCCATCCACTTATCGGTGACAGCAAAAAACTACAGCGAGGAACTTTTTAATATTGTTAAAAATATTTTTTTTACTAACCTGTTTACTTCAAAGCCTCCTACATCTCCCCACGTGTTTGCCGTCGATAAAAAATATCCTTCGTGGTTCCGTCACTCACTGCACGCACTGTCTCAAATAAAAACACGAACTTTTCCCAAAAATGATAATTAGCGTCTGCTGGCGGCAATAGCTGCCAGATTCGTATTTGCACTTTGGCGGACGCGCCGCCGCGACGCGATCTACACTAACGCCGTCTCTCGGACTGTCAGCTATCAGCTGGTTGTCGATCGGTAACGCGAACGTACGGGTGAAATCGAAATGTTTAAAATGTGTTTTCTCTGCTGTTTATGCATCGATTGACATGAAACAAAGCTTAAAATGCTTGTTTTTTATTCACGCACGGCACGATCATCGCACCATGCGGTCGAGGCAACAGACGAAATCACAAGATTACGAATCTGTTTTACCGATTCAGTTTCCACCTCGGAGAAATAAATAAAATTGTATCTCTCGTGCTGCTTCAACCACATAGTCCGACGATCAGGTCCTGCGCGAATAAGAAACAAAAATTTTTCATTCAGATCGATGCATAAACAGCGGCATAATACATCAGTGGGAACTCCGACGATGTCGGTAATGTAGGTTAATCCTGATTCTGTAATCCTGGTTAAACTGATTTTTTTTTGGATTTTCGGAACACCAAAAGCTTGTGCTCTTATTTCTATCATTTCCTAGTTGTGTTTTAAATTTCATCGCGATTCGACGCACCGTTTCGGAGAAAATATATTTCAAAGATTCGAAGTGATGTGGTCGCGCGGGCGCGAGGGCGGGGGGGGGGGGGGCGAGTATCACTGCCTCTTTTATTTATTTCTCCGAGGGGTAACTCAAGTTGTACGATTTTATACAAAAATTGTATAAAAAAATATAAATACAAGAACAAACTAATTAATTTAGTTAATCCACGTCAATTGTAATTGATAAATTCGAAATTATTCGCTCCGCCCATCACCTTGATGGGCGGAGCAATGAGAGCACGAACGTTCGTTGCGTGCAGCCCATCGGGGGGGGGGGGGGGGGCGCCGGCCATCAGCGCTGGCGCCATCTCTCGGGTGCTTGCTGAGCACTGATTTTCGTCAAATTTTTTGACGGCAGATAACTTGTGCTAAAAAAATGTTTGAAACGTGTTTTCTCCGTTGTTATTGCATCGATTTCGATGAAACAAAGTTCAAAAAACGTGTTTTTTAACCGTGCACGGCATAAGCTTCTGGCGATACGATCTGGTGAGCGTAAGAGTAAATATATAATGATAACTCTGATGATAACAAAAACTGTAAATTTTTTTTTGGAATTTGGAAACGCCAAAAGCTTATGCTCTTTTTGCCATCATTTCCTACTTGTGTATTAAATTTCATCGCGATCCGACCCACCGTTTCGGAGAAAACACGGTTCAAACATTCGAAGTGGCGATGGGCGCGGGGGCGCGGGGGGGAGGGGAGTATCACTGCCTCTTAAACCTGCTACTTTAATGTTTTAAAGTACATTTTTGACTATTTTTTTTTTTTTTTTCAAATCATTTGGAGAGCACACTCAGGGCGGCCTCTTAAAATTTTCTGAACTGATGAAAATCGGTTTTGAAAATGTCCCCAAAACTGCCCCGTCACATATATATATAGATATGAAAATACCGGTATTTTTATTTTTGGTAAAATGACAATGAAACCACCGTATCTGTACCGTCTTTTATCCACATTTTTTTTCTACAATCTTTGTGTTGTGAAAATACGGTCACGAAAAATGCTTGTAAGTTTGACCGGTTACAAATTTTTGTTGGTGAACTCACCATAAAAAATGGTAAACTGCGTCTATATAGTTGTGAAATAACCGGTAACGAATTTTTTGGTAAAATTACAGCAACGTTGTTTCGTAAATTCACCGTAACTTGACGAGAATTCTTAATCACTAAGAGACTATATGACTTTATTACCGATGTCGTAAATTTAACACCGGTCACATACCGGTTTTTAATCGTAAAATTACTGGTCATGTATACCGCTCACGTCTCTAGTCCGAACCGCATCGTGCACAGCGCGAAACGCGACCTCCGAACGGTACCGTGCGGAGCGCGAAGTGCGACGTCCGGATGGCATCATGCAGAGGGCAAAGCGCGACGTCCGGACGGCACGGTGCGGAGCGCGAAACGCGACGTCCAAACGACCCCCTGCGGAGCGCGGAGCGCGACGACCGCGTGAGTGCCTTAAAATGACACCAGGGAAAAATGTCCCGAAGGGACATTTTTGCCGCAGGGTCATTTTCGGGGGGTTTGGGGGGCGGAGCCCCCCAATGGGGGTTTGGGGGGCGAAGCCCTCCAACAACAACCCGGCGCCCCGCAGGGGCGACCGGGTTGCTTGTTATTAACTCCTGGGGTTCGAACGCATAGGCCATAGCCCTCTCGAGAGTCATCGGTTCTTTGTTCCATACGTAACCTGCCACCACCTCGATCAGCCCCTTATTGAAGCTTTCGAGGGTGTGTTTGCGGTTTTCCTCGCGCATTAACCTGACGACCTGCGTGTTGTGGCCGCGATGTTCTTCGGAGACTCGGCGGTCTATTAGTCCGCTTAAGGTCTTCACACGGCCGGCGTAATCCTGGATGGATTCTCGTGATCCCTGAACGATATTGTTTAAATCGTTTTTGAGATCGAGAGTTTTCCTTTTGGATGAATACAGCGCCCGTAAATCTCGGAGGAGGTCGTCGATTTCCCTGTATGCTCCGCGTTCGGGGTGTGTCTGCCGGTGGGCGTGGCCTTTCAATTTTTCGTAGAGCAGGTAATGGAACCTACTCAGGTGGGACTTTTGAATGGTCCCCATGGCAAGCTCTACGTCGCCGATGAACTCTTCGACTGGCATGTTCCTGCCGTCGAATTCGGGTATCGGGACGAGGGCTTTAGTGAGCCAATCGCTGTCTCCACGGATGTTTCGGCGGTTGCGCGATACCGTTTCAGTGTCTCTCGGGCGCGATTCAAATCCGGAATTTGACTCTGATCCGCGGGACCACCTCCTACCGGAGTTGAGCGGGGGGTCGGGGCGACTATGAGGGCCGCCATGAGCAGCGTAATGGCTTGGGTGGTTTGACCAATTCGGTGGTCGGTATATTCCGTGAGCGACGGGCGGTGGAGAATTTATCCAGCGTTCCCGATCGCCAGGGCTCAGATCCGCAGGGAAGGTGGACGCGGGAGACGATTCGGGCAGCGGATGGCTAGCCATCCCTTGGGACGGCGCCCCATCTAGGACCACGCCAGTATCCGGAGTCCCTGGTCGAGCACCACTATTCTGGGCGGGCCTGTTCTCCGGTGGAGCCGGTTGGGGTTCTTGGGACGGCATCGTGGCCCAGGGAAAATTCGAAAATTGTTATGTTAGTAGTTACTCGTGACGAGGGTTGCGTTTGAAGTATCGGGGAGATATCGTAGAAGATTATTATATATTTCTTTTTTGTTTATATATTTAGTTGTGTTGGACAGTGGTTGGTGTTAGCCTTGCCTCCTGCCTTTTATTTTATACCATGCAATCCGCGTAAGTTGCTACAAACTTATTTGGATATACAGGTCGTTTTCGATTTTTATTAACGGAGGATATGGGCTCGCGGGCTCAGTCCTACGAATTTTATGAAATATATGCGTACATATATTTACCTTTTACACCCCTGAGTTACTCATAAGTGCCACCTTGTTTGAGTACTACAGCGGGTCTCTGTTTTTTTTTATATATATATGTATTTTTTTTTATTTATTTTTTTTTTTTAAAGCTGAGCGATCCGCAAGTACCACCTTATTTGGTCACTACAGCGGGGCTCGGATTGTTGACGGGAGACGAGTTCGTCGGCTCGTTCTCACGGTTAATAAGTGAGAAGAGAGAAGGAGAGGAGGAAGGAGTGAGAACAAAAAAAAGGGAATTTTTAGCATACAATTAGAAGGCACCGGGAGGAATCAGGCGAGGGTAATCGTCGCGATCTTAGTCGGCTTGGGAAAAATGCGGTGGATTAATTTACCGGTGGATGTGTCGTAATAGAAATCGATGTTTTCTAGGCAATCGGTAATAATGAGGGGGATTTGCTGCACAGGTGCAGCTTCGCAGAACCTGAGAACGGTCTGTTCAGTGGTTTCGATGTTGTTGGTGCGGAGGATTTGTCTCCACGATTTAATATGATTGCGTAGCTTTTTCCTGTTTATTTTAGGTTTAGCGGGGGTGGTTCTCGAGTGTTTTTTCACGAGTTCCATGCCTTGCGCATATTACGGGAAGAAGCAGGAAAATGAGCGTCGTGATTTTTCGGGACTGAGAGGTGAAATTATTAGGAAAAAAAAAGGAGAAGAAGAAAAAAAAAGAAGGTCATGGAACCAAAGGAAAATGTATAGACAGGCGTATGTAAATATGTATATACGTATATTGCTTTTAATTTTCCACACCCTTCGGGGCTTTCGTCGGCGATTGCTGGCCGGTATGGTAGCCTGTACCAAGCAATCGACGTCGCAGGGGCCTACGGTGTGTGTGAAAATTTTGTCGGTGTCTTTTTACGGCCGTCGGGGCTTTCGTCGGCGATTGTTGGCCGGTATGGTAGCCTGTACCAAGCAATCGACGCCGCAGGGGCCTACGGCGTGTAAAAAAAAAACTCCGAGATTTAAACGAGTTGCAAGTACAAGAACAATAGAGTAATTAAATGATTACTTACGTCGCGGTGGCCAGTATAGCGAAGATGACGTAGAGGCAAACCAACTTGTCGGGGCCCAGTAAGACGTGCAGCGGCTAGAGCTGTTAGTGGGGCTCAGATAACGTCTGCGTCCAATGAGGCCCTTATCGCGGGTGCGTTGATGGCCGCGGAGGTGTGCCCTAAGGCGGCGTCAGGGCCAGCAAGAATTGAGACCGAGAGCGCAGCTGTCGGGGTGCCTGATAAGGCGCGACCAATGCGGCCCTTATCTCGACGCGTTGATGGCCGCGGAGGTGGGACTCGGTCGGCTGAGCGTTGGGCCTGACGGCAACGGCGGCTGGGCGCGCGGTTGCTAGGGTGTCGATAAGACGCGACCACTGCGGCCCTTATCTCGTGTTCACTAATAGCCGCAAGGGCGGGGTCAGACGACTATTCGTTGCACTGGCACTTCGGTATATCGCGCGATGGTGACGAGGTTCACGCGTTTGACGCGTAATAAAAAAGAATATAGGAAGTCAAGAACAACGTCGCGGTAATTCGTCGTTTCGCTGAGAGCTCTGCAAAAATGTTCAATGAACGTTGCAAAATTCAAAAGCCGTTAAAACACGGAAATGGGGTATTACTTGATCAGTTGGCTCGATAGAAATTAAGGCAAGCGCACTGATGATTATTTCACGAATCCGCGAGGCTTCGAGTTTATTCGCTGGCAATGATTCATAAGAAAAAAAATTCAATTGTTCGGAGTTGCCGTTTGAGACTCGAGCATCCCACTTCTGACACCAAAATTTTTATGTTACGTAGCGGCTATTATTTATATTAATTAAATCGCTGGGATCGGGTCCGTTGCTCGATTAATCATAAAAATCAAAATCCCAATTTAGCAATGTCATTTATTTTCGTTAAATCAAAGTATTTTCCCAAAGCATAAATCCGAAGAATAATGTAATAAAATTAACACGATATAACGGCTAATGAATTCGCAGTATTCGTAACGTTATTCGTTATTCCGCGGTAAGTTCGCGGTTTAAGCCACACAGGGCTTACTTACGTAGAGGCTCCAGTCGGAGCCGAGATATTTCGGAAACGCAGAAGTTAACAAGAAGGGACAAAAATCATAACTGAGCAGGAATAAATCTAGCGAGTCGAGGTAGACAGCGAGTGGTGGTAGAGTGGGGAGTTTGGGGACCGTGGGATAGTCGCGAGATGCTGACAGCGCGTCGCACGCGCTGCCGCCGTTGCGCGAGTTTCAACACGTTTTTACAAAAGTCAGGAGAGTGAGCGGAAACGCGCAAGCAGAAATGTGAACCTTTCGTCCGGTTCTCGGGCGACGGGAAGCCGCAGATAATTGAGGGAATTTAAGTAAGAGAATTTAAGTAGGGATTTAACAACATTATGTTTTAACCGGAAAAAATGCTCAGAACGTAACACAGCCAAATCGAGCCATCGCGTTTTGCGAGCGTTGAACGCAAGTAAACTCGGTCGCTGAGTGTAAAAAACTTTCATGTTGTGCAAATCCATCGTTTTGCATCGTTGAAACTCGTTTGGCACCGATTCCGCGAGTAAAAAGCGTCAATCAGCCAAATCGAGAAATCGCGTTTTGCGAGTGTTGCACGCATGTAAACTCGGTCTCCGAGTGTCAAAAACCTTTATTTTGTGCAAATCCATCGTTTTGCATCGTTAACACTCGTTTGGCACCGATGCCGCGAGCGAAAATGCGTCAAACAGCCAAATCGAGCCATCGCGGTTTGCGAGCGTTGAACGCAAGTAAACTCGGTCGCTGAGTGTAAAAAACTTTCATTTTGTGCAAATTCATCGTTTTGCATCGTTGAAACTCGTTTGTCACCGATGCCGCGAGTGAAAAAGCGTCAATCGGCCAAATCGAGAAATCGCGTTTTGCGAGTGTTGCACGCGTGTAAACTCGGTCTCCGAGTGTCAAAAACCTTTATTTTGTGCAAATCCATCGTTTTGCATCGTTAACACTCGTTTGGCACCGATGCCGAGAGTGAAAAACCGTCAAACAGCCAAATCGAGAAATCACGTTTTGCGAGTGCTGCACGCATGTAAACTCGATCGCCGAGTGTCAAAACCTTTTATTTTGTGCAAATGCATCGTTTTGCATCGTTGAAACTCGTTTGGCACCGATGCCGCGAGCGAAAATGCGTCAAACAGCCGAATTGAGAAATCGCGTTTTGCGAGTGTTGCACGCGAACTCGGTCGCCGAGTGTCAAAAACTTTTATTTTGTGCAAATGCATCGTTTTGCATCGTTAACACTCGTTTGGCACCGATGCCGCGAGTGAAAAAGCGTCAAACAGCCAAACCGAGCCATCGCGTTTTGCGAGCGTTGCACGCATGTAAACTCGGTCGCCGAGTGTCAAAAACCTTGACTTTGTGCAAATCCATCGTTTTGCATCGTTAACACTCGTTTGGCACCGATGCCGCGAGCGAAAATGCGTCAAACAGCCAATTCGAGCCGTCGCGTTTTGCGAGCGTTGAACGCAAGTAAACTCGGTCGCTGAGTGTAAAAAACTTTCATTTTGCGCAAATCCATCGTTTTGCATCGTTGAAACTCGTTTGGCACCGATGCCGCGAGTGAAAAAGCGTCAAACAGCCAAACCGAGAAATCCCGTTTTGCGAGTGTTGCACGCATGTAAACTCAGTCTCCGAGTGTCAAAAACCTTCCCCCACGGAAAGAAAGTATACGTAGGATATATCTGAAAATCTATTTTTCATAGATCGCATCGATTTTTTCGAAAAATCACATATCTAAGATACATTTTGAGATATATTTTTAAATATATACCGGCGTATATTTAAAAAAATATCTTAATTATATATTGCAGGTATTTAAAACCTATTCAAAATATATAATTCAAGAATTTTTTTTTTACATATATTAATATATACATAAATGTAGATTAAATATACCAATATATGTATAATATTTCTATTGTATTAAGTAGATCTGAATGTATGTCCGATATATGCATAAATATATCCTTTAATACAAATTGTTTGTATACAAAATATATACTATACGTATAATTTATATATTCCATAATGGATACAAATATATACATGCGGTAACATCGCATGTATATATGCAATGTATATATCTAATAGATATAGATATATACACGTATGTGATACGTAAATGTGTTACAGATATATGCACGAATACATGTGTCATACTATTAGTATGTATTTGAAATGTAATCGGCACATACAGCGTATATAATTGAAATGTATATAAATGTATATAAATGTATACATTTAAAGACGCGAGACAAATGTGCAGATATCACAAACCGAGATGCATGCGTTTCGATAGTTAATCAACAGAAACATAAAGACCAGGCTTTAGCACAGCTCTTACCACTTAATAGGTTTAAGGCATTGATATAATAATGATTCATACACGCAGCTTTAACAGCGTGAATCCCGATAAAGTCTTGTTGTTTCAGGAAAATATTAAAGGCTTTTACTACTTGCTGAAAAAAATAAACGCACGAATTCCATTTTTCGTTTCACGGCGATGGAATTTGTGCCAGTATGTTGTTTATCAGAAGACAGAATAAGATAAAACTCGCAGTTACATTTTTAATTCATTTAATACGAGGGATATAACTATAATAATATACATACAGTGCATACGTTTAAGTTAACAGCTCGTAATGGTTCGGGTGAACGCAAGCGATCGACATATGCAAATGTTTTACATCTAACATTATAACCTTTTCTTTTATTGCAGTTAATTTAATTACCGCTAAGTCATCAAAACATTCCTTTAGTGAAATGTACTGTTTTAACATCCTTTCTTTGAATAGAGGATTCTTGTTCTTCTCAAAGAAGTTTCCGATCGCAAAACACGACATGTCATTAACGTGTTTTAGGACATAAAACAATTCAATTTTGAAAATGTCATCGTCGAAGAGACGTACGTAAAAATTACGCCGCTTTTCTACGAGCGTATATGCTTTACTGTGAAATACTTCACCATTTATTATGATTCGTTTGTATGATTCAAAAGATGTTCCCCTAACAATGTTTATATTGGCCCTTTCGAAAGCCAAATAATGTTGTCTCGGTAGTTCTTCGTATACGATCGCGGACCCTAGCATAGATGCATCTACATGGATTAGCGATGGTTTCAATCTTGCACCTCTCGATAACATCTTATCTACATATTGTTTCTGAGCAGTGGTGATTTTTTCATTGCATATATAGTTTAACCTATCGATGACACACTTCGTACGAATAGTATCGCAGATTTGCAGGCCCACACCGCTCGAGCTTTTGACGTAGCTTAATAACGCTTGATTGGTATTTTCGTAAATGAACGCGCTATGTGTCCATAAAGGTGCCAACATCTCGACGCTTTGTGCCAAATGAGATAGTAAATGAACATTAAACGAAACGTATTGTCGCCCATACAATTCTTCAACGCCGCTGATGAACTGTATAAGTAATCTATGAGCTATCACAATTTCCGATCTCATGATCTACGTTTGACATAGCATCTGAATGGCATCTACTAACAAAGCCCAATGGTTCACGTACTTTTTGGGAATCACCGCATCCAACGTGGGCAGGCTATAAAATAGCAAGAATATTACCCATTCATGAGCTTTCCAATGGGCTTGATCGGACATTTTTCTCGGAGTGCGAGAGACTTCGGCTGTCGGAGTAAAGGAAAGCAGGAGTGCATCGACCTCGCCAATATGGTGCCCGAAGTAGAAATCTTCGCTGTGATTACTCGTTTCGAACCATAATTTGGCGAATTGTCGACAAACTCCCAAAGCAACCGAGTGCATCCAGTCGACATCCAATGAATTGACAATATTAAAACCAGGAATATCGCACAAGATTGATCGACCTTTCATTCCTTTTTCCTTTTCTTCGGCATGATGTAACGTTTCTTGAAGAGTTCGTAGGCCATCACCCCACGCTTTTCCGTCGGATCCCAAAGGGTACACCCGACTGCTACCTTTCCCTTTTGCTATGACCTCTCCGCTATGAAGACATAGACCACATTCATATTTTCCATTGAATTGAGTTGAATTTCTTAGCGTTGGTCGAGCAACAGAATCACATACACCAGCAAGTACGCGACACTTTATCGTGTAAGTCGTGCCTTTATACTTATAAGTAAACCCCTCAGTGTATAATATTTGAGCCTCGGCCACGAATGGCTTTAAATATTCGTTAATATTAGGTTTCCCCTTCCCGAACCAAAGACCACATAGCATTACATGATTTTTCCGCGTTTGTGGTTCCAACTCATTAATTGTGCATAGGACAGGATAAATAGACATGTTAGAGCTATCGAAGACCGGAACTCCATCAACGCTGAAATGAATGCTTAACATGCCTTGAACAAACTGTTCTTTATATAGTCGTCCATCAAAAATGTCTTCAATAGCGCATTCCCTTTGCTTTGTGCGTTCTTTCTGGCACTTGTCATGAGCTGTCGTTAATTCGAATATCTCTTTAAGTTGATAAGCCAAAGATATATACAGGAAAGCATTGTTAGCTTTTACATTACTTTTCCCATCGATTACTGTATCGCAATGCTTGCATTGTAGAACACCGTCGATTTCCGTTCCAACATACAGTTGACATTCATTACAAAGATGATGAACCGTCATGCACGCGGAAAAGTCGCGAATGACATTTTTCCAATAATACTTCGATCCTTGGTTTCTCGAAGTTTCGCTCATGACGGACACCAATTGTACGATGTCTTCAGCCGCTTCGTATGTAAGATTGTGACGTAACTTAGTTGCCAAGATGAGCAGCGTTTTTATCATATTGTTTTCTGTATACTTCTCGGTTCGTGAAAGTGCTTCTGCATCGTCCATTAGTCGGAAAGACGCTGCTTCCGTAACAATCTAAAAAAAAAAAAAACCTTTTTAATGCTCTACGATTTGAAACAAATTCAAAGATCAATTGCTTACCAAATCTAAGTAAAATACATATCAAGGAGTTATGCCACTGTAGAATTGATGAAAAATCGATTTTTCTTGTTGTAAACGGCCCCTTGAGACCTCAAAACTAATGTCCCAAGAGATTTGTGCAAGGCCGCCTGGTACGCAGCATGCTAATCGACAAACTTCAAACGCGTTAATCTCAACTACATTTTTCTATCTGGCTGGACCGATTACTGAAACGATTATGTTCCCATTCACTTGAAATTTTACACATCTTTAAAAATACATTGTCTTCGACACTACGTAGGATTTTTTTTATTTGGCTTAATTCATTTGTCATTAAACATTTTGTGGCGATTTTTTTGGCAAATTTTGCACTTCTTACTTTAAAAGTGCGCCATTTGGTTAAAATCCAAATATCGAAAAAATCCAACGTAGTGTCGAAGACAATGTATTTTTAAAGATATGTGCAAAAGTTCAAGTGAATCGGATCATAATTGTTCGAAGAATCGGTGCGGCCGTGGAGCTTGGAAAAAGGGAGACGTCATCGCAGAAACGCTGCACAACCGTTATTTTGTTACGGATCGCTTTAAAAAAATTATCGTACACAGTCACTGACATGTATGATACAAACCCGTTTTTTTACTCTCAATTTCTATTGCAGTTTTTCTGAAAGAAGAATCCCGAAAAAAGCCTATTTTTTCGGCCTACACAGTGGCATAACCCTTTAAGCCCTTCGACAGATTAATAGAGATGTTATTGAGGGTGTCGAGTCAGCTAAAGAAGACGTTTTATTATAAGGTATACTTTTATCCTCACCGATGAAAAAATTTGAAATATTTATATTTTTATAGGATCACAGCGAAGGATTTTTGTCACTGGGACCACCACTTAAGTCAACCGGTTGCTTTGAATTGCTTCAAAACCAGAAAAATGGGACTTCCACTCTGTCCGTCGTCAAGAGAAAACCAAATCTAGAATTGACATTCGCTAGGGCTAATGTCTCTTCGCAGCGAAGGATTTTTAGGCACTCACGTTTAAAAAAAAACGCACCAGGAGTGCCTATTGCAATCGCTTTCCTGGGTCTAAATTAGGTTTTAAACGACAAAAATTGATATATTTCAAATGTATTAACTTTTTTTAGTTTAGATATCTTTAACATAGTAAAATACATATTCTTGACATAAAATAATAAGGAAATTGCATTACTAAAGATATTTTTTACTGCGGACCAGATTTTGTGTTACCCGGACGTCCGTATCACTCAGTGGCGCTGGACTGAACAGACCGAACAAGTTGAAATTTGGAATATTTCTTAGTCTAGCACTGGAAAGTATGCCCATGAAGTATGGTAATTTTCCAATAATTTTATACAGGAGTTTATTTCAAGAAAATTTGGGTTTTTGGGTCTCAAATTGTGTCCGGAGCCCAATCTCCGCTGTCAACCGAAGAATTTGGCTGAAACTTGCTACAAAATTCTAAAATACCTTAATTCTCATACACATTTTTTAGTTTTTCCCTTACACTTTTTTTAAGGGGTGAATACCTATCACCAAAATTAAAAAATTACATGTTTAATTCCGCATATGTGTACAAGTGAATATTTTCCCACTGCGTACTTGACTTTGGCTATAACTTGCAGCATACTCATATTTTAACTCAATTCAGATGTTTCTTCTCTTATATTTGCCATAAGATCGTTTTAGAGTGGTAATTACCTGCATTAATACATTTTAATTAATTCATTTTTTTTAATTTGACACTTACGTCAACTAAAAATGTTTTTTCCTGAAAAATCATTACCCGCTGCACATGTTAGAAGTTAGAAGGTCGAAATAATTGATTCCACAATGATTTCTTCATTAGTATATTTATTAATTGCACTAGTACACTTTAATTGTGAAGATAATTTATATTTAATACACCAAACTGAAATATGAGTGAACATAACCTAAACACAATATTCGTAAAACATGTTGACAAGTACATTATTATCGGAACTATACGCTTGACGTGTATATTTTCCATTAAATCATTTGTTATTTGCTAATTTCCACTGGCACTTATTACTTTTTTCGCTGTGTTTTGTCTCTTTTCGTCTCTAAATGTTCACCTGTCACTGCAGATGTATCTCTCAATTTTATTTACGTATTCTAAATCACCACGTAATTACCACATAACAACTGCATTCACGCTTTTCTTAATTTCCTAAATGTTTTTTGCAAAACGACAACGTTTTTTACACTTAATTATTAAATTAATTAAGTATGTTAAAAAAAAATAGAGCCGCAATCGCGTTGACTTTAACTTACTCTGGTAAAAGAGTCAGTTCTCAGTGGTCTGGTCAGAGCTGTGGCGCGCGTGTCGCCTAATAAAAAAAACTTTATAAACAATTATCTTTCCATAAATTTGTGATTGAACAATAAGATACGTATTCGATAAGCGTGCAAACAATAAATGAATAACGAATTATCTTTGAATACAGCATTTCATAATAATACATGAAAAAAAAAAAAAAAAAAAAAAAAAAACGATCTGTACACCTATCTAGTTGTAAATGACCGGTCATACTTTTTTGTGACCGTAAATTTACCAAAAAGAAAAGTGACCAGTAATTCCACATCTAAATACCCAGCAAACAAAATGACGGCACAGTTGCGTTAAATTCGCGTCACGCGACAGTACGGCATGCCGTCATTACGCAGCCTTCTGCGTCCGCACAAGGCGGCGTAATGACGGCACGGCGTGCACAGGCACAACGTGGCGGCATGTTAACGGCAAGAACACGGCACGGCGTAACGTGGGATATTGCTTCACGACGGCACGATGACAGAATATTTTCGTCACGCCGTGACGTGATATCGGAGAAGGGGAACCCGGAATTACGGCAACGTCGCGTTTCGTTACTCTGTAGATGGTGATACTGTAACGGCACAATGTCAGCACAATGTCGGCACGTCGTGGCATCCCGTTGTAACGCAAACGTGACGTCTAGTTTTCATCATAAATTGCCGGACAGAATAGGCGTCGATGAAATTTCTCGGGACGCTCCGAAGAAGCAGGAAACGTCGGTCAGAGATTGGCAGAGTCCGAGAATCGTTGCTCTTTTTTAATTTATTTCTTTTAACTGTCAAATTTTGATATTGATTTTTATCGGACGTTATTTTGTTTCTATAATTGTACGAAATTATTAGTCTGTTGCTTGACTTTCGCCCGACAACGCAAGAGTTTCTCGCGGGTAAAAGTCACAATTGCGTTGCGTTTCGGATTTTTTAGAATGTTCGAACGTACCAATTGTTTTTTGCGTTAAATTTGGGGGGACGTGTGAACTTCTCGAGGCTGCTTTTTTTCGTTGGATATGCTGTTCAATATCCGTCGGCTCGAGCCGAGGACGAGACTTACGAGACTTATCTCCGATGTTGCTGTAAATATTTGTGCGATATCTCTTGCTATGTTCTGATGATAGGTGCTCTAGCAGATCTAGCGACCGGCCGAACGACCGAAAAAACGACTGGTCGTTAAATGCAAAAAAAAACATTGAAAAGAACCAAACGGCTAAGAAAACGACCAGTGAAATTATTCTTGATAAGTCGTTTCTTCGTCACGAAAAATTGGAAACGACTTTCAATGATTCCGACCGTCGAAACGACCATGTCAATAATTTGTAACCGGCTGTTTTTTCAGTGAACCCGTGAAACGACCCCTTTTTTATCAATTTAAATGTCGGAAAAAAACAAATTTGTCATTGTCAGGATACGAACCTGGGAGCTTCTGATTGTTGCTCTGCGCCTTAAACCACTCGGCCATTCAAACCTTTAATGGTATATATTTTAATTGTCTATTTGTAGTTTGATTGTCTAGTTGGTCGTTTCGACGGTCGTTTTCCGATTTTTCATAACGAAGAAACGACGAAGCAAAAATAATTTCAATGGTCGTTTTCTTGGTCGTTTGGTTCTTTTTTTTTTTTTTTTTATTTAACGACTGGTCGTTTTTTCGGTCATATATTTTGGTCGTTTTCACCGTAATCGGACTAGCTAGGGTGGGAATGAAAAATGCTTGCATAAAGAATAAAAATATATTTTTCACACGAACATATGTCTTCCGTTTCTTATCATTTATACATTTACACATATGTCTAATGTGCAATCGTACAGAGTCGGCTGCACTACTAGCAACTTTCACGAGTCGCGATCACATATACCAGGAATAAAACTATTTTATTTGTAGTTTGCCAATAATCCGACCATTTTCAAATCTGGACATGAGTTTTTTATAACTGTCAAGTTTAAAAAAGAATTTTTTTTTATGACCAACAAAATGACGGCTTTATTAAGAGTCTTCGGACGCCTGTTTTCCGCGACATCGAAAAGTGCTGCAGTTGTCACTCTTTTTCTGTTGACCGGAAAATGATTTAATAAGTGTCATTCGTTTACTGACATTAAGGGAAATGGTATACTTAAAAAATGATGGAAGTGCAAAATTAACAAATTGGGAGCCTTTTTACTCCAAAGATCGAATTTTCGACCATTTTCTCGACATATTTGACCCCAAAAAAATATTTATTTACACGCTACCTTTCAAAATGTAGGTATATCCTTCCGCTAATATTACTGAGAGTAACCTCCAAAAATTTCATACAAATCGATCGATAACTTTTTGAGCTACAACACGAGTAGTTTTTGAAAAAGTAGTTTCGAGATAATCGCGTTTGAAGTTTCAACATAGCTGACCGCTTGCTGTCCCCGCGCTCTAGACTATATGCGATAACTCCGCAAGTATTCGATATTTCGAGTTTTCCTTTGGTCAGTATATTCTTTGGGTATCATACTTTCGGGGAAAAAAAAAAAAAAAATCGATTTATTTGAAAATTTTAATGGATTTTTCCCCTTAAGCGACCGGAAATTTCCAAAGGGCATTCAGGACATGTTACTCTACAGATTGAATCTAAATAAAAAAAAAAAAAAAGTAATTAAAAAATGGCAGAAAAAAAACGAAAAACATCGATAAATGTATGACGCTTGTTGCAAAAACAATAATAACAAATTAATTTGTGTACACAGATTTAAGTTCAATCTGTAGAGGGGGTCAATTCTATTAAAAAAAATCAAGGCGGTATCTTGATTCGTTGTTGAGAAATCGCGGCAACGCTATTGGAAACTGCTGTTTCGAGAAAAACGCGTTTAAAGAAAAATAAATCAAAACCAGTGTTGCATTGTGTATCCAATGATTCCGAAACTCACTCGATTATGTATTTGATTTCAAACATTTTGTGATCGCCACTCGCGGAAGTTGCGAGTAGTGCCGCCGACTCTGACAATCGCATATTGGACGTATGTATAAATGTATAAATGTTAAGAAACGGAAGTCATATGTCCGTGTGAAAAATATATATTTATTTTAAAAAAGGGATTCTTTATACGAGCATTTTTCATTTCCACCTATCATAACAGAGCAAGAGATATCGCACAAATTTCTACAGCAACATCGGAGATGAGTCTCGTAAGTCTCGTTCTCGGCTCGAGCCGACTGATATTGAACAGCATATCCAACGAAAAAAAGCAGCCTCGAGAAGTTCATATGTCCCCCCAAATTTAACGCAATAAACAATTTGTACATTCGAACATTCTAAAAAATCCGAAACGCAACGCAGTCGTGACTTTTACCCGCGAGAAACTCTCGCGTTGTCGGGCGAAAGTCGAGCAACAGACTAATAATTTCGTACAATTATAGAAACAAAATAATGTCCGATAAAAATCAATAACAGAATTTGACAGTTAAAAGTAAATTAAAAAAGAGCAAAGATTCATCGGACTCTGCAAATCCCTGACCGACGTATCCTGCTTCTTCGGAG